>JAQQAC010006877.1:21215743-21440623 GCA_029783875.1 Phataginus tricuspis
TTTTTGTGGCCTAGAATGTGGTCTATTCTGGAAAATGTTCCATGTGCACTTGAGAAGAATGTGTATCCTGCTGCTTTTGGGTGCAGAGTTCTGTAGATATCTGTTAGGTCCATCTGTTCTAGTGTGTTGTTCAGTGCCTCTGTGTCTTTACTTATCCTCTGCCTGGTTGATCTATCCTTTGGAGTGAGTGGCGTGTTAAAGTCTCCTAGAATTATTGCATTGCTGTCTATTTCCTCCTTCACTTCTGTTAGTATTTGTTTCACATATGCTGATGCTCCTGTGTTGGGTGCATATATGTTTATAATGGTTATATCTTCTTGTTGGACTGACCCCTTTATCATTATGTAATGTCCATCTTTATCTCTTGCTACTTTCTTCATTTTGAAGTCTATTTTATCTGATACAAGTACTGCAACACCTGCTTTTTTCTCTTTGTTGTTTGCTTGAAATATTTTTTTCCATCCCTTCACTTTTAGTCTGTGTATATCTTTGGGTTTAAGGTGAGTCTCTTGTAAGCAGCATATAGATGGGTCTTGCTTTTTTATCCACTCTGTTACTCTGTGTCTTTTGATTGGTGCATTCAGTCCATTTACATTTAGGGTGATTATTGATAGATATGTACTTATTGCCATTGCAGGCTTTAGATTCGTGGTTACCAAAGGTTCAAGGGTTGCTTCTTTACTATCTAAGAATCTAACTTAACTTTCTTGTTAAGTTATTGTGTGCGCCGTCTGATGTTTCTTTATCTCTCCCTTCCTATTCTTCCTCCTCTTTTCTTTATATATTAGGTGTTTTATTCTTTGCCTTTAGTTAGTATTTGGGTGGTCTGCTTTTTTTGCTATGCTTTTATTTTCTCTGGTGACATCTTTTTAGTCTTAGGGATGTTGCCCTCTAGATCAGTCCGTTTAAGATATTCTGTAGTGGTGGTTTATGGGTGGCAAATTCTCTCAACTTTCTTTTATCTTGAAATTGTTTAATCCCTCCATCATATTTAAATGATAATCGTGCTGGATACAATATTCTTGGTTCGAGGCCCTTCTGTTTCATTACGTTAAATATATCATGCCATTCTCTTCTGGCCTGTAAGGTTTCTGTTGAGAAGTCTGATGACAGTCTGATAGGTTTTCCTTTGTAGGTGATCTTTTTCCTCTCTCTAGCTGCCTTTAATACTCTGTCCTTGTCTTTGATCTTTGCCATCTTGATTATTATGTGTCTTGGTGTTGTCTTCTTTGGGTCCCTTGTGTTGGGAGATCTGTGGGCTTCCGTGGACTGTGAGACTATTTCCTTCCCCAGCGTGGGGAAGTTTTCGGCAATTATTTCTTCAAAGACACTTTCTATCCCTTTTTCTCTCTCTTCTTCCTCTGGTACTCCTATAATGCGAATATTGCTCCGCTTCGATTGGTCACAGAGTTCTCTTAATATTCTTTCATTCTTAGAGATCCTTTTATCTCTCTCTGCCTCAGCTTCTTTGTATTCCTGGTCCCTGTCTTGTAATTCCTTGATCGTGTCTTGAACCTGATTCAATCTGCTGTTGAGCCCTTCGATGGCTTGTTTCATTTCTGCATTGTCTTTCCTCACTTCCCTCACTTCCTCCCTCAGCTCTTGCACATTTTTCTGTAGATCTGTCAGCATGGCTATGACTTTTATTCTGAATTCTTTTTCTGGAAGACTGTGAATGTCCATTTCTCCAGATTCTTTCTCTGGCGTGGTGTTTGTCTGAAGCTTTGTCTGTATCATATTCTTCTGTCTTCTCATGACTGTAGAATTGGTTGTTGGTAGCAAGGAGAGATAAGAAAGGAGAGACAAGAAAAAAAAGAGATTTCTCCTAATAATATAAAAGTATAAGGAGAGAGAGAGAAGGGAAAAGAAAAGAAAGAAAAAGAAAAGTCAGCAACACCTAAAAGAAAACAGCAAGAACAACAACAAAACAAAACAAAACAAAACAAGACAAAACAAAACCAAACCAAACAAAACAAAACAAAACAAAACAAAACAAAAACACCAAAAAGCCCACCGGGGTGGTTTCTGTGCGAATGCTGTAGGTGGCGCTATTGCTCCGCTATTCCAGAGCCGCGGCCACGTCGCTCCACACGGCCCTTTAAATCTGTGGCCGGGTGAGAATGGATGGGAGGCTGTTGAAAGAGAGGGAAAGAAAAAAAAGAAAAGAAAGGGGAGAAAAAACAAAAACAAAACAAAAAACAAACAAACAAAAAAAAAAGCCACCGGGCGTGGGTTCTGCGCGAGTGCTGTAGGTGGCGCTGTTGCTCCACTATTCCAGCGCCACTATAGTTCTAGCTGGGTTGGAAACAATGGGAAGCTGTTGATCTCCGTGAGGGTCTCAATGGCGGGCACTCTTTCCCAGTCGCCAGCTACGGGGTCCAAAGCTCCCCAGGACTCCCAGCGTGCTGGGCTCAGTTGGCGGGGCTATCCGGCCCCTCTACTGAGCTCCTGTCTCTTTAAGACTGCTGGGGTAGAGCGCGCGCTTTTCTTCCACTTTTTCTCCTTTCTTTTTCCTTCCCGGAGCCTGCCGCGGGCAATTTGCACGTTCCCGGCTGGGACCCTGTGCCCTCTGTCCCTCCAATCTCCGCTACACCGCAGATCTCCACTCCCTCCTGGCTCTGAATCCTCTCCTCCCGCCGGAGCGCTGGGGGAGAGGGGCGCTCGGTCCGCTTGCGGCTCCGTACCTTACCCGCCTTGCCGGAACTCCCGCCGGAGTGCTGGGGTGCAGGGGCGCTCTCGTCTCGCTGGATCGTGTTTCCGTCCCGCCTCGCCGGATGCCGAGTCCTCTGTCCGGCGTGTCTGGCCGCTGGAGCTCTGGGGGGGAGAGCGCTCGGTCCCACCGGATCGCCGCTCGTCCGTCTCACCGGCTGCCAAGTTCTCACAGGTGTAGCTGTACGCTGTGCACTTTCCTGTGTATTCTGGTCTCTCTTTTAGGGATAGTTGTATTTGCTGTATTTTCGTGAATAAATATAATGTTGGGAGGAATTTTTCTGCTAGTCCGTTCAAGACGCCATATTCCCGGAAGTCCAGTCATGGATTTTTGAGAAAATTTTATTGAAGTTTTGTATCTGGGCTAAATGAACAAGCCCAGAAGTTTATTCTGAGAAATGAAATGGTCAGAGACTATCCTCATGGATTTACCTCTCCAGGGTGTGTGTTTACATTTCAAGAGAGAATGAGACCCAGTACAGAATTCCAGGATTTGTACAGCTGGAGACTCTAGTTTTAGGTTCCCCTGGAGAGCTTTGTATGCATTACAAAGGGCTGGAATAAGAACTCAAGATTCTTCCTATTATTTTACCATGGAGATGCTCTCAGAAGGTGTCAGAGCAGCTAGTCACTATTTTACGTAAATTCCAAAATTCTTCTTTCTAGGATTCCTTGCCTCCAGTAGCATTCCCAGGATTCCTTGCCTCCAGTAGCATTCCCCTCTTCCATGTAGGACGATACATCTCATTTTTTTTTTCGCATCACCATAGGGGTACAAACTGGGGCCAGGAGGAGCAGGGAAAATAGCAACTGTTTCTATTCCCCATACCCTTTCAAGCACTATGGGAATTGGTCATATCTGAGAACAATCCCTGACTCTGCACCTTTGTGTTAGGACACCAGGTGAATCCATGGGGTAAGCATTCTTTAGTACTGCAGTCATTGTATTCCTTGTGCCTTCAGAACTTAAATATTCACCAAGAGAAGCCCTCTTATTGATTTGTGAAATGTCAGCATTATTTACCTTGAAATTGCAATAACTATTAGGAAAAAGAAAATTTCATCTGGGACCATCATAGTATAATAACATGTAGCTTTTGATTTGGAATCAAGAACAGTGAGTTTTGCTCCTGAGATTTCATGGAGTAAAAAAACAATGTGAATATAAGTTTAAATATTTACATGTCTAAAATTTTCTGTTACTTATAGCCAAATTAAACAATAACTTTTTTAAAAGAATAAAAAGATCAATCTATTCAGAAAGTGAATAATTTAGGCTAAAATTGGTCATTTAAATAATTTAAATTGATACAGACTTATACAAACCACTTTGTTTTCTCAAAATTGAAAAAAAAATGAAGTCAAATGTCAGTTCTTTCCCTTGGCTTCTTCGCTTGTTAATATGTTGTGGGGGGGTGTTGTGCATTTTCCTCAGTTCTTGTCCCAGCCGCAAAAAAGAATTGAAGGGCAGAGACAGTAGTGAAGCAGAGTGAAAGTTTTATTTAAAGTTACTTAAAGAGAGAAAAAGTACAGGCAACCTCAGGGAAGAGAAGCACCCTGAAAGGTTTAAATTTTATTTAAAGAGTGTAAGTGCACACTCAAAGAATAAGACCTCAGAGACTGGAGTACTCTGAAAGGTTGGGGGGTTCCCCCTTTTAAGGATTTTTCAGGAATGTGACAAAGGGCTAGGGGTGTGGACTTGTTAAGTGGTTTCAAGGTGTTTATCTTTGTGGAGACATTAAGTTTCTTATCAGTCCTCCAGGTAATTCTGCAAAATTAGTTTAACAGCAGAAATTTACTGCTCTGATCCCCTCCCAGGATAGCAGCTTCCTGGTTTGGGAGCATATCGGTTAAGACTGATTGCCCTTCCTCCAAGGTGGGCTGAGTTATTGTCTGTCTGCTAAAGAGTAAGTTCAGAATCTTACTTAACTCTTGGGTTTTAAAATACAATTTTAGCTTTAAGGTGGAATCTTCCTATCTTTATTATGCTGTTTATAGCTGGGCCTTTTAGCAGGGCTAAAGTAAATCTTACAATGGCATGATCTAATTGACACAATGAAGACATGCACTGGGCTCAGATACTGAGGAATACTCAAACATTCAGGCCAAGTTGCTCTTGGCCTTTTGAGCTTTACACGATTAACTCATTAACTCTGAGTCTTTTCTGGCTCTCTAGTTTTAGCTGGTTAACTCTTTGAGTCCCTTGTAGTGGGCTTTACTGGCCTTAATTTTCTCTCCACCTGGCTCATATCTATTTTCCTGCCAAACAAATAGGCACAGGCTGACTTCATTGATGCTTAATAATTTTCATATTATTACATAATTTTTAAATTGTGATATTGAAACAAAAAGTACAAATGAAATTTCTGCAAATTCATGAGAATTACTAAAATTTCAAAGTAATTCAGACATATAGATAAAGCTTCCCATTTATGAGATTTCTAATTTTATGTCATTTCTTGTATGTCTTAGTTGTTATAATCAATTGCTAATGAAATAAACTGTAAAAATTCTGACATACTTTTGCAATAAATTATTGGAACCCAAGTAACAATGTGAACATATTTATTGTCTCTCCTGAGGCTTTCAGCTCCAGGTAAGTTCATTCTTTGTTCAGTGAGACCGAATAAGGACAACAGAACACTGAGGTTAAAAGGGGACTTCAAACAAGCTTTATTCTCATGTCGGTAGATCGAACACTAGAATCCCTGCTGCCTCTGGCTCTGACTCAGCCTTTGTTCCAGGCTCTTCCCTCGCCTCATCTCTGCTCTCCTCTCTCCTACTCTCTTGCTCTCTTCTCTAGGCTCTGCTCTTAGCAACAGGGGAACTCTTTTTATAACACAGGCAATAATAGTTTGCTGCCAGTGGGTATACAAGCATGCGCCTGCACAGTAGGCTAAGTATTATACCATTGCACGTATAAAATGGGTAGATTAGATTAGGATCAGGTGAGGATCCTGGCCATGGAACTTCCATTTTCCCAATTACATAAAGAATGAAAAAGTAACATAAGAAAAATGGAATTGTTCAGAAAGTTATTGAAATTGCAAAGATATTGATGAAGCATTCAAAAGTATTTCATATTATTATAAATTATTATTTGAACTATATTCTATCTTATAATGTTGGTTATACAGATTACTCAGTAAAAGGAAAAATAGGGAATGCTACTGTCAAGATAAAAGTAACTGGAAGGATGATATTTAAAATTCAAGAGGTAATCTAGTACTTTTTGCTAAAATAAGGATTTTTATTTAACAATATATCATGGTTGCATAGAAAGGTATATGTCAATAATTTGAGTGAATAAATAAAATATGCAATCACTTTTCATTTCATTTTGAAAGCTGCTAATTAAATGAATCAAACATTTCAATTGCAGACTATAAACATTATGTAAATTTATTAAGTGGACACTGTTACTTAATGTTACACAGCAAAAGTTGTAAAGTGTCAAAATAATATTTCTAGTCTCCTAGTTAATTCATCATGAGAATGGCTTTGGGCTGTATTCAAATCCATTCTATAAGCAGTTTAAGAAGTTTAAAAAAAAAGTCTTTGGAAGACTATAGTTAAGTTCATACACAAGCATGCTTGCAAACACTCTCACACATACAAGCACACACACACACACACACACACACAGACCCCACAAGTGGAATAAAAATAATCAAAGGATCCTACAATGTAAGCATTTCAACATTTATTAAAATAAATGAGAACTACTTATAAATACTTATGACAAAATACACAAAAGATTATTGAAAACTAGTCTTTGTTTCTCTTAATGAAAATGTCCACTATTGGATTTGTGAGCAATACTACATAGGACTTGTAAGAACTAGAAAAGGAAATAGTCTTTGATTCCAAAATGGCAATAGTAGTGGCCATATATAAATCTTACCTTTAAGAGATCATTTAGCAAGCAGTATACTTAATCTAACTTGTTTTAAAAAAGGAGCTTGAGGAGATAATAATGTTTCTAGTAAATAGAAATGCTATTACATATTTTTAAAGATTTTTGAACTGTTTAATGGTATGTCAAACTCATTTATTTTCATGTGTATTCTTAAATATGACTAATTTGTTGTTATTCACAGAATGTATAAAATGAGATACTCTGTGATATTGTAAAAATGTATCAATAATTCTTAACATTAAAATGTAATAATTTAGTTTATAAATCAGTAATAGAAACCTCTTTACCAAAAAATGAAAACAAATCAGAAAAGCAAACCATTCTCAATTTAATATATTTTCAGATAACTTTCTGCACTCAGGAGTTTGTTTGATTTCTTAAGATTGTGAGACATTCTTTGTTTTGATAGTTTATTTGTTCATTCAATAACCAATGACTGGTTTCCCATTTTCAAATCCTTGCAAATGTTCATTTATTTCTTCATAGTGTACTTTTAATAGACTTGCTGGAAATAGGCCACTTCGTTTCTAATTTTAAAAGCAATATTTACATGTTTCACAACTAATATCTGTTTATCCAGTTGTAAAAGATTTTGTCTGTAACTTTTTTACAAAAAGACATAATAGGTGAATTTACTGGGAGGATTGTAAGCTTCTTTTTTATTATCTGTTTCTCTTTATATTTTCTTTGGTCTGGTATTTATATTTATCTTTTATTAATATCAAAATAACATTGTAGTCTATAAAATTCAATTTGGTGGAGGTCCGGGAAGATGGCGGCATGAGCAAGGTGGTGGAAATGTCCTCCCCAAACCATATAAATCTATGAAAATACAGCAAATACAACTATTCCTAAAAGAGCGACCAGAGTACACAGCACAGTGCACAGCCTGCATCTGCACCTGAGAGGTCTCGGCACCCGCAAGGCGGGTAAGATACGGAGCTGTGACCCGACAGGACCTGAGCACTCCCCCACCCTAGCGCACCGGCAGGAGGAGAGGATTCAGAGCTGGAAGGGAGTGGAAGTGCAGGCCTGTGAAATAACCAGCCCCGGTGATCTGCGCCAGAAGCACTGACACACATCACATGGTGTATCGGAGATTGGAGAGGCAGAAGATGCAGGTTTTGAGCTGGGAACGTGCCCGGGTCTGTGCAGCAGGCGCCCCAGGACAAGAGAAAAGTGTGCACTGTTTTTAGCGGTCTTGAAGAGGCAGGGGGCCCAGCCAGGGAACACGATCGCCCTGGCACACTCAGCGCCGTGGGCTGGGAGTCCTAAGGAATTTCGGACCCCTTGGCTGGCAACTGGGAAAAGGTAGCCACACTGAAACTTTACACACAGAACAACAGCCTCCCATTCGTTCCCGTCCCAGCCAGAGCTACAAAGAGCAGCGCAGCCACGGCTGTGGAATAGTGGAGCAACAGTGCCACCTTCATCCTTAAGAATCCACTCCCAGTGGGCTTTTTTTTCCCTTTCTTTTCTTTTCTTTTCTTTCTTTTTTTTTTAATTTTTTCTTTCTCTTCCTTCTTTTTTTTTGTTGTTTGTTTTTGTTTTTCTTTTGCTTTTTTTTTTTTTAAGTCTTTAAGAGCCCAGCTGACATATGTGGCACCTACCAGCGACCACTTCTATCACCATGAAAAGATCGAGGAATATGGTACAGACAAAGATCACCCAGACCCAGACAACACCTGAGAGGGAACCTGAAGGAATGGAAATGCACAATCTTCCTGAAAAAGAATTGAGAATAAAAGTCATAACCATGCTGACGGATCTACAGAGAAATATGCAAGAGCTGAGGGAGGAAGTGAGGGAAGTCAGGAAAGACAATGCAGAAATGAGACAAGCCATCGACGGGTTTAGCAGCAGACTGGATGAGATGCAAGAGACTGTTAATGGAACAGAAATCAGAGAACAGGAATACAGAGCAGCTGAGGCAGAGAGAGATAAAAGGATCTCTAGGAATGAAAGAATATTAAGAGAACTGTGTGACCAATCCAAACGGAACAATATTTCCATTATAGGAGTACAAGAAGAAGAGAGAGAAAACGGGATAGAAAGTGTCTTTGAAGAAATAATTGCTGAAAACTTCCCCATGCTGGGGAAGGAAAAAGTCTCACAGTCCACGGAAGCCCACAGATCTCCCAACACAAGGGACCCAAGGAAGACAACACCAAGACACATAAAAATTAAAATGGCAATGATCAAAGATAAGGACAGAGTATTAAAGGCAGCTAGAGAAAGGAAAAAGATCACCTACAAAGGAAAACCCATCAGACTATCATCAGACTATTCAACAGAAACCTTACAGGCCAGAAGAGAATGGCATGATATATTTAATGTAATGAAAGAGAAGGGCCTCGAACCAAGAATATTGCATCCAGCATGATTATCATTTAAATATGATGGAGGGATTAAACAATTTCCAGACAAATGAAAGTTGAGAGAGTTTGCCTCTCATAAACCACCACTACAGGATATCTTAAATGGACTGCTCGAGAGGGAAGCACTCCTAAGGCTAAAAAGATGTCACAGAGAAAATAAAATCATAGCAAAGAAAGCAAAAAACTACCCAAGAACAAAACACCCGGACCAGATGGATTCACCTCTGAATTCTACCAGATATATAGAGAAGAAATAACACCCATTCTCTTTAAAGTTTTCCAAAAAATAAAAGAGGAGGGAATACTTCCAAACTCATTCTATGAAGCCAGCATCACTCTAAAACCGAAACCTGGCAAACACCTCACCAAAAAAGGAAACTACAGACCAATATCCCAGATGAATGTAGATGCAAAAATACTCAACAAAATATTAGCAAACTGAATTCAAAAATACATCAAGAGGATCATACACCATGATCAAGTGGGATTCATCCCAGGGATGCAAGGATGGTACAACACTCAAAAATCCATCAACATCATCCACCACATCAACAAAAAGAAGAACAAAAACCACATTATCATCTCCATAGATGCTGAAAAAGCATTTGACAAAATTCAGCATCCATTCATGATAAAAACTCTCCACAAAATGGGTATAGAGGGCAAGTACCTCAACATCATAAAGGCCATATATGACAAACCCACAGATAACATTATACTTAACAGCGAGAAGCTGAAAGCTTTTCATCTAAGATCGGGAACAAGACAGGGATGCCCACTCTCTCCACTGTTATTCAACATAGTACTGGAGGTCCTAGCCATGGCAATCAGACAAAACAAAGAAATACAAGGCATCCAGATTGGTAAAGAAGAAGTCAAAATGTCACTATTTGCAGATGACATGATATTGTACATAAAAAACCCTAAAGAATCCACTCCAAAACTACTAGAACTAATATCTGAATTCAGCAACGTTGCAGGATGCAAAATTAACACACAGAATCTGTTGCTTTCTTATACACTAAGGATGAACTAACAGAAAGAGAAATCAGGAAAACAATTCCATTCACAATTGCATCAAAAAGCATAAAATACCTAGGAATAAACCTAAGCAAGGAAGTGAAAGACCTATACTCTGAAAATTACAAGACATTCCTAAGAGAAATTAAAGAGGACACTAACAAATGGAAATTCATCCCATGCTCTTGGCTAGGAAGAATAAATATTTTCAAAATGGCTATACTACCTAAAGCAATCTACAGATTCATTGCAGTCCCTATCAAAATACCAACAGCTTTCTTCAATGAACGTTAACAAATAATTCTAAAATTCATATGGAACCACAAAAGACCCCGAATAGCCAAAGCAATCCTGAGAAGGAGGAATAAAACAGGGGGAACTATGCTCCCTGACTTCAAGCTCTACTACAAAGCCACAGTAATCAAGACAATTTGGTATTGGCACAAAAACAGACCCACAGACCAGTGGTGCAGAATAGAAAATCCAAACATTAACCCAAACATATACAGTCAACTAATATTTGATAAAGGAGCCTTGGATATACAATGGGGAGATGACAGCCTCTTCAGTAGCTGGTGTTGGAAAAACCGGACAGGTACATGTAAGAGAATGAAACTGGACTACTGTCTAACCCCATATACAAAAGTCAACTCAAAAATGGATCAAAGACCTGAGTGTAAGTCATGAAACTATAAAACTCTTAGAAAAAAACATAGGCAAAAATATCTTAGATATAAACATGGGTGACTTCTTCATGAACATATCCCCCCAGGCAAGGGAAACAAAAGCATAAATGAACAAACGGGACTATATCAAGTTGAAAAGCTTCTGTACAGCAAAGGACACCATCAGTAGAACAAAAAGACATCCTACAGTATGGGAGAATATATTCATAAATGACGTATCCGATAAGGGTTGACATCCAAAATATATAAAGAACTCATGCACCTCAACAAACATAAAGTAAATAATCCAATTAAGAAACGGGCAGAGGACATTAATAGACACTTCTCCAAAGAATAAACTTCGATGGCCAACAGGCACATGAAAAGATGCTCCACATCACTAATCATGCAAAGTAAAACCACAATGAGATATCACCTCATACCAGTGAGGATGGCCAACATCCAAAACACAAACAGCAACAAATGTTGGCAAGGATGTGGAGAAAAGGGAACCCTCCTCCACTGCTGGTGGGAATGCAAATTAATTCAACCATTGTGGAAAGCAGTATAGAGGTTCCTCAAAAAACTCAAAAGAGAAATACCATTTGACCCAGGAATCCCACTCCTAGAAATTTACCCTAAGAATGCAGCAGCGCAGTTTGAAAAAGATATATGCGCCCCTATGTTTATAACAGCACTATTTACAATAGCCAAGAAATGGAAGCAACCTAAGTGTCCATCAGTAGATGAATGGATAAAGGAGAAGTGGTACATATACACAATGAAATATTATACAGCCATAAGAAGAAAACAAATCCTACCATTTGCAACAACATGGGTGGAGGTAGAGGGTATTATGCTCAGTGAAATAAGCCAAGCCAAAAAAGACAAGTACCAAATGATTTCACTCATATGTGGAGTATAAGAACAAGGAAAAAACTGAAGGAACAAAACAGCAGCAGACTCACAGAACCCAAGAATGGACTAATAGTTACCAAAGGGAAAGGGACTGGGGAGGATGGGTGGGAAGGGAGGGACAAGGGGGTAAAAGGGGCATTACGATTAGCACATGTAATGTTGGGGGGGCACGGGGAGGGCTGTTCAACTCAGAAAGACAAGTAGTGATTCTATAGCATCTCACTACACTGATGGACAGTGACTGTAATGGGGTTGGTGGGGGGGACCTGATGAAGGGGGTAGTTTAATCACCATAATATTACACATGTAATTGTAGACTAATGATACCAAAAGAAACTATTTTAAAAAATCCAGTTTGGTTATATTATAATTTTGCATACATTGTGGCATTGATTTTTTAATCATTTGGTTAAGATTTTTACATTTCTATTCATTGGTGAGATTGGACAATAATTTCCTTTCTTATATTGTCATTTTCTGAAGTAGGTATTAAGTTTATTCTAGCCTCTTATACTTTCACTGTATGAGTTTCAAAGGATTTGAATTATCTTTACCCTGAATCTTTTCTTTTCAGCTACCTGTGCTTTTCCTTTACAGAGATTTATAACCTACTTCTTCAGTGTCTTTATTGGTTCTGAGAACATTCAACTTCCACTTCGTACCCAAAGTGGATCAGATTTGTTAATTTTTTATAGGAATTTGTTTATTTCATCAGATTTTTTAAAAACATGTTTGGGAAAACGATATTGATAACTCACTCTTCTCAATCACTGCTTCATTTGTAATTATGTGTCTCTTTATAATTATGCATGTCTTTTTCTTATCTCTCCTTTCCTCTCTTTCTGTCTCTCCTTCCCTTTTCTCACTCTCTTTACTCTTTTTATTTTTCTTTACCTTCTTTACCCTCTCCTTTACTATTCTTCCTTCACTATCTCCTTATTTCTTCTTTGGTCCTTGACCAAGGGACCAGGCTGAGATAGAAAAATTGTACCAGTGTATACCTACATAGCATGTGTGTTTGTGTCAAGTATATCTAGTTGGTATATCAACTTTATACAGTGGCTTCTGCTTAGGTTTTATAGCATTCAAGTTCTAGCAGATGCTTCCTTTGTAAAGGCTCTTCATTATTGACTTGACTGTCTAGATTTGTATATTTTGCCTTTTCTAATCTTTGAGTATTACCCTTAATTTATTGAACAATTCTATCATTTACTTGGAAAAAATAATAAATATATCATTCAGAATTTTATGTGTTTTCTTCCTACGGAATTTCTCCAAATTTATTTACTGTGGAAGAGATTCATGATGGGATTATTTAATCTTCTTGGACTCTCTGGTAACTTTATTTTTTAAAGCTACACTATTAGTCATAATGTCTTTCTTATTACAGATTTTCTATTTCGTATCACTGATGAATCTTAGGTCTGCCTAATTTTGCTTGATTCCTTATTATCTGACCTATAGGCACGACAAATTTGTCCTTGTTAGGGATTGTTAGGAGTATTAACTGAAATAACCTTATTAAATAACCTAGCACAGAACATGGTGCCTCGGAGAGGATCAAAATAATAGCAGAATATAGTTACACTTATTTTTATTTTATTGCCTTTTACTTAGAGAAAACTATGTATTGATTTTCATTGTTCTTCATGGGGTCTATAAATTGTCAACATTCTGATTATCTAGTTAATAGTAGTGACTATAATTTGCTACACTTCTAAATGTCTTCATCTTGAATTATCCAGTTGGGTGTTCTTTTGGTGTTTATATATTCCGATAACAATAAGAAAGACAACCCAATTTTGTGGTGTTGTGGGATAAAATTTTATTCCCCACTATTTATCCGCTACTGTACAATGTCATGACACTATACTTCTATCAATCTATTGATATGAAAGCAGAGATCTTTTCATAATTATGAATACTTAGAATAATGCCTGACACAAAATCTAAGTTTGACATTAGTTTTAAAATAAATAGTCATGTGTCAATAGATTTTAATTTTTAAAGAAAGCATTTTCACTACAGTTTTACTTGGGGCATATTATAGGGAGTGCTCCCAGATTTATAAATATCCATAATTTGAGGAGGTTTTTAAACTGTTGATTCATAATGACATTATCATAATATATAAAGGTATATAAGCCCAGTACCTAAATATTAATTTATAATGGAGAATCCTCAATTTTTAATTAATGTATTATTCTTCATACCCTAGGAGCAAACTGTAAATGGAGGAAAGTAAAACAGATTTTTGAGAGATAATCCATTTCCTAAGATGTAAATTCCTGGTATACTGAGTATTTCCGGTATGCACAAAACATTCGCATGAAAAAAACTCATTTCCTTAAGAATCCTGTTTTGGTTAACAATATGATTATAATGCCTTAAAGTTCAGCTTCTCTATGTAGAAATTAAGGGAGAGACTCTAAGCTACCATGGCAGTTTTGAAGGCATTTTAAATATTAGCTGGTAATAACTGAAGTAATAGTATGAGCTATGTAAGGGCAAAATGACTTATAAGTCAAATCAAAACACTTAATTTAGAAAATTTCATATAAGCTTTTTAAAAAATGTTAGCCTTTGAATTCTCCAGTTTCTTTCTGCCTCTTTACCACAGCAGGATATAAAAGCTTTTCATACAAGCACATTAATAGTTGAAAGTTGTCAAAACTTAATGAACTTCACATTTAGATCACGGTGGTGTTATTTTCATGGAATCCTCCTTTATGGGTAAATTCCTGTACTGTTCCAGTATGAGTAACAATTTCCTCACTAAATTCTTTTGTGAAATGAGTTGCAAATATGTCTTTATCATCCATCTGAAAAACTCTGGTAAGCTTTGGTAAACTTTCTCAACAGATTATAAGGGATGATCTGAAAGAAAAATACATGTCAGTGATTTTTGCAAAAAGTGAAAGTTTTGTCTCACTTTCTTCTCTATCAAGATATATAACATTTTATCTTGTGTAAGACCATTACAATTGGGTTTTGGCCAATTCAACTGAATTATGACATTTGTGGAGATTCCCTGGTACCCCAGTTTTGTTTAAAATGTCACACGTTAGTTTTTGTTTTTATTTAGCTTTTTTTGACTGGTCTGTTATTCAAAGGATTTGGTGGAGATTAAAATCACATATCTCTCCTCTGTTTCTTAAATTATAAAACTTGAATATCTACTGTTTCTATGCTAAGTGAGAAAAGGTTAACTCATTTACACTTCTTTCCACATGTCCATTATTTTTTCAATACTTCCCAAGTATTTTTAACATTTATAATATTCATGTTGTATAACTCTAACCCGTCATGCTTACTTTTCTCTGTTCTTTTATAATGTACCCCAAACTCACTGTTAATCATTTGATTGATTGCTGCATCTCTAATTTCATTTCCAGGATAGTTTGAAATTTATTCTTTTTTCCTAAGAAAGAGAACATCTGTCATTATTTGTAATAATTAACAACAAATTCCTTGGCTATAATTTTAGGTCACACATTCCTTCTCTCATTCTCTAAACATTGTGCCTCTAATCATGCAAAACATGTTGACAGTCACATTCCATAATTTCTTGCTGATTTTTTCTTTTAAGAATATTTTTTTATATCAGTATGCATTAAAATTATTTCTTAATCACTGTAGCTTAATAATTTAACCATTATGTATCTCATTTTGTATTTTTGATTTAATTTTCATGGACTGCAATATATCTTTGTTTTTGAAAATGTGGTTATTCCTTTATTATAAGGAGATTTTCTTCTACTATATTATTAAATATGTTCTTATATTTTTGGTAGCTAACCCTGTATTTCTGAAACACCAATTATCCTCATATCTGATTATTTTGATATGGGAAGTTTATTCACTTAGTTGTCATTTTTTATTACACCTTTGGTTCTCAGCTGAGTAACAAAAAAAATCTGAATATTTTCACAAAGACATAGGACTTTTAAAATTACCTATAATATTGGCGATGCATAGATTTTAGCTATTTTCATGGATTTTTAAAGCACTTGAGTAATAATATTCTCACATTTTGATCTTGCATTGATAAAGGCTTCTAGATATTAGAGATTTATATTTGAATGGGAAACCTTTGAACTTTATGTTACTATCTAAGAAAATGGTCATATCATCTAAGAGAAAATAAAATCACTTAACAATTATTGTCTTAGTGAAACTTTTCTTTCCTGTAAATATAATATAGAATGCAATGTTATCTCTATTATGATATTCTACAGTATCATCCAAATATTTTCAGATTATGCCATTATTAATTTGCAAAGTTGTGATGCAGACAGAACTGCAGAGCTCACCTGCACTTATCTTATTTAATGGGTTTCTTCAGAAGTGTCTTAAGACTAACAGCAAGATAAAGAATAGACTAGGCGGTTGGAACTCATTGCTGCCCACACCCTTCAGATTAGGTTCCATCTTTAAAAGTATCTCCATTTCTTCTGGTGTTATGAATTGGAGTTCTACATGAAATTTCACTAATTTTATGTTTCTGTGGCAAAACAAGTCATTGAAGCAAAGTATTATATATGATTGTGGCCTAATCCCATGGTATACATAACAGTTGTTTAATATTTTCTGTTTTACCAAATACTTTAAAATATATCAATTCATTTAAATACTATCCCAACCTTTGAGGTAATTGCACCCATATTATATTAATGTGAAACAAATCTCAGGTAATGATTTATGACAGAGCTGGTCAGGGTGACCAGGAAACAGGGAAATACTGGTTATCACTTAGAATAAAGGCCCTCGTGGGAGGTGTTCTACCAGACAGTCCCCTCTCCCATGCTTATGCATGATTAATCCAAGTAACAGCAGTTGAATCAAAAACTTAATCTAACTATAATATTGTAATTTTCCTCCAGAACCGATTTGAATGCCTTATTTGTAAGGAAAGAAAATAATGTAATCACATATATGTTTGTGTCCTGAAATATGTTTATTATTGCTAATGTCTTCCGTATTCTATATGAATGCCACAAGCACTTTTAGAATATTCAAGGAGTAAACACATAGGGAATGTCAACTTTAAAAATGAGTTTTATGCTGAGACAAGACTTTGAAGTGGTATAATGTCCCCAAATGCAATTAGATGACACATTTTCTCTGATACATATATTCTAGCACTTATATTTTTCACACATTCATAAAACAATATAAAGTAGGTCATACTGAATCATCATATTAAACATTCAAATTCAAAATTCAAATTAAACATCTTAGCGCTCCAGAAATAGCCGATAAAGAAAAAGAATTTCATATTGGAATAGCTGGAACTCATTAGCTAATTCATTAAATTGTATCTGAGTGTAGTCTCTGAATGATATCAATTAGAAAATGAGAAGGCATATTTAAGAGGAACTGAATTAACCATGAAAAGTAAAATACACAGAGAGATTTTTTAAAGACATAATGCTATTCTTATTCAGTCAACCCAATTGGGATACATCAGTAGCATGTTATAAAAAATGACACACTTATTTCTTTTCATAGTATTTTTGATGAATATAAAATTAATGAAGTTCATTATTAAAAAGCTAAAAGAAGCATTATATCAGTAAGATCATAAGTAACTCTAGTGCTTAACAATAGTTATTGTGGTGTTCATGTTCATATGATTTTCATAGCATTTTATTTATATCTTAGGTGAAAATAAACATATGGCCTAACATTCATTTTTAATATTAATAATTTATTTAAAACATATCATAAAATTAAATATCCATTTCGAACTAAACATGTAAACAATAAAACTATTGATTTTTCCTCACAACTCCAAATTTTATCTTCCCAAATTCATACCTGTTAATAATTACAACTCTCTTATTCCAATTTTTCAGGCCAAAACATTGGTAGTATCCTTATCTTTTTTCTCTAACACACAGTGTTAAAATATATCTAGTTTTTACAAAACAGTTCCACTTTATAATTATATATAGCATGTCACAGAATTCTTAAACTTGCTCCAATTTGAACAATTAATGATATTATCACCTTATTCATAATGCATATCCAACCCACTGGAAAGTCCTGCAAGAATGCCTTCAAGATACAGCCTGATGCTTCTCCTTCCACCTCTCACCTCGGCCGGTCCACAGCCATCTCATACTAGGAATAGTTTACATAATACTTTCCTCACGAATCTCCCTGTTTTCTCTTTTCCTAGCTTGTAGTCTATTTTCACATGAGTCAGGTGATACTGTTAAATCTTTGAAGAAATTATTACATTTTCTGTTGACACTCTTTGTTGACTGCCAATTAAATACAAAAGCAAACTTTTACCATTTCCTAAGAAGCACTCTGCCCTTAACCCACTATGTTTCTGACCTCATCTTTTCTGCTCTATCCCATTGGTAACTTTAGGGGAACATTACAAAGGACACTTCTACCCCAAGAATTCAGTTGATGTTTCTGCTCCCTGAAAGGGTCCTCCCTCAATTACGTTCCTGGCTCACTCTTTCCTAACCACTCACCGTATTCAAACTGTACTGCTCAGGGGGACCTTCAGCAGCCATCTTGATCAGAATTCAACATCTCCTATTCTCAGAACTCCCTATTCCCTTTCCCTGTGCCATTGTTTGTGGTAGAACTTAGCACCCTATGGCATAAAACACGTTATACCCTGTGACACTATTTATTGTCTTTCTGATGACACTAGAAGATAAACTCAATGAAGCCAATACAATCTGAATGTTTCATTCATTGCATTTACCCTGTTCTTATAAATGTATCTAGCACATAGTAGATGCCCAATAAATCTTTGTGGAGTAAATGAAAAATGACCTATTATATTATGTAATGGACATGAATGCATCTTGTAACAAGTCATAATTTATTCAGCCTTTTCCTTAAATTTGCATATTTTTGTATCATTGTCTTAAAAACAATTACATATACACTATGTATACATATATATATTTTTTTATTTTGTATATGTAAAATGTGATTTTTATAGCTAGTATTCTCATCCATAAAATTTCCAAAAGGAAACTAGTATTATTAAATAACTGGCTTATTAAAATAGCAGCCAATGCCTTTTCCTGATAATATACCTTGAAGAATTCTAAAGAACTCTTCAAATTTATGGGGTAGTGGCTGCAATCCTTTCCCATTTTTCTGTATTGTTTTACAATTTTTAATCTTCAAAATTTAAGGTTCAGGCATGCATGTTGAATCACTGCACCATTCATATGTAAGCCTGGGACTATAACAAATAGAATCTCAGTATGATTCTGTTATGTGTCTATATGAGAGCAATATATATGTACAAAAAAATCACTTCTATTATTCTCTATTAATAAAGTAGGATTTGAATTCATTTTACTTTGTCTCTTTTGCTGTAATAAAACAACCATAAGAATATCCTGATATTTATTTTTATAAGTACTTTTGATACATCTTTAAAATTAGGGGGATGGGGCTGTGAGACCATCAAACAGTTGACAACAGAAGTGAGAAGTTAGCTTTGATGCATTTTATTGTAAAAATAGTATAATTATATGCAATAATTTGTTAACCTTTTACTTCACTAAATAAATGTCAATGTTCATTATAAATAATTCAGAAATTTAAAAGTTATAATTTATAAATCAGTGACTACTATTCTTTTACCTATAAAGGCCAGTCCTATAATGGGTGGTATCAGTATTCCCTTTCACAAAAGATAATTTCAATCTGCATGTGTGTATTTTGAGACTCATACAACTCTAACAGTCAATGACTTTCCTTTCCCCATAATTAGTAGCTTCCACTCTAGGGAAACCCTGGCACTTATAAAAGTATGTTTTATCATTACAGTATTTTATTTGAATGACAAGCTAAAATTTGAAATATTGAGATGCATTGTTCTGAACTCATTAAACTGACCAGAAGCACATTATAAAAGAAAAAATAACTTTAAAATAGTATCTTCTGTACATACTCATAAATAAATTAATACCAGTTAAGTTTTACACTTTTACCTTGAATTTTGTTATAAAGACTTTTAAGTATTTTTTTTTTAATTTGTGTAACCTTAGTAGTATTACTAAACCCATATCTACATAAATGTGAGAATAAGATTAGGCAATCTCTAATGATCATTTTTCACCATAATATGCAAAGATTGTTTCTTTTTGCTAGATTCCAATCATTTTAACTTTAAAAAGATTTCAGCAACTTATGAATTTTAAAAGTCCATGTAACTGACAGCAATTAAATTAGATTTTTCTCTAGTTCATTTATTTTCTACCAAGGGCAGTATTGAAGCAATAATCAGATTTTAAACATAGATGCTTTTCATGTCCCTGTTATAAGACATCTCATTGTTATTGCTAGTTGTATTATTATTGAATGTTTGTATATCTTTCAAGTTGAAAGTGAAATATAAAATAAACCTTTTCAATATTCATAATTGAAAGTGACTGTAATTTCTTTGTAGTAGATACCACTAACTGTCCTTAGTATTCATTTTTCTATTATCTATTTTGCAAATGAACCCTAAATTCATATGACCATGAGATTACATTTGATAGTCTCCTATCCAATGATTAATTTTTATCAAATGCAATATGAATGATATCATAGACATAAATTTCAGTTCATCTCCATATAGACAAAGGTGATTGTATTAGATTTCTTCTTTCATTGCTCCCCTGGGTGGAATGCAGAAGTGTTGAGAAATGACCTTCAACCATAAGAATGACCTAAAATAGGATTATGGAGAACAAGATGGAAGTCACCTAAGGCTCAGAATGTACTCATGGAAAAGACCATTTCCACCAAATTTTTTGACTGTTGGAGAGACATACAACACTTCATTAAGGGTCACTTCTTATAATAATCATCTTGTGTAAGAGATATTGATACTTGCATCAAACTATATTTTATTCTCCTACAAGATATTGAGGGGTAGACTTCTTTTAAATCCAAAAGGAACAGATAAAAAAAAAAAGAGCTGATTCTCTAATTTCTAGCCTGAGAGGGCTATCACAGTATTGCCAAAGATTTAAAATCTTCCACTTCCTTAACTGCAACATTTGTCATTTATCTCATACACTAACATCATCAGATATAGGAATTACTATCTATATTATACTAGACAATAAAAAAGTATGTTCTCTGGTGTATAAATAGACATTATCTTGGTCTTCCAAGGCTGTATGCTATACAGACATTTTTGAAAAGATAGTTTGGAATAAGAGTGCCAACTAGTGCCTTACTCACAAGATGCACAAAAATACAAGTCATTTGAGAATTTTCTCTCAAGACGTTTATTTCCAGGTTTTACCTTGCTCTTTCTTAAAACTGAAAGGCCTAAGAAATTACTTGTACTCAATATTTCTGCCATTTTTCCTTTCCAAACCTTCTTTTACAGTACCTTTTCCCACATTTTCCACACTACCAAATAAAATACTGTATTTATTCACCCATTCTGAGTGTGGAATTCCTTACTAATAAAACCAAGTAAGAGTTTACTGGCTAAAGTCTTAAAAAACTATTGCTTAAAATAACATAAAACTAATGCATGCTGTATGTTCATCCATTTCAGTCAGAGATATAAAATCAATTATATGACAGATTTATATGGATGGATAGTGAAAACTATGTTTATGTGCTTAAATGACAATATAACCCAGTAAATGAATATATAGGTTTTTCTTCTCTATCACCCTCTCAGGCACATTTCCCATGAATTCTACCTTAATTACCATGAATTCTCTAAATACTATATATAAAATAAATGATGACATAAGTAATGTGCTACATGAGCGCCACATCACATGAGCTAGATGATGTGAGATATAATGATAAACAGAGTCTAGTCTTAAATTCTATAAAGCCATGAGTATTTAAATTATAACTCTGCTGCAGAGCAATAATCTATCTGCCTATTAATTATATCCCATAAAAGCAATATACCTGCACTAATTAATTATACTTGAAATAATAACTGTGGCTTAATTAAGTGTACCATTTCTAATAATGAAATTTTAAAATAATTGGAATCCTCTGACTAGAGGCAGTTAACAATTATTGTCATTAGAAAGGAAATCAAACATGGCTACACTAAGCAAAACTGATTCACAAATGACATTGAACCTGAGATTTCCTAGGGCGGTAGTTCACAAACCTCTCTGCGAAAGGCCAGCTACTTTAGACTGTGTGTGATGTATGGATTCTGTCATTATAGAATGTAAGTAGCCACAGACAATATGTAAAAATAATGATCTTGCTGTATTATAATAAAACTTTATTTATGAAAATAGATACTGGTTTGATTAGCCCTGGCGTCTGCAGTTAGATGACGTCCAATGTAGGATGAAATCATTGAACTCATCTTTAGTATATGTCCAGATTTTCTAGTACTGCAGTTAGGTCCCTGTCCTTCTCATCTCTGACTCAGTGATGCTTAAGTTGTAAATATCCTTGTGGTATACAATATAATAAATTACATTAAAATGTATTTAGTACACATTTTCCTTTGTAATTTGGCATTTTTTTATGTATAAAGTTTAGGTTAAAATAGAGATTTAGATACTATGGAAAGGTATACTTGTTTTATATATGTCAATAAAAGATAATAGTGTCCACATGGAAACTGGCCAATATATACCACCAAAAAACAAGTAGAGAATAAGTATGTAAGTCATAGAATACGTGAGTTATTTCCTTAAGGTGAGCCCCTGTATAATTTTATGAACATGTCATTCCTTTAGGAAACAAGTTTGGGAAGTAGATATTACATAAATTTTACAACTTCTTGTCTGTTTTAGGTATATTATTGTGTGCCTGTTCTCCATTTAATTTCTGCTGATTAAAATATTCCACTTACATAATTGAGAATTCCTCATGCTCTGTCTTTTCCATTTTCTCTCATCTTGATCAATAATTTTCACTCAAAATTAATATCTATTAAGGCAATTAAGATCAATCCAGAAAGCTGTGGGAATAAAAGGGTGTGAAATGTATCCATCAAAAGACAATCCTGAAATTTTAATTCAGTACCTGACCCAAGCCTTTCTCCTGTAGGATTTACATGATTGCTATAGCCAATCCTTCTCATGTCTGTATCATTATTTCTATTTTTCTTCCATATTATTACTATCTTCATATGAATATATTTTTATATAACCAATTCAAAACATAAAAGTAGACCTCAAAGAAGGATATTTGTGCTAGGCTGAATGATAGCCCCCAAAGATGCCCAGGTCCTAATCTCTGGAACCTGTAAATGTTACATTATATGGCACAAGAGATTTGCAGATGCGATTAAATTCAGAATCTTTACATAGGAGATTATCGTGGGTTATTCAGGTGGATCCTAAATACAATCACGAGTGTTTTTGTAAGAGTAAGGGCGAGGAGCATTTGACCCAGAAGGTGGAAGGCGGCTGGATGATGGGCGCAGAGACAGAGCTGAAGATGCTGTCCTGCTGCTGGCTTTGGAGAGGGAGGAAGGGGCTGCGAGCCGAGAAATGCACCTCTAGGTGTTGAATAGGAAGAAGACGCGTTTTCCCTGAAGTCTCTAGGGGAAACTTGGCCCTGTTATCAACTTGGTTTTGTCCCAGTGAAACTGATTTTGG
Source organism: Phataginus tricuspis (assembly GCA_029783875.1). Lineage (NCBI taxonomy): Eukaryota > Metazoa > Chordata > Mammalia > Pholidota > Manidae > Phataginus > Phataginus tricuspis. The sequence continues at coordinate 21,238,935 of JAQQAC010006877.1, forward strand.
ATTTCTGGCTGCCAGAAGTGTAAGAGAATAAATCTGCATTGCTTTAAACTACCTAATTTGGGGTGATTTGTTACAGCAGCCTTACTAAACAAACTAACAGCACCCGTTCTCGTTCATGGATTTAAAGGGAGGTCTTCTTAACATTTCCACATTATATCACAAGCCAGTATTATAGGATTTCAAGATATGTTTTACAAGGTTAATCTTAGTTTAATAATAATTATATAATCATGAGTTTATAAGGAATTCTATTGATTGTTTCCCCTGTACTTATGCCTAAGATACAGATCTTATGTCTCTGTTTTGAGATGTGATTCTCTTATTTAATCTGTGAATGTAGTGAAAAATATGGTGAATATTATACTTTTCAATCAGTCTTGAATATAGAAAATGAGATTAATCATTACCCCTGATATTTAAAATGCTTTCATCCTATGTCTATTCAAGGTCAGTGTTTATATGTAGTTAAATAAATCACAGTGTTAGAAACACCAGGATGCAGCGCCTCACATGAGAGCTGAAGCTGGGCTATGACCACGGTAACCGTGCGGCAGCCCGCGGCCACCCCCTCCTTGCTGGCGGTGTTTGAGCCACAGCCTCGCTCCTCCCCTCAACCAGCTGACACCTGAGCTCAGCCCTTCAGCCTCCCACTTCCCGGCACGCAGCCTCGCGCCCCCAGCCCACCACTGCTTCCTGTGGGGGTTCCTGAGGTCTGGCCCCGAGCATGTACGTCTTTGTAATCAGCCCAGATTAAGGGGACTTATGTGAAGATCTTTCTGTAGCTGCCTCCCTCTTGGAAATGCGTCCAGTGAGCCCTGTACACTTGGAAAACCTCAGATGTGATCGCAATGGGGATCCCCAAGGGGAGCTTCACTTTCTGTTTATGTTCTCTTTGTACTGCGTCGGCATTTGGGAAGTAGTGTCAGGAAAAAAATTCTTGGTCAGTTAATTTATCTTGTGGGGTTATTTTCTTTTAATAACAAATCCCCTCAACCCCCTTATGGGTTGATTTTTCTCCAATGCCTTCAGAAAATTCTCCTATGTGTGTCTCCTGGCTTTCATCACCTTCTGCAGTGTGCGGGCTCGCTCACTGATCTCCCCTGCCACGGCCTGAGCCTGGAGCCCTCTACCGTGTGCTTACATGGATGGTCGTTGTTTATGTTGCATTTCTTGTGTTTCTAATAAGAGTTTTCAGGTTTTCTATATTGCCATGATTCTGGAATTAGGGACCCATTTATCTCATTCTAATCTCATTTCTTATTCACAATTTTAATGAAACTATTCTCTTGATGAACCCCAATAACTTCTACATGGACGCTATTCACATTTCCCAAAGTTTTGGCAGGCCTTCAAATAAAAGACAGCTTTCTCTTCTTGAAAGAAACTTTTTAACATTTCTTTAGAAATACACCGAACTTGATTACTTCTTAGCCCTCCCAAGTTCTTATTTTCATCTTAATTACGACAGGTTTATTTTCTTGGGTCATTTTGTATTAATTTCTGCTGTCTGTCTAAACCCGTGTTTGGGTGATTTAACAAAAATTCATCACTTTAAATGTCTCATATTATGAATAACTACCACAGTTTTGTTTCTAGCTCTGAATGTATCCTAAGCTTCAGACTTAGATCAAATTTGTTTTATCACCATCTTTACTTTTTTCATGCAAATAGCTGATAGCCCTATTGTTTATCAAACGTATATCTCAAATGCATTAGCTTCTCTCCATCAGCATTGCTACCATCCTGTCACAGCCATCATCCTCCTCCTCATCCTCACCATCCTCACCACCCTCACCACCCTCACCATCCCCACCATTCTAGATCGGGATAACATAGACAGAGTCTTGCATCCATCGCTTTTCCCCTAAAATTGATTCTTCAAAGAGTAAGGATAAAGACAACCAAAACTGACAGTTGTTAAAGTGCTGAAGATAGATTTTATTCAGAAAAAATTACAATAGATGAAAAGGGACTTCAGTATATAAATGAGCTCAACTCCAAATACAAGAAAGAAACGTGGGAATTCATAGTCAAAGAGCAGACAGGGGAGAGGAAGTTCAGTGGATAGAAAATTATTCAGACAAGGCATCAAGGGTGGGGGAATTCCTGCTAAGTCAGGATTCTTGCTCCAGGTAGGCCAGGGAATTCCAACATCAAGCGATCTCAGGTATCGAGGGGCAGGGTGGGAGGGAGCATTCTCCCTAAACTGGCTTAGTAGGATTCTTGCTAAAACTGAACTATGCAGGCCTGGCAAGGAAGGGGCCACCAGGCCAAATCCAGAGAGGGTCAAGAAGTTTGCAGAGGAGTCTTTATCAGTAATTTCACTATGTTTTTTTAAATTGAAAGTGAGGCTTACTTCATTCTGCAATGACTTTCCATTGGATGAGCTATGTTAAAATCCCTAACTTTATATATACCTATTTCTCCTTTCATCTTTTGTAATTTCTGTTTTCTGAAAGTTCTAACTTGGTGCATGTTATTAATACCTGTTATATTTAATATAGAATGAAGGCTTGATATAATAAATTTCCCTTCCTTATTACAAATATTTTTGTCCTAAATTCTGCCACATCTCAGACAAAATTGGGATACCTACTTCATATCTTCATAATTACACAAGAACAATATTTGTTCTTTCTTTAATTTTAAACCTTTCTGGATTACTTTGTTTAAGTATGTCATGTCTCTTACACATGGAATAGTTTAGATTCTGCTTCATAGCCAATCTGAAAATATATTCTTAATGATGAATTATACCCATTTATATTTTTAACATACTAGTGAATAAAATACTTTATATGAATAAAAATTATTCATCTACCATGTTCTTTCATAATCCTTAAAACAATTCCTCACTATGTCCCTGTATAAAATGTTGCTGTAAAGAAGTCTGCTGCCAATATGTATGTCTTACCTTTTTACCCATGTGCTCAAATAATTTATATTATCTCATTTCAGTTTTCTTCTTTAGAAAGCAGAAACCATCACATATGTGTTGTCCTCTTATGTCTGTATGGAGATGTAATTTGTATATATCCACATATATATAATCTCACACTGTACTTACATGTTTTTTCTGGAATTCATTTGATATTTATAAATGTTTCTACGTTTATTCTTTTTTTTTTACTTGCATGAATTTGTTTTTTAATTAAGGTATTATTGTAATACACTCTTATGAAGGTTTCACATGAAAACACAATGTGGTTACTACATTCACCCATATTATCAAGTCCCCACTCATACCCCAATTCAGTCACTGCCCATCAGAGTAGTAAGATGACACAGATTCACTGTTTGCCTTCTCTGTGCTACACTGTTTTCCCCATGACCCCCCCACACCATCTATATTTATTCTTGTCATTATCTTATATAACCTCGTAATAAAATACACTAGTTCTCCAGTGTATTTTAATCCTCTCTATTGATTTCTTCAATGAGTAATAATAATAATGCTCTCTTGTAACTTTTTTTTTCTCCCTCCTATCTTTTTGGCCAGCATTTACTTTATCCATTATCCTTTTAATGGCAGTTAAATGCTCATGAGACATTAATATTCTTTCACTTATCTTCTCCTTTTTTGTCCCAACTTGTTGAGTTGTATTATTTCTACCTTTTAAGCACATTTAATAGTAGCATAATGTTCTGTTACTTTTATTCCCATAATTTAGTCTTAATTTAAAAATTAACATTTAATATTGATCCCCAAGCTTCAAGGGCTGTTCATCTGAACTTAATATTTGCTGCAGTTAGGAGATTTCTCAGAAAGGGTCCATAGAAACCCTACTTCCAAGTTTCTAAATGTCTGTGATGCTCTATGTTCCTTAGACATGATGAAGTTTGGATAAAAACCATCTGGCTACTATGTTCTTTCTTTCATAATCTTTAAGACAATTCCTCACTATGTCCATGTACAAAAATGTTGCTGTCAAGAAGTCTTTTGCCAATATGAATATTTTACCTTTTTACCCACATGCTCAAATAATTCATATTACCCCTTTATTTCAATTTTCTTCATCAGAACGCAGAAACCATCACACCTGTGTTGCTCTCTTTTGCCTTAGTTCTATATTTAGAATGTTCTGAAATGTTTTTCATCTCTCCATTTCTGGTTTACATCTTTATTCTTATTGATCTCTATATATCTTAATGTGCTTGCCTCATTTCTTTTTGATTTTATGTTCCTTCTAATTAAGCCTTATGTCTGAAAATAATTTTCTGAAAATTATCTTCCTTATCTCTCCTCTTCTCACCCTCCACTGAATTATTCTCCTTTCTCTCTTTCTCTTTCTCATTCTCTGGTTTATTTTGATTTTGTTCCCAGGTTTTTTCCCCTGGGTAGATGTCCTTTTCTTGGGGGTGAGTAATTGTTAGGGATTCCTGGATGTAGTCTGTTGATTGTAGGGCCTTTCAACATTTCCCTTTATCTTCATTCTATCATTGTCATTAACCCTGACCGGTGCTTCCCCATGATGCTAAGGATTTGGCTAATTTCTCCTGTTTTCTGAATTTAATGTCATTTCCTTGGCATCTGGTTTTGCTGATGATATTACCTTGAGTTTCCCCATTACCTCTCCTAGCTACTCTGCCTGGTTTGAAGAGATCCAGGCATATGTTAAGAAAAAGGATTTAAATACTGGAATCATAGCCTGCCATTGAAAGTCTCTCTAGTTTATCATATTTAATTTTCTCATAAATCAGAAGTTCTGCCACCACAAAATAATGCCACTCTAAGGGAGTACTCAGCAGAATATAGTATAACTAATATCTCAATACACTTACTATATTTTATATGGAAATAATAGTGAAACACTTTTGATTATCCTTGTTCACTGTTAATTTCTAGGTAATGTAATAGTAAATAAATACAATGTGGCCTTTCTCAGAGAAGATATTTATTTCTAATGTGGTAACAAAAAGAAAAATAAACAAAACAGCAGTCTTATAATGAATTTTGAATGAAGTTTTCTCCCTCTAGGTTTAAATAAGAAATAGGTCTTATTTCTCATAAGCTTGTGTATACCTAGGCCCTCTTAGTCGCCCGAATATCTACATTTATTGGCTCACATATTATATCTTACACTGTTGGTCTAACACCAAAAATATTCTTACAGTCTTTAGTTAGTATTTGCTCTGCTTTCTTATTATAGTATTTGCTTAGCATAAACTTGATGCTTATTCTATTTCTCATTCTTCATTACAAAAAGAGCAGAAGTAATTTCTCTGGGACTGGCTTCTCCGATATGGTTAATGATACTAATGTGAGCCTTGTGTTCTTCATCTATAAAATGGGAATAATGAAATCAATAAGCCTGCAATCACCTCCATATGAACAGTTTTATGAGTGCCTCTTGGAGTACCTGGTACAAAAAATACATCTGTGGATTTTTTTCACATTCTTTAATAATTTAAAACAGTTTCCATAATAAAATAATTTACATGTATTAGTATAGATATTATATGATACTGTTTTATTCTCTTAATACTTTTATTCTTCACTTTTTTGAATATATTTTCATAACTTAATATAATGCTGATTTATGGAAAAGGAAATCAAGGGAAATGTTCTTCCTTCAGTGATTTTTAAGTATACCAGGAGATGCTGGAAAGCAAGGTCATAACAAGCTATTCATGGAAACTCACTTTTTGAAACATTTCCCCTAAAGATGAGGAAATAAGAACCCTTTTACATACTTCCCATAACAATAACACTGTGTGGATAAGTTCCAGTAATCAAAGATAACAAATCATACATTTCTTTATAATCAATGTAATATAAATATGAAGACATCATTTGAAAATGGCAGTTTTACATTATTTGGTATTGTTAATATCTCAGCTACTCACTAGCACACAATTTGGAGAAATATGTTTACTTTTTCTCAGGAAATTTATTTACTTATTTAAAATAATATTTGTCCCACTTATTTTTGTGACAAAATTTAACAGGTATTATATCTTCTGTATAAATACTGTAAAATATCATGCAAAGTATTTGAGTTACTGTTACTATATGTTAATACAAAAAGTTTGATTTTATTTAATAATTTTGTACTTATTTTGATATTTATAAATGCAGTAATTTAAAAGTTAAGACTTGACTATTATATTGATTATGGAGAAACGTTTCAACACAAGAAAATAAAATTTTCATTGCTTTTTATGTAGGTCATGAGAAGAGGATTAGAGAAAAACACATCAAAAAGTTAAGAGACAGAAATAGCTTTTCTTGTTGCTGGTAAATTTAATGAAATCATATGTTATTGGACTGGCAAGTTTCATTTCTTTGAGTGTCTCAGTGAAGACTGTCAAAAATCATCAAAATTCAACACAACAGAGTAAAAGCTAATAGCCTTTTTGTTACACTAAAACTAAAAGGATTGGTAAGACTCAAACTGAAATGCTATTACTGAAAATCTTCTTTTATCTAATGCTTTGTGAAGTGAGTGAAAACTGAACAAATACATATTCTTTTCATGGTGTTAAAATAAATTCTGACACTATTAAACAAATATTCTTTCTTCCTAAAACCTCCTCAATACTTTTCTCATGAGTAGTATTATTAGAATATTCTATATGTTTCTAGCCCATATATTTTGACTACCACAACATGAATATTTCCTATGGAATAAAAATAAGGTACCCTAATTAAAAAACATTGTATTGTGATGAAGAAGGAATTCTATGGTGGTTATCATCTTAGTTTTGCAAAAAATCTTTTGATAATCTAATTACTATCTCTTCTTTCACCTTCCTAGAAGTTCTTACCTAAATAATGAAAAAAAGCAGTAAAGATAAAACATAGTAGGCACAGATTTCATCTGCTCATATTGCTCAAGAAATGAAAGTAGTTAAAGGATTATGATTAGATCTACATTTTTGTTTCCCCATTCTATTGCACCAATTATCATGCTTCTTTTTTAATCTACAAAGATTGAACCAAGTATCCAACTCATCGGTATGGTTCTTCACCAAGCAAACACATGGCATTTCCTTCTAAGAAAGAATATTTCTACATATCTTAAAAAAAAAAACTACAGGTTGATATGCCTTTAGACTTTTATAATCATCAGGATACTAGACAGAAAATAAATGTCTTTTATATTTTTTCTTTCCATTCTTCTATCTAAAACTTGTCCTACTTCTTAAAAAGTTATTACTAACTAGTCACTGAAAACTCAGAAGAAGTGCTGTTAAAGTTGATATTTATAATCTGAACATCACACATGTAGAGAACTCAGAGTTTTAATACAACCTGTCTGCTACTTAGAAGTGTTGCTATACAGGTGAAGGACTCCGTGTTAGAGTCCTTTCTTAGTATGTCAGCTGATTTTTTCTTGAACTGTTCTAGAAAAACAAAAAGGCAAGAAATTCTCAGAGAATAAAAGCAAAGGTCTAAGAAAGAATGGCTTAAAAACATTTAAATTATCACTTATTTTACAGTAAAATTTTAAACTTTTGAGAACATAAAGAAGTGGGTAAACTTTTGAACAATAATCATGAAAATATAAAGTACCTATCTGATAAAATTCCTCTGAATGTTTTATCAAATATGTTTAGGTTGGAAATAAATGGATAGCTTATTTCACAACTCTCATGGATTGAAGGTAAAAAGTTCTTTTTCTTTAGTAAAATAAGTAAAATATATTGGTTATAAGGAAGCACTGAAATACATTCATCTATAGCATTCCAACAGAGGGATTAGCTTAAAAAGGCCATCAAAATGATGTTTAGAAAAATGAAATTGAGTTTAGTAATGATACAAAAGCAAGACTGGAAAGTTACATGTTTTTTAAACTAATACTTGAATGAATCAACTTCAAAAAGAGAAGAAAGGTTATATTTCTGTTCACTGATGTTGTTTGCTATCTGCTATTTGCTTATTGTTTCAAATTGCCCACTTGAATGTACTGACTGTATGACAATTAAATTAATCTTACTTTTCATATTGATTTTCCTCTCGTTTCTTTATCTCTCAACCTATTCCACAATGACATTCTACATTTTATTCAATAAGTAAAGAAATATGTACTGTGTATAGCACAGAACTAATCAATAGTTAGAATACACAAATTATTAAAGAGTATATGCTCTGCCTTCTTAAAATTTGAGATGTAATTATCCTGATATTTACAACTTGAATTCTCCTTTATTTTCACTAATTTTTTTTCTTAGTCTCTGAAAAGTTTTAAGATACATAATTCCATCATCTCTGTATTAGCTAAATTTCCATTGGTTCTCTACTTCAATTTATTATATGGATAATGACTTCCAACTATGTTCCCACCTCTGAAAAAGAACTAAAAAAAATCATATTTCTTATCTTCAAATAAATTAAATTTTAGTCTAAATGATAAAGAATCCATACAACTAAATTCATCATAACTTAGGGAGGATAATTGGGATGAAAACATCAGAAAATGCTATACAAGTCTGACACAGAATGAAGTCCATCTTATTGTTGCAGAGAAATATATGACCTCCTTTATAACCAAATAATTTTTGGAGCTTCTCAAAACCCTGACCCTACTCTGGCATTTTTCTCCCATTTTTATTTTATTCCATCTTGTATTTTATATTTTCTGCTTACCTCCCAACCTTTTAAAGTGATTATTTCCTGGAGACAAATTCCTTCATAAGACTGTACAAAAGTCATTATATAATACAAGCAAGACTATGTTTTATAGCAATTAATCAGTTGCAAAAAGTTTCCCCCAACTACAATGTAGAAAATCCACTAAATCACAGGAAAAGTTCCAAGAATAATAAAATGAATGCCCATATAACTAAATCTATGTACCTATGTGTATGTAATTTTCTTGAACTGATTAAAAAATTCCTTGTAAGCATCATGATTATGAACCAGAGGTCAATGAATTATGTATTACCTCTACAAAGGGCAAGAAAGTACATATATTAGACTTTGTGGGTCTTATTATAGCCTTTGTCACAGCTACTAAGCTCTTCTTACACAGCAAAAAAAGCAGCCATTGTCAATATGTAAGTGAGTGGGCTTAGCTATGATACAATAAAACTAGTTTCATATGATTTTTATGTGTCATGAAATATTATTCCTCTGTTGATGGTTTTTTCAAGCATTTAAAAGTGTAAAAGTCACTCTTAACTTGCAGGCTGTGCAAAAACAGGCAGCAGGACAGACTCAGTGGATGGTCTGCAATTTGCTGCCTCATGCACCTCGCCTCTAAATACTCCTGCGTGTGCCTCCTAACAGCAAGGGCAATGCCCTACACATACACAATATAATTATTACCTTTGGACATTACATTAAACACATTTTAACTATACAAGTAACACAGGGATGTGATACACTTAAAATAAAATCAAAGAATTGTAGATAACACCGTGTGTTAGTTTATGCCCCTTACTGTGACCATTGGGTTTGCATACTTGCAGACATTTTCCAAAGCAAACACAGAGGTTATATAAAAAGTATTATCGTATGTTTTGCTTGTAAACCTTCTAGAGGATAAATGGATAAACAATAACTCTGCAATGCACATACTCTCAGTGAGAGAGAACATGCTGGAGACCAAAAAAAAAGGCAGGTTTCTATGTGAATGTGCTAGCGAAGGACCCCCTGATAAAAAAACTGATGATTTTCCAGGAGGGAATTCCTTACCCATGGAGTACTTTTAGCAGAGTGTACATGTATTTCCAGGTTTGTTTATGGTAAGCAAACCTGAAATCGTTTGACTTATGGGGCATAGTTTCATGGACCTCCAAAGGCAAAAAATTATACTATGATCAAAATGTCTCCTTTCAGCGAGGTGGCTGCACATTTACCTTAGCAATAGTACCTGCTAACCTTGGAGAAATCCCATCTGATGTGGGAGGAAGTGGCCCAGGGAACTTCTGAGTAGACCTGACCTCATCCCACTGCACCTGTGCCTTGCAGTAAATTTTTATCCTTGAAATTATTAAGTTGGCATTAGATCCCTGATGTATGTCTGTCTGATTTTATAATCCAGTATATTGTGTGTGTTTTTAAACCATGAAATGTATTTTTATTTTGCAATTTAATATACTCTCTACAGCTTATTGATTCATTACATGTTAATCTGCATCATTCTGTTAACCATTCAATATGTCAGTTTATTTTGCCATTTTTCCACTAATGGGCATTTAAGATATTAATAAGGATTTGAGTACTACCAAAAAAAAAACCCTGCAATAAACATCTATGTTCAACATTTTATGGGTACACATTAGCATTTCTCTAAGACAGATGATGACTAACAAGAAGTTTCATTTAAAAGGTATGCATGTTATAAAATTTAATAGATGCCAAAATTTGTTATAAAGTATCTTTTACATAATAATGATTCAATATTATTAAACTTTCAAGTTTTTGCTATTGGGTGAAAAATAAGATTTCCTTAAATTTTATATACCACAAGAAGAATTGTATATTGCTGCAACATGCATGGAAAAAAAGCATTTGTCAGTCTCTGATTAAATAAATATCCACATGTCTTTGTCTCTAAGATTTCTTGGATAGTTATATGTCTTAGATAAACTTATGTATATAGTCCTCAGATCATATGTCCGAGTATTTTCATATCAACTTTGCTCCTAAGCACCCAAAATTTCAGACAATACAAATATATATAGGAAACAGAACTTAAAAATTGTCATTTACATAAACTATGGAATACTATAGAGCAGTGAACATAAACTATAGCTATTGCAACAACAGGGATGTCTTTCATAAATATATGCTGAAAAAAAGAAGTGTGTCACCAAAGCATACAAAGAAAATAATTTCATATAAATTGTTAAAACTGAAAAAACTTAGCATATTGTTTAGTGATGCATACATGATATACCTTTTAGAGGTACAGAAAAAAATTATACTGAAAGATAAGGTAACAGGTGCTTCTTTCAGGAAGGGGCACATGGAAGATTCTAATGTTGAAAATATTCTGGTTTATGGTCTAGCTTGTTTTAAACAGATTAGTTTTGTAATTATTATTTAAGTTTCACAAATGTGTCTGATTCATTCTTTTGCATCTCAAAATAAAATGTTATATCTTGTAAGTTTAATTTGCTTTACCCAACTGTTAACAAATGTTAAGGTTTTCAAAGCTACTATTTGATTCTTTCTGCATGTGTCTACTCATACACTTTTGCCATTTTTCTATTCAGGTATTTTTATTTTCCTAGATGATTTGTAAGAGTCCTATTGCACTCTTTTGTTCCATATATTTGAAATATTTCTCCTAGTCTGTCAACTATTTTTGGAAATCTATTCATGATCTTTTTATTAGGAGAGAATACTTTAAATTAAATATACTCAAATTAAAATTTCTTTCTCATGGCTATTGATTTTTAAGCCTTGTTTAGGAAAGCAAGAGAGAGTCGTATCTTACATGGTTGTACTGACTTTGGGAACTCGGGTCAGAAAGAAAGGAGGGTGATCATCTGGCAATACGTATTTCCCAACTAGTTTTCTCTGACAACAAAATTTGCAAGCTGGGCAAAATGTGGGCTATATCAGCATGAAATTCCTCCACTAAGCAGGTTGCTCAGTAAAAACAAAGAGTCTAGCAGAAACTCACCTTTCAAAAGTTAACTACAAAGTCAAAAAAAAATCAACATTCACTTAGAGAAATAAGAAATGCCAACATTATGAGTACAGAGTGCAAAATTTAAAATAAAACAATATAATAAAATACAAGAAACAGAGGATCTCCACAACAGAAAATGAAAAACAGTAAAGAGCAATAAGAAAAGAACTTCCGAGTGAGTACCATTAATAAAAGAAGAAACCTAAAAACGAGATCATGGAAATAAATAATGCATACGTGATCATCTCTCAATAAACAATGACTAATTCAATAACTGAAGCAAAAAACCTGAAATATTCTTAAAAGCTAGCACACTAAAATAAATGAGGTCAAATGAAAAACGCAAATATCCTTCCTTTCGTACACTTCCCCCTCGTTCCTCCAGCTGGAACTTCACTGCACCTTCTGCCCTGGAAGCTGCTTGGTTGGACTCTCCGCAAAGGGCTCCCTTTTCTAGCGGCTGCCGGGTGAATTCCGTGGGGTGGAGGGAATGGTTTAGATTGGAAGGAAGGCGCAGAACATGGTGAGGGTATTTTAAACTCCAGTTCTAACAAATGATTGGCTTTGTCCCTAAAGCATAGATTATTGCTTTTCTTGAGATGGCTCTACTCTCCTCACTCGATTTGCCCCGAACAGTGGCCCTTGAAGCTAAGGGGTGATAAAAATCTCTACTCTCATTAACCAAAGGTTACTGTCTTTCCTTTACGTTCTTTCTCACCCATCAATAACTTAGTAGAGTCTCTAAAGCTTCCCTGCATTATACTTATTTACTTGTACCATCAGTTTATTTAAATGACCCTAATACATGGATTTCCCAGTTATGGAAATTGATAGACTTAGAGATATTTTTTTTTCTCATATTCAAAGCTAAAAGGTAAATAGTTTCTATTAAGAACTTGAAGCCACCGAAGTGACAGCGTGGTTTAGAACTACGTTACAGAACTATAGCTATTAGGAAATACAGTTTCATTTTTCTGACAGTTTGTTCTCTGCTGTCTAGGAGATTTACATTTTCTTTTCCTGTGGAGAAGGTCAGACTATGAAGGATGGAACATTAAGAATAACTTTAAAAGATTGTGTAAAGCAAAACATGCCCTATATGATGGTATTTCTGAAGGCCTCTGTTTTGAAATTCCTCATTTAAGGTCAGACATTTGGAAGTCCAGTCAAAGTCTTGTTACCAAATAAATGCACTTACTGATATTAATAAAATATTAAATATTCTAGACAGTTACCCAAGCCAGATTTTGACAGAATGCCTAGGGTCTTTGAGTGCCCAGCTTTTGCAATTCCTGGTTCTCTTTCATTTTTGTATTTGAAAAGCCAAAAAAGAAGAGGAAATATATAGGTAACTTATCCATGAAAGCAGTCACAAACACCAGTGATGGAAAACCATCAGAAAGGGGTGGTAGCAGAGAAAAGATAGCAACGATTGACTGAGAAATAAAGGTGTTAGGCTTTGGAATACCTAGAAAAATATCCATCATTGTGAAGGGAGAGAGACCTGAATAAAATCCAGGTTAGTCTTTACGCAGAGAATAATAATTTAGGATCAGAAAGAAAGAAAAGGGACCAAATGCTGTCTCTCTTTCTCACTAGATACCTTAAGTGGGAAAGGTAACCCTTTTATCTCTAGACATTAGTGTAAGACAGACCAAAGTCCCTGGCTATCTATATGTGTGTGGTTCTGTGTCAAAGAGCATTAGCACCAGATCACTTTAATGCCATGCAAAATTTTGCCTGGGTATCACCGAGCGTATTAGACATTGCAAAGCTGGCACAAAATGGTCCACACAAAGCAGGGATGAAAGTGCAAGTTTGGACTCATAGAGGGGCAGCTAATTCACTTTTCTGCTTTGAGAAATACCAAGTTCATGTCTCCTATGTATGCATAGATATGTGGACTTCTCTTTACAATTGACAAAACCGCAAAAATTAGTTTATGCCTAAACCAAACTTAAAGAAAAAATATTAAAATGACTGTGACACTAATATATTAGGAGTAATAATTCTTAATTATTGTGCTTGCATGTTAGAGACAAATGTGTGCAAAACATCATATGAAATTTTAAGTAATGCATAAAATTACAAACTAATATTATCAAATAACATTTCCGAAATTATTAGCATTCACAAACTTAATCCTTTCATACAAAATAATTATTTAAACATGAAAATATTCCAAAAAATTGTAGAAAGTACAATAAAGGTAGTAAATTATGGTAGATATTCCCTTCTGAGTAGAAATAAAAGAGATGTTATAAATATTTGCTGAATGACTAACAATATCCAATATACTTATTTGAGACATTCACAATCATGAGGTAAGTAATCTTTTATTAATATTCATTTTAATATTACTTTATAGTTGTCTATGACAACTCAGTTCAGGTCAACTTAGCTTTGTTATTCAAAAGTTTCTATTATTTAATAAAATTGTGTCTTTTAATTATTCAAAAGTTTATTACCTTTAAAATAATATATTCATTTAACTCATTTATAGCTTGCTCATTTTATTCCAAAGGGAAGTAAAAAATATCACTATAAATATGAAAATATATTATTATAAATACATTCAAATGTATATCACTAAATAAGCAAACATTTCCTCTAGTATATGTATTTTAATGTATGTTGGATTCAGAACAAAATAAATAAAAGAAACATCCTCTCTTACATGGTAGTGATTTATTATTCTGCCCTATTGTTATAATCCTGAATTGATCTTTGCCAACTTTTGATCCCACAATTTTCATATAATATTCACAATGAAAAAGATGCTTTTAAGAAGCATTCTGTGCAAGTGAATCTCAAGTACAGATTTAAGATGTCAGTGTATTCTCAGAGACCCATAATCAATATGAAGAATTCTGGAAATATAATGGGTCAAAGAGACTATAACAAAACTGTACAAGTTAAAAATTAAGTTGACAATGGCCCAATAGAAAGATGAAGAAGAAAATAAAATTTTTATATGGAAGACTACTCATTAGAATAAAAACATACAAAATATGTTCAAAATATAGAAACATAGGAAAATAATAAGAATATAATACAGGAGCATTCAAGAAATAATAGAAGAAAAATTACATGAAACAATGAAAAAAAAAACACCTTACTATATTTAGAAATCCTTAATGGAGAATAATAAAAATACCAAGATGTTTTTAGACAATATTACTGAGCTTTAAGAACATGAAAACAGTAGGAAAACAAAAAATCTGACAAAATGGCCTTGTTCTTAGTTTTTCCATAGTGGAACACTGTCTAGCTACGCTTGGGAAGCATAACTGAAGAGTTTTTCACCAAGTCAAGTGCCATTATCACACAAAGGTAAGAGCCACCTTCAAACATTCAAGAAGTTAGGAAAATGAAGCCTTCAGGAGTCCTTTTTGGATAGACTATTAAGAGATGCAGTTCCGCCAATGAAAATATAAAATATGAAAAATTATGTCCTCAGAAGACAACTGGAGTAAATAGATATTGTTGAGCTTAGAACACAATGTAATTAAAAAAAACATGTAAGATATGGACATGCTGTATCTAACAAAAATTTGTTGATAGTGTAGGAGAGAAGGTTACAAAAATTATTTTTCTGAGTCCTTCTTAAGATTAAAATATCTGTCAAAAAGATGTGCCTCTACTCTTTCTTTCTAATTAGAAACATTCTAATGCACATATTCTTCTCTGCTTCTGTAATTAAAGTTTCCTGCTTAATTCTGAAATTCAATACTAGAAAACTCAATTACTATCAATATAGAAAAAACTGGCCACATCTTCTTAATCAGAATAAATGTGTTAGTTTCTTAACAATTTGCCATATTCTTTGCATTAATTTTTAGCTGGATTGAAACTTGGATGTGGAAGTGAGTATGCTACATTGAGACACCCTCTCCATCTAACACACCTACTATGTGCTGCATGGGCCAGGAATATTGAGAATTAGAAAAGCAATACATTGTTTTAATAAAGGTAAAATTTTTCACAAAGCTTTGAAATGCACAGTTCTGAAGTTTACAATCAAATAAGTTTGGACAAATTAAAACATCCATAAAATCAACACCCACTCAAGCTACAGAAAATTCTACCACCTCAAAATTTCCCTTGTGTCTTTGCCATTTAAATCCCACTCCCACATCATATAGACTCTCCATTCTTATTTCCATAACCATGGATTAGTTTTGCCTATTATAGAATGTCATATAAATGAAACTGTATAGTATGTGATTTTTCTTATCCCAGACAAACTATTGTTCAACACAAACTTTTTAGAGACCCAAACATTTTGTTACACATATTACTAGTTGATTTGTTATGCTGTTATTAAATCTGAGTACTGTTCCATTACGTGAATATATACAATTTATTTATCCAGTCTTCTGTTAAGTGACATTTGAGTAGCTTCAAGTATTAGGATATTAAAAATGAATCTGCTCTAGTCAATTTTGAGTAAGTCTTTATCTGGGCATAGGTTGTTATTTTTCTGGAAGAAATAATTAGAAAGCATTTCCTGGTTCAAAGGGAAAATATTTTAAACTTTATAAGAAATTAATAAATTATTTTCCGGGGTGCTTGTCCAATATTACATTCAGAAACTCCAAAAGACTTCTAGTTGCTGCATATCCACAACATTTGGTACTTTTAACTTTTTTTTAAAGGAATTCTCATGTATGTGAAATGGTATGTCATAGTTTATATTTGCATTTTCCTAATGACTCTCTTGTTATATAAATGTGAAGAAATATCATTGGTTTGTTTTCTTTTGGGTAGTATTTTATTTCCATAATCTACAAAAAATAAATTCTACCTCCATAATAGTATTTCATAGTACAATATTGAATAGTTTCCCCTAAAATCAGGAGAAAAGCAAGAACATTCGTCTCAACACTTATCTTCAACATATTACTGTAGGTCCAAACCATTAAAAAAGACAAGAAAAATAAAGGGCATTATAATTGAATGGGAAAAAATGGTTTTGATTTGCAAATGGCATGGTTGCTTATGCAAATAAGACTAAAGAATCTATTTGAAATACTACTAGAACCGACAAATATATATGTCAAGTTTGCAACAGACAAGGTTGATACATAAAACTATAATGCATTTTTACATACTAGCAATAAAAAATCAAATATAAAAAATTCTATTCACAATAGAATAATCACAAACACAAAACCTACAAATAAATATAAGAAAATACATGTGAGACTTTAATTTTGGAAGATACAAAAACAGAGGAAATTTAATAATTTTTTTAAACATGGGGTGCTATATATGTTCCTATTCAAATATTATCCATATTAAGATCCACCTTCTCCTTAAACTGATCTACAAATACATTTCAAACTCAGAAAAAATCACAGCAGACTATATTACAAAATAGAAATAATTTGATGCTGAAATGTATATGAATATTTATGTGGATATACAAAGGAACATGAATAGCAAAATCAATCTTGGAAAACAGTAAAGTCAAAGGACTCACATTAAATGATTTAAAGACTTATTTATTTATTTATTTATTTATATAATTTATTTTGGTATCATTAATCTACAATTACATATGCAATATTATGGTGATTAAACTACCCCCTTCATCAGGTCCCTCCCAACAACTCCATTACAGTCACTGTCCTTCAGCGTAGTGAGATGCTATAGAATCACTACTTGTCTTCTCTGAGTTATATAGCCCTCCCCATGACCCCCCAATATTACGTCTGCTAATCATAATACCCCTTTTACCCTCTTATCCCTCCCTTCCCACCCATCTTCCTCAGTCCCTTTCCCTTTGGTAACTATTAGTCGTTCTTGGGTTCTGTGAGTCAGCTGATGTTTTGTTCCTTCAGTTTTTTTCTTTGTTGTTATACTTCACATATGAGTGAAATCATTTGATACTTGTCTTTTTTGGCTTGGCTTATTTCACTGAGCATAATATCCTCTAGCTCCATGCATGTTGTTGCAAATGGTAGGATTTGTTTTATTCTTATGGCTGAATAATATTCCATTCTGTATATGTACCACATCTTCTTTATCCATTCATCTACTGATGGACACTTAGGTTGCTTCCATTTCTTGGCTATTGTAAATAGTGCTGCGATAAATATAGAGGTGCATATGTCTTTTTCAAACTGGGCTCCTGCATTCTTAGGGTAAATTCCTAGGAGTGGAATTCTTGGGTCAAATGGTATTTCTATTTTGAGTTTTTTGAGGAACCTCCATACTGCTTTCCACAATGGTTGAACTAATTTGGATTCCAACCAGCAGTGTAGGAGGGTTCCCTTTTCTCCACATCCTCGCCAACATTTGTTGTTGTTTGTGTTTTGGATGTTGGCCATCCTTACTGGTGTGAGGTGATATCTCATTGTGGTTTTAATCTGCATTTCTCTGATGATTAGCGATGTGGAGCATCTGTTCATGTGCCTGTTGGCCATCTGAATTTCCTCTTTAGAGAAGTGTCTATTCATGTCCTCTGCCCATTTCTTAATTGGATTATTTGCTTTTTCTTTGTTAAGGTGTGAGTTCTTTATATACTTTGGATGTCAATCGCTTATCAGATACGTCATTTATGAATATATTCTCCCATAGTGTAGGATGTCTTTTTGTTCTACTGATGGTGTCCTTTGCTGTACAGAACCTTTTCAGCTTGATATAGTCCCACTTGTTCATTTTTGCTTTTGTTTCCCTTGCCCGGGGGGATATGTTCATGAAGAAGTCGCTCATGTTTATATCCAAGTAATTTTTGCCAATGTTTTTTTCTAAGAGTTTTATGGTTTCATGATTTACATTCAGGTCTTTGATCCACCTTGAGTTTACCTTTGTGTGTGGGGCTAGACAGTAGTCCAGTTTCATTCTCTTACAAGTAGCTGTCCAGTTTTTCCAACACCAGCTGCTGAAGAGGGTGTCATCTCCCCATTGTATATCTAAGGCTCCTTTATCAAATATCAATTGACTGTATATGTTTGGGTTAATTTTTGGATTTTCTATTCTGTTCCACTGGTCTGTGGGTCTGCTTTTGTGCCAATACCAAATTGTCTTGATTACTGTGGCTTTGTAGTAGAGCTTGAAGTCAGGGAGCATAATTCCCCAATTTTATTCCTCCTTCTGAGGATTGCTTTGGCTATTCAGGGTCTTTTGTGGTTCCATATGAATTTTAGAATTATTTGTTCCAGTTCATTGAAGAAAGCTGTTGGTAGTTTGATAGGGATTGTGTTGAATCTGTAGATTGCTTTATGTAGGATAGCCATTTTGACAATATTTATTCTTCCTAGCCAACAGCATGGGATGCATTTACATTTGTTAGTGTCCTCTTTAATTTCTCTTAGGAGTGTCTTGTAGTTTTCATAGTACAGGTCTTTCACTTCCTTCGTTAGGTGTATTCCTAGGTATTTTATTCTTTTTGATGCAATTGTGAGTGGAATTGTTTTCCTGATTTCTCTTTCTGTTAGTTCATCTTTAGTGTATAGGAAAGCAACAGATTTCTGTGTGTTAATTTTGTATCCTGCAACTTTGCTGAATTCAGATATTAGTTCTAGTAGTTTTGGAGTGGAGTCTTTAGGGTTTTTTATGTACAGTATCATGTCATCTGCAAATAAGGACAATTTGACTTGCCTTGTATTTCTTTGTTTTGTCTGATTGCCGTGGCTAGGACCTCCACTACTATGTTGAATAACAGTGGAGAGAGTAGGCATCTCTGTCTTCTTCCCGATCTTAGGTGAAAAGTTTTCAGCTTCTCGTTGTTAAGTATGATGTTAGCTGTGGGTTTGTCATATATAGCCTTCGTGATGTTAAGGTACTTGCTGTCTATACCTATTTTGTTTAGAGTTTTAATCATGAATGGATGCTGAATTTTTTTCAAATGCTTTTTCAGCATCTATGGAGATGATCATGTGGTTTTTGTTCTTCTTTTTTTTGATGTGGTGGATGATGCTGATGGATTTTCGAATGTTGTACCATCCTTGCGTCCCTGGGATGAATCCCACTTGATCATGGTGTATGATCCTCTTGATGTATTTTTGAATTTGGTTTGCTAATATGTTGTTGAGTATTTTTGCATCTACGTTCATCAGGGATATTGGTCTGTAATTTTCTTTTTTGGTGAGGTCTTTGCCCAGTTTTGGTATTAGAGTGATGCTGGCTTCATTGAATGAGTTTGGAATAATTCTGTCCTCTTCTTTTTTTTGGAAAACATTAAAGAGAATGGGTGTTATTTCTTCTCTGTATGTCTGCTAGAATTCAGAGGTGAATCCATCTGGTCCGGGGCTTTTGTTCTTGGGTAGTTTTTTGATTACTGATTCAATTTCATTGCCGGTGATTGGTCTGTTTAATTTTTCTGTTTCTTGCTTGGTCAGTCTTGGAAGGTTGTATTTTTCTAAGAAGTTGTCCATTTCTTCTAGGTCTTCCAGCTTCTTAGCATATAGATTCTCATAATATTCTCTTATAATTCTTTGTAGTTCTGTGGGGTCCCTTGTTATTTTTCCTTTCTCATTTCTGATTCTGTTTATATGTGTAGATTCTCTTTTTCTCTTAATGAGTCTGGCTAGGGGTTTATCTATGTTGTTTATTTTTTCAAAGAACCAGCTCTTGGTTTCATTGATTTTTTCTATTGTTTTATTCTTCTCAATTTTATTTATTTCTTCTCTGATCTTTATTATGTCCCTCCTGTTGACTTTGGGCCTCCTTTGTTCTTATTTTTCCAATTTCAGTAATTGTGTCTTTAGACTGTTCATTTGGGAATGTTCTTCCTTCTTTAAATAGGCCTGGATTGCAATGTACTTTCCTCTTAGAACTGCCTTTGCTGCGTCCCACAGAAGTTCTGGTTCTGTGTTGTTGTTGTCATTAGTCTCCATATATTCTTTGATTTCTGTTTTTCTTTGGTCATTAACCCATTGATTAATTAGGAGAATGTTAAGTCTCCATGTATTTGTGAGCCTTTTTGATTTCTTTCTAAAATTTATTTCTAGTTTTATACCTTTGTGATCTGAGAAGTTGGTTGGTAGGATTTCAATATTTTTGAAATTACTCAGGTTCTTTTTGTGGCCTCGTATGTGGTCTATTCTGGAAAAATGTTCCATGTGGACTTGAGAAGAATGTGTATCCTCCTGCTTTTGGGTGCAGAGTTCTGTAGGTATCTGTTAGGTCCATCTGTTCTAGTGTGTTGTTCAGTGCCTCTGTGTCTTTACTTACTTTCTGTCTGGTTGATCTGTCCTTTGGAGTGAGTGGTGTGTTGAAGTCTCCTAAAATGAATGCATTGCTGTCTATTTCCTCCTTTAATTCTGTTAGTATTTGTTTCACATATGCTGACGCTCCTGTGTTGGGTGCATATATATTTATAATAGTTATATCTTCTTGTTGGACTGACCCCTTTATCATTATGTAATGTCCTTCTTTATCTCTTGCTACTTTCTTCGTTTTGAAGTCTATGTTCTCTGATACAAGTACTGCAACACCTGCTTTTTTCTCTTTGTTGTTTGCATGAAATATCTTTTTCCATCCCTTCACTTTTAGTCTGTGTATATCTTTGGGTTTGAGGTGAGTTTCTTGTAAGCAGCATATAGATGGGTCTTGCTTTTTTATCCACTCTGCTACTCTGTGTCTTTTGATTGGTGCATTCAATCCATTTACATTTAGGCTGATTATTGATAGATATGTAGTTATTGCCATTGCTGGCTTTAGTTTCGTGGTTACCAAAGGTTCAATTGTTGCTTCTTTACTATCTAACAATCTAACTTAACTTTCTTTTTAAGTTATTGTGAACACGGTCTGATGTTTCTTTATCTCTCCCTTCTTATTCTTCCTCCTCCATTCTTTATATATTAGGTGTTTTATTCTTTGCCTTTAGTTAGTATTTGGATGGTCTGCTTTCTTTGCTATGATTTTATATTCTCTGGTGACATCTTTTTAGCCTTAAGGGTGCTTCCCTCTAGAGCAGTCCATTTAAAATATCATGTAGTGGTGGTTTATGAGAGGCAAACTCTCTCAACTTTCGTTTGTCTGGAAACTGTTTAATCCTTCCGTCATATTTAAATGATAATCGTGCTGGATACAATATTCTTGGTTCGAGGCCCTTCTGTTTCATTACGTTAAATATATCATGCCGTTCTCTTGTGGCCTGTAAGGTTTCTGTTGAGAAGTCTGATGATAGTCTGATGGGCTTTCCTTTGCAGGTGATCTTTTTTCTCTCTCTAGCTGCCTTTAATACTCTGTGTTTATCTTTGATCTTTGCCATCTTAATTATTATTAAATAGGAGCAGGCATCCTGTACACACAGGAGGTAGAATACAGAAAGGACACACGACAACCCCCCAAAAAGGAATTGTTCAAAACAGGAGGTGGGGACTAAGGCCTTCCCTTAGCTCCGTTACATACTTGGATCTCTATTAATCTCTTCTATTTGGCAAGTATTTGGCTAATTGCCCAATGAAGTTTGTTAATTTAAAGTGAGAATTACCTTGTCTAATCAATAGATTGCAATAATTGTATTCTGAGAAAGAGAGACACTAGAAGTATCAGTTTTGTTGTTTAAGGTCATTTGTCCATGTTGGTTCATGTGAATATGCTATCAGCTGCTATAATTCCCTATGTTTCTGTTTGATAAAACAACAATTGCTTAGAAAATTTTAGCATGAGAGCTTGGTGACTGATGCTGCATAACCAGTAGTAAGATTGAACATATTTTCTATTGTTTGGGATAATCCAAGAATGGAATTAGAAAAAGAATATTCTGATCTAATGATGACAATAAGGAGAGAAAAGAAAAAAAGGGCAACTATGGACAGATTACAAGAAGAAATCTATAGACAATGAGAAGAAGAGTAATTTTCAGTGATAAGATTTAAAAACAAACAAACAGTAACTACACAGAGGTACTGATCCATCTTGGGTATAAACTGTTCAAAACAGAAATCATCAATGTATTCCAAGGCCTTAGGTCTGCTGCTTACTTCCAAAGACCAGATGATTCTAGAGGATCTTTGACAACCCACAGTCTAAGGTCCCCTATACAGTTGCTTCTCAATTATTTGGATTTCTGAGTTGCTTCTTTTGTTGTGAAATATGAACCCAAGGGTTTACTCCCTGAAGTCTCACTGCTGCATTTACTGTTAATAGTAAATAACAAGGTCCCTTCCAATGAATTTATGCAATTCAAAGGTGTTTTTCTCTGATGCCTCTTCTAATAGATGAAATCTCCTTGATGGATAAAGATAAAAAGGCTGCTTGGGAAATGTGAGAATACATCTTTAACCTGTTGGTAACCCCATTAGTATAATGCTCTGGGCTCTTTTTCCCCGTTCACTCACTCTGCCCCAGGGGAGTGGAGTGTGCTATATGTTCAGAGAGTCTGAAATATAAATGTAGGGATGCATAAGTCAGAATCATTCTCATAGAAAACACCCACTCTGTTCTTTGAGAAACATGTGCATCACTGTGAAAGAGTAGGTGCATCTATGTAATATGGAGATTCAGTATATCTGACAGTGTATTGTGGAGAATGCCTGGCATTACTAGAATTACTGAAAACAATTAGCTAAATTGATAGAAATAAGATAAAATATCAAAATCAATTATGTTTCCAAATTTAACAAAATATTTAGGAAGTATTTTTAAGAATATATTTTAGTAGCTGCTAAAGTAAGATGGCTTATAATAAAAAGACAATGTATCCCTACCTCACCCTGTACATGTAATCAAGGCCATGAATATGAGATAAAATTTTGAGACTTCAAGACAATTTACTCTCCATCTCAGAATGTGAGATCAAATAGTCTAATATTAAAGGCATCTGCTCCTCTGGAATCAACATCAGTAAAGTGAAAATAATATAAAGAGGATGAAGGTATTTATAAAAATATTGCCAAAAATCAAACTTTATAACATAATTAATTTCTGTTAATGACTTAGAAATGGGAAAAAAACAATTGAAATAGGAAATTACAAATATAAACAAAAAAATAAAATAAATAAGAAAAATTTCCTAATCTTCTTAACTCAAAGTGGAACTTAACATAAGATATAATTTCACATACACCGGATTAAAAACTGTTAGACTCTTTATCTCCGTGAAGACTAAGAATGGAACAATGAGGATTTCTATATACTGCTTGTTAGCCTGCAAATTGATGTGATCACATTGTATGACACTTAGCATTACTTAGCATGTGAAATGTTAGCATTTAACAGAATTAAGCCTGTACAGACCTTGTGACCCAGGAATTACATTCTTAAAGAAATCCTTGTTCCAGTACACAAATAGTTATCATACCATTTTAATAAAAGAAATAAATAACCCAGAAAAATGAATGATTATTAGTAGCATAGAAAGTGTGATCTACTCATTGCCTGGAATACTAATATATACATTACATTGGATATTCCAAGAACATTAATTCTTGGAGAAAAATGGCAAGGTAAATCTTGAAGAGGCACAACTCTTCAAGAATTTTGTTTGCTGTGCTGGATATTGAAGCTTTATAAGATAAACCAATTCAGACAGTGTTGTATTTATGCAAGTATAGACAAATCAAGATTGAGTAGAGGATGCATAGTCAGATCCACGCAAATGAGGACACTTAGCTTCAGTCAGAATTCCAAGGGTAGGTGCATTTTGATAGATAAATACTAGAAATGACAGACTTATGTGCTGGGATTTTATTGCATCCAGGAAGATATGGATATGAAGATATATACATAATTGTATGCTATATATTATATACTGTACAAATGCAGGCATATCTAGATTGCTTTTCATCTTCAAGTAGGAGTCATCAAAGAGACAGGCAGGGACATCAAAGGTTTAAAGGTTTTAAGTTTTGTAAAGTATCAGTTATGACATATTGGCTATGGAAAAATAAGTAGGAGCTTGATTTTGTTCCAAGGAGTATCAGTTACTGAAAAACACATAGTTTCAGTAGAATCCACTATAATATAGAGTGGAATATTTGTATTTACCATCTTTCTATAAACTTGATGCTTTAGCTTCTGCTGACATGCATATGCCAGAAACACCTTGTTCTGGACAACCCGATAAATGCCTGAGTCTCCTTGCTTCAGCCTCCTGCTTCCCTGTCACCACCTCTCACCACTCTACTCCTCCTGGGAGGTCACTTTTCTAATACAAAACAGCCCAGCCCTAATCACCTCCCTTACCAAGCTTCCACATTCTGGTCTACTGTACCCCTGCCCTAAGCACCCCAGAGTCAGGTACCAGACAACTAGAGATGGCCCATGCTCCAAAGCCCTCTGAAATTATCTCGAATAGCCAATCCTAAACTGGTTTCCTCTGACTCGCTTGTTCCTTCCTATAGTAACCATAATAAAGGCTATTGCTCCAAGTTCCCGCCTCCCCCACTGCCTTGGGGCTGACCCTGGGGCCTCCAGGGGTGGTCCTCTCTGGTGTGCCATGGCTCCCTCTCCTTGGAAACAGTGAGTAATAACTCTCTTCTCAATGGCCCTTGTTCCTCATTTGTTGGTCTTACTATACCTTAGATTTTCTATAACACCCTATTTAAAATATATATATTTATTTTTTAAAAGTGAAAATTTGAGAAAAATTATTCTAAGAAATGACAAAGCATAGACACACCCATAGGTACGTGAAAAAGAAAGAAGCATTTGGAGGATTACAGGTGGAATGATGGTTCATGTGAGACTGGAGGGAAAATGAAGAAGGAGATGATAATGATTTCAGACACTGAGGATAGAAAATAAGGGTAATATTGAGAAAAGAGCTGAAAGTTTTAATCACCAAACCAGTAAATTCAACAATGAAGAATCCATGAATAACGACACTTAGCTTTGTTTTTGTTTTTATATTTTAATTCAAATAGAAGCAGAAATATTTTGACATATTTTTGTTGCTATTATTTTGGCTTATTTTGGTGTTTCTTTGGCTTTGGTTTTGGAATGTTTTTATTTTTAACTTATTTTTCCTTTTATGATCACTTAAAGGTTACCTCTTGTATGTACACTAAAATGTGATTGTAATACTTCTTAATATTGTTGAATGTATCTTAGCTATTTAAAAATTTATTAAAAATAAAGTACAATATTTTTTTTGTCTTCTTAAGAAGTAATTAACTTTTCTATTCAGTGATTGACCCTGAAAATTCAAAAGTATGCACAGAGGACACATAATGTTCATGCTGAATCTAGTTGTTTAACTGTTGTTTAATTTATTTACTTAATCATTCTTCTTTTAGGGGAAATAAATATGTTGATTGATTAGGTAAAAATATATCAGCAGCAATCATATTTATGCGGTGATTTTTATGCAAGATAGTGTTGTAATCTTGAAGAAATACATTTCCTCAGTAGGAAAACCACTAATTCAAATTTATATTTCAACAAAAATTCAATACACATATTTTGATAAAAGGATTTTGAATTTATGAATACCTGTATTTTCATCTTATTAAAAACAAGTAGAAAAAAAGGAATGATTTATCTTTTAAAAGAAAACCTATCTGAAAAGATCTGATTAATTTCTGTAAATTACATTAAAATCCTCTCTTCCTTGATGGGTTGAAATACTAACTTTCAAAACTGTTTCTAGACCATAATATATTATATATTTACTTAAGATACTTTACAACTGCCTCACACATCTATCTAAATCTGAATCTATGTATGTCTGTATCTATGCTATCTATGTATATCTATCATCCATATCCACATTGATATCTAGACTATGCCCACATGAGCAAATAAGGTGGAATTTGATTCTATTCCAAGGAGTTTCAGTTACTGAAACACAATAGTTTCCTCACAGAGTAATTTCCTACCCAGCTATCTCCCCACTGGAAATTATGACCAGTTTTTCACAAAGTTCTATAATTTGCCTTCAGAAAGTATATCAGAAACAATATATAAGAGCACTTCACAAACTGAAATTCTTATTTTGTTTCTCTTTAATTGTTGGAGCCTGCTATATGTGAAAGAACATACTAAGATGAATTACTATTAAATATACTCCAAAGAGGCATTGCAATAACTTGTATCTGAAAAAGTTTCACTTGAAAGGAGTGAAATAACCTGAGCAACATGGTTTATATTTAGGTATGTAAAAACAAAGAACACTTTTCCATCATCTATACTTAACTACTCACTTTTTGTATTATAATAAAACACTGCTGGATTATTGTTTTCCAAATTCTGTATTTTAAAATGATGAAAAATAGATGTGTATTTTCCCAGAAGTTAGAACATAAACACCATATTAAGTGAAGTTCAAAATTAAGGGTAAAAGTAAAAATCAAGTAATTTATCATTTAAGTTGGAGCAAAAACAGACACAAATCTGCTATTATAAATGCAAAGTAAGGAGATGAGTCAAGTCTACCGGTTGCATAATGAATTATTTATCAGCACTTAAGACCTGCAGGATCAGAACAAGATATGTGTACTTGTCCTAGATCTTCAAGGATAAACCATACAGGGCACTTAGAGATAAGGGAAAGGGGTGATTTATTAAAATATTTTCCTAAATAGGTATCAGCTAAAAATCATGCCAAATTTGCATGCAGACTGGAATCCTATTCAAAGGGCTTGTACAAAAAATGAAAAGGTTCTTAAAATTTCCTAAAAATTTTGTATGTGAATTATAATTCACTAAAGGTCAATTAAAAATGTGCTAAGTGTTCAAAATTATTGCAATGAAATATGAATTAACTTTACATTAAAAATCTAATGTGTGTTGTCAACATCTTCAAGGTTTTATGGCTAAAACTAAATAGGAACTAGACTTGGCTTGCTTTTGATTGTTTGAAGGTAAAAATTGGATCTGCAGTTCATTCAGTTTATTTCATGTACCCAGCATTGATATATTTCTGGACTTAGGAAATAGTACACTGTTTTAAACTTTGAGTTTTGGGGATTTTTTCTCAAATATAGTCATTTTGTCAGGGAACATTGAAAATGATCTTTAAAATATCCAATAAAAATCAAAAGTCACTTATCATGTTCCAAACTTAAGAATTAAATGTCACCTTACAGGATCCTTCACAACTGAACCTGGATGAGATTTTAATTACCATTCTCAGGCCACTTAAAAAGTTAACAAGCAATGCAGACTCAGACAAATCTTTTCTTCCTACAGCTACACATCCTTTGAGAATGGCCTTGAATGATTACAATTTTGATTTATTCCAACTTACTGAATTGAAATAATATTATGTGGGTTTTAGTCCTTCCCAGTTTGGATTAAAATATCTTCTGGTAAATCAGTCTTACAGTGATTTATGGAATGATTTCAAATTTAAAATAGAGAAATTTTCTTTGAATTAATGATACTTAGAGAGTTAAATACAATAAAATGTTTTGCAATTTTAGATTTGAAATTGAAAAGAAAACTACAAACTTTTCTGACTTTATTGTGATAATGTCTCAAACAGAAATAGGTCTTCATCATGTCTAAAGAGTTTGACAATACTCTTCAGTTATATTGTAAAATGTGCTTAAAATGTATTAATAATTTTCCACAAAAACTTGAAGCATGCAACTCAAAAGTCCAATATTTTTAAGTGTCTACATAACATGTTATAAGAGGATGACAAAGAGTATGTATTCCCATAGATGTAACAAATATGTCAAGGATAAACACTACAGAATGGTGAAAGCTACAATCTAGAAATATGAAAATGTTTTAGTACAATATAGGTAGATAATATTAGGGTTGGATTTAATGGAAATGACGAAGCAATTCATACTTCTTTCACTGAATATGAAAATAACGTATGGGAATTAAATTAGGAAACCTAAGACAGAGGTACAAAATCTAGTATAAAAGCTACTTTCAGGATTGAATTAAAGATGGTGGCATGAGAGGTGAGACACATGCTTCCTCCTAAAACTGCATATACTATGAAAATGTAATTAACACAACTAATCCTAAAAGAGCAACAGGAAAGAGGACTGAGCCAGTATGCACACACCTGGAGAAAAGAGCAGACCGCACAGAACATGGTAACATACCAAAGCTGTGGCCGGTGGGACCCAAGCAATTCCCCCACCCCAGCTCACCGGCGGGAGGAAGAGAAATGGAGCAGGAAGGGAGTGGAGACCTGGGAATGCTTAATACCTAACTCCAGAGATCTGCTCTGGGAGCACAAACCTACATTTCATGGTGCTTGCATGATACTCTTGTGATTATGGGGTTGGAAAACTAAGACAGGCAGAATACCTGGAGAGACAGATTCCAGTTGCTTAAAAGAAAGGTGGACAGTCTGAGAGACTTCCTAACAAAGAAGCCCTTAGCAAGAGGGCTGCTAAGGAGCATGGATTGCACAGAGCTTACGGCTCAGGAGAGAGGACAGGTAGCCAAAATTGTCCAGGTGCACTCTGCCCAGCAGGTTGGGAGCTTTGCCATATAGACTCTCATATTTAAGGAGGAAAAAGAAATCTTCCTCCTTAGATGATCTTCAGGTGCTCCAGCTCCCTGGCTGGCTACACAGCTCCATGGACTCCCTCCGTGATAACGCAGCCTACTGTGTCTTTCTCCTGGCCAGCCCCACCTGGCACAAATCAGCAAACCCTACCATGGTGTTAGCCCAGCCAGAGGGAAGATCTGTCTATAGCAACTATAAACGCAAAGCATAGAGGCTTATACCTGTGTGCTAGGCCCACTGGTTCAGGCAGTGGAGACAGGCATAGCAGCTGGGAAGCAGGAAACAGCTCTTTCCTGCCCCCAGGCACCAATACCACTCCCCTGCAACCACTGAAATTGTTTGAAGGGCTGAGCAGCTTCAGGGAGTAGAGCTTCTGGGCACTAGAGGGTGCCATATACAAATATGAAATGCCAAAGGAACCTGGTTCAGAGTAAATTATTAATACAACTCCTGAGAAAGATTTAAATGACATCTACCTCATGACTCTCCCTGAAAGGGGGTTCAAAATAAAAATCATTAACATGCCAATGGAGGTAAAGAAAGATATTCAAGAACTCAGGAATGAATTCCGGTTGAGATCCAATAATTGAAGAGCACAATGAAGGGTATTAAAAGCAGATTGGATACAGTGGAGGAGACGATAAATGAAATAGAAACTAGAGAAGAGGAATACAAATAAACTGAGGCACAGACAGAAAAAGGATCTCTAAGAATGAAAGAATATTGAGAGAACTGTGTGACCAATCTAAATGGAACAATATTCGCATTATAGGGGTACCAGAAGAAGAAGCAAGAGAAAAAGGGATAGAAAGGGTCATTGAGGAGGTAATTGCTGAAAAAATCCCCAATTTGGGGAAGGAGATAGTCTCTCAGGCCATGGATATGCACAGATCTCCCAACACAAGGGACCCAAGGAAGACAACACCAAGACATATAATAATTAAAATGGCAAAATTCAAGGATAAGGACATACTATTAAAAGCAGCCAGAAAGAGAAATAAGATCACATACAAAGCAAAGGCCATCAGGCTATCATCAGACTTCTCAACAGAAACCTTACAGGCCAGAAGGGAGTGGCACGATGTATTTAATGCAATGAAGCAGAAGGGCCTTGAACCAAGAATACTTCACCTGGCAAGATTATCATTTAAATTTGAAGGAGGGATTAAACAATTTTCAGATAAGCAAAATCTGAGAGAATTTACCTCCCACAAACCATCTGTGCAGTGTATTTTGGAGGGACTGCTATACATGGAAGTGTTCCTAAGGTTTAATAGCTGTCACCAGAGGTAATAAAATGACAGTAAAGAAGGTAGAACAGCTAATTACTAAGCAAATGCAA
The DNA here is from genome assembly GCA_029783875.1 of Phataginus tricuspis. NCBI lineage: Eukaryota > Metazoa > Chordata > Mammalia > Pholidota > Manidae > Phataginus > Phataginus tricuspis. The sequence goes on from JAQQAC010006877.1 coordinate 21,269,242, forward strand.
AATTAAATTAACTTTCCCCAATGTCAAGGGATAGACAAAGAGTACAGAATATGATACCTAATATATAAAGAATGGAGGAGGAAGAAAAAGGAGGAAGAAAAAAAATGAACCTTCAGATTGTGTTTGTAATAGCATATTGAGTGAGTTAAGTTAGACTCTTAGATAATGAAGAAGTTAACCTTGAACATTTGGTAACCACACATCAAAAATCTGCAATGCCAATCAGTACATACCTATCGATAATCACCCTAAATGTAAATGGACTGAATGTACCAATCAAAAGACATAGAATCACTGAATGGAGAAAAAAGCAAGAGCCATCTATATGCTGCCTACAAGAGACTCACTTTAAACCGAAAGACATACACAGACTAAAAGTGAAGGCATGGAAAAAGATATTTCATGCAACTAATAGGGAGAAAAAGGCAGGAGTTGCAGTACTTATATCAGACAAAATAGACTTCAAAACAAAGAAAGTCACAAGAGACAAAGAAAGACATTACATAATGATAAAAGGGTCAATCCAACAAGAAGATATAACCATTATAAATATCTATGTGCCCAACACAGGAGCACCTACATATGTGAAACAAATACTAACAGAATTAACAGCAGAAATAGAATGCAGTGCATTCATTCTAGGAGACTTCCACACACCACTCACTATGAAGGACAGATCAACCAGACAGAAAATAAGTAAGGAGACAGAGGCACTGAACAACACAATACAACAGATGGACCTAACAGACATCTATAGAACTCTACACCCAAAAGCAGCAGAATGCACATTCTTCTCAAATGCACATGGAACATTTTCATGTCTGGACACACAGAAAACTGTCTAGGATGATATAAACCCAAATTGATATACTTGGAAGTTATGATTACAGGTATTTTTCTTATCTTTTGGCTACATTGATAACTTTTTTCTTAGTGAAATGTATTGCTTTCTTAGTTATTTTTAAAGTGAAAATTCATTACATGAAATCAATAAATGGAGAGCAAATCCATTAAATAAAGACAATGAACGTATATTGTGTTGAACTTGCTATAGTTGTTTCATATTATTTACAGATTTTGTCTACTGAAATGAAATATACAGGAATTCTGCATATGTTCAGCTTAATGTAATCATTTCCTAACTGTGTCCTGTGGAGCCATCCCAGATTCAACAAAATTAGCTTTAATTTTGTTTCTTATGTTTATTTCTGCTTCTAAGTTAAATATGGTTTGAAAAAAACATGTTATAACATTTGAAAATGGTGAAAATCACTGGCTTATTGGAAAGAGTGTTCGCTACAAAGTCCTGTCTCCAGCTTACTTTAAACATTTAATTCCAGTGTTCGTCCTGGATTTCCATCTCTAATATATGTCCATGAAATATTTCACTTCTCTAAAAGATATTAAGATTTTTTTAAATTTAAAATTGCTATAATACTCTCTGAACTACTTTTGAAATTGAAAAGTAATCCAAAAATAAAAGCTTACCATCCATATTCAGGATTCTTCTGGTTTCTAATTATTTTCTTATCAACATCTTATCAGTGCTGATTTCAAATGATTAATGGCTTGATTTATAGATGTAGTAGATTGATTTATTCATCTGAAGTGATATCTTTGTGAATGTTATCTTCATATATTTATGAAATGGGTGAAATATACATAAGAAGGAACAATAGCTAAACAATCAACCACCAAAAAAACTCTCCCCAGTAATTGTACTAATTGTTGATGGTATTTATGTATTTATTTTTAATAATTACTTTAATAATTACCTCATTACCTCATCTATAAGCATGTTTTCCTTTACTTTCCCCGTTTTCAAATACTTTGGTAATAAGGATGGAACATTTCAGAAGATCACAAGTCACTGATAATATTAACCTATATAGGATCAATTTGCATGGTGTTTTGGTGATTTCCTGATTCCAGTAAGTTGTCCAGACCAGTATCAAGATGTGGAAGTTAAGCATTTAATATTTAATTTTATATTTTTACAAATCAAAGAAAAAATATTTATCTCTTCCAGATAGCTGCATGAGAATTCAACTTTTACTATACTTGAATTTATTAAAAATCCCCTTCTGAAATGTAAGGTTGCCAATGATTCAAAGTGCACTAGCAAAGTAAATGGACAGTGCTTGTCTATGTGAACATTAGGGCAGGTGAGCTGCTGTATTTCCAAAATTAACAGTATGAAATGGTTTTAAGAATGATTATATTATCTTTTAGTCTTTTTGTTTTCTTATTACCTCTGCAAAGTAAAATGTCCTTTAATGTTCTCCTTTTGAATTTTCAAACATTAGTATTCCATGTCTTCAGAAGATTAAAATGTCTGGCTATACCAAAATACTGGACTGGCTGCATAATTTTCAGGGCTCAGTGCAAAATGAAAATGAGTTTTGCACCTTGTTCAAAAACTATTAAGAAATTCAAGATAGTGACAACAGAGCATTAAACCTAATATGAGATCATTATATGCATGGAGTCCTGTGTGACTGCGAGGTCACACAAATAGAAAGCTGGCTGTGAGCCTATATCCAGATAGGTAAATCATACAGATTGTTATGACTGAATAAAAGAGAAAACACATTTCATGTGTGTTCTCAGCAATTTGAATGATTATTAATTAAACTGGTAATGATTTGGGGATTTGTGCTCAGAATCTCAGGTTACATTTGAACAAACACTTCTATATAAATTAATTATTAAAATAATAGAAGATCTTTCTAAGAAGAAGTCTCCTAAAATAAGGAAATTAAAATAACTTTAAATTCATATTTTAGGTCCATATAGTTTAAAGAGATATATATTCCATTATTAAAATAGGAAGATCACAATGAAATGGATAATCAAAATTAATCTATGTTTAAATTACTTATATTATATTACACAAATAAGATCTGAGAGCAGAAATAAATGAGCATTTTTGAACATGTAAAAAATATTTTCTTGCTGTTTGTAGAGCCTGTTTTAGCAGGGCAGGAGCTCCCTGCTGATCTACCTCCTCTTTGAAAACCCACGAATGTGATTTGTAAGTGGGTTGTAATTTCATCCAAAACATATTACAATAAGGAATGGATTTACTCTCACAGGGTTTGACCTACATAAGAATTTGTAAAAGAGAACAGCATTGTCTTTCTTGAACTTTCTGACTGTTCCCTTTGAAGTCACATGAATATTTACCTGAGCAATCTTTCTTCCTTTCTACTTCAAGTTATCTGGTAAAATTAATTTGAAATATAATTGATGGGATGTCTGTTCTGAATAAATGTGTATGTTACAAATGCAAATGCATTGATGTATTTCACAGCTCTGCAGTTTCCAGAACTGACTTATTCTATCTGCTTTTTATTCACTTTTTAAAATTAGGCTACTGATGCATATTAGAATTTAATTACACCAATTAGTACTGCCACATCAGACATATGATGTGCCTTCAATTAAGGAGTACCTAATGGGTATTAGTACAATTTAGCTTCATAATTAAAGTTCTAAGAACAGCACAAATTAAACATTATGATTACAAAACATTAAGAATCTACTGGTGAAATTAAAGTGGAATATTTTAGCTTCTCCTTTTAAACTAATTTTTAAAAAGACAATCAAGTCTATGTAAAATACAATGTTAGGCTTATTGAACCATTCTTAAAGAGAAGAAATTATGCATACATGCTCATATATATGTGCATATATAATGATTATTAGTTTAGAAAGAATCAAATATAATACTCTTGGTTGTCTAATGGGTGTTAAAGGTTATCATTTCCAGTTTTGTTTTTGTTTTTTGTTTTCATTTTTGCTTTTTTATGTATAAATATTTGGTATCTGTGGTAGCTACTTAGAACTGCTCAGAGAGCAGAGATAACAGGCAGCCCCAGCTACTGCCCCTCTAGTTGTAAGACTGGGTTTTCACTGAGCCCCTATTTCCTCAGGCTGCTCCTGGTCCATGGGTGATCATGGGGGTCGGCGGGTACTAGTGGAGGCTCCATTCTTAGGAATTATGGGTGTCTTCTTGCAGAAGACTTTCAACTGAGGACTCCTGTTAGTCTGGTCAAAACATTAAAACTCTGCTGCAGGCTGAGATCCTTCTGTTCTAGTCCTTCCTTCTCTCTCCTTTCCAAGTATCAAAGAAAACACCCTGCTTCCTCTCTTAATGTCTAACAAGGACTTCCCCTTTAAACTTTTTGCATAACATAACTCCTTGGTGTGTCAGCTTCTTGGAAAACCTAATGAATGGCCTCAATACAATACAAAAATACATATTCACTTAAAAATTTTTGGCATTATTCGAGCATTGATTTTTAAATACTACCTGAAGAAAGATACCTCTAAAAAACTGTAAGATTTTCCACCTACCTGGATTACTCTGAATTTTCTTCAAAATAAACAGAATATTATAGAAAAGTCCAAACTGTCTACATATAAATAACAGCAATTCAGAGAAACCCTAGTACCATGTTCAAAATATGGTACTAGGTTATGGTCATTTGTATTCCCCAACTTTCTGGAACTACATTTAAGGTAAAAATACCTCTTTCCCACAATTTACATATCAAAAATTAATTAAGACATTCAAACCCACTGATATTGATCACTTCTCCTGGTTTCTGTGAAATCACTAGATTAACTACCTTGTTAGCATTATTTTAATTAACCCTAGAAGTCCTAGAAGATTATTTATCATTTTTATAGATAATAAAAGTCAAAGAGAGCTTTAGGTGAGTGCCAGGCGTTACTCTGAAACAGTGTTTTCTTGAGTTCATGTACACATGCACACTTACCTGGGGCCCATATTTATTGCGTGTCATGGAAATTGTCTATCAAATTCTGACGTCTTGGGTAGCAAAAAGGTGGACAAAGTAGATGGAGCTACTGTCTCTTTTCATTAATTTATCCACCTCAGTTATCAGCAAATTATAGCCCACAGGGCAATGCTACCTTTTACCTAGTGTTTTAAAGGCTTTTTGGAACAGAACCAGCTACAGTCATTTACATATTGCCCATGCCTTCTTTGGGCTAAAATGACAAAGTTAAATCATTGCAAGAGAGGTTGTATGTCCCCAAAAGCCTAAAATGTTTTCTACCTGGCAGAAAAATATGCTAGTCTCTTACTTATTTGAAAGTTGTATCTTCAAAAAATCAAGACAAAATATACAATGATGATCCGGTAACTGACAACCGGTATTTGTTAATATGATATAGTTCTTAAACTTAGAACCAAAATAAACTGAGTGAAAATGAATTTATTGTTCCAGAACATATTTTATTAGAAAAGCTGAAACTGAAAATCAATAAGGGAATTTGCTCCTTGCTTCAGGAAATTCCTACCAATCAATTCATCTGGTTTAGAGATTCCAACTCCACTAACTGTAGTATTGTGGACTCAGCTGAGTTGTTGAAGACTGAAAAGCAATACAAAGCACTGTGGAATCTTGGTAAATAAAAAGAAGAAAATGCATGAGAAATAATAACTCTGATATGCAAGATATAATCCTAAAATGAAAACATGAAATTAGGGGCATAAATGTAAGTGAAATTTTTAAAGCATTCATTGAGAGATGATAGATATATTATACCATGAGGCATAACAGTCATCATCCAGTAAAATGAGAAATAGGTCAGGTACAATAATTTTGATCCACTTGGCAAATAACAGCCAATGTGTATTATGGAAAATAAGTAAAATAACTTGACAATCTCTAAAGGCTATCAATATTTAAGAATAAAATGGAATGTGACTAAAAATTTGCATGGCAATGAAAGAATATTCTTCCATTTTATCAGGAAAACTGGAGTAAGATTACAAAACTTTGGTTCCCTCAAATTTAACTAGATGCCCAAACATCATTTCTTCTCTACCAAAATAGATAAAGTGAGTCCCCATGTATTATATTTTCCTTTTTCAGGCAGAGATCATCTGAATGATCCCCATCCTATATGTTCATTTAGAATTATGTCCCATTTAACAGGAAAAAATTCGTATTAGATTATTCTATGGCCCAGGTCAAGTCTTATTCTACACAGTACAACTAGAGAGGGGAAAAAAATTGTCTGAATTACTTGAAAAATCAAAAGCCTTTGATAGAAATTTTTAAAACACAAAATCCCTTTCTTATTGAATATTAAAGTATAGAACATACATTGAGGTAGGCTACAGTTTCTAAAATAAATGTTTCCTGGATTAAAATAAGGTTTTAAAAAATGATCCCAAAGAAAATATACCCAAAAGGAGTAGCCCCAGCTAAAGGGGTTGGGGTTCATGCAGGAAAATTTATTCCAGAAAGACAAAAACCCACTGTGATAACGAAGCTCCTGGCATTTTGAGTACAAGGACAGGCAAAGCCTTCAGATACTGGAATTTATGGCAATAAGGCAGAATAAATATTTAAATACTTATTTGGAGAAATAAAAAAGATATGTTTTTTCCCAGATAGTAATGATAGTCAAACCAGTTACTAATGAAGTCAACAAAAAGAATTAAGATGCTTAATGGATAAGATAGAATCAAACTAATAAAGATGTCTTATTTTATACCATAATCTTGAATGGCATAACATTAAATTAAAATAATGACTGGGGCCAAGGTGAAGGATTAGATTTAACAAGTACCAGCCCCCCATGTCTACTCTTTTATACACACAGCTCCCATTCTGAGCTGACATCTGAAAAAGAAAGTGATTGTAGAAATGCATTCATTTGTTCATTCATTCATTCATTTGTTAAATAAAATGTATCAATTCCAAAGTTATGCTAAGCTCTGTTCAATGTCCTGAAGAATAAAACAGACAGGTTCTGTGGGTTACGGATCATGACACTTTTCCCCCAGTGTTTCTTGATGTCAATACATTCTTCATACTAATGAAAGACACAAATGTATTTACAAGATCTTTAAGATCATCTAGGTTCTCATCACACAATTTGTGAAGTGGAATCTTTCTTGTTAAGGCAATCCTAATAAAGCCCTCATCTAATTTTGACATACTCTTGTTCTACTGGACAGTGATCGACATAGGATTTATTTTCTTTTCATTTTGAATGAAATTAGTTCTGTGTTTCTTGGATGACATATATTGACTTTTTAATCTTGAACTTTCATTTTGCTAATAAACGCCGCAAGTAATTTTTTTTTCACAAGAGGAGTCTGGGAAGTAACTTTTGTTATTTTTTAATACGTATGGAAATTTATTTTTAATTAAGTACCTTATGCATAATTTTGTTTCTTTACAGAATTCTAGTAAAGGAACATTCCTGTATATCTTAAGAAAACTTTCACTGTGAACTGGTATCTGATGTTGCTGATGAGAGATCAGATTATCAATTATTTTTTCCTTTTTAGGTAAATTTTTCCTTCACATTTCTATTTATTTGAAGTTTAGTCAGGATGTTTTAAGGTTAGGATCTTAGCAGTCAATGAAAGCTTTTACTTGATTTTTTATAAATTAATTTAGTGTGGAAATGCTTTTATCATTTTTAAATTACTTAGCATTTCCACCCATACATATTCCTTATTCTTTTGTGTCTGGAACTCATGTTAAATGAATGTTGAAACTTTCTGGGTTATTCCTTCTGTTAGACTAAAATGACATGATTAAGTTAGCATAGACCAGTTTGGCTGCTTTTCAAGGAAAAAAATTATATGGTAGCAAGTGTGGAAGTGGATAGAAGGTTTGAGGGAATGTTGTCCTGCACAGTGAGGTGGGAGGAAATGGTCACCTGTTTTAGGATGAATAGTAATAATTAAATAAATGATAATAAGGTCAGTAAATCTCATAGGAATCAGTTTGTTGACTAGATGACTTTGAAAAACGTAACAACAGTAACAATTTTTATCTCTCAAGTTTTACCCACTAGAGTGATTTGTCTTACCTAGTTTCCTTCAAGGTTAGCAGTATTTGGTAAAAATATTTCCCATTTGGGATCTAATACTTAGCAGTTTCTTCCTAGTTCTGCAGGAATGGCTTATGGATAAGACAAATGCAAGACCTTCTTCACTTGTGCTTTTATTTTTAATTTTTTATTCTTTTTGATTTGTTACATTTCTATTAGGTGAACACACCATTAAGATCTTATCAGCCTTTCACGTTCATATTTAAGGAATCCATTTGCAGGTAGCCAACATCCATTATTAAGTCAGGTCTAATTTTTTTGGAAATGTAGTCTATTGAATGAGCAGCCATGTACTAAGATAAATATTATTTTATTGGGATTATTGATAGAATGAGGTAGATCTTTGGAATCCTTCCTTGTATAACATTATATGCAATATTGCATAATGGTCCCACTCATTTATTTTCCAGTTAAATACGCTTAAAACAAAAGACTTTTCATTTTGCTGAAAGAATTAGTGGGAGGGATTTGTAACTTAAAGCAATGACCTCCCTTGGTACCATAAAGATATGTTTTGTCCATTCAGGATCCCGGATATTTCAAGCAGGACATTAACATTCACACATGACCATGGTGAAAGGGTCGTCAATGACCATTCTCCAGGTACAATTCAAGAAGGAACATGGTTATTTGATCTTTTGTGATCTGAGATTTGGGGTTTCAGTCAGAAAGGGAAACTTTTAACTAAAGCTCAGATTCTCGTTTCTGTATCCAACCATATTAGATTTCACTATTTCAATTTTTTCACTTCTTCCCAAGTTACTCAAAATTCCTAAAAGGAAACGGGGATAAAGCTTAAGAATAGGTTCAAAGGGGTCTCATAAATTGTGGAAACAAGATCCAAATACAGGCTGTCGGGATCCAAAAATAGACTTTTAACCACATGCTGTCAATTAAGAAAATAGGGGAATTCTAAACACAAAATGCAAGAGGATAGTTTCCTCCGTGTGGCAGATAATGAATGGAAAACAGCTGCAAAATGATGGATACTGTTTCATTCTTAAATTGGATTGTGTGCTCACATGTATTCATTCTACTAATATGTCTTATAGGTTAGCTATTTCAAGCAAATATTGAATGACAGAAATAGAAAACAATGAAGTAAGATAACTTGCAACACTTTGCAACAGAAACCAAAACTTGAATTGTAATTAGGCAGGGTCTTTATAAGACCTAAAGTTTCAGTCTACAAATAGGTACTTTGTACTTCAAGAAATCACAAAAATGTGTAATTTTGCAAGAAAAGAGCAATGAAATGAATTGAGTTTATGTCTTATAAGCTAGGTTCTTTTGAGGCCAACTTATGACAGCATGTAACAAAAAAATTAATTAAACTAGAAGTCCTAAATCTATAAAATATAAAAATAATAAAGCACATAGAATTTATTTAAAACCAAAAACATAATCATTAGGCATAAATACATTTTGTGAAGTTTAGAACACTCTGGATAAATCTTTTTCTCATTTTTTATTACTAAGCACATTGAAAGTTCACTTTAATAATATCACTTTTCAACATTCATTTAGTAACAATTGTTTATGACTGAGGAAGATGAAAGACAAAAATAAACTTTCAAGTGAAATCAATCTCTAAGCCAGCAATATATTTGGATCCTTTCTTTTAAAAATCTGGTTCTTATATATGTATTAAAAATTCAGGATGTCAATCATGAGTTATGGCACATATTTGCACAATCTTAATATCATATGTTAAGGATAACAAAGGAAAATATTATATAGTTAAAAATATAAACAAACACATTATTCAACATAGTTGAGGATTCATTAGATATACCACCTGTATAATATGGGTCTTCATTGCCTTGAACTAACTCCACAAAAAATTCTGGATTTACCCTTATTTCATCAAATGTCACAAAGCCTTTGGTTCTGATCAAATGTGGTTCTACAGATACTGTATATCGCCATAGTACCATCGCCTTAAAAAAGTTTTAGATATTTCCCTTGTATTGTATTTTATTTTTGTTATCTTATTTTCACACCTACACTAATAATTCAATAAATCCACTTACATCTGTTACCCAAATTCAGTAATACCATGGTTTCACCGTATATGCTCCATGTTTTCCTTTTCTCTTTTTTCCAAATCATTTTAAAAATTGTACCCAAAATATCATTGCATACCTACCTAATTAAGGGTGCATTTCTAGAAAATACTTATATTTAGTAATACATTTTATAAAAATAAAGCTAACTTCATTTAACTTAGGACCTCAATTCAAATGTTGTTTATTTTTAATGAGTCATGTTTACCATATATACCTTATTTTTTTGAGAACATGATAGCAATAATATGACATAAAATCATGCTCAACGAATAATTTTACCTACTCTACTAACCTACTAAAAGGGAAATGACTTAACTAAAAGGAAAAACATCAATGCCTATTTTTCTTCATCTAAGTTATCTCATATATCTAGATTTTGAAATCCTCCAGGTGTGCTTCCTATGGGTTTCAAGTACATGTTTCCTAACTCTTTTCAATCTTCTATATAATCAAGTGCAATAGGAAGGATAAAAGGGAACCTATGATTGATTGTAGAAATAAAAGCGGAACATCTAATATGATAATAGTGTACCAATAATAACAGCATATTAAAAGTGGAAAGTATATATTATCTAAAAATAGTTTAATAAATGTGGAAACTCTAGTATAGAGTTTGTAGAAAAAAGAGATACATAAGAATCTTGAACTGATAGATCCATAATTAATTAAAACAAAATTATTGTAGTTATTTTTGCATATATTCTTTTTTCCCTTGGCTTTATTGATATAGCAGTGAACAAAGTGTATGCCTTCAGAAAACACAGTTTGACATAAATATTAGATGTAAGGTAATGTAAACAAGTAAAGTGTGGTGATTACCATTAAATTAAAAATACAGGGAGCTCTGTAATAACATAGCAAAAATATGTAAATTTTACCAGTAAAGGAGTGAATATAAACTGAGCTAAATAAATTTATATCACATGAGGCAGGGGCTATGGTAGTAAAGGAGAGATGAGGATAAGGATAGAGTAGATGGGAGTTTAGGTCACATCAAACGTTAAGTTAAAGAAAGTTGAGCTTTTGGCTGGGGTAATAGAAGCTACTGCTAGTTTTTACCAGGGGATTGATATGATGAGATTGGCAGTTTTCAAGAAATAATTTAGCCAGCTTTTAAGGAAAGGATCAAAGAGGTTTGATCCTGAAGGTAAGGAGGAAAAATAGGAGTGTTTAGCAAGAATCTAAGTGAGAATGGATGGAAGTCAAAGCTATTTACTCTGATAGGCTGAATCAAAATTGATGAGTAAGAAGGTGATGTGTTAAGGAGAGTGCAAAGTCTAAATTGTGACGTGGGCATCTGGCTTAAGTAATGTGGGATCACAATGACACATGCAGTTATATTCAGGTTCAGTGAGCAAATTCTGGTCAATGAAATGCAGTTGAAAGTTATGCAAGCCATCTTCAAACTTTCCTCTTAAAATTTCCCAGGACATACATGGAAATTTCAAGTTATTTGTTATCATGGCCCATCTTGACTAATACCAAGTGATTAGAAGGAAATGCGTGCTATTGTAGAAAAAAACTAAAATAGGTAGCATTGTCTCAGCTGGTAGGAAGTAGGTGGTGAGGACACTTAAACACAGTAGAAGATGATGGAAATTATCTTCCCTGCTTCCTCCCACAGAGAGAAGAGCTAGGCGTCATATCGAACAATTGAGATAGGTGTTATCAGATAACAAAAGCACAGTTTAATCAAAAAACTTATTCTATCTTTAGTATTTGGGTCTTCCAAGCTATCTGTCCAGTAGTTTCTCATAATAATCAGAGGCCAGGGGCTTCTACTGACCTCGTATTCTTGCCTTTCTATGAGATTGTGGTTGTCATCTGACTGCCCCTCCTCTTCTCATTTATGTGGAATATGGAAGACGGTATCCTACAACCAGTGGGATTTTATTGGACACGGATTCTTGATCTTATTGCTGGAAAGAATTCAAAAACGGAGGCAAAAAGCAGTTGAGTTTTAAGATTTTATTTGGAGAACAAGAGTTTAAACAAAAGTGAGAGTCCATGCCTGGAAGCTGGGCAAGGGCAGACCCAGTGGGAGTCATGCAGAGGGAATGGGGAGCTTTCTGTGTAAAGGGAGATGAATGCTTGTCAAATGGAGCAGGTTTCAAAGGGAGCAAGGGGGTCCTCTTGGGGTTCAGGCTTCTCCACCTTCCCGTGGCAGCGGGGGATGTTTTTGGCTGTATTTGGTTCTCATCGGAGCTGTTATGGTATGGGGGGCATGATTTTTACTATGTTAATGGCCAAGGGATGTAATTATTACAGTTAATGAGGTAATAGTGTATTTTGGGGTGAAGTTTAGGTCAAATTCTCCTCCATGTTGGAACCAGCTGATTTCAGCTGGTCTGTTATCTATCTTCTTACTCTCCACATCCTGCAAGAACAGCTTACGTGGAATGTGCAGAATGTAGGCATCCAGCCAAATGTAAACACCATCCAAAGTCCGCACTCTGCCTTTCGTGCTCATTTCTAGCTATCTATCTACTCTAACAGGGACACGTCAGAACCCAATATAAAATATTCCACATCACCCAGAAATTTTAGATTCTGTACTGAATGTAGAATGGATAAAAATCTGGGGAGGAGATTTTTGTGCTCCCTCTGAAAATGAAAAATAAAGTGCTTTGGTTATCGATAGGGTGGGTGGTGCAGAGACAATGCTCTGATTTCACGTTGATTTCTCATCCTGAGCACAAAAACACACTACATTTCCCAACCTTCCTGTCATTTAGATTAGGAATGCGTGTCGAAGTTCCACCCAGTTAAACTGGACAAAAGAGTTGCAAGCCATTATAAACCCGACCTTCGAAGATATTCCACATAATCCTCTACATTTCTCTTCCTTTGCTCTATTGACTTTAATGACCACGTGCTTCAGAGAGGTGAGTTTCCCTGATCCATATCAGACTTTACACAAGTGAGTAGTAGAGATTTAATGTGAGATTTGGAGGCATATTTGTTACCAAGGAGAGCTTAATCCGTTCTGAATATAAGGGATTGAAATCAGAATCACTGGAAGAGAAGCAAGTTGGTAATGCGGAGGGGCGGGTAGGATGGTGACCTGCCCTTGGACCACTTCCAGCTTGAGATGGGAGGGAGACGTCTACATAATGATGTCTGTTTAGTAAAATTGGGTATGTCTGCAGAGATGATGAACATTTACTGATGGCAGGGAACAAGGAAGTATCAATAAATGGAATCTATGTGAAGATGTTGAAATGGCTGGTGCTGTAAAGTCACAGTGATTAGAGTATGAAGGAGAGAAACCCACAGTAGAATGCTGAGAGGATTATGGAGTGAATTGCTTCTATTAATTTAAAAAGAAAATCAGTAAGAGATTGTGCATTGGAAAAATATTGATTCAATGTCAAAATAATTCTGTGAGATATATATATATATATATAATCTTGATTTTTGCAGATTAAAAAACTGACTTCTAGATGTTGAATACATCCTCACCAAGTTATTATGCAAAGTTTTTAAAATTTGCTTCTAGCAACAGACTATACACTATCACCTGAGAGAGTCCATATAGTTTTAAAATACTTCTGATGCTATTTAAAATATTTCCCTTTAAAAGCAAATGAGTTGCATTGGTGTCTCAATTCGTTTTCTCCATAACATTTAATCATTGTACTGATTTGACTCCTGTAGCCTTAGAAAAGGAATAATTTTAAGTTTTGAAATTCATTTCTTGCAAAACTTGAAAATGCTGAAATATTTTTTGCTGAAAAACGTGTCATATAGATCCAGGTCTAACTCTCTATGTAAACGTGGTAAATTGTTTGACTACTTTCAACCTCAGTTTTCTTACCTATAAAATGGTTGTGATGATATATGCCTTTCACAGTTGTCATGTAAATCAAATGTGATGTTATTAAGCATTGACACATGGTAGTTCTTTTTAATGTCATTTTCCTTAACTTTACCTTCACTATTTTCCTTTCTAAACAAAACACACCTGTTTCTTCAGTTGTCATGTGGTATATTTAAAACTTGCTGGGATTTTTTATGCAAGGTCTAGTTTATCTCAGTCAATTATAAGTTTAGTAAAGAGAGTGAGTAAGCAGTTAGTAACATGAGTCATTGAACACAGAAAAGAAAATGGTAATCTTCATAAGCAATAGTAATGATAAATGTTATATAAAACTAGCAACTAGTCAACATTAAGTCTGTATTCAGTGATGTGCTATGAACTTTCCTGTCCTATCTCGTATATTCTTTTCATATCCTTACAAAACTAATATCATTATTAGCTCAATTTTGCTGGTGAGAACACTGAGGTAGAGATGTGAAGAGAAGCTGGTAGAACTAAAATTTGAATTCAGTTTGTCTTATTATTAATCGTGAGTATATGCTTTTGGATTATAAAAAGCCTCATTCTAAATATAAAGGAGAAGCAGTCTAAGAGCACATTACTTTTAGAGAGTGACATCACATATTGACTCATATTGAGCAGTTCCAAGTATAAAGTCTTTTTTTCTTTATTTAGAAAAGTGTGAAGATAATTAAAACACTTACTGGTTTATTATTTATTATCCCTGTACACTTCATGATGAGGGCAGGGGCATATCTATTACATTCATCTCTCTCTACTCAGTTTCTTCAATTGGTCCAGGAAGTAGGTCGCAATGTTAAATAGGAAGACTATAGTAAACATCAATGCAAAGGTGGCATTAAGCAAAAACTTAACAGTGGTGAGGATCTGATAATATGGATCCCTGAGGGAAGAGAGCCTGAGCAGAGGAAACAGCCAGGGAAAAGACTTAAGACACATGTGTCTGTCTTGTTTGAGGCCGTGAAAGGGGTCCAGAGGGGCTGGAGATGAGTGAGGAGGTGGAGTAATGATGTGCTCAGAGGAATAAAAGATACCTTGATATTTTAAGCTTCACATTGACTATTACTGTGAATGAGATGAAGAGCCACTGTAGGTTTTAGAAAGAGAAATGGCAATGACCTGATTTTATAATACAAGGATCACACAGATACGGTGTTTGTAACTGATTGAAAGAGAGCGAGTTTCAAAAGAGGAGCATCAGTCAGGTATTGAATTTATTCAGGAAGCAGGTGGCACTGATTCAAGCCCTAGGGGGCCTGGTGAGAAGCAGGTGGGTTCTACATATTGTCAGACTTCGTGAGTCAAGTGATGAGAAGGCTGGGATGTCTATCAGACGGGACGGAGAAGCATGAGCAGGCGTGGCGGTGGCAAGGAGACGAAGATCGGCAGTTTATTTGAGCGTGTTTGTTATGTGATGTCTATTAAATATCTGAAGTAGTGAGAAAATAGAAATCCCCAGGCAAGGGAATAAAGGTCATTATGAATTTAAAACTAAGAGAATTAATGCAGGTAACTGACAGTAAAATACTTTTTTAAAAGGCAGTCAGGAAAGAGTGAAATGACCCAGAATTTACCAACAGGAAGCTGCTACCATCTTCATATGGAGGGACAGGGAGGAAAGGCTGCATATGGACAAGGAAGAAAGAGTTTGCCGGTGGAAATCTGTATAAAAAGGGGCCTGTGTATAAGGAGCTGGAGACTCAGAAGAAATGCATGTCACCAGAGAGGACACCAGGAGACAGAGGGACTGAGGGAATGCTTAGCTTCTTTCCCACTTTTCGTCTTTCTCCATGTGTCTCCCATTGTTTAATCCCACCAGGAAGCCAACTTTCAGAAAATCCTGAGATACACAACCTACAGTAGTCATATCCTCTGTGTTATGAACTGAGCAGGGGAGAGTGAGGCATGGATTTGAGGAAAAATAGACCCATTATAATCACAACATTCAGGCAGAAGTGTAAAAAAATGCATTTGAATTTATGACTGTGGAATTCAGGATAGAGATACGGCATGGAAATATAAACTTGGGAATCATTAGCATTTAGATTGCATATAAAGCTGTGAGATTGAATGAGATCACCGAGAAAGCAAGTGCAAAGAAAGACGAGGGGAAAAAAAAAATCAAGTGCTAAGCCCTGAGGCATTCCACTGTTAAGAGGTGGAAGGAAAGAGACACCAGTGAAAGAGACAAGGAGAAAGAGGAAAAAAAAGACTTGAGAAATAATAGGAAAATCAAGAAGGCAAATGAAAGATAAAGTCTTGATAAACTGTATCAAGAGCTGCCAATAGATCAAGTAAGGTGAGAAGAAGATGGAACCATTAAGAATGCAGGAGAACCGTAAATAAAATGCTGGGAGCAAAAACCCATATGAAAGAGAGTTAAGAGGGAAGGAAACGAGTGAATATGGAGACAGTAAACATAATGATTCTTTTGAGGTGTTTTGGTAAAAAAGAAAAAGGGAACAAATTCTTTGGTATCTGGTAAGGAAAATGTGATATGTAAACCTTTACATATCACATTTATTTAATTGCTATTTTGCTTTTGTTTTCTAAGATGGGAGAAATAATTGTATAACTGTATGATTGTAAAATGAGCCAGTAAGGAGGAAAAACTCGATGATGTGATAGAGGGGGAAGCATTCCTTGACAGAGATGTGTGTGGAGCCAAAGACAGTTAATTAACAAGTCCCCGGGACGGCCTCAGGAGCAGCCTGTGTGTTTCCTTTCACAGGCGACAAGTGTGCAGTGCGGTGGGGCATTTGGCAGTGTTTGGAGACAGTCTTAGTGGTCACAGCTGGGGAGTGGATGTGATACTGGTTTCCAAGAAGGAAGGCCAGGGCATGCTGCTACAAACCCTGCAGTGCACAGGGCAGCTCCCACCAGCTTCCACCCTCCGAAACATTGTCTGGCTCAATATGTCAATAGAAACAAGCTTGAGAAATATTTCTCTATGGTAAATATGCACAATAAATGTACATAAGTTGAGATACTACTCTGATGTATATGTGGTAGTGGAGGCTGCAGATTTTTCCTCCTGATTGCTTTAGTTTTTTTCAGTGACAGAAGAAACAAGATCATCAGCTGGCAGTAAGATTGGCAGAAGACATCGGAGAGGTTTGGAATGAGAAACCAATCTATAAATTCGTCTTAAATGAGAGAAAGTAACTGATGGCTCGCAGAAGAACAGTGGACTTATTTGGCAGCACTAAGGCATATTTAATTTTCAAGGTCACAGTTTTAAAAAGATAACAATTAACATGATTTAGTTGTGTTTTTTTTCCAACTGCATCCAGGTACATGAAAGCAATTCCAGAATTAGTGAAGACATGCATGAAACCAAGGTTGTATTTTTGTCCAGTGAGTCATAGTTAGTAGGCAAAAGTTGATTTGATGACCAGGATGGAACAAAATATTTAAAGGTCTGAATACATGAAATAATGAAGCATATTCATGAAGCAGCAAATTAACTTTTCTAAAGGTGATAATTTATGCATCTTGGAGAAGAAATAACAACTGGGAATTAAGTTTGTATTTATGTAATGATGTTGAATCTGGGCTCAATGAACAAATTATTATTTTAGAATAATGAGAATTGCATTATAGCAAAAAAAAGATTGGAGAAGTTAACCCCAAAAAAAGGAAGCTAGTTTTTAAATTAATGCATTAGTGCAGGTATGAATTTATGAAAGCTTTAACTATAGTTGTGTCAATAAGAATATAGATGAAGACAGGGATTGAACAGAAACAGGTTTTGAGCTTCATTACATCTCATAATTAATAAGGAATATGTGATTTTTAGTCAACATACAATGAAAGCATTTTCAACTTACAAGAAATATGAGTAGAAATAAGATATCCAACCTTAAACACATTGCCAATCCATATGACAGAGCTCTGTACACAGATATAGATTCAGAAGTGGCAAGAAAAAGATGGCACCCCTTGATCAATTCTCTTCCCTGACAGGGACAGGTGCAGGAGGAAGCCCCTGGGAAACCAAGAAGGCAATGTTTTGGTGTATAGTCATTTTGTAAACATACTAAGTCAGAGCTCTTGGAAAATATACAAATAGTTTTAGTACCAGGAGAGGCTTTATCTATAATATGTTTTTAGCAGACTGTGCAGTGTTATCTAGGACTGTTTATGATGAACAAAGGAAAATGTCATGTTAGCTATGTCAATAAGCATAAAGGAAGATGTTTTCTAATTAACAAAACTTATTCTATGTAAGTGAAGCAACCTAGAAACTTGGAGCAGAGCACATTCGGTGACCAAAAAAGGACCTGGGCTTCTACACAAGAAGATCAGACTTCTCCCTACCTCAGCAAGGTCTCGCCATGTATCCTTGAAACTACTAGTAGTGTTTCTGCACAGGATATCTGATTTGTGAGTCTGTTTTGCCAATGTGATACTTTGTTTGAATTCAGATTGGTATTACGGGCAGGACTCTCTTTCAGATCCTCAAATCATAATGGCTAATGAGTTTTCTTTTTCTACGTTAAAGGAGGAAATGAAAAAATACAATGAGACTGAAGCTCTAGGAGGCCAGCCACCCAACGTTAGTGTGAAGTGGTTAGAGCTTTGAGGCATATTGCGGGGGATAAATCTTACCATTGAAATTTGGAGGAAATAGATTGTGGTAAGGGAGCACAGTAACAAAGAACAAGGCTAAGGGGAGTTAGAAAATTCTGTTAACTGGCTTTTGCTGGTAAATCTATAGAAGTTCACACTAGCAGTGAAAGCAATGGTAGTGGGGGGAAAATCTGTAAGATTGGATTTCTGTTCATCCAGATTTTGTTGTGTGGCTTCTTGGATAAATCTCACTTGCCCTTGGAAATGACTTAAGTTATTGATTACTTGAAGAACTATTCATATAACTGGAGGCCAAATCAGGTGATGACTGAATACTGAGGTTATTTTATTACACATTCAACAACAGAAGTCTGATGGGTCATTATTGGCATAGATTCTTCAAATTCATGATGGGATGTGTTGCAATTCTATTATCAAATAGAAGTGTTGATTAAATTGATGCTTATGTGGCTGCAAACCTTTGAAAAGGTGCTTCAAGATGTCAGTGACAGCCCGTCTGCTGCAGTGGTTAAGCCACAGTTTGGCGGGTCTATGCCAATAAAGCGTAACAACCCTCCCCAGATCAGCAATGAGATATTCCTTTTCATATGTCAGGAATGTTCTAAGTGCAAGTGACCTTAGGCAGGCTTTATATTACTCAGAGATAACACTTTAATTAATGCTATTGACATAGATGATAATACAGTGAATGAGAGCTAGGTGACAATGCCCTGTCTTAGCAGTCTTATGTATCCTTGGAAGCCCCTTTTTCCACAAGAAAAATATTCAAAAAACAGTGATAAACCTTCAGGCTTAGCTACTACACCTGGGACTATATGGAGGAAAAAATTCTGTCATAAACACAATGGGAAGAAATTAAAAATAAGAGGAGGAAGTAAAAGGCAGCTCACCTGGACAAATTTGCTTTTGGAAAAAAAAGGTAAATAAGGGTTAACAAAGTGGACCTTGATTCCCCAATAAGGAACTGATCATGCATTATCAACTTTTGAATGGGAGGAGGGGAGTACTATAGTCCTATGTCCAACCCTTAGAATATATTTGAACAGGAAGTTGGGTTTACCACCTTAGTTGAAGCCAAAGAATCGACTGAATGAGAGGTTGAGATCTGCTCCCTAAACCCCCAGCTGAGGATCTAAGACCACATGCAACAATTTGGATGAGTTGCCTGGAATGATTTAGGGTGGTTAGAATGGAAAGCAACCCTTACGGAAGATAGGGATGATGTTCACAAATGTGCTAAGGTGAAATCTGGAGTGTATGGAGAGAACACAAGGGGGGAAAACCTAAGTGAGGATGAAATTACCATTGGAATGTGTTATTGTAAAGACTATTAATGGGCGCATTGCCTTTTTACATGAACACAAAATTAGAATTGATGGTACATGTGAAATGGACATTCTCTTCGCCCTTTTCACAGAGCAGAGTGACTGAGGCTATTCTTCATCAACTTTTAATTAGCCAGGATAAATGAGATCCTTTGGATTGCCCAAACTCTCCTTAGTAGTAAACACTAAACAATGCAGAATTCCAGGAAACAATAAGAGACTAACTGTTCTAATTAAAAAAAGAAAATGATTGAGAAGGAAGCTTTTCTTCCATTTGCTCCCTTTTTAATGAGTAAGGTAGGTAGTTCTTGCACATTATCAGGAGACTATCTAGGTAGTTAATTTGAGTGATTCATCTACACCTGATATGGGGAAAATGTACAGGAAATAAAGTAGGCCAAGAGGAATTCATATGTCACCAGGACTGGCTGTATAACTCATGGGGATGAGTGAAAAATGAAACTACAAAGCTCTTGTCCAAAAACCGTTAAGGATGTCAGGACAAGTTTAACCAAGTATTATGCTAACCTCAGCACACTCCTAGGCACAGAGTCCTGTAGGACTCCACCATGACGCCAGCCTTCTACGCCATGACAGACCCAGCTAAGGTGTTCTTTCCTATCCCAATTTTGGATTCCACTTAGTCACAATTTGAAATCTTGCAGAATGGAAGCAAACATGAATTTTCTGTCTGAGCAAGGATTTGCTTTAACTCAGCAGTACATTGCTGTAATCTAGTAAAGAAGGATTAATAATCAATAACAAAAAGTCCACATACTACATTGATGCTATCCTAATTATTTTCTCCTCGAAGAAAAGAAGTCGCAGAGGAGTTAAGGACCATAGTCACCCATATTACAAGTAGGAGCCGGCTGATCTATCCAGCAAACGTTTAAGACACAGCCCGATGTGTATGATTCCTGGTAATTATTGTGCAGCAACCAAGAAAATTCCTTAAACTATAATAAGTGATTTCTCTCTCATGGAACCTGCCATTAAGTAATAAACTCAGATACTGGCAGGGCTATTCCTCCTCTTGGATTCTTATTTCCCCCTATTTACAAAGTAATTGGAACCAACTCTGAATGTGAATATAGTATTGTATTAGTTTCCCAAGGATGCCTAACAATTACTGGTAATTGGATAGTTTAAAACAACAGAAATTTGCTCTGGCACAGTTCTGGAGGCTAGAAGTCTGACATGAAGATATCAGCAGGGCCATGCTCCCTCTGAGAGTTCTAACAGAGAAAGAATCCTTCATTGCCTCTTCCTCTCCCCTGGTATGTCCTGGAAATCCTTGGCGTTCTTTGGTTTATAGACACATCACTCAAATCTCTGCTTTCATTTTCACCTGACACCATTTGTGTCCACTCTTCTTTTTTTGTTTGTTTTTTGACTTTTTTTCTATTATTAGTATACAATTACATGAGCAACATTATGGTTACTAGAGTGCCCCTATTATCAAGTCCCCACCACATACCCCATTGCAGTCACTGTCCATCAGCGTACTAGGATGTTATAACATCCACTCTTCTTTTTATAAGGACACCACCGGTCATTGGATTTAGTACACTCCCTAATATGATATAACCTCTTCTCAACCCCAGATAAAGAAAATTAGTCCATGTTTTTATTATGCTAATCATTTGTAATCATGTGTAAGATTCACTTTAGCATGCTAAAAGGCCCAGGCCAATATGCTGTTTTTCCTCCTTCAGACCTGATCAGGTGATTTGCAACCTGGGCAATTAATAATGGCAAGCAAACCCAGCCATAAACAACATAGTAAAAGTGAGAAAGATTCTGTCTTAGATTGCCTCTTAAACTCTTTAGCAAACAGACAATAACTCAGCCCACCTTGGGAGCAGGGCAGGCAGTCTTGTTTAATATGCTTCCAGACCAAGATGCTGATATCCCAGGGAGAAATCAGAGCAGTAAATTTCTTATGTTAAGTTAATTTTAAATATTCAGGGACCACTTAACAAGTCCACACCCCTAAACCCTTTATCAACTGCCTATAAATCCCCTAGACAACGCACCACCCCAGGCTCTCTCGTCCCTTCCTGGTGTGAGCCAGGAGCTCTGTCTTCTCACTTTATCTCTAAATAAAAGCCTCTCTCTGGCTCTCCTACCTTGAGTGTTTGCCAAGTTCATTCTTCAACTCTGCAAACAAGAACCCCAGCATCAGTAGGTGACAACACAGGCAGTCATATTAGGTCACTATAGTCCATTCAGTTGGTCAAATATTAGAAAATATTTAAACCAGAGTCTTTGAGAAAATTAAATGGGGCCCCAGTTCAACATTAGGATTTTAGCTCCAAATCTGTTTCTGTCACTCATTTGTTATAATTTGTTTGAAAGACACACACTATTGCACCTGATGGAGCAGCCAACGTCAGCCAGCAGGAGGAGCTGCGGGGCTTATGTGACCCGGTGAAAAATGGAAATGCAAGACTCTTGCACAAACCATTTTCAAGGGTTGATTTAGTTAAATCATTGTATCCTGAGATTAAAATGAGTAAATTACAAAATCTACTGGGGAGTTTTCTAACACCATGAGGGATTAATGAGGGAGTAAGGGAGTTTGCAGTAACATAACATATCTTTCCCACCTCTAAAAATCTGTCTTCTGTTTTGTCTCTAAAGGTAGTCTCAAACCCAGATTTCAAATTTATGTGCACCAGAAGAAAGTTGTATCAATAACCAAGGCATGATATCCATGACACTGAATTTGACAGTGCATGCCTCTGCAAGGTAATTTATGTTTGGTCTTGACTTCCTCCCACATAGCCAAATTAGGGCTCCAGGTAAATGCAGCTCTAACACCCGGAAGAGGAGACGCTGTCAAGGCCTCTCTCTGTCAAACCGTAAAACATTTGTTTGCATGTGCCAGCAAGCCTTTTGTTAGTGGCTGTTTGTGTGAACATGGTGTGATGAGTTACAAAGCCTGATATTGGGAAGATGTGTTTGTAAACAGGGTTACATCACAGCAGATGGGAAAGATGTTTATAAGTAGATTACATTACTATTGAGGGAAGCCATCACAATATTTCCACATAAGCAATGGTATACTATTTAACTCTCTGCCATTCTCATCCAAACAAATGCCAGTGTTGGTAGAATCTCATGGGCTGTTTTCTGCACAAGAGGGAAATTGAACTTCTAATGATTAGAATGTTCTACCTGTGTAATTTGGATAAAATTCATGACAAAGTGCCCTCTGATGACTCAGCTTATGACTAGTTAACCACAGTTATCATTCAATTCCAAGGTTTTGTTTACTAGTCTAGGATTTTTTCCAGAAGAACACTACCAATTATTTGTATAGACAGAGGGTGCTGCACAGCAGTTTCTAGACTCCATGTGGCCATGAATCAAGATAGTACATTGTCAGGACGACTCTTTGGATATGAAGGAAAGTAAATAGTGTCAGCCTGCTTGGTATGCCACAGCTTGATATCATCTGTTCCTTTAAATACATAAATGTGAATGTGGACAGCATTAATTTAAAGGATGCAAACATGGAACTCAGAAAGCCTCAGGGAATGTGGATTTGGGTTTGATTTGTTGATCTGAAATTACAGATAACTCCCCTCTAGACGTATACAGAGGACATTACGGGACGCATTATGACACAACCATATTGTCGTGGTGGTGGAATACACTGAATTGGGAATTTCAGGAAGCACAATATTTTGTGGTGCAGACAAGACTATACATATTTAATTAACATGTACTCCCAACAACATGTGTGGCAGATAATCAGCACTGGTTTCCCTGTGCCAGGCATTTTTCAAAAATTACAAGAATTATTCATACAGTATTGAATCTCCTTGAAATACTTCCAGGAGCCCCATCATTATGATGCAGAAGACTTCATACAACTATACGGATACTAAAGGGTGCCTGCTTGTAGAGGACTAGCTCCTGCTTCTGGAAGTCAGCCTTGGCAGAAGAAAAAGTTCTAACTGAATGCACCAGAAGAATACTAAATGATTCTTCCATTCTCACTAACAAGACTGGGAGTGAGATTATACCTTCACCCAGGAAGGACTATTGGATATGCTAATCACTATGGAATACTATGTCTTTA
Organism: Phataginus tricuspis; assembly: GCA_029783875.1. Lineage (NCBI taxonomy): Eukaryota > Metazoa > Chordata > Mammalia > Pholidota > Manidae > Phataginus > Phataginus tricuspis. Next base: position 21,293,053 of record JAQQAC010006877.1, read on the forward strand.
ATCTTCAGTGGCAAGAATTCATAAAGAGCCAAGCTAAGAGGTAAAATCTGGGAGAAACATTGTTTATCATACATTATGCCTGGCTGTCCTTAAAGACTGTGACCTTTGACATTGTTTTCTAGCAACTCAGTTCATATGGATCAAAAATGAGATTTCTTTCTGTGTTACAGAATTAGTTGGAGCGGATAGGTAAAGAATAATTATCTACATCCAAAGGGTGTGGAAGGGGAATAGAAGGGTTCTACACATGAAAATCAGTGTCTATAAAAACCATTCCAGGTTTTTATGTCTGTGAATGGTTATGTCTATGAATCATATAAAATACAGAGTTTAATAAATATGGACTTCTAACACCACTCCAGTCATGAGAAAATATGATATATAAGAAAAAGTCACTTCTGCTAGGAAGGAATATCATGTTCACTTATCTAAGTTATGTCAAAATTATCATATTTTTGTCATAGCTTAATAGCAGCTCATAATTTCATTGACAGAGTTAATACATAGAAAAGAAAATGCTGTGGAAGCTGATTTGAAGGCCCCCAATTAAAGTGAAATCAATAGAAACTTTTTTCACAAAATATTGATCTAAGAAAATTAAATATTCCATTAAATACTCCCCCACACAGAGAAAATGATATAAATAATTGAGGTTGATGGAGGAAAAGAGTAACTGAATTCCAAATGAACATCAAAAGGCCTGTAAAGTGAGGCGTTAACATATGACATACTTTGTGGAAGAAGCTCTTACCTCTCCTGGGTGTTTCAAATCAAAATCAGAATGTCAGTCTGCTTAAGTGTTTTGTTGCAGAAAATCTTGCAAGACAAATAATGAAAATATACAGAAATATTTGGTACCGAGATGTTGACCAGTCAGAGGGCAGATTAGGAAGTAATGGGTCTAAGAGCTAGTCTGTAATTCTCTCCTGTTATTGAGGAAAGGCCCTCCCAGAACATGAATAAGACATGTGACCCAGTGTGATTGTGTAAATGTACCAGTGACAGAGCTCCTGGCAATCAATCTGTATGTTTTTTGCCAGCAGAAGGGTGATTATCTGTGAAATTCCTTTAGCAGAATATGACTTGTTGTTTAAGATCGTTATGGTTAGCAAAGCAGGGGTCTGTCTATTTAGGGGACAGGACTCCTTGGAAAATTCCACATAATGCTACATAACTCCCTGGGTAAAAGAATGAGGATAACTTCGGACTGAGAAGTTCCTTCCATATAAGGGAAATGTCCTTACACTTCTCTAAGAATCCCCTCTCTCTGCTTGGACAAGGCAGTGTCTCATGATGGAGCCAAGGACCTGAAGAATCAGACTAAGACGTCTGAAGCAATCCCTGCTTTGCCAGTGCCTGACGATTACTTGATTTCTTAAAATTACTAGTAAATGTTCCTATTCCTTAAGATCTCAGATTCATGCAAGTTTAACTTCACAATCCATCATTTATGTTATCTCGAAGAATCATGCCAATGTAAAGGAATGAGTCCAGAAACTACAAAAGATTTCAACATTTAAGAGCAGATAAGAAAGAGTCCCATATGACTTACACATGTATGAATGGAATTAGGAAATAAACCTGTTGTAGAATTAAAGGAAGGACAGAATTTCCTGAAGTGTGGACTAACAAATCAGGTAAAAATAAATAAATTAGCAGCATCTATCAGTAATCATGATAAAGTACAGGAGCTAGAAGAGCATTCTAAGCTCTTTATTCTGATTAGAGGAATAAATACTACTTCATTAGAAAGTGTAAATATTTCAGATTCTTTGGAGAAGCTCAGCTTTCAAAGGAAGGAATGTGATGGTGAAGAATGATAATATTTTATGGCATGAGCTGGGGTGGATCCATATTTTGTGAGGTCTAGAGCATATCAGTTTGAAAGGGGAGGGGTCCATAAGAAAGAATGCAAAACTACAAACTCAGAACTGGAAAGGGATAATGCAAATGAAGTGTCCTGCAAATTAGAAGTCATTGGCTGGGGACAATGGTGAACATTTTCTGTAAAGGGCAACATAGAAAATATTTTAGGTTTCTGAGCCATAATGTCTGTGTTGTAACTACTCAACTCAGCCTCTATCGTTAGTGCTTAAGAAACCAGAGGTAATATGCAACCAAATGAGCATAGCTGCATTCCTATAAAAATGTTTTTTCAAAAGCAGATAGCAACCAGGATTTAGCCCATTGTCTGTAGTTCGCCTGCCCCTAGATTAATAAACCTGCCTCTGGACATGAGAAGGATTTTACTTAGGCTTTAAATTTACCCTATGTACCCAAGGAAGAGAAGTAAAATTAAAAGATATAAGAGAGGAAAATATAAATAATAGAATGAAATTCTCGTGGTGGAAGTTTTTAAAGCTTTAAAATTTGTTTTGTTTTGTTTTTTACAATTTATTTTGGTATCATTAACCTACAATTACATGAGCAATATTGTGGTGATTAAACTACCCCCTTCATCAGGTCCCCCCCACCAACCCTATTACAGTCACTGTCCATCAGTGTAGTGAGATGAGAATCATTATTTGTCTTCTCTGAGTTGTACAGTCCTCCCCGTGCCCCCCCCACCTTATGTCTGCTAATCATAATGCCCCTTTTACCCTCTTATCCCTCCCTTCCCACCCTTCTTCCTCAGTCCCTTTCCCTTTGGTAACTATTAGTCTGTTCTTGGGTTCTGTGAGTCTGCTGCTGTTTTGTTCCTTCAGTTTTTTTCTTTGTTCTTATACTCCACATATGAGTGAGATCATTTGATACTTGTCTTTTTCGGCTTGGCTTATTTCACTGAGCATAATACCCTCTAGCTCCATCCATGTTGCAAACGGTAGGATTTGTTTTCTTCCTCCACATCGCTAATCATCAGAGAAATGCAGATTAAAACCACAATGAGATATCACCTCACACCAGTAAAGCTTTAAAATTAAAAAAAAATTTTTTAAACACATAACAAGGTGTGTTTGTGTACATGGAAGAAAAGATATTCCTGTGTCATCTCTTCCTATGAGATGGGAAAGAGAAAGCTAAGAACTGATAGAAAGCAAAGACTGGTAACTATAAAGTGAGGAAATTAACATCATTCTGGGAAATAGAAAACAAAATCCTTCTGCTAATAATAAAAGAAGATCAAGTATGGGCTGGAATATTTGAAATGTTGGTGAATGTTTGGAATACACATTGTTGAAAAAAAGAGAGAAAACCATACAACAAAAAGCTAAATAATTTAAAGTGCTAATATAGAAAAGTGATCCAGACACAGAGTTTGTGTCATTCACAAAAGTATCTGAGAGAGAGAATAAACTGTGTGTCTTGGGAGAAAAAGTCACCATCTGAATTACATTGCTCAGACTCAATGTTATTTCTAAGAGATTCCAAGAAATTTCTTAAGTGCTTTATTCTAGGAAGTTCAAGAATGAATGCAACTGCAACATGAAATAGATGACAACATAGAATATATTAGCAGAGACTTCTATTTTTAATGTTATAATAAATACTATCAAAACACTTTGTTTTAATTGAGTTTAAAGATGAAAATATACATCCATTTTAACCTATGACTATATCCATACTCATGTGAAAAGTAAATATTTCTTCAAATTTTTTCAAAGACTAAACAGACGTAGAATATTTAGTGCCAAATTAATTGGGAGAAATTTGTAGTGTCTTATAATTAAGTTGCCTTTAAATATGTCTGAACCTTCAGGCAAACATCTGTGGGTATTTGTCTCCACATGTTCCAGCACGATGAGGTGATTTTAATTCAGCAAAAATGTTAATAGCTTAAGTTGAAACAGGAATTATCCTAAGGGAATCTGTTGGAAATGCATTCAGGAACAGAAGAAACATATCTCTTTCTTTCATGATATTCGCTATATTTTGTGGTAGTACATAAATGTTCATAGTCACTTTATGAAGACAAATGATTGATATAATGGATGACCTAAAAATGCCCAAGAGCACAGGAAAACAGAAATGCCTTGTGCTGAAGAAGACTGCATTCTTACATGTATAATGTGATGCCAAATTTGAACGTAAAAATCGTGGCCAAAAATGTTCTAAAAAATTCACAAGAAATGCATTCAAACTAATGCTATGGCGCCCATTCAAAACATCTGAAGCCATTTGTTTTTCTGAATTGCACCCAGTGTAAAGCTTTTTCACACAAAACTAAACAGAATTGAGCCTCAGTAACACTTCCCAATATGCATACATTTTGTTCTAAAGGAACAGCTGTTACTTAATGAAAAGTTGATGAAAGATGCCCAGCATTTCTTTTTAAAAAAGTTATCACCCAAATAAGAATTGTTGGGAACCAGATGTTAAAATTGAGAGTGGTCTGTTTATTTCAGTTGAGAGTGTTATAAAAATGTTAATAAGGTGTTTTTATGTCTATTACATGGTGATGTTTGACTTTTTAATGTACTTCTTGTTTTATTTGACTGTTGTGTCTATAGGCTGGTATTACTGATGTTAGATCACTGAAGAGTAAATAAAAGGCAGAAAGAAAGCTGTCTTGTAACCAGAATATACTGAACCGGAATGGAGGCAGGTGGGATGGTTTTGCAGATAACTTACAATGAAAGCTTTGAAACATTATCATCTTTTCCCTTTTGAGAAGTGACTTCCTATTCTTTAACTTAATAATTACTGTCTCAACCAGGCGCTGTACTAGCTAAAAGGCTACTGCATCTGAAGGATGACCACGACTTCTCATTACCTGAATCCATTACTGTCCATGTGTCTCCCATCTCCGACAACTTTAACAGGTTTCAATCTGCCACTTAATATTTAATGTGTGAATTCGTTTAGTTAAGTAATACATTCTCCTTATAGAAAAAATTTTAAAAACTTCAAAAACAGTTAAAGCCTCACTTGAATATTACCCAAACCCAGAGTGTCTTCTTCAGACATAACCATTGTTTCCAGTTTGATATGTGTACTCCTTAAATATATTCAATGCATTTATTATAAACACATGTATGTTTAGCTATTGAAAATATACACAATTGATGGTAACTGCTTTCTTTAAATCAAGTGCTTCAATATGGGTCAAGTGCTTCAGTATGAAATGTCCTCTTTTTAAATTCTGCAATATACATTGGAAGTCTTACCATGAGAGATTAAAAATAATACAATTAATAATTATTAGATAAATTTATTCAGAAGCTTACTGTGCACTGGGTATTAATTACAGTAAATGGATTATCTCATTTAATCATCATGACAAAGTAAGGAAATCAGTAATGTTGTTATCGCCATTTTTACAAAAGAGAAAAAAAAGTAAGTACTTTCCTCAAGGTTCCTAATCCATGCAGCAAATGATTAAAAATCCAGACCTGTTTTCAGAGACTGTGTCATTCGTTAACCATTATGGTAAAATGGTAGCATTAGTGTCTATATAATGTATGAACCATTTTTGTTTAGCTATTCTTAAGCTGATTGGATATTTAAGTTTTTCCAATTGTAACACAGTACTGCAGATGACATTACTGCATAATGATCTACAAGGTATTTCAAAAAGGGCATAGACTGAGCCTTATATTTATTTTTTTACAGACTGTAGAATAAGTAAGAATTGTACTTTAAAGCAACTCTCAGTTGTGTTTTTATACCAACATAATTCAAGTCTGCTCATTTCCCTACTCCTCGAAAATCTTGCTAATGTTATTCATTTTGCCAATCTGATGGAACCAAATGGTCCTTAGTTGCTTTAATTAATTTACCTGATTATTAATGACATTAGGGTATTTCATATGTTCATTATTATTTGTAATTCTTCTGATTCGGAAAGGCTATTAATATTTTTTTCTGTTTATGTTCAGAAACACCACTGTTTAATAATCTGTAAAATATTATTACCCAGGAATGGCTACTGAAGAATCAAGAACAGGTTTTAATGATCTCAAAGGACAATTTTTACTGTAAAATTTTTTCTGGAGACATTAGTTTCTTGAGATAGAATGAAAGTGAAAAATGATATTCACATGTAAATAAATTTGAGAAAATTACCTATTTTAGCTTCCAGAGATTCAGAAAGAACAATAACATGTTAACAGTTATAAGGCAAAACAATTTTTTAAATTGTGTTTAAGCAAGTGTTTAAAAAAAAGCATATTTAACAAGAGAACTCTTTCCCCAACCAGGGTCGTGCTTCCAGAATATATAAGCCTCACCCATATGGTTCCTTCCGGCGTATACTGTGCAGATGCTTTTCATGAAATAGGACATACATATATGTGGATATTTCTCAGAAGGATTGAATAAAAGCACTTGATTGGCAATATTCAGTCCTCACAGAGTCAACGTTTTTCACTTTGGAAAATATTTTAGTATCTTGCCTGTGTTCTCAGATGTTTTTCTCTCATTCCAAGCAGTCAAAGCTAAGTGCCTCTTCTCTTTGGTTAAAGTTCATTTTAAACATGAAGGGCTTTGAAATTCCATAAATTTGGAACCAAATTGCAACTGACTTGCTGATTAGCAGAGCAAAATAAGAGCAGGTTTTGAACCTTTCTCCCTTGAATTTCCCTCATTTGGAAAGATATAAATACTGACTCTTGAGGAGTAGATTAGATGATGTAATGACCTGATATAAGCTTATATTGAAATGGCTACATAGGAAAAGTCAGTAAATCATAGCTATTATTATCATTATTAATTCTTCCTAGATCTGAATACTTCAGAGGGACATGTCTGGGAGGAAAGAATAATGAAACCAGCTATGATGATGTCACAAATCATCTCAGATGCCCGCCCTTCCCCAACTCTACAACAACGGCCTCTCCGACCCCAGAATCTGCACCCCTTTCCAGCAGGAAGTAGCTAGAGAATGAGAGTCTATGCCCAGTTCCCCAGAGGCCCCTATTAAGAAAAGATAAAGATGGGAATGAAAGCAAATTCTGGCACACTATGACGCCTGACATCTTAAGTTCAATAGCCACCATTTTGTTCAAGACTCAGTTTTGTTTTCCTGCCGCCTCCAAATTTCCCCGAAATCAGATGTCCACACCATCCCCTTAAGACCCAATCACCAACATCCCCCTAGCAAGACACGCCCAATCCCCAGCACGCCACCCTCTAAGACCCAATCACCAACGCCCCAATGCCCCTGTAGCACAGATGCTCCCAACCCCACTTCCTCAAAAAACACACTTCCTCACCCGCGAGCTGCTGCTCTCCACTTAGAGACAGCCATTTTTTCTCTTTTAGCCATTAAAATCTCTTGTGTGGGTTCGTGCTTCCCTGAGTTATTTCGGGGTAGGGAGGGTCGTGGCGAGATACCCTTTCAGACCTAATTTCCCAATTTCTCAGTGGACTGGAAATGAATGGTGAAGAACTCTGAGGCTACATTTTATAACCATAACGCTATATCAAAAGGAGAACTGGGGGCGGGGGGAACTATGTGTGTGTGTTTATATATATATATATATATATATATATATATATATATACTCTACTTCCCTTTTGCCCCAAAATATTGTCTTTTCAGTCCCTTCCATACCCTGATACTCAGTTTTCTTTTTTCTCCATTAAACCCTGCCTCCTTTCAGAGGTAATTCTAATCAGTTGCTTTACACTAAATTGTAAAATAAAGATAATTTTGAAGTATTGCCAATTTCAGGGGTAAGTATAGTTAATTCACAAAATTATAAATCTGGATAATTTATTAAACTCCATTTCTTAGGGGAGCAGGTGTGCAAAGGTAAAGAAACTGGAGTATAATAAATATGCATATATTAGTGTAGAAGCTGTGGTGAATTGTGGAGCATTTTCCTATCTGAAAGAAAACAGGTATTGTTAGTTTTTTCTTGCCATAGGAAATTGAGAGCATATATAGCCAATTTTTTTTTCCAGATAGGCCAGAAGTTGGATTACTAACTCAATTATTAAATTATAAAATGGTGTCTAAAAATATTAAAACATATGTATTTTTTAAACACATCTGTAAGCCCTTATTCAGCTAGGGACTTCCAGCTCATGCACTTTCTTTAAATTAGAATAAAATGCTACTCAGAATTTGAGGCAGCAGTGGAGATAGTTACTGTTTTGAGGGCAATAATCATTACCACAATCCTGAAAATTTGAAATAGTTGCTTTGTGTAATGACTTGTTATACTAGCATAAGATTTTTTTCTTCAAATTATTTCAATAAGATAAAAATGAGCATTTCCAAATACACCATTAGTTTAAATTAGTTAATTTTACAACATTGAATCATTTACTGAATTATAGAACTTTATTTAATTTAGTGAGCTGTATCCACTTATTCCAATAATTCTGTTTGCAGCATTTCAGTGTTTTGCTGTATTTATAATTCCTTTGTGGTGTGTGAGAAAAAATTTCTTTTTCATATGTTAATTGACAATATTAGCATTTTTAAGAAAAAATTAAAGGACAGAATTATCCTTATTTCAGTTATATGCCATGTCTGTCATTATAGGGGCTGTTTTCAAAATCCCCCAAATTTCATGCCAAATAAATAGAAATCAAGTGTCAGGTTATCAAGTGGAACCACAAGAACCTGTCATGAAAGATGTAGAGAGGAAGGGTAATGATACGATTTCTGAAAAAATAGTATGATCGAGTCACAGAATTCATTCCCTCTAATTTCTGGAAATAGTCAGAGAGCTTAAGAGGAGAGAATATTATCAGGAAAGAGTCATTTTTCATGGTCTAAATATTTTTTTTTCCAGCCACATTCATTTTCATGCTTCAACTCTCATTTTTATGTTGACAACTCCATAATAACTTTGTTTACCTTTTTTTCTCTGTATGGATTTTACATGAAAATAGAAATTTGCATTCAAAATGTCAAAAGCAAAACTTATCACATTCGTAGTCAAGGCCTGTTACTCTGGCTTCTCCATTTCAGCCAGTGTTACTATCATCATTCCCGTCTATAAACTATTCTCAGTCAATTGGTAAATCATTTATGTCTTCTTTATATATTATTTTTCATGAAGTTTACATGTCCCTGCACCATTGTGTGTCACTTCAAATATCAAAACAGAAATTATTTTGATTTCCTTCTCTCCAAACATGTCTGTTCCACTTAATCTAACACAGTTCTCTCAGTGGTATGACAAAGTACAATACTGTTCACAAACCTTCAAAGAATTTCCATTGAATGTTAACAGGATTAGAATAAATGATCACTTCAGTCATGTGCTAATGAATAGCCATTTAGATTTGCCCTGACACTTAACTGTTTTTATATATACCATTGATAATTGCTTCCCACACTTTCCTTTTATACCTTATTTTCCCTCTTTTGTACTACTTTCTAGAGTAGTTCCTCAACAAGTCTAAGAGTTGTAATTTCTTAGAAATTTTATTAACATGGAATGTCTTTTTTTTTTCACTTCCACTATTGTGTATGGTATTTTCTCTTCGATTATATTATTTGCACTTGGAAGTTTATATTCCACTGCATGATTGTATTGTTCTTTTTATAGGTAATTTTTTTTAAAAGATTCACCAAATAAATGCTATTTCTGGTTTGGATTTATTTTTGTTCACTGTTTAAAACTTGTCAAATTCCAGAATCTGAGGAATCTTTTATTTACTGATTTGTTGGAAACTCCCAGTTATGACCTTTGGATATTGCCTCTTTACCTTTTTAATTATCCCGGAAATGTCTAAAAATGTTTGTTGGACCATAAAATTGTATTTCTCCATGATTTGTCTTTACCATTAAAATTCTTTCTTCCTCTGTACTAGTTTTTTAATTCTATTATTGTATTTTAGATATTTTGTTTGCCTAAATTTGATCATTATGCCTTTTAATATACTTACCCATTATATTTATTTATTATATATTACATTTATTTTATAATTTCTTTCAGATTATTCATGTATTATCATGAATCCTTACAATCCTGTTGTTTTGTGTCTACTGACTCTCACTGATAGTGTATTATTTTTAATTACCTATTTTGGAATTTTCAAATGGGAATTTATTTTTAACAGAGTTTTCAATGCAAGGGCTTCTTTCCACCTGACTTGTGACAATTCCTTGTATATGGGGGACAATTAGATCATTATTCCAGAAGAGGTTCATATTTCTTATGTTGGAAATTCATGGAAAATACTGGCTTTGGCCTAATACTTAGTTTCTCGTGTTTAAGAGTTTCTCATGTTTAAGAGTCCTTGACCACTTTTGTGTTACATGTTCCTACTTTAATCTTGAGCAACGTATAAAGTGCTCAGTTGTTTTCTTCCCTGAAAATATGACAACAGTAGAAAATGTCTATGGTCTTTGAAGATGAACAGAAATTTTGTCTAGACACTGACTTCATAGTACTAAGTATGTGGAATCTCCAGGAGGTCAAATATGCCTAATCTTTGATTTCCACTAGAGTATAATTTTTAGAAAGTTAACAACGTAACTCTCAAACATATATAAAATGAACACTCTTTAGAGAGGTTATTTAATCATTCATTAAGAAAGGAAACAGTAAGATGTTTTTAAATGGAACAAGTACATCTGAGAACCTAGGATATTTAGAAATCATTTAACAATAGAATGTTAAGATATGTTGCTAGGTTATGTATAAAACTGCTTGAAATATAACAGTATTATAAATCTGTAAGATTATCTGTTTAGTTAAGGAGATATGTTTGTATCTTTACAGGAAAAAAATCTAAGGTCAACAAGTCCCTTTACTTAATATGTGATCTTTACTCTTAGTGTACAGTCAGATGAATTAAATGGATACCCATAGAAGGCCCTTGTGTAGCCTTTACACACAAATGACATTGAAATGTGTGGTGCTTTTTTTACCTTAGTTATAAGTTTTAGGTAATTTTCCATAAGTACCTTTTGTATATAATTTTACCTCAGCTAATTAGTAATTAGTCACGGTTTTATTTTGTTTTACTTATTTTGTTCCTTTTCTCACCCACCCCTCCTGCACCCTGCATGCTGTCCCTCCCCAAGGCATTCAGTCAGTCATTAGGTTAGTTTTTCTGTTATCCATCCCATAGAAGAAGCACATCATCAAATGTAGCACATTACCATTAAATGAATCATCTGCCAGTTTTAAGTATTGCTCTTTTTTTATTTCTTTTTTCCCTTCTTCTCTCCTTCCTTTCTTCTACTCAACTTTCCTTCCTTTCCTTTCTTGGTAAGTTAATGTAGCTTAATTTGTGTAATTGATAGATAAAGAAATTTCATTATATTTGTATTTGCCTTTCAATTAAATCATAAATGCTTTGATGGCAATGAGTATACATAACTTTCTAGCATCCTAAGCAGTATTATTTAGGCTTTGACTAAATAAAGGATTGGTAAATATTTGTCATGTGAAATTGAAATGATCACCAATGGTGCATACTGTTTCCAGCTATCTTCTTGTTAATTCCTCATTAGAATGCTTGATAATACCTCAACACAATCCATCCTATGTTATATCTCATATATTCTCAAAATTATTATGTATGTGTTAAGGAGAAATTCTGAAATGTCCTAAATTAAGCAGCCTAAGGGCCCAAAGAATGAGGAAGAGATAAAGGAAAGTCATCAATCAGTAGCCATGGGCCAAAGCTAAAGAGAAACTCCATGTTCCTGGATGAAGTCATTTCAGCAATCATCTAGAAAGCCTCCAGGGCCCCTTGCTCATGACCAGTGTCTGGTCAGAAGCAGCAATCGACCCATTAGCCTTTTCTTTGGACTAACTTCCTATCCCTGCTCTTCACATTAACCACCTCTTATCTGTAACCAATGTGAATTTAAAGAACTTTCTTTTCTTTAGACCCCTCATAAATGTGCCCTGTTTCTTAAGTCTGGTTGACAAGTCATTTCTGTTAACTGGCCTTGAAGCCAGTGAAGCAGAAACTTCCTGTCCCTAGACTTAGTTCTTATTCCGTCTAGCATCTGTCATGGTTCAATAAACACTTTTGTTTCAGAGATCACTAGGTCTCTAGAGCTTCTGATTTGTCATATGCCTTCATCTAACTACACGTCTCCAATACTGAAGAAAAATCGGAATTGTAATAAATGGAATGTCATCCATACTTACAGGGAAATTTGTAGTGAAACACCTCATGAGGTGTATTTTAGAAAGTAGATCAAATAAAAATAACTTATGAAAAGAAGCATGGATTCATCAGCTTCAATATCATTTTAATTTAGGAAAACAGCATTTTAAAAAGAGATCTTAGTATTAGAGCTTACTGTTTCATTCCTATAGGTTAACTTGGTAAATCATGTCACTTAAGGGTTTTTGTTTCTTGCTAAGTTTTTCTCCAGTTCCTTTATATAAACAGATGCAGTGTTCCTTAAATAGAGGAATGCTTTTCTTTTTTCCCTTATAGATATAAATACAAAAATTTCTAATGAAAACTGCCTTTTAAACCACTTCCTGAACTCTATGAAAGTGCTTATTGTATTTATTTTTGTTATTTAGACATTAGCCTGTCAATCACTTAATAAGGGGTCATCCACCCTGCTACTTCCGGCTCACATATTCTCATCCACCTAACAAAATCTTCACAGCCATCTGAATGGATGTTAATTCACAAGCATTTGATTGACTGAAGAGCAAATATATTTTCATCTGATTTTGTGTTTTTAACATACACAAGATCTAGCTGGTTTCTACAGTGGGACTTAGCAAGAATATCATTCATAAAACTCAATCATTAGCTTTCAGTTTCAAGTTATTATCATAGTATATCTACCATGATATACAAAAAAGTTGTATATTTTTCCAAAGAACAAAGAATTGATTTTTTGGTTCAAGTTGAACTTTTGCAAAGAGTGACTCTCAGAAATATTAACCTATTTATTGAATAAAAAGCAAATCAGTGAGTAAAATAATCTTCAGATGAAAAACCCTATAATATAAGGGATAAATAAGTATTAATTTTCAGGCACTGATGCCAATTATTAGATGTTTAAACAGAGCAAATTATCCCTAATATTAAACACATGTGCAGTTTTGCTACAAACATCAACAGACATTCTTTCCGGTCTACAGATAGGTGACGTTAAAAGGATGTTGATGTTTTTTAAAAATAGCTTTTAGAAAAATACAAAGTGATTTTATGTCCTGAAGTGAAGACCCTTGGAGGCATTTTTTCATAAGGCCTGTCAAAATGTATACCCAAACCATAAGTGGATGTCTGAGTAATAATTCATCTACCTTTATATGATTTGTCAGGTTTTATTTTTCAAAACAAAAGTTGGCATCAGCAATGTCTTCAGTTAAAATTTTTTTCTATTAGTTCCTAGAATAACCAATGTATATACAAAGTGCTTTGTCAGAATATCAAAATATTATCAAATAATTATTAGTTAAACCAGTCACATGAATCTCGATAATCAAATAATAATACATACATAAATTATTTCTTCATGTGTTTTCAAAAATTTCCAAATGTGTGAATTAAATCAAGCAACCAAGATAAAGGTTTGTGGAAAACAGATACTAGGGTGGGAGTGCAGGTTGAAATGCAAACTCAAAGCGGGCTCTTTTGGAAACCACTACTAAAGATATCCAGAATAAATCTTACTACTTTTAAAAGGTCCTGCAAAACCATAAAGTTAAGAGACGTTAAAAGAATTTAGACCATATTACTATTTTAATTTCCCATTTCACCTGGTATTTTGCTATACAAATACCAATGTAGAGAAATAATATGATCCTGTGTTTCCTAATGCTCCTGCAAGCTCTAGCCTCTTGGGACTGTTCATATACCATAAGAATTACATTTGTGGCCATTTGTTTAGTTAATTGCTCTGATCTCAAAGCAGTAAGACTTCTTACATCTGCAAGAGGGTCAAATTATAAAAATCCTTAGATTACCAAACCTCTAGTTACTAGGTCCCGAGGTTAAGCCACAGGATATAAGGTAAATTAAAACTTTATCTCTGTCTATTTACAAGCCAAAACAGATGAAATTCCAGAATTTGGAGACAAATGTAGGTCATAAAATCTTTTAAACAAAAAGAAAAGAGAAATAACAAACAAATAAATGAATAAATAAATAAATAAAAAGCTTTTACAGATGGGGCCATCCAGCTTCTGGAGAGATTTTATATTCTAAAATAATGGAAGGAAGAGACCCTTTCAGGAGCAGAGGGGAGCCAGCGGCCTTCTCTCCTTTATTAGTTAAAACATTTTACTTTCTTCTCTGTGGAGAGTCTGCCTACCCACTAGGACAACTGACCTAGGATTTCTTCACATTTTCCAGGATAAGGCCTGGAAAAAGAACATGTCTATTTGCGAGATCTGTCTGACTTAGAATATTTGTGTGTATGTTCAAACTAAAATGAATAAAGGTGAATAATGAAAGTCAAACAAACAGGTTCTCAACTTATGGTTGAATAAGTGAGTGGATGAATGATTATGAAATAGGAATTGAGAGACTGGCAAGAGGTTAGCTCCACTCAAAACATACCAGAAAATCAAATCCTGAGTAATTAAATGTGTAGAATATGCATCAGACTACAACACTAAAAAGAAATGGTATTCTTACTCCAGAGAAAACTAAGGCAAAGAAATTTATACTCACCTATTGCCACAGAGAAGATTCCTATCCATCCAGGAGAGCTTAAAAATAATTAATCAAGAAGAAAGTACAAGACAAAATGGACAGTGATAGCACTATGAAATATTGTTTGATAGTGTGAATTGTTAAGAAGATTGCTTGTAGGATTTAAGTAAAACGAAACTGCTGGGACTGCCTTTCATGAGGAAACAATTTGCTCACTAAAATTATTGGTATTTGGGGAAAACAACTCCCATTCTACCTCTATCTGATCTCTAATATTGGCACGGGATAATGTTTGACAAACACTAACAGAGTTGACTTAAACAAGAGCATGATAACCTTCCTGAGGCCCTGTCAGATGTGAAAAACAATAACATGGAGGGGAGGGATAACTCTACCCTCTTCTAAAAAAGTACGGGAAAGTGATAACTTCACAATATAAAGAGAAGTCTGTGTCATGCTGCCAGCCTATACTGATGTTGCCAGGTAGCTGACTTTGGAGGGGTCTCCCCCACTCACTGGATAAAGCACTGGGAGAAACCTCAGCCTGGACAGGGGAGGGTTCTGGACTCTGGACGAGGAAGAGTTCTCCACAGGTCAGACAAGTGTAGGTAAGGAGGGAATTAAAGCAGGAGCAGCAGGGAATGGCAGCCGCCTTGCAGGCAGCAGAGGACAGGAAAATGCAGAGGGAAAGAGGGAAAGTTCTTGGCCTAGAGCAGATTTCCCGGCCAACTCTTAAACCAAGGGTCACCTGGTATCCTGTGTCCACTTGGATCTGCACAGTATGGGGACTGTCCTCTACCACACCAGGATTTTGGGGAACTGTGAAGCACAGGATGGAGTGAGATTATGTTTTGAGAACTTTCCAAAGAAAAGATATTTTCAGGCAGGCGATGAGGAGCAGATCGCACAGCTGCAGTTCCGTCCGGGTCCCCCAGGCAACGGGAACATGCAGGCCTAAATCTGAGCTCTTAGTAGCCCCTTCCTAGTTATTGTGAGTAAAGTGGAGACAGAGTGAAGATTTGGAAGTAAAATGAAATAGCAAAGAGACAAACCACAATAATTTGAGCAGTGAGAGAGCTTTAGTTGAAAGTGCACACTTAAAGAAAGGAAAGTGTGGGCATCCTCAGAGAGGAGGTGCACTGAAAGGCTGGAAATTCTGTCTTTCAAGGCTTCCAGGAAGGGGACAAAGGGCAGAGGGGGTTGTTGGAAACAGGCTTGACTTGTGGTCTCAAGATTCTTATCTCTAGTGAGAGACACCATGTCTCCTCTCCTCTATTATCAGTTCTCCAGCTAATTTTTCTAAATAAACCCAACACAAGAGATTTATTTGTCCTATTCTTCTCCATAGTGGTTACCTTCAAGCAGTGGGACATATCACTTAAGACTGCTTGCCCTGCCTTAAGGTAGGCTCTTGGATGATTACTAATGAGTATGTGAGGAATCTTACTTGTCAGCTTCCTGCTTTTTAGAATGGAATCTTGCCTTAAGATGGGGTCCCTCCTGTTCTTACTATACTGTTTATACCTCAGCATTTTTCATCGTAGGCGGGAAAGGTTAACCATGATGCGTGTCCTGTGTCCTTGCCCCACCTCACTGAGAGCCAGAGGTTGTATTCTCTCTTCATTTATTTTCTTCTTCTTGAGTGTTATTAAAAATATTTCATCTAAAAATATCTGAAATAAAAGTTTATTCTCAAAGCAAATTATTTAGCTCTTTGTTTTAATAAATGCTCTGATTTATTTTCAACAAACAGCTAATCAGTGTCATGACCTTACATGGAATAGCCACATTTCAAATCCTTAATCTCTCAAATCAAGGTATCTAGGGAGCTAAATCATGGATATTTTTTACTAGGCTCAGTTCTGCCTTTATTTTAGGCCTCTACTTTTTGTACTCAGTTATTAACTTATCACCTTTAAATAATATTAGTTGATTAATAATGTATTACTTTGTGTCTAGAACGACATTTAAATACTTGTTTCAAATGACTTTACTTGTAGTCTTATAGTCCATTGGTAGCTATTTCATTTTCTTTCACCCTTTCTTAAGTTCACCTTTTAAACATTTGTCTTGCCAATTTCTTTATCATTTTTGCAATGGTTTAAAATTGCTTTAAGGATGTTATCAGAACATGTTTTTTAGTAATGCTCCTTAACACATTTAAAACATTCTGATTGCATGTTTTCAAATAATTTTTACAGCATCTGTTTCAATTTTTTCACTGTAAGTGTTACAGGTTGAGTTAGTTCATTCTCCTTGGTATTTGTCCCATCATGACAAAGAATTAAAAGCAGAGACACAACAGCAAAGCCGAGGGAAGGCTTTAATTGAAATATCCTGCAAGGGAGGAGCAGGCCAGAGTCAAAGCAGACAAAGGCCTTGGTCTGTTGGGTTGGAGGCCTGTGTATTGCATTCTTGCTAGCAGACACCGCTTTGACTGACAAGGTGGGGTTATGTGATCGATGGGTCCACCCGTATAAGCATCCCTCTCAGTGCACATGTCCTTTCCTATGATGAGGCTGTTTTGAGCAGTCCTTCATTTTGTTGAATTGTGCTCATGTTGGGACCAGTTTGGCCTGGTCCTGATAGGCAAAGAAGTCATTTCCCTGTAAAGTCTTTATGGTCTTAGGTGGAAGCCTCTACCTGGGCAGGGTTTGGATAGTTTTTCCTTGACCCTTATCTCCCCTTTCCTCAGCTGCTGATGTCTATCCTTCTACTTAACTAAAACATAAACTCCTATGTTTAGTCTAAATTTAAATTCACTATCATAATAAATATTTCTGAGCCTCTGGTATTTTTTGTTGCTTGCATAGAGCTCAATAAAACAAAAAGTAATGTCTGACACAACTAATGCCTATCAAGTAATTCTTCTTATGAACCAAGTATTATGGGTAACCTTGATCAGTGATGGTGGTGAAATTTCTCCTAGTCTGTGTCAATAGAATTTTGGCATTACAAACCAAGTACGTCTGTTATTTATAGGTATGGAGACTTAGTAAATATTTAGAAGGACAGAGCAATGGAAGGGGAAAGGCACTATTTATTCTTGTACTAGAACCCTCATTTCTAATGCATATGATGAAATCAATAGGAAAGTGATTGAGAAAACATAAGCATTTTGAGATGGTTAAAGAATAAGAACTCCACATGCATAGCAGTGGAAATTATTTTTGTTATTTACTTCTCACAGAATATAATAATGTTGGCAAATGAATGAGGCAAATCCTAGCTGAGTTATAAAATTATTGGAGCACTTTCAAAGTTATTGATCTCTCTTGTTTATAAGTAAGTCATGGGGCATAATATTAAACAATAGATAAAATATCAAGTAAATATGCTTCAGGGCATCACTCACAGCATGATTAAAAACTAATACTTTTTTCTTTCAACAGCTTCAATTCCCAGTCAACATAACTGCATGACAAACCTATTGGCAAATTACTTGAAAATGTAAGGCTGAAAAACAGTTTTACTTTACTTTTACATAATTTTCTTTCTCTTTTGAAATGATCAATATTTTGTTTTATTAATTTAGCTTTCTTTAATTGCTTATGAGGACATTTGAACTGAGGCATATGAAGAAAGCATAATTTTTAAATTATCTCTAAAAATAAAAATAACTGCTCTTAGCCAGGAAGTCATTTTTACCAAAAACTGTTAGAAATATAGACAAAACTCCCAAGAAAATAAGTACCACTGTCTATCTAAGCACATTCCATATGCCGCTTCTACTAACTTTCCCTAAGATTAACAGCTTCCTCAATTTTATTGCCTTTAGATACATTCTATCCATACGTCATCCACCTCCACTTAATTCTTATTGGTTCTGCTTCAGCATCGGATCAACCTTATGTTGCCATTTAGAATACTGGGTACTGCGGCTTTTCCGCTTTCACTTTTAGTTAAGGTAAGTAGTAATTGTTTTCCCCATAATGAAATGATATGAGATGATCATTTGAGGAATTGTCCAAACTGTGTCTTTTGACTGTTTCAGGCATACCAGGACATATAAATGGCTTTTCATTATAGCACAGAATGTTATGTTTATTTTTATTTTATTTAAAAGAGAGTTTTCTAGAAATTATAAAAACACATTAAACTCTTAATTTTACCTTTATATTAACTTATTTACACAATTTCAATGGAACATTTTTCCATGATTACTAATATTTTTACTGTGTGTAAAAATGTTTTAATCAAAAATTTTAAGAAATGACAACAAATATATTCTTAAAGAAAATTTAAACATGTTATTTATAGTATGGTCCTCAGCATTCTATTAATATACAATGTTTTGTATACTAATTTAAAAATATTTATAATTTTGTTAACCTATTTGGCTTTCATGAGGAGACAGAATTTTGAGTATGGCATAGATATAAGATGAGAAATTAAAAAATACAAAGTTTGCAATGGAGATGAACATTTTAAAATGATAAAATAAGAACAAATCAATAGCATCTGCCTGATTAAAGGCAAGGGTTTCAGAACCTGTCTGTGCGTGTCGCAGTGGGCTGAAAACAGGTAGAACCGCATTGAAGGGACAGAGCATGAATGTACAGCCCATTCCATAAGTTAGTCAGGTCATAGGAAGAAGTGGCTGTTTGATGTATGCCCTGAAAGGATCCTATTTGAAAGGTAAGATTGGGAAAAACAAAAGACCAAAACAAGAGAGAAAGAGAGGGAAAAGAACTGCTATAGGAGGTAAGCAACTTGCTATAGAAGAATTAAGTTATTAGACAGATTACAAAGATAGACATGTGATGGGAGAGTGAGATAGGAGTGGAGAATTAATCCTTAACACCAGTGCTGACTGTTGGGACCTGGTTATGAGACTAAGTGGATGCTGTTAACTGACCAGTGACACATTAACAGGTTCAGAAAACATGGGACTAATAATAGAGATACAGATAATAGAGATGTTAAAATCTTTCCTATACATAAGACCTAGCTATTTTTCTATGTGTGTGTAGCATAGAATATATACAATAGAATATATTTTGTATATAATATGTATTATAATATACATACTGTTCTTTATACACACACACACACACACACACACACACACACATAATAAGGATGGAGAAAATGATGATAAAGAGGAAATATTACTGAGAAGACTATAGAGTATTAGAAGACAGAATTGAATTGATATATGAATGAAGGATGACCCAACAGTTTTGTATCAGAGACTGGAAAATAAATTTTATACCAGTCCAGAAAACAGACACTACTTGAAGTTTTCAAAGGATAGACAGTATAATGTGAGAGAGATGGTTAGAAAATTTCTGGGAAAACCTAAAGAATAAAAGGGACCTTCTGGAACGACTCCAGTGGATGGCGAGCAGTTGAAGGAAACCACTATCACCCTAACCTGGCAGGACAAACAGCCCCAAGGACAAGCAGCTGTAAATCAGCTGTACTGTAGTCTGCACAATTCCACACCAGCCTGCGGCGAGACTGACACGTGGCTCTGTTAAGCATTGACCTTGGCCTCTCAGTGAAGCTTCAGAAGACACGGATGCTGTACTGATGCTGTTGTCACCATTGCAGCAGCCGTGAACAAGTCTAATATCCCACAATGCCACCCACACTGCTGACTGTGTCTTTACAAACAGACTGAAATTATAATCTGGTGTATGATTCCATTTATATGAAATTCACTCACAGGCAAACCTGGTTCATAAAGGTAAGAGTTAGAATAGAGTTTGCCTGTTGTCATGACCTGTAAGGGGTTGGAGGCTCTCAAGCGAGACTTCTGGATTCTAGTAATACTCAATATATGTTTATCTGGATTGTGATAACACTGGTATTTTACATTGTAAAAATATATCATGCTCTCTGCTTAAAATCTTTGTCCTTTACATATGCATAGTATGCATTATATTTTAATTTAAAAAATCAGCAACAGGAATTCCAATTCAAAATACAATACTGAGGTCATTGGGAGAATGTGACCATTTGGCCTGTGAGCTGGACAAGAGAAATCAGAGGCTCCTGACCAACTTTCCTGTCCTGGGAATGTGCATTCTTCTCTTTTTCCCTGAACTAGAAGCTGGCACAAAACATAGCCTTTAGGTATTAGTGTGATGTTGGAACATCTGGACCGATTACATGACTGAACCCATTATGTCTCTATATAAACATTTAAGATTTCATGGGTGGATGCAGAAATCTACTCATCTATGTCTGTCTTACAGGTTCCTTTGCTATTAAATCTGTCTCCTACCCTTCTGGAGAAATCTGCCTCTTTCTTCAGTCTCTCCCTGCCTTATATGTAGGAATGGAGTTTCAGATTACCTAGGAAACTCCTGGCGTTGTGAAACAACAATGATCTAAAATTCTACTTTAAAGATCCTTAAACTATTAGAATAAATATAAATCATTTTGTTAAAATAATTTGGCAAACCTAAATATGAAGAAAATTAAATTAAGGCAGGAATTTGAATTAAATTCCCTGAAGTGAAGGAAATTTGAAATCAGTAAATGTGCATGTGCATGCAAAACATTATTGCTGAATTTAAAATCCTGTTTGATGCATGTGGAAAATATTTATCATTGTGTCATAGTTTAATTGGAAATATTATTAAAATGTTTCTTAGTGGTAAATAAAGCAATACTTAATGAAATCTTAGATTCCATGAAAAACAGAAAGTGTGGCTTGAGAGAATATATCCCTCTTTCATGTAAAAATACGAACAGACAAGTGGTGCTATAATAGCTCTGTTTTGCTGGCTTATTTTGTTGCTTTTATATCCCTAGACTTGTCTCCTCTCTTCATGTGTGAGATAATTCAAAACAAGCTATGAATTCTTTACAGTAGTAACAGGAAGAAAGGACACACATATTTATTTTAAGAAAAACTATTGGATGCTACATATACTGCTTCTGCCCACCTGCCATTGCTCAGAAATTGGTTGCATTAATTTTAAGTGTAAAAGGGTAAGGAGGCAGGTAAATTTTGGTTTTGGTTTGCCAAGTGTCCTGCAAAATAGAGAGTCACATATTAAGACAATAGTAGAGTTTGAAAATTATAAGTGTCTGTCACTTTGGCTTCCAAGCAGCAGTGTGCATTCCCAAAGAGAGAATATCCGTAACTACTGTCTGATTACTTCTTTCATCTCCCTTTCCATGATCTCTGCATAATGGCAGTGCTTCTGGCAAGGACTGTTTATAGACTTGTACTCTCCCATACTTGGGAGAATTTAGAACATATACTTTATATATTACAATTTTTTCTGTCTGATATATTCTTGCTGAAATTTTTCTCACTAGCTCACTGATCTAGTATGTTCCAAAATGGAAATACTGTTTTTTCTATAATTTTTAATCTACATTCAAATGTGTATAAATCATAGTTTCTAATTGCTAGAAACACATCAGAAAAGTAAACATTTTTTCTTCTTGAGCAATTGTTCAGCTACTTGAACATTGATACAATTCTATTCCATATGTCTTTAACATAGTTAAAACATAAATATATAAATGACTCAAATATATAAATGACTCATTTTGAAGCAAGTCAATAATTAAAAATTTCATCAAATACCAAATGTGATATTATTTCTAGAGCTTATGAAAGCAGGGAATGTGCACCAGAATGAAAAGAAGCAGCATAGTGACAGATGAGGAAGAGTAATGATTTGGAGCTGTGGACAGAAATTGCTTACTGGTCAGATGAATAGAACTAGTATTATGTTAAAATTAATCAGTTATACGAGCTCCCAATCAATTATTTATGACAGCCAGATGATCCCTGCATTCCTATAGTCTTGCCATACCCTAATTTTAGATACTGAATTTTAAAAATGTCAAAAACATAAATATAATTTTAATTGATCCATTACGATTAGTGTTTGTCTTAAAAAATCCTAAAGTTTAAAAAAGATTCATTAGTCTGTCATATATTAACAGGATTGACTGTGATACATCGGACTTTTTTTGTTTTATTTTTGGTGGGTTGGTGTTGTTTTTCTGTTGAGAAAGAAGGCTGTTCACTACCTTAAGTTATGTTAGGTTTTGGAAGCAAAAAAAATTGCCAAGATTTCCTTAATGGCTTCCTTGCCCTCAGTTTTGAAATATTTATCAATCTCAAATATATTACCCTTTTTGTTGAATGACTATTAATAGTATCTGATGGAAAATACCTGGCAACTGATTATGAATCATCATGTCAGAGTTGGGTTCATGGAAATATAAATATCAATATTTGTAATACTATGTTCTAAAGTCTTTCAGTGTTTAACTCAAATACATTTTATTGATTTCCACCTATATTCCTACAATAGTGCTAACTTTAATTGTACCTAAAATGGTAATGTCATTCAAGGTATTATGAAAATGCTTAAACAGGATGCCAACTGCCTAAAGAGGCCATACCTAGGGAAGCAAGCATAGCCTGCAAGGAACAGTGAGGATATGATACACTTAAGCTTTACCTTTGTAAATATACATGATGCTGATAAAACCTATATGGAATTATCTATTAGAGACTTGAAATAGATCTCTACTAGGATAATACAAAGCAAATTAAAAAAATTAGAAACAACAAAATGGAGACTGTTTTGAAGAACGTGCTTGTAGAATTTAATGATACATTTAATAGAAACATAACAAGAGTGAAAATGCAATGGTGAATCTAAAGTTTCATACATTCAACAAGAACTTTTTTACTATTTACAAATTAATAAAAATTATATGTATTTAAGGTGTACAACATGTCTGATAGAGATACAATTGGCCCCTGACTAGCATTGGCTTTGAGCTGTCAGGTTCACTTACATGATGATTATTTTTTTCAGTAAATATATTGGAAAATTTTTTTGGAAATCTATGACAATAATAATAACATTTCTCTATTTTCTAGTTTATTATGAGAATACAGAACATAATACATAAAACATGCAAAATATATGTTAATCAACTGTTATCAGTAAGGCTTCCAGGCAGGAGGGTATTAAGTTAAGTTTTGAGGAAGTCAAAATTTATACATGGATTTTCTGCTGTGCAGGGACTTGGTGTCCCTGCTCCACATTCTTCAAAGGTCAACTGTATAGATATATACAAAGATGATAGACAGCAAGACAGAGATACAAACACACACACACATAGCGAAAAGACTTTTAGAGTTAAGCTGATATTTTATGATGAGAGCACCTGGAATCTATTCTCTTAACAATTTCCAGTATTCAGTACAGCATTATTAACTATAGCCCTTAGGTTGTACATTAGATGTCTAAACTTATTCTTCTTACGCTGGTACAACTGTATACCCTTTGACCAATATCTCTCCATGTCCTCCACCTCCTTACTCTTGACAACACCATTCTACTCTAACAGTCTACTTTCTTGGATTCCACATGCAAGTAAAATTATGCAGTATTTTTCTTTCTGTGTTTGATTTCTCTTAGCATAATGTCCTCCAGGCTCATCCATACTGTAGCAATGGCAGGATCTTTCTTTTATAGAGATGAATAATATTCCATAGTGTATATATATATATATATATATATATATATGAAGCACAATTTCTTTAACTATTCATCTATCAACAGGCACTTAGGCTGGATCCGTGTTCTGACTACTGTGAGTAATGCTACAACGAACATGGAAGCGCCAGCCTGTCTTCAAAGGACTCATTGAATTTCCTTTGGATATACCAGAAAGAGGGCTGCTGGATGATACAGTAGCTCTAGTTTTAAGTTTTTGAGGAATTTTTATTCTGTTTTTCATAACAGACATATCATTTTACATTCTCATCAACTCAAATTCACTTTTCTTCACATTCTTGACAACACTTGTTCTCTCTTGTCTTTTTGATCGTAGCGATATTAACAGGTGTGAGATGATATATGGGGTTTTCATTTGCATTTCCCTGATGATTAATGATGTGGAGCACCTTTTAATATACTTGTTGGCCATTTTTGTCTTTTTTTAGAAAAAAATGTTTTTTCAGGTTCTTGTCCAATTTTCAAATTTGACTCTTGTTTGTTTGTTTAATTTTGATTGACTTGTATGAGGGCCATATATATTTTGGGGATTATCAACTTGTCAGATGTATAGTTTTGATTTTCTCCCACTTCGTAAGTGTGCCTTGTCATTTTGCTGTTTCCTTTCATGTGCAGAAACTTTTTAGTTTAACATAGTCCCACTTGTTTACTTTTGTCTCTGTTGCCTGTGCTTTTGATGTCATAACTGAAGACCAATGTCAAGTAGCTTTTTACCAATGTTATCTTCTAGGAGTTTTCTAGTTTCAGGTCTTATGGGTAAATGTTCAATTTATTTTGAACTGACTTTTGTGTATGCTATAAGGTAATGGTCCAATTTCACTCTTCTGTATGTGAATATCATTTTCCCAGCACCATTTGTTGAAAAACTGTCCTTTCCCCATTGTGTATTCTTGCTACTCTTGTAAATAGTTGACTGTATATGCTTGGATTTATTTCGACTCTTAGTTCTGTTCTACGTGTGTCTGGAATCATTAGAGTTTTCTAGCAAATGTAGACCAAATTTATTATGCAAGAAAAAAGAAACTGAATATTATGTTCAGCTAAGAATTTCTAATAAACTCTCTAATGTAATGTTAAATGAATCTCCAGTTGTTCATTAGCAGCGTATACTATTAGCTGATTGCTATCAACCATTTTCTCTCTTTTTCTTCTCTAATAAAAAACATATTCTGTATATCCAAGCCTCCCAATGCACCATCACTCCTCAGGGTTGGCTGTCCCATTCCCACATTCAGGTTTGATGTGATTAACCTAAGTAGAGCCTGATTCATTTTGTCTTTCACCAGAACAAAAGTAGGCCTATGACCCAATTCAAAATAAACTCAGGGCCAAGAAAGCAGGAACACATAACAATCTGCAAGGATTCCTGTGTGGATGAAACATGAATGGTGAAAGTGTTTAAAACTTGAAGCCAAAGAGATAAAAAATGCAATAAATATCAGTGTCCTTACATGTTAAAAGCTAAAGCGTATGCAATTCGCCAATGATGAGTATGTGTGTCATGAGGACACGAGCCTTCCTTGGGTGTTGTTTTATATCCGTGTCCCCAAGACCCAGCCCAGTGTTCAATAGGTAGTACTTGTCATTTTGAGAAGAAAACAAATACTTACTTGCAAGAATTCTGTCGTAAAAGTCTTAACTGCATATTGGTCTCTAAAATTGGTTTGAAAAGAAAAACTGAAGAGAAACTCCATATGGAAAAGCTGTTCATGAAATTATACAAATTCGTTTCAATAACAAAATAAAAGGTAGGTATGGATTAGTACTGGCAGTTCAAGGTTTATTTCAGATTTAGACTAAAGTGTAAATGATTTGCTATTTAATGACAGAAAATAGAAATAAAAGTATATTCTACATGTTCCACAGTTTGGTTTGACTTGGCTATAAAATATCAAATGGGAAATATATAGAGAGCAGTTGAATACATAGAAATATAGAAGGCAACAGTACTTATTTATAGTTCTTGATAACTGAATTATCAGTCAAATTAAAAATATATTTTCAGAATCTTTTAGATTTTATATAAATAATATATAAAATATATATTAATAATATATATAATAATATATAAAATAATATAATTTTTATATAAAAAATCTTTTAGATATTTTAGAATATATAGGTAATTTCCATTCTGTATTTTATTGAGGAAAGAAGAAAAGCATGGTCATACTATCTGAACTCTCACTGCTAGCATATTTCCTGCTCACATAAACAGTACATTCAGATATAAAATAATAAAGAACTATAAAAACCTTAACATTCAATTGGGGAAAAATACTGTAACTGCACACATATGTTAAATTGATAAAAAATTGATAACTTACAGCATATAATACATTTTCCTTTGGTTTGTTAAAGGGAATCACAACTGAATTATATGAGTAACAGATGAAGCACAACTGAATGAATCCAGCCATGAAAAATGACATAAGTAGTTGTCATCTCTTCATTCTTATTAGAAGAATAAATAACTAGAAAAGAAACTCAAGTTGCTTGAAATAGCTGTGTATTTGTTTAATTTATTCATATTATGTTCGTTGCACTTCAAAATTAAATGTCTGCTTTAAAAAATGACGCAAAATTACATATTCAGAGATGCTTTACACAGGATTAATTGGAAACTGCTTATGAAGGCATCACAATGACCACAAATTGAGCCTGTTTTCAGAAGCTTACTCTGTCATGCTCAATGTGCAGATTTGCTGATAGGCAGTTTTATGGTGAGGCACTGCTTGTTCCCAAAAACTTAAAAAATAGCATTTTGAGAAGGAAAAACCACTTCAAGTATTTTTTTTTAATCAAGTGGATGTTATTTTAAGTAAATTACTTGGACTTCTCTTTTTAAAAAGTTGTTTACTCTGAATCGAATATAAATTCAAACAGATACATTTGGTACTTGATATAAACGACTTGGTTTAATCGGTCATAAGATAACCCTCTCTAACTCCAATTTAGTAAAAATAAGAAAAGAAAACTGACTGACTGAGGTGTCAGTTGATTCAATTTCTGGGGATGGCTCTCTTCCCGGCTTGCAGACTTCCCCTTTCTCACTGCCATGACCCCACATGGCCTTCTGTGCACATGCGCAGAAAGGGAAAGCTCTTTGGTGACTCTTCTTCTTATAAGGACACCAGTGTTGCTGGGTTAAGGCCTCGTTGTTATAATCTCATTCAATATGGATGACTCCTTAAAGGGCTTATCTCCAAATACAGTCAAATTAAGGGTTAGGGCATTACTACATAAACTTTGTGGGGACATAATTTGGTCCATAACAATCAGAAAACAGACAAAAATATCAGATCAAAGACCTAGGCAAATTAAAACAAAATAAACAGAAGAATGATATTTATTATATCACAATAAAAATAAAATTCAATAAAAATTAGAAATCTCTATATGGAATATGAATGAAATCAAAGCTAGATTTAAACAATGAAAAAAAGCCATACTCATCAATAAAATACAAGAGATAAAATAAAAACTACTAAACCCAGCACTGAAAGAGAGAACATCACTGACTACCCTACAGACCACACATGACATAGAACACACACTTTCAACAACTTTGTACATTCTTTTGGATAGACATACATTGTCAACTCCTTCCGGTAAATACCAAGAAGTGTGGTTGCTGGGTCATATGGTAAAAGCAAGTTAGTTTTACTGCCAAACCAACAAACTATCTTCCAAAGTGACAGCATCGCTTTGCTTTTCCACGAGCAATGAATGAGAGTTCTGGTTTCTCCCCTGGCTTCATCATTTGTTGTTAGTGTTCCAGTCTTTCTGCCATTCTACAATAGGTGTGTAGTGGTATCTTACTGTTGTTTTAATTTCCATTTCCCTGATGACATATATATATATGACATACACATATATAAAGTGGTATATCTTTCCATAAGCTTATTTGCCATGTGAATATTATCTTCTTTGGTGAGGTAATCTATTAAAGTTTTTGGCCCATTTTTTTACCACACTGTTTGTTCTAATATTGTTTAGTTTTTAGAGTTTTTTGTATATGTTGGAAAACAGTCATTATTTAGATATGTATTTTTATAAATATTTTCTCCCAGACTGTGACTTATCTATTTTCTTGACATTGTCTTTTACAGAGAAGCTTTAATTTTAACTAAGTACAGCTTATCCATTTTTTTCTTTTATGGATCATGCCTTTGGTGTATTTAAAGAGTCACTGGCATACCCAATGTCATTTAGGTTTTCCCCTGTTATCGTCTATAATTTTAAAAATTTTGCATTTTATATTTAGGTCTATGATCCTTTTTGAGATAATATTAGTGGAAGATATAATGTCTGTGTCTAGGTTAATTTTTTTTGCATGTGAATGCCCAGTTGTTCCAGCAATATTTGTTAAAAAGACTGTCTTTGTTCCTCTGCCAAAGATTATTTGACTATATTTTTGTGAGTCTATTTCTGGGCTCTCTATTCTGTTTCATTGGTCAGTTTGTCTGTTCTTTCACCAGTCCCATACTCTCCTGATTACTGTACTTTATAGTAAATCTTAAAGTTGGGTAGCATCCATCCTCCAGTTTGTTCTCTTTACTATTATGTTGGCTATTCTGGGTCTTTTATTTCACAGTATAAATTACAGAACCAGTTTGCTGATGTCCACAAAATAACTTGCTGTGATTTTTTAATTTTGTTATCATTAATATACAATAACATGAGCAACATTATGGCTACTGTACTCCCCCCATTACCAAGTCCCCACCACATACCCCATTGCCGTCGCCGTCCATCACTTGCTGTGATTTTTTGATTGGGATTGCAGTGAATCTTCAGGTAACATTGGGAAGAACTGACATCTTGATAATATTGAGCATTCTTATCTATGAACATAGATTATCTCTCTATTTAATTCTTTGATTATGTTTATTAGAGTTCTGCAGTTTGCCTCATAGATTCTTTGTGTTTTTAAAAATGTATACCTAGGTACCTAAATCATTTGTGTGCTAATATGAATGACATTGTGTTTTTAGTTTCATATTCCACTTATTTATCACCAGTATATTTATTATTTTTTTTTATTAATCTGTATCCTGCAATCTTGTTACAATTATTTATTAATTTTAGGTAAATTAACTTTTTACCTAAAAATTGAGTGAATTAATGGATAATAAATAATTTGTCTTTATTATCTCTTGTCTTCCATGAAGATTATCTAGCAAAATTTAGAAAATTCATTCTTTTTTATTAACAAATATTCAAAAAATACTTATTTATGCCAGCCAATGCCCAATTCAGTTAGAAAAGTAAATGAACAGAAAAAGAAAACATGATTTATGGATTACCTTATGAAGGGAGGACACAAACCACAGAAGTTAAACAATAATCAATATAGAAAATAGACAATAAGCAATTTTGACGATAATAGACAAAAATACCTGCCCTCTTCTTAAATTATTGTTGATAAATTTTATAATACAAAATAAATATAACAGGAAGTCATCTCTAGAGTATTTTACCAGATGGTTAATTCTATAGGCAAAAATAATGAATGAACAGGATTGCTTAAAGAAGGGACACACATTTATGATTGGCCAGTATTGACTTCATTGTTGGCAATTAGTCTTGAGCAAGAGTTGAATGAAAGCAGGGAGAGCCATGTTCATTATTTAGGACAGATTATTTCAGGCAAAGATAACAGCCAGGACACAGTTTTAGGATACAGCCGTCCTTGGCAGTTTAAAGAAGCCATAAGAAAGCTGGTGTGATGGTAATGCAATGAGTGAAGGGTAAGTTTTAGGATTTGATAAAATAGCAGCCGAGACAAAGCATTTCTGTAATGAGAAGTTATATTTTTAGATGACTTTAATCCATTCCTCTTGTATAAACCTTACTGAAATTTTAATTTTCCTAATGATGTCATTTTCTTCATCATGGCTTTCCTGTCATGTCAATTGTCAGTTATCCTCTCTTCCTACACATATTGCCATATAGATTCACTCACTCTGTCTTAAGTTCTTCTATGTATAATTCTTCTATTTTAGCTTAGTTTATTAGGAACTCATTATTTGTTTGGATCCTCTCAACTATATATTAGTTCCTAGTATTCCATTTCTCTAATCCTATGCTACAGTCATACTGTGAATTTAAAGCTTTCCTTTTTTTCTTCTATTTTTCTATTTCTTAGACAGTATTTATATTTCTATTTCAATGCTCTAATATCCACTCAGTTTTGTTTAACAAAGTATTAAACAGTCAAATAATTCATGAAAAGCCTTTCAAAATTCAAAGTTGGAGATTTTTCTTAGCCTCAATTTTATTATCTAATAAATCAGGATATCTTGCCATTAGAATTCAATGTTAAAACATGTTTAAGATATCAAAAAGTTTATCTGACAAGTTATCTACATATATGTATACTTGTATACATGTTATATTTAGATAGGTTTCTTCCCCTTTATTTTCTAATTTATTTTAACCTTTATGCATAAACAAATTTATGGCATCTACAACCACTCACTATGTATTTTTCTTGACAAGTTTTTTTAGTTTTCTGTACCTCACAAATACATAAACTCCCTGGAATCAGTAAACTTCTCTCATTTATTTTATGTTCCCCTATCTTCTCAGCATAGATTCTTATACATAAATATCCCATATATGTTTATTAAATTAATTCATGTTACCATGCATATGCTTTATTCTTTAAAATCATGGGACTGATCTGTTTTAAGGTTGAAACTTCTTTATTAAACCATGCATTTTAACTCTTTTGCAATATTTTAAATATAATACATCTTTAGGAATTAATGAAAAAATCCGTATTTTTACTCATAAAATTATGGATAAGGCATTGTAAAATAACCACATACATTTTGGAGTAAACAATGAAATTAATACTAAAGTCTTATAAATTCTCATCCTATTCACTTTTATTTCCTGTAGATTAATTTTTCACCTTAATTTTAAGTACAGCTCTTAGAATTATCAGCTATTAAAGGGACATATGCTTGAAAATGTTTAAATCAACTTTATGGAAACGCTATTAATTAAGTTCAAGTAAAATTACATAAAGAACAATAATGCATTTGACTATCTTTCTCACATTTTCCTAATGAGACTTGGAAGTTTACATAATTATTTTAATTAGGGTTATAAACTTCTACCTGGGCAGGTGAGAGGCTAATTACCTAATTTATATGCCAACTGAACAATTTTCACTAGGTTCTTTACCACTACATCTTTCCATTTAGTTTTCTCTACTTCAATCAATTAATACTTATTTTGCTTTTGTCCCATTTAAATGAATGATTAAAAATTAACCTCAGTGTAAACTCTATCTCAATAGTTCAAATAAAGAGGATTTTATCCCCAATGCATTTTGGGTGAAAGTGCCTTTAATATTTTGTGTTTACTTATATTTGTAAGGCATATTATACATTTGAAAAGAGCACATTGTCATTAGCAAAAAGTTCACGTTAGTCTTAAGTTTTATGGCATAATAAAATAATAATAGAAATATAATGATGTAGTGACTTCTTAAACAAGTACATCAGTGGAAAGAGAAATAATAAATTCTTATGTTTTTGTGATGAGAGCAACAATGAATAATAAGAAAGTGAAAGAAAAGCTCGCTTCATCATTGTAAGAGGTTCTAGACCATGAGGTCACAAAATGTATCTATTTTTATTTATTTTGAGATTAGCTCTATACCTGGAACATAAACAGTCCATAGCCTTTTTAAATTTAATGGACAACAAGCCCCTGTACTTAGATGTGAAAATATACTTTCAGGGTTGTCATCATAGGCATATACAGTGCAATTATCATTTGTGGAAAAATTCATAACAATGAGTGGGATTTAAAATTTAAATTTACACATAGGTCATCAGATTTAAAATGTCAGCTTTGTTTTCACCATCCAGGAAATTTAATATATGTACATCACATTCGCTGGAATTATTTAGATTTTTTTTTCTTACAAATGATTAAGCTTTCTTATTCTCTTTCCCTAGTCAGAAAAAATTATACAAACACACACACGCATTCATATCATAGCAATTGTATTGCTGCTATCTTCAATAAGATGTTTTCATTAGTATTTGGAGTAGAATTAGAAGTTGTTGTTTTGGAGTTCTTTGTTTCCTTGTTTTCTACTCAAAACCAACTCAAAACAATAATAATGGTCTATGGCAGTACTATAATACAAAACTGTTGTACTCCTTGGTAGGACAGGAAAATTTGAGTCATGTCAAACACCTGGCAAAACAGTTAAATAGTACCATGA
Organism: Phataginus tricuspis; assembly: GCA_029783875.1. Lineage (NCBI taxonomy): Eukaryota > Metazoa > Chordata > Mammalia > Pholidota > Manidae > Phataginus > Phataginus tricuspis. The sequence goes on from JAQQAC010006877.1 coordinate 21,325,306, forward strand.
GATTAGCTAACTATGCTTGATAAAATAAAGTCATACAAACAATATGTAGAATGTTGTCCTTTTCCTCTGTTGGAGGGCATTTATTCATAGACATCATATGTGTTTTATTCCTGAGGGCTGAGATTGACCTAGAACCCTACAGACAGCTCTTTACCACTAAGCTTGCCAACTATTTGTCAGAAATGATTAGTGAGAAATAAAGAAAATTTCCCCTGTTGATAATAGGGGGCAAATAGAAGAGACTCCAAAATTGTCACAGGGAATCACACTTGTTCGGTAGGAATAATTTGCATTTGATTATATATATCACTGACCAACTGTTAATTTTACAGGTTCTAGTGGTGAATCATATTGAATTTGACAGATTTGCAATGTAAGAAAAAACTGTACGAACTCAAAAATGTGTGTGTGCATTGTAATCACTTTTACTATAAACAATAGCTATTTGTGTTATCTTGGTAAGAGGAGGAATAATAAATCATGGTTTACTCTTAAACATACTTTTAGAAAGTAACTTTAAGTGTCTTTGATGCATAATAATCAAAAACACATTTTATGTTAAAAATAAATGAGAGAAACTTTATTACAACTCTCTTTTTGGGTATATTTTGAATATAACTTTAAACCTAAAAATTGTAAATTTCCCTATATAGGGTCATAAAAGCCTCATACTCCTTATTATGAAATCTATATTAATGTTGGAGTAATATTTGATGTATGGTATTCATAAGATTAATGAAAATTCTTTAGCTATTTTTGAATCTTCAAGATAATACAGGCATTCCTCACTTCATTGCAATTTTCTTTATTGCACTATGTAGATATTGCATTTATTACAAATTGAAGGTTTGTGGAAACGTGAGTTGAGCAAATCTATTGGTAACATTTCCAGCAGCATTTGCTCACTTTGTGTCTCTGTGTCATTTGATAATTCTTCTAATGTTTCAAACATTTTCATAATTATTATATTTGTTACGGTGATCTATTTTCAGTAATCTCTGATGTTACTACTTGTAGCGAAGGCTCCCCCACACACAGACTTTCCCTACTGTTCTCTAAGGACAGCTGTCTGCTGCTGAACCCCAGATATGTCTGGCCTTGAGAAACCTTGAAAACACAGTTCGTTGTACCTATGAGTAAGGAGCTAGATAAGGACCTTGAAAGCCACATGTATGCACATCTTCAATACTTATGTAACCATGAATTAGCACTATAAGCAGTATAAAAAGTACAGCTTTATGCAGAAAAAAGTGGCTTCTTTTGAGCACCCTCCATGTCGACTCCTGCCACCTTCTTTGCTCTTCGTGTTGCCCCAACATCTCAACGGCAATGCCTGGATCTGAACATTACTCTGGGGACACCATGAAAAGTGCCCGTATAAGAGGGTGAATTTAACCAATAAATGTATGTGTTCTGACTGCCCACTAACTTGCATTTCCAATTTCTCTTTCTCCCAAAAACTCCTTGTTCCCTTAAACACCAAAATGGGATAAAAGTGAGGTCTCTTGCATGAAAAAACCACGTGAAGAATGCAAAGGAAAAGTTCTTGAAGGAAAAAATGAACACTGCTACTCCAGTGAACCCATGTATGATAAGGAAGTACAACAGCATTATTGTTGACATGGAGAAAGTTTTAGTGGTCTGGGTAGAAGATCAAAACAACCACAACATTTGCTTAAGCCAAGGTCTAACCCAGAGCAAGGCCTTAACTCTTTCCAATTCTATAAAGGCTGGAGAGGTGAAGCTGCTGAAGAAAAGTTTGAAGTTAGCAAAGGTTGGTTCATGAGGTTTAAGGAAAGAAGCTATCTCCATACTTGAAAAGTCAAGATGAAGCAACAAATTCTGATGTAGAAGCTGCAGCAAGTTATCCAAAAGATCTAGCTAAGATAATGAAGATGGCTACACTGAACAACAGATTTTCAGTGTAGATGAACAGCTTTCTATCGGAAGTAGATGCCATCTATGATTTTCATTACTAGAGGGAAGTTAATGCCTGGCTTTAACACTCTAGAGGACAGTCTGCTGTTTGGGACTAGTGCAGCTGGTGACTTGAACGTAAACCAATTCTCATTTACCATTCAGAAAATCCTGGGGACCTTAAGAATTATGCTAAATCTACTCTGCCTGTGCTAGATAAATAGAACTATAAAGCCTGGATGACAATACATCTGTTTACGAGATGGCTTATTGAATATGTTAAGCCCACTTTGAGACCTACTGCTCAGAAAAAATTCTTTCAAAATATTACTGCTCATTGGCAATATGGTCACCTAAAAGCTCTGATGAAGATGTCCATGAGATTAATGTTGTTTTTATGCCTGCTCATACAAGATCTAGTCTGAAGCCTATGGATCAAGAAGTAATTTTGACTTTCAAGTCTTGTTATTTAAGCAGTACATTTCATAAGGCTGTAACTTCCATAGATTCATAGACACTGATTCCTCAGATAAATCTGATCAAAGTAAATTGAAAACCTTCTAGAAAGGATTTACCATTCTGGATGCCATTTCAACCATTTGTGATTTGTGAAATGGTCACAATGTCAACATTAACAGGAATTTGGAAGAAATTGATTCCAGCCCTCATGGATGCATGGAGGGGTTCAGTGATTCAGTGTAAGAAGTAAGTGCATATGTAGTGGAAAGAGCAGGAGAACAGAATTAGACCTGGAGTCTGAAGATGTGACTGAATTGCCGCCATCTCATGATAAAACTTGAATAATGAGGAGTTGCTTCTCAGGGATAAGCAAAGTGGTTTCATGAAATAGAAACTACCCCTGGCAAACACGCTATAAAGACTGTTGAAATAATACAAAACATTTACAATATTACATAAGCTTATTTGATAAAGCAGCAGTAGGGTTTGAATATTGATTCAATTTTGAAAGAAGTTTTGAGTGTAAAATTACCAAACTGCATTATATGTTACAGAGAAATAGTTTGTGAAGGGAAGAGTCAACTGATGCATCAAATTTCATTTTTGTCTTATTTTAAGACATGGCCACCCCAACCTTCAGCAATCACCACCTTCATCAGTCAGCAGCTATTGACACTGAGGCAAGGCTCTCCACTAGCAAAAAGATTATAACTTGCTGAAAGTTCAGGTGATGGTTAGCATTTTTAGCAATAAATTATTTTTAATTAAAGTATGTACATTTTAAAAGAGATAATGCTATTGCACACTTAATAGGCTACAGTACAGTGTATACATAATTTTTACATGCATTGGGAAACCCAAGAGCTTACTTGCTCCCTTGCAATATTTGCTCTATTCCAGTGATCTGGAACTGAACCCACAACGTCTCCACATATGCCTGTAGGGGTTTGCGATACTGGAAAATGTAACATGCAAATTTTTTTTTTTATTGAAGTATCTTTGATATGTAATCTTATATTGGTTTCAAATATGCAACACAGCGGTTCAACAGTTACCCATATTAGTAAATCCTCACCCACTCTACTGTGGTTATTATATATTCCCATGCTGTACTACTATTCCCATGACCAAAGTAGCACGGAGTTTCCTCAAAAAAGTAAAAATGTAAGTGCCATTCGACCCCATAATTCCACTTCTAGGAATTTACCAAAAGAAAACAAAATCCCTGATTTGAAAAGATATACACACACTATGTATATCACCATATTATGACAACATGCAAAATTTATGCAATGAGTTTTAACAAAACTGTTTCATTTTGGATATATTGACCTATACTGGATCCATATTTGCCTAAGGAAAAATATCTAAAATAATTGCTATCAATATTGCATTATTAGATTCAATAATATTTCATATTAAACATTGAAAAATATTACTATATTCATTTAAAACTCAGAAAGAAATGAAACCAACTCCTAAGAGAAATTTAAGTTTCCTGGCTCCTTATGCTAGTAACCTTAAAGTCCAAATGATGACTTTTTATCTCGGTGTTAAGTAGAATACATCACAAATCCTTAAGGCAAAAGAATGGACTACTCTTTTCAGGTGTTCTTTGCCCTTCTTTTCCTGCAGTCATGCAGACTAAAAATTCTAACCAGTCCTACCACTATGCTTTTTTTAAATTTAGATACAACAAAAATATTTTTGTTTAATGCTGCAATGAATAGACAAATATATATAAATTATATCAAAACCAAGCTTTCACCTTGAGAGCTGGTACTCATAGGATGAAGTCAAACTCCTTGGATCCTGAAGGGCAGGGACCAGAGACAAATCTCAAGGACCAACCAGCTTGGAAGTGTAGTAGGAAAACCCATGAAGCAGGGATTTCAAAGAGCTATATATATGCTTTGCATGAGAGTAAACTAGGATTAGGTATGTCCTTTTCCTTAAAAAAATGCTAAACACAATTGTTTACATAGAACTTTGTTTCTTAGACTTTTATTTTTTTATGCCTTTTCAGAGAATGTATTCATCCATGAAAATGTCTGTTTTGGGTTTGCACAAACATGACCTCTATGACCTGAAAAAACTCAAGACAGAAATGTAGCTTAAAGTGGCCCAGACAGGGTATAACCCCAGATACTTGGCAGAAGCAAATTTTTTTTATTGAGGTATTATTGATATATACTCTTATGAAGGTTTCACATGAAAAAGCAATGTGGTTACTACATTTACCCATATTATCAAGTCCCCATCCATACCCCAATGCAGTCACTGTCCTTCAGTGCAGTGAGATGCCACAGATTCACAATTTGCCTTCTCTGTGCTACACTGTTTTCCTCGTGACCCCACACACCACGTGTACTAACAATAATACCCCTCAAACCCCTTCTCCCTCATTGCCTCCCCTTTGTTAACCACTAGTCCCTTCTTGGAGTCTGTGAGTCTGCTGCTGTTTTGTTCCTTAAGTATTGCTTTACTCCAAAAATGAGGGAAATCATTTGGCATTAGTCTTTCTCCACCTGGCTTATTTCACTAAGCATAATATCCTCCAGCTCCATCCATGTTGTTGCAAATGGTAGGATTTGTTTCTTTCTTGTGGCTGAATAGTATTCTATTATGTATATGTACCAAATCTTTATCCATTCATCTACTGATGGACACTTAGCTTGCTCCCATATCTCAGCTATTGTAAATAGTGCTGCAATAAACATAGTGGTGCATATATCTTTCTGAATCTGAGAACTTGTATTCTTTGGGTAAATTCCAAGGAGTGGAATTTCTGAGTCAAATGGTATTTCTATTTTTAGTTTTTTAAGGAACCTCCATATTGTTTTCCTCAATGGTTGAACTAGGTTACATTCCCACCAGCAGTGTAGAGGGTTCCCCTCTCTCCACATCCTCGCCAGCAATTGTTCTTAGTATTTTCGATGTTGGCCATCCTTACTGGAGTGAGATGATTTCTCATTGTGGTTTTAATTTGCATTTCCCTGATGATTAGTGATGTGGAGCAGCTTTTCATGTGTCGGCCATGTGAATTTCTTTGGAGAATTGTCTCTTCATATCCTCTGCCCATTTTTAATGGGTTATTTGCTCTTTGGGTAATGAGGTGTGTGAGTTCTTCATATATTTTGGTTGTTAACCCCTTGTCTGATATGTCATTTACAAATATATTCTCCCATATTGTAGGATGCCTTTTTGTTCTGTTGATGGTGTGCTTTGCCACACAGAAACTTTTTAGTTTGATGTAGTCCCATGCATTCATTTTTGCTTTTGTTTCTTTTGCTCAAGGAGATGCATTCAAGAAGAAGTTACTCATGTTTATATTCAGGAGATTTTTACCTATATTTTCTTCTAAGAGTTTTATGGTTTCATGACTTACATTCAGGTCTTTGATCCATTTCGAGTTTACTTTTGTGTATTGGGTTAAACAGTAATCCAGTTTCATTATCTTGAATGTAGCTTTCCAGTTTTGCCAGCACCAGTTGTTGAAGAGGCTGTCATTTCCCCACTGTATGTCCATAGCTCCTTTATCATATATTAATTGACCATATATGCTTGGATTTATATCTAGTCTTTTCCATTGGTCTATTGTTCTGTTCTTGTGCCAGTACCAAATTGTCTTGATTACTGTGTCTTTGTAGTAGAGCTTTAAGTCAGGGAGCGTAATTCCCCAAGCTTTATTATTCTTTCTCAAGATTGCTTTGACTATTCAGGGTCTTTGTGGTTCCATATTTAATTTTTAGAACGATTTTTGGTAGCTCATTGAAGAATGCTTTTGGCATTTTGATAGGAATTGCATTGAATCTGTAGATTGCTTTGGGCAGGATGGCCATTTTAACAATATTAATTCTTCCTATCCATGAGCATGGAATGTGTTTCCATTTATTGGTATCTTCTTTAATTTCTCTCATGAGTGTTTGTAGTTTTCAAAGTATAGGTCTTTAATTTCCTTCGTTAGGTTTATTCCTAGGAATTCTATTCTTTTAGATGCAATTGTGAATGGAATTGTTTTACTGGTTTCTCTTTCTGTTGGATCATCATTAGTGTATTGGAAAGCAACAAATTTCTGTGTATTAATTTTGTATCCTTAAACTTTGCTGAATTTTATATTAGACCTAGTAGTTTTGAAGTGGATTGTTTAGGGTTTTCTATGTACAATATCATGTCACCTGCAAACAGGCACAGTTTAACTTCTTCCGTGCCAATCTGGATGCCTTTTATTTCTTTTGTTTCTAATTGCTGTGGTGAGGACCTCCAGAACTATGTTGAATAAAAGTGGAGAGAGTGGGCATCCTTGTCTTGTTCCCAATATTAAAGGAAAGGCTTTCAGCTTCTACTGTTAAGTATGATGTTGGCTGTGGGTTTGTCATATATGGCCTTTATTATGTTGAGGTATTTGCCCTCTATACCCATTTTGTTGAGAGTTTTTATCATAAATGGATGTTGAATTTGGTCAAATGCTTTTTTGGAATCTATGGAGATGATCATGTGTTTTTTGTACTTCTTTTTGTTGATGTGGTGGATAATGTTGATGGATTTTTGAATGTTGTACAATCCATACATCCCTGGAATAAATCCTACTTACTCATGATGGATGATCTTTTTGATGTATTTTTTAATTCAGTTTGCTAATATTTTGTTGAGTATTTTTTGCATCTATGTTCATCAGGGATATTGGTCTGTAATTTTCTTTTTTTTTTTTGCTGTGTATTGCCTGGTTTTGGTATTAGAGTGATACTGGCCTCTAGTAGAATGAGTTTGGGAGTGTTTCTTTCTCTTCTACTTTTTGGAGAACTTTAATGAGGATGGGTATTAGGTATTCACTAAATGTTTGGTAAAATTCAGCGGTGAAACCATCTGTTTCAGGAATTTTGTTCTTAGGTAGTTTTTTGAATACCAATTTAATTTCCTTGCTGATAAATGGTCTATTCAGATTTTCTGTTTCTTCCTGGGTAAGCCTTGGAAGGTTGTAATTTTCTAGAAAGTTGTCCATTTCTTCTAGGTTACCCAGTTTATTAGCATATAATTTTTCATAATTCTTTGCTTTTCTGTGGTGTCCATACTGATTTTTCCTTTCTCATTTCTGATTCTGTTTATATGTGCAGACCCTCTTTTTTTCTTGATATGTCTGGCTATGGGTTCATCTATTTTGTTTATTTTCTTGAAGAAGCTGCTCTTGCTTTCAGTGATTCTTTCTACTGTTTTATTCTTGATTTTATTTATTTATGCTCCAATATTTTTTATGTCACTCTTCCTACTGACTTGGGCCTCATTTGTTTTCCTTTTTCTAGTTTTCATTAATTGTGGGTTTAAACTGTTCATATGGGATTGTTCTTATTTTCTGAGGTAGGCGTGTATTGCAATATATTTCCCTCATACCATGGTCTTCGCTGCATCCTACAGATTTTGCAGCTTGAATTATTCTTGTCATTTGTGTCCATATATTGCTTGATCTCTGTTTTTATTTGGTCCTTGATCCATTGGTTATTTAGGAGCATTTTGTGAAGCCTCCATGTGTTTGTGGGATTTTTCATTTTCTCTGCATAATTTATTTCTAGTTTCATACCTCTGTGGTCTAAGAAGGTGGTACAATTTCAGTCTTTTGAAATCATCAAGGCTCTTTTTGTGGCCTAGTATATGATCTATTCTTGAAAATGTTCCAGATGCACTTGAGAAGAATGTGTATTCTGCTAATTTTTGGTGTAGAGTTCTGTAGATATCTATTAGGTCCATCTATTCTAATGTGTTGTTCAGTGCCTCAGTCTCCTTACTTATTTTGTCGGGTTTATCTGTCCTTTGGAGTGAGTGGAGTGTTGAAGTTTCATAGAATGAATGCATTGCATTCTATTTTCCCTTTTTATTATGTTAGTATTTGTTTCACATATGTAAGTGCTCCTGTGTTGAGTGCATAGATATTTTTAATGGTTATATCGTCTTGTTGCATTGACCCCTTTATCATTATGCAATGTCTTTCTTTGTCTCTTGTGACTTTCTTTGTTTTGAAGTCTATTTTTCTGATAAAAGTACTGCAACTCCTGCTTTTTTTCCCTATTAGTTGCATGAAATATCTTCACTTTTAGTCTGTGTATGTCTTTGAGTGTAAAGTGAGTCTCTTGTAGGCAGCATGTAGATGGGTACTATTTTTTCTTTTTTTGGTATCATTAATCTACAATTACTTGAGCAACATTATGTTTACAAGACTCCCTCCATCATCAAGTCCCCAATATATACCCCAATACAGTCACTGTCCATTAGCATAGTAAGATGCTATAGAATCACTACTTGTCTTCTCTGTGTTGTACTGCCCTCCCTGTGCCCACCCCCTACCTTATGTCAGATAATAATAATGCCACTTTTCTTTCCCCTTATCTCTCCCTTCTCACACATCTTCCCAGTCCCTTTCCCTTTGGTAACTGTTAGTCCATTCTTGGGTTCTGTGAGTCTGCTGCTGTTTTTCCTTCATCAGTTTTTTCTTTGTTCTTATACTCCAAAGATGAGTGAAATCATTTGATACATGTCTTTCTCTGCCTGGCTTATTTCAACGAGCATAATACCCTCTAGCTCTATCCATGTTGTTGCAAATTGTAGGATTTGTTTTCTTCTTATGGCTGAATAATATTCCATTGTGAATATGTACCACATCTTCTTTATTCATTCTTCTATTGGTGGACACTTAGGTTACTTCCATTTCTTGGCTATTGTAAATAGTGCTGTGATAAACAAAGGGGTGCGTTGTATTTTTCGAACTGGGTTGCTGCATTCTTAGGGTAAATTCCTAGGAGTGGAATACCTGGGTCAAATGGTATTTCTATTTTGAGTTTTTTAAGGAAACCTCCCTACTGCTTTCCACAATGGTTGGACTACTTTACATTTCCACCAACAGGGTAGGAGGGTTCCCCTTTTTCACACCCTTGCCAACATTTGTTGTTTGTCTTTTGGATGTTGGCCATCCTCACTGGTGTGAGGTGATAGCTCATTGTGGTTTTAATTTGCATTTCTCTAATGATTAGCTATGTGGAGCATCTTTTCATGTGCCTGTTGGCCATCTGAATTTCTTCTTTGAAGAAGTGTCTGTTCAACTCCTCTGCCCATTGTTTAATCGGCTTATTTGCCTTTTGTTTGTTGAGATGCATGAGCTCTTTATATAATTTGGATGTCAACCCCTTATCAGATATGTCATTTATGAATATATTCTCCCATACTGTAGGATGTCTTTTGTTCTACTATGGTATCCTTTGCTGTACAGAAGCTTCTTAGTTTGATATAGTCCCATTTGTTCATTTTTGCTTTTGTTTCCCTTGCCCAGGGAGATGTGTTCTTGAAGAAATTGCACATGTTTATGTCCAAGAGATTTTTGACTGTATTTTTTTCTAAGAGATTTATGGTTTCACGACTTACATCCAGGCCTTTGATCCATTTCAAATTTAGTCTTGTGTATCGGGTTAGGCAATGATTCAGTTTCATTCTCTTACATGTAGCTGTCCAATTTTGCCAACACCTTCTGAAGAGGCTGTCATTTCCCCATTGTATGTCCATAGCTCCTTTATCATACATTAATTGACCATATATGCTTGGGTTAATATCTGAACTCTCTATTGTGTTGCACTGGTCTATGGGTCTGTTCTTGTGCCAGTACCAAATTGTCTTGATTACCGTGGCTTTATAGTAGAGCTTGAAGATGGGAAGTGATATCCCCCCTGTTTTATTCTGTCTACTCAGGATTGCTTTGGCTATTCAGGGTCTTGTGGTTCCATATAAATTTTAGAGCTGTTTGCTCCATTTCATTGAAGAATGCTTTTGTTCTTTTGATAGGGATTGTGTTGAATCTGTAGACGTTTTAGGCAGAATGGCCATTTTGACAATATTAACTCTTCCTAGCCAAGAGCATGGCATGAGTTTCCATTTATTAGTGTCCTCGTTAATTTCTCTTAAGAGTGTGTTGTAGTTTTCAGGGTATAGGTCATTCACTTCCTTGGTTAGGTTTATTCCTAGGTATTTTATTCTTTCTGATGCAATTGTGAATGGAATTATTTTCTTGATTTCTCTTTCTGCTAGTTCATTATTAGTGTACAGGAAACAATAGATATGTGTGTATTATTTTGGTATCCTGCAACTTTGCTGAATTTAGATATTAGTTCTAGTAGTTTGGAGTAGAGTCTTTAGGTATTTTTATGTACAATAGCATGTCATCTGCAAATAGTGACAATTTGACTTCTTCTTTAACCAATATCGATGCCTTATATTTCTTTGTTTTGTCTCATTGCCATGGCTAGGACCTCCAGTACTATGTTGAGTAACAGTGGGGAGAGTGGGCATCCCTGTCTTGTTCCCGATATTAGGTGAAAAGCTTTCAGCTTCCCACTGTGGTGTATGATGTTGGCTGTCAGTTTGCCATATTTGGCCTTTATTATGTTGTGTTACTTGCCCTCTATACACATTTCGTTGAGAGTTTTTATCATGAATGGATGTTGCATTTTGTCGAATGCTTTTTCAGCATCTATGGGGATGATCATTTGGTCTTTGTCCTTCTTTTAGTTGAAGTGGTGGGTGATGTTGATTGATTTTCAAATGTGCCAACCTTGCATCCCTGAGATGAATCCCACTTGATCATGGTGTATGATCCTCTTGATGTATTCTTTAAATTTGTTTTGCTAATATTTGTTGAGTATTTTTGCATCTATGTTCATCAGAGATATTGGTCTGTAATTTTCTTTTTTGGTGGGGTCTTTGCCTAGTTTTGGTATTAGAGTTATGCTGGCTTCATAGAATGAGTTTGGAAGTGTTCCCTCCTCTTCTATTTTTTGGAAAACTTTAAGCAGAATGGTATTATGTCTTCTCTTTATGTCTGATAAAATTCAGCAGTGAATCCATCTGACCCGGGTTTTTGTTCTTGGGTAATTTTTTGATTACCGATTCAATATCATTGCTGGTAATTGGTCTGTTTTAGATTTTCTGTTTATTCCATTGTCAGTCTTGGAAGTCTGTATTTTTCTAGGAAGTTGTCCATTTTTGTAGGTTATCCAGTTTGTTAGAATACAGATTTTCACAATAATCACTAATAATTCTTTGTATTTCTGTGGGGTCCATCGTGATTTTTCCTTTTTTATTTCTGATTCCGTTTATGTGTGTAGATTCTCTTTCTCTTAAAGTCTGGCTAGGGGTTTATCTAATTGCTTATTTTCTCAAAGAACCAGCTCTTGGTTTCATTGATTATTTCTATTATTTAATTCTCCTCAATTTTATTTACTTATTCTCTGATCTTTATTATGCCCCTCCTTCTGCTGACTTTGGGCCTCATTTGTTCTTCTTTTTCCAGTTTCAATAATTGTGACTTTAGTCATTTGGGATTGTTCTTCCTTCTTTAAATAGGCCTTGATTGCTACATACTTTCCACTTAAGGCTGCCTTTACTGTGTCCCACAAAAATTGAGGCTTTGTGCTCTTTTTGTTATTTGTCTCCATATATTGCTTGATCTCTTTTATAATTTGGTCATTGGTCCGTTGATTATTTAGGAGCATATTGTTAAGCCTCCATGTGTTTGTGAGCCTTTTTGTTTTCTTTGTACAATTTATTTCTAGTTTTATACCCTTGTGATCTGAGAAGTTGCTTTGTAGAATATCAATCTTCTTTAATTTACTGAGGCTCTTTTTGTGGCCTAGTATGTGGTCTATTCTGGAAAATGTTTCATGTGCATTTGAGAAGAATGTGTATCCTGCTGCTTTTGGGTGTAGAGTTCTGTATATGTCTGTTAGTTTCATCTGTTCTAGTGTGTTGTTCAATGCCTCTGTGTCCTTAATTATTTTCTGTCTGGTTGATCTGTCCTTTGGAGTGATTGGTGTGTTGAAGTCTCCCAAAATGAATGCACTGCATTCTATTTGCTCCTTTAATTCTGTTAGTATTTGTTTCACATATGTTACCACTCCTGTGTTGGGTGCCTATATATTTATAATGGTTATATCCTCTTGCTGTACTTCCCCCTTTATTGTTATGTAATATCCTTCTTTATCTCTTGTTACTTTCTTTTTCTTGAAATCTATTTTGTCTGATACAAGTACTGCAGCACCTGCTTTTTCTCCCTATTGTTTGCATGAAATATCTTTTTCCATCCCTTCACTGTTAGTCTGTGCATGTCTTTGGGTTTGAGGTGAGTGAGTCTCTTATAAGCAGCACATAGATGGGTCTTGCTTTTTTATCCATTCTATTATTCTGTGTCTTTTGATTGGTGCATTCAGTCCATTTACATTTAGGGTGATTATCGAAAGATATGTACTTATTGCCATTGCAGGCTTTGGATTCGTGGTTACCAAAGGTTCAATTGTAGCTTCATTACTATCTAACTATCTAACTTAACTCTCTAATTAAGCTATTATAAACACAGTCTGATAGTTCTTTATTTCTCTCCTTTCTTATTCTTCCTCCTATATTCTTTATGTTAGATGTTTTATTCTGTAATCTTTTGTGTTTACTTTGACTGCTTTTGTGTAAGGTTAATTTTTTTTTTGCCTTTATTTAGTATTTGGATGGTCTGCTTTCTTTGCTGTGAGTTTAATTTCTCTGGTGACATCTATTTACCTTTAGGAGTGCCTCCATCTAGAGCAGTCCCCTTAAAATATCCTGTAGAGGTGGTTTGTGGGAGGCAAATTCCCTCAACTTTTGCTTGTCTGGGAATTGTTTAATCCCTCCTTCAAATTTAAATGATAACCTTGCCAGGTAGAGTATTCTTGGTTCGAGGCCCTTCTGTTTCATTGTATTAAATATATCATGCCATTCTCTTCTGGCCTGTAAGGTTTCTGTTGAGAAGTCTGATGATAGTCTGATGGGTTTTCCTTTGTAGGTGATATTTTTTCTCTCTCTGGCTGTATGTAATACACTATCCTGTCCCCCAGTTTGGGGAAGTTTTCAGCAATTATTTCTTCAAAGACACTTTCTATCCCTTTTTCTCTCTCTTCTTCTGGTAGCCCTATAATGAGAATATTGTTCCATTTGGATTGGTCACACAGTTCTCTCAATATTCTTTCATTCCTTGACATCCTTTTATCTCTCTCTGCGTTAGCTTCTCTGTATTACTGTTCTGATTTCTATTCCATTAACAGTCTCTTGCACTTTATTCAGTCTGCTCTAAGACCTTCTATCGATTGTTTCATTTCTGTTATCTCCCTCTGAACTTCATCCCTTAGCTCTTGCATATTTCTGCAGTTCCATCAGCATGGTTATGACTTTTATTTTGAATTATTCAGAACGATTGGTTATATCTATCTCACCCAGCCCTCTCTCTGGGGTTGTCTGAGTGATTTTTTACTAGACCAGATTCTTCTGCCTTTTCATGGTGATAGAAGTGGTCACAGTTGGGTGGCGCATGTGTCAGTTGGGAGAACAGCATCCCTTCCTGCTTTCTGGTTGCCTTGCCCTTCTCCACTGCCTGAGTTGTTTACCTGCACACCAGGAGCTGTCTCTGGGATATTCCCCTGAGCTGCCATGGCCGGGGAAGCCCTCAGAATAGCATAGAGCACTGGTTCGGGTGGCAATCGCAATGGGCGTGTTCTCCTACGAGAACAGCACCCTAACATGCCTTCTGGACCTTGCTCCTGTTTCCTCTGTGCTGGGCAGCTGCACACTGGTGGCAGCCTATGGGTCTGTTCCAGTTAGCTATGGGCAGTGAGAAGACTGTGTGGTTGCTGTGGGTTGGACTGTTCCCCAGATGCTCCACAGCTGTGGCTGTCAGCCGGTTTGCTTGTAGCACTGGCTGTGCGGAATGAATGGCAGGCTGCTTATCTCCATGAGGGGGCTTCAGGGCTGTGTTACCCACCAGGGGGTTAGAGCACCTGAAGTTCCCTAAGATTCTCAGCCTGCTGAGCAGAGTGTGCTGGGACGATTTTGTCCAGCTGTTAAGTCCTTGTCCCTTTAAGACTTTTAAAAAGGGCCTGCTTTCCTTTTGTCCCAGGGGAGCCAGTTGTGGGAACCCACTCACAGTCTCCATCTCGGAGACTTTTCTATTTCTCTAATATCCAGTACACCATGCAGTGTGTGTCTGTGCTCCCAGTGCAGATTACTAGTGCTGGTTATTTATCAGTCCTGCGCTTCCACTCCCTCCCCACTCTGATTCTTTTCCTCCTGCTGGTAAGCTGGGGTGGTGGGAGTGCTCTGGTCCCACCAAGTCACAGCTTTCTATCTTACCCTTTTCGTGAGATGCTGAGTTCTTGCAGATGTAGATGTAGCCTGGCTGTTGTACTTTATCTTCTGGTCTCTCTTTTAAGAGTAGTTGTATTTGTTGTATTTTCAAAAATACATATGGTTTTGGGAGGAGATTTCTGCCACCTTACCCACGCTGCTATCTTGAGCCCCTCTGGGTCTTGTTTTTTTATCCATTCATTGACTCTGTGTCTTTTGATTGATGCCTTGAGACCATTTACATTCAGGGTGATTATTGATAGGTATGTAATTATTGCCATTGCAAGCTTTAGATTCGTGGTTACCAAAGTTTCAAGAGTAACTTCCTTACTCTCTAAGAGTCTAACTTAACTCACTTACTGTGCTATTACAAACACAATCCAAAGGTTCTTTTTTTTCTCCTCCTTTTTCTTCCTTCTCCATTCTTTATATATTAGGTATCATATTCTGTACTCTTTGTCTATCCCTTGACTGGCTTTGGGAGTAGTTGATTTAACTTTGCATTTGCTTAGTAATTAACTGTTCTACATTCTTTACTGTGACTTTATTACCTCTGCTGACAGCTATAAAACCTTAGGAATATTTCCCTGTATAGCAGTCCCTCCAAAATACAATGTAGAGATGGTTTATGGGAGGTAAATTCAGCTTTTGCTTGTCTGGAAATTATTTAATCCCTCCTTCAAATTTAAATGGTAATATTGCTTGATAATGTATTCTTGGTTCAAGGCCCTTCTGCTTCATTGCATTAAATACATCATGCCACTTCCTTCTGGCATGTAAGGTTTCTGCTGAAATGACTGATAATAGCCTGATGGGTTTTCCTTTGTATTTGATCTCATTTCTCTCTCTGGCTGCTTTAAGTAGTCTGTCCTTATCCTTGATCTTTGCCATTTTAATTATTATATGTCTTGGTTTTGTCTTCCTTGGGTCTCTTGTGTTGGGAGATCTGTGCACCTCCATGGTCTGAGAGAGTATCTCCTACCCAACATTGGGTAAGTTTTCAGCAATTACCTCCTCAAAGACACTTCCTATCCCTTTTTCTCTCTCTTCTTCTTCTGGTACACCTATAATGCGAATATTGTTCTGTTCAGATTGGTCACACAGTTCTCTCAATATTATTTCATTCTTAGAAATCCTGTTTTCTCTCTGTGCCTCAGATTTTTGTATTCCTCTTCTCTAATTTCTATTTAATTTATTGTCTCCTCCGCCATATCTAATCTGCTTTAAAAACCTTCCATTGTATGTTTCTTTTCTGATACTCTGTTCTGTAATAATTGGATCTCCGACAAGAATTTATTCCTGAGTACTTGAATATTTTTCTGTACCTCCATGAGCATGTTAATTATATTTATTTTGAAATCTCAGGAAGATTCATGAGGTTGATTTTATTTTAATTTTTCTCTGGTGTATTCATAATTTTGCTCTGAACCAGGTTTCTTTGATGTTTCATATTTGTATGTGGCACCTTCTAGTGCCCAGAGGCTCTACTCTATGGAGCTGCCCAGTCCCTGGAGTGATGTCAAGGGTTGCAGCAGAGTGGTGTTGGTTCCTGGGGGGAGGAAAGAGCTGCTTCCTGCCTCCTGGCTGCTATGCCTGTCTCCACTGCCAGAACCAATGGGCCGAGCACATAGGTATAACCCTCTGTGCTTTGTGTTTTTAGCTTTTGTAGGTGGGGCTTCCCTCTGGCTTGCCTCACAGTAGGGTAGAGTTTGCCAGATTGCGAGGCAGGTGGGGCTGGCCAGGAGGAAGGCGCAGTAGGCTACATATCATGGAGCGGTGCCTTGGAGCTGTGTAGCCAGCCAGGGGGCTGGAGTGCCTGAAGATAGTGAAAGTTCCCAACCTTCTTTGCAGAGTGCACCTGGAAAATTTTGTCAACCTGTCCTTTCTCCCGAGCAGTAAGCTCTGTCCAATCCTTGTGCCTTTAGCAGCCCTCTTGCTATTAGGAAGTCTCTCAGACTGCCCACCTTTCTTTTGTCCCAGAGCAGCTGGGTATGGATCCCTGCTTTCCACAAGCAGCTGGAGTCTCAGTCTCTCCAGGTATTCTGCCTGTCTTAGCTTTCCCACCCCCCTAATCATGAGATCACCCTGAAATGTAGGTTTGTGCTCCCAGAGCAGATCTCCAGAGCTGTGTGTTCAGCAGTCCCAGGCCTCCATTCCCTCCCTGCTCCATTTCTCTTCATCCTGCCAGTGAGCTGGGGTGGTGGAAGGGCTTGGGTCCCACTGGGCCACACAGCTTTGTTCTGTGAGGTCTGTTATTTTCTCCAGGTGTAAGCAGTCTGTCGCAGCCCTCTTTCTTATAGCTCTTTCAAAATTAGTTGTATTAATTACATTTTAATTTTATATGTGGTTTTAGGAGGAAGCTTCTGTCTCATTTCTCATGCCACCATCTTTAATCCTCCTTGGCCAAATCAAATTTATCTTTTCTTATTAAAGAACCCATTTTCCACTTTGACCTAAAATTATTTACGTAGATATATTTTCATGATTGAATTGACAATAAAATAAAACTTAACAGAGCATAGGAACAAGCTACACAGAGGCACACCATAGGGGAAAATGGAGAACAAAACAAATATACCACGACCCCAGATACTGGAATTCTTAGACTGTAAAACAAGCTGGTTTAATCTAAATACAAATTTAAAAGATTGCTTGAAATTTTAACTGGAAAAAAATAGACCTTTAACAAACTCATTAATAGTATATTAGAGACAATTGAAATTAGAATAAATGTACTGGATTTAACATCTGATGGAATTAACTGTAATGTTAAGAGACAGAAGTAACAATGCAGAATATGGAGGAAGAATTAAGTGATAGAGGAGACAAAGTGAAAATGACTATCACATATTAGAGCCTCATATTTTCCTGAGAATTACTGACAAATTATGGACCTAACTAGTGATATCAATCTCAGATTCAGGAAAAATCACAAACAGGATACATAAAAATGAATTCATACCTAAACACACCTTGATTTTTATCATAACCTGCATTGGGAAGTATTTCCATTCTTTCTGACTTTCTATTTTTTCCATAGAGTTTATTTACTATCTTCTAACATGCATTATACATTTTATTTATTTTTAGTCTCTGACTATTAGAATAAATGCAAATCAGATTTTTATTTGGTTGGTTCACAGATGCATCTTATTTTTATTTTTATCTATGCATAATTTGTTTCTTGTCTATCTGCTTTCAATATTTTCTCTTTCTGTTGAGTGTGTGTGTGTTATGATATTTATCTTTATTGTTTTCAAAAATTCCTCAATCTGTGGTTTGATTTCTATTATAATTTGAGGAAAAGACTCAGACTTTATCTTTGTGTTTCCTCTTCCTAGAATCACAATGATATGTATTGATTTCATTGGATACATTCCCCCACCTGTCTCCTGCTCCAGGCTTGCACCATTTAAAGGATCTTCTCTGGTCTCCCACTTTTTCTTCAGTTTTTATTTTTGTTTTAATACTATGTGAGGTCCATAATAAAATCCTGCCAGTGGGAATGAATTTCCCTGTGTCTGTGGCTCTCAGGGACGCTTTCTACTCATATTAGCCCACACTAGGCCTCTAGGAATTGAAAAAAAAAAAAATATATATATATATGCAAAATTCTTCTAACCAATTTGTATGGAAACCTGGCCTTACTTTTGCTGCCAGTACTCATACCTTCTCTTTGCTTGAGGCACCTGTAGTTTCTTAGATTTCAAGTGAGTTGGCTATCTGCAATCTCAGATTTCTTATGAACTCGGGAAACTTTATGTTTGTTAAGTTTTTGTCATTTAATTGTTATTAAGGTGAGAGTAGAACCTTTTCCAGATATTTAAATCTTAAGCAGAAAACTTATCTGTATGTAATTTAAGTGTTAATTTTTCATTTACTATACTTTAGGTTTGTTTTACATGATTTGAATTTATGTTATTAGGTATATACAAGCTTGCAATTATTTTATAATTCGAATAAGTGAGATGTATCATTATAACGTATTGCCCATCTTTTCTATATCCAGTGTGTTTTGACTTAAACAGCCTTATCTAGTTGGTATTTTCCTGTTCATCTAAAATAATTATACAATAACCTATACATCATAACATAATCTCTCTAACATAATATAATTTGATCTTTCTCTATTCACATGGTTCATCTTTTGTATTTTAATCAACTTTGAGAATATCTGTCTTTAAAATTGAAGGCTGAACACACTTCTTAGTTTTGATATACTCAAATAGTTTAATTTAGGTCAACTTTTATTTTGTAATATGTATTTTTTCCAATATTATTCAGATGGAATTATGTTCCTCATACTTTATGGATTTTAAGGTATGCATTCCATTTCTATACTTTCTTTATGGCTATAGCTAATCATTATTTGCACTGGTTTATTCCATAATGTTACCACAGACACTGAATTTGCAAATAAACTTCTATCTACAGGGAAAATAGATTAGGTTCCTGTGAGCCTCTGGTTACCACTTTTTGTGAACTGATTTTCTATTTGCATTCAATAGGTTCATTCTGTTCATATGAGCCAGTCTCATTAGATTGAAAACCTGCTCTTCCATATAACCTTTATCCTGCCAACATTTAGCAGATATTTAAAAAATTCCTCCATGATCTCCTGACCTGCAGAACCTGCTTCACCTGTAAGCTTGACGTATTGCCTTTTGAAACATACAAGCCAGTCAGCACTAGCCAAGAAGTGTTTACCATTTTCCTGATCCTGAGTAAAATGATCGAAAATGTTTATAGATTTCAGCCTTACATAATGCTGTCCACTTTGCCTTTTTTTAAACCAGTCATCATGTCAAGAATCCATAAATTTAAGAACTTTACCATCTTTTCCATAGCTTCATCATGCACTGTACATGTTACTTTAGCACTTTCCAAGCAATCTTGCATACAGTGTAGTGAATTTCCTCTTCCTTTCTCTGTGTGTACCATATCATTGGTTCTATTATCACTGAACTCATGGCCATCAACACTACTACTTATGCCTGAGTGAAGTTTATCTAACACACAAATTTTCTCTGAAAACACATCGAATCTTTTTTGTGCTTAGGGACTCTAGACAGAATTTCCACACCACCAACAAAAAATTACAAAAGTGAGAAGAAAAGATGTCACTAAATAGACTGTGCTAAAACACTTGTTTACAATATGAGAACTGATACAAGAAAGCCAAGTATTGCATTGTTCAGTCCAGCTTGAAATGTGCGCATCAGGAGACTCCATTTTTAGTTGCTCTGACCATGTCTGAAAATGACCACAGAAAGTGCCACCAGCATTGATTATGGAGTTATACCTAAATTATAGTGTGTAGCCGAATTCACAAATAAGAAGGATCAGCTGTATACTCTTTCACCTTTTTGTATTTTCTCTAAAATTACTCTTGCTATTGACCATTCTCATGTAGCAAATATATGTGCACATTGGAATTTTTTACATGAGTTATAAACATTTAGTAGTGAAAAATAGTAAAAAAAAAATTTAATGTGGAAATTTTTTGGCCATTTCAGTGCAACTGAATCTTTATTGTATACATATCATATATAATACATTCAGGAAAGCATTCATATTTGTTGTAAGTTTGAACCCTAACAATGTATAGGAATGCACACTTGTCTATTATAATTTTCTATATTAACATTATTTTTCCTTTGGTGTCATATATCCTACCTACAAGTTGGTGAACCTAATTTATTGTGGCAAAGCAAAGTAGGAAAAACATAATCAGTGTGAATGTATCTCAAATTCATATGAATTTCATAAATGTTAATGAAAATTCAATTTAAATAAATATATATCTGATATATATTTATAATTTCAGAAGTACAGGCTTGCCTTTTGAAACCCCAAATTAAAAACCATTTCTTTTTAAGGAACTTCTAAATTAACTTCTATCTGGACTTGTGAAGAGACTGACACACAATATGGAAATTAATAAATTATTTACATAAAAATGTCCATGTGGACTCATTTTAGACAGATGAACAAATTAGCATAATAGGCACCAAAGTGTTAAAGAAATAAACACTTTTACTTGCTGTTTAATCTACATCTGTTCTGAACTTTATCTATAATGTTATTCAGCAAAACACATTACTTCATTCCACAAATCTATTGTTAGTAATCTATTTGATTTCCAGCTAAACAAAGGAAATTATTTCTATTTACTGCAAGTGATTATTATTAACCAAGCTGCTTTCTATAACAAATTGATGAGGGTTAAGGAAGATTAAATAATAATTCTGTAATAAAGACAATGTTCAGAACTGACCTATGATCACTGTAATTAAAAAAAAGTTCATCTTATTCTCAGATTTTTAATAGTGACTCTAAAACCTCTCAAATGATATAATATTTAGACAATTTATCCTATGTTTTTAAAGTATTTAATTTGTATGGTATGGATGACATATCAGCCATATAACAGATATAGAATTCCTTATATAAATGTACAACTTAATTATTTTTTAAAAATAAAGGTTTTGTGGAGTTATTTACAAATATGAATTTCAGTAAGTTATCATTTCCATGGTTCCAATATCTCTAGCATACAAAAAACACCAACTTCTCTGAAGAAAATGAAATGAATATTTAATACTGGTATGTGAGCTAAAATATATTTAAGTTTTTTGGAAAATGCTATACTCAGCATATCCATGAGTGTTTGGAAAACAGTTCAGTTTAGGTTGAAGATGAAAAAGAGAGAGGAAAATGAGAGAAGTATAGGGAAGTATTAAATAATAGCAGAAAATAAAACCTGAAAATGTTAGATTTAGATTGATATTTAATATCTATGAATATGTTCTGTAATATATACCCTTGCATAAAGCATTTAGCCTTCCAAATGAAAAAGTAGTTCTTTATTTTTTGAAATCATCATTTTCTTTCATGTAAAATACTACCTTTTCACTTTCAAAATTAAATTTGGCAAGCAAACCAAAATCCATCCAAAGTCAGAATATTATGGAAAAAATAATTATTTATATTTGAAAATGTGTTGAAATTCTCCATCCTTTACATATATATCAATTGTATAACAGAAAATAAATGCAAAATGACTATACATAAAGGTGCTGCAGATGTTTTCAACATTTCATTCTTTCAATATCCTTTGCAGACATAGCCATTCCAAATTACAATTTCACAAACTAAGATGATTCTCAGTAGGGAAGCCTTACTTCATGTTGTTTTCATCAAAGGGAGCTTAGTCTATATTTGCCTGTCTGAATATTGCCATTATATTACTAATTTACACATTGGGAAAAGGGTCAAAAGTACTCCAATTTTTTGATGACTTGATATTAACCTGAAAAGGGAATGTTAATAACTGATGAAATATATCCACGGTAGTTCAACATCAAATTTAAAGTTATGTATTTTAAAATAAAAAAAAATTCTACCCCATGTTGTTGAATTATTTTATACATTAAATTTTTGGAGATTTGAATTCCTTATTCAAGACAGCCATATGCATTTAATATAGACCATAGAAGTAAAGTAAAAGTGATGGAAACATCACATATTAAAATAATATTACCCTGGTGAGATGGTGTTTAATATAATAAATTTACTGGTAAATAAACAAAATAATGTAGTTTCATAGTGTTCTTGTACATTAAGTAAAACACAAATTAATGAAACCATTTTGAAAGGCACTGCCATTCAAACTGCTATTGAATAATATTACTCAATTACTATTTTTTATTAATACTGTTTATTTAAAAGAAATATATTTTGTTATTCTTAAGTTTTCTTTGTCTCAATAATATAAACAGTATTGTTTCAAATTGTTAAATAGAAGTATATTTTTAGGCATGCTGAAATATCTACCTACCTTTCTTACTCTAAATTATGCAATTGTGTAAAGAATGTTATCTAATTTTGTAACCTATTAAAAACACAAATAGAATCTGGATATAGGTCTTTTCTATTTTCAGTGCTTTGAAACTTACTAAGTAGTGCACAATCTAAAAGTCAAGTATATAGATTAAAATTCACAATCTAACATCATAGGGATATTTAAGAATGATACTGTGCTATCTTGTATCAAAACATTTTCAAAGACAATTTAAGGACATTGATAAGTTGTGAAAATAGTATTTTCCAGGAAATATATTTTTCTGAAATTCTTCAGTTATAAAAATAAGGGTGTAGTTATATGACATTAGATGAAAAATGAGAAATGCTATTTCATATCTAAAATGATTAACAATCAAAAAAGTTGTGTTGGCACATTAATAGAGTAGAATATGCTATAGTGTTTTGAGCATCTTTGATAACATGGGTTTAACATTTCAAGAATGACAGAGAGAGAATTAGGAGCTCAGTACAGATAAAAATTGCAAATTAACAAAATAAATAGAGAAGAAATCAAAATTAGATAGATGCAGAATTGTAATGATCCTGCAAGCAATATGTGGAACTCCAGAAAATGCTCTGGCATATTGTCCACTTCTTTGAATGGTGAAAGTAATTACTAGTGGGTTTTGACAAATGAAATGAAAAATCAGACCCAGAAGGAGTTGCATACCAGTAAAGTTGCCTACCCCTATCATTTTACTCTATTGTAGGAAATATATTAGAGAGAAAATGTTCACTAGAAATCCTTTTTCCTACAATGGGAAGGACGTATCAATGCATATTTCTCATTTTCTAGCTCAAATGTTTGTTGTTTTCCTCATAGGATTTAATTTAAAAATGTTTTCAATATGTTTCTCATACTGTCCATTTGGAACAAGCAATGTCTCCTTGCAAGCATATTTTCCCCATCAGACAGCACAGGCCACCAGTCTCTAGTTGTGACAGTGATTAGTTTGAATATCTCCACATAAACACATTGTGCTTATAAAAATTACTCTGGAAAATTGTTGCAAAAAAATCTGTCATTTTTTTTTAAATAGAAAAGAATTAAGTGAATGAGTTGAAAATCAGAATAAAAGAAAGATGGAACTATAGCTTACTCCTTCAAAATGTTGAAAATGAAGGGAAGCACTGTATACCATTTACAAAAATGTCTACATCAGTAGAACAAGCAATTACTTTGTCATCTGATTTCCAAATTTCTTTTGCAAACTGTCCCTTGAATGGGGTCTGGCATGCTGAATTGGTATCCAAAGTGGTTCTCCACATGTGGAGTTTTCCTTTATTATTTCATTCATTATTTTCTTTTTAATGCTGTGCATACCTTCAAATCTGAATTTACCACTGTTCTTTTTTTCTATTCCTTTCCAAACAAGCCTCACCCTTATAACTTTCAAATGTTGATTAGCAACTCCCTCTATCTTTGACCTTTTCTCTACAGTCCCTTAAGTACCTTGCTTTATTTTGATTCTGGTTCTTCACTCTAACCCTTGACCTCATTCTCTGTTTCTTCACTTCTTTCTTTTTTTCCTGTTAAAACACTCTTTCTCCAGATTTCACCTATTTTCTTCTTCTTCTCAATGTTTATGTTTGAGGTAAATATTTCCTTATGGTTCTATGTAAGGTTTTCTCTCCATCTGTGATTTTTATTTTATAATTGTCTTGGTAACATACTTATTTCCTTAACTAAAAATGTCAATTTTAGTTAAGTGTCAATGTAAAGTGTTTTTTAACTTTCTTAAAATGGGCTTCTTAAGATTCCAGGTACAGCAAGGTCAAAGAAGATAAGTATGATATTAATAGTTGCCACTTTAATAGAAAATATTCTAGCATTTGGGTAGGTAGTATAAGAGATATTTTTTAGAACTCTAAAACAACTCTTTTTAAAGAAGAGTTTCAAGGAATATTAATGCAATATGAATGTATACATGATAAAATAAACCAGAAAATTTCTTTCTGCTACTAAGGAACAAAAGTGCCTTGACTGTGAATTATTGAAATCTTAGCCAACTATTTCTAAAGAAAAATCTATGTCCCACTTCCCACTTCCATCACCTTTTCTTTTGAACACATAATACCACTTTTCTTGAAGTATGTTATTGATAACCCAAAACGTCTGTGTAGAAATGGTTATCTTCCTTTTATTGGTGCTTTAATGCCAAATTAATAAGTATTCTTAGCATTTTGATCTGTTTTGTTTAAAGCTATACAAGCCTCCATCAACTAATTCAACTGTCCCACTCTTGTACCATATTATTATTTAGAAATACCTTCCACATGTCCAGCAAGTACCCACTGCACCTGCCTATTCACCCAGAAATAATATTAAAAAAATTATATTACACTGAATTTTAAATTTTAGGCCCCTCAACTAAGTGAGGTATCTTTTAAATGCAATCTGATTCTTTGATGCAGCAAATGAGACATTGTAACTCTTACATTTTTTGGTTAAAATAGGGAGGGGGAAGTTCTAAGAGGATGCAAGTTCCAAGGAATTCAAATTTTTATTATTAGGTATGATATACTTATATATCATATATTATAATATATCATGATATATATCACAGATATATGTGTTTTTGTATATGACATATAATAGTGTACATATATTAATTATATATATTATGTGATGTTATCCATCAATGTCCCAGCTATATTTACTTAAGTATACTTATACCTGTCTATAAAATATGTTTAAACAGAATATTTCCATTTATTACATGCAGATCTTCTAAACCTTAAGTCACAGTTAAAATAAAATTGAACCTGCCTTTTTTCCCATTTTTGTAACTGAGAATTTGGTATTTCCAATCTTACATTTGTCTTTGTATTTTTGGAAAGTAGAGTAATTTTAATGTATTTGTGGGCTTTTAGAATATGCAGTAAGTGATGAATCTAATATTATTTTGCTTAGTATACATATAATTTGAGCCCAATTGTAAATATGGATATATATACACACACATATATATATTTTTACTTGTAAGTCAATGGAGCAAGCATTTATTTCCACATATTATTCCAATTGTAAGATATTCAGATATCTTGCTATATCAGTAACTGAGTGTAATATGAGTTATCAGAGATGCAAAAAATGTCATCATTGCCATTTTAGATATTTTTGGAAAGAAATCAGCTTAGCAAATCTCTTCCTCCAATTTCCATGATGTCAATAACTAATGACTTTACACACACACGTTCAGATTCAGATATAGATATATAATCCATTTCTATCCCAATATATCTATATCATGACTAAGGTTTGGAATAGAAAGTATTCAAATCTGTACTCTTTCCTCCATTGCATTAAATAATTGAACTTATTCTTGATCAAAGCATTAGAGCATTTTGATGCAACTACAGTTTAAGATTTAAAGGTTTCTCTACCTTTTGCTGTGGAAAACCTACCTTTTTTTTATATTTGGGACAACCTTTTCAAATCCACTAAGGACAGGTGTTTATGTCTTATAGGTGGAAAGTTCATTTCTACCAGTTAATTAGCATTCTAATTTTTGCCTAAAATACAAGCTGTCCATATCTTCAATTACAGTGTTTGACTTGACTGTCCTATATTATATATTCTAAGTTATTATGATAAATGTGAAATTCAGATAAAGTGGTTAGTTTTTCCTTTTTATTAGCTTTAACCTATTTCACTGATATTTCCCTACTTCAGGATTCTTTGATTGTTGCACTGTATGCTAAAAGTAAATTTTTGTTTAAGATGTTTAAAATATTTGAAAATTATTTTTATTGTTTGCCAGGCTTTTCTACTATTAGCACAATTTAGCAAAAGCCATGTAGTCTGTCTCCTAGTGACCGGAAGTATATGATTCCTCGTACCTCAACATTTCATATGCTTAAAAGCCAAGTTACAAAAGAACAGTCAAACCATACAAAGATGTGATATTTGGAATACCAGTTATAATAAGGGAAGATATCTTAGCTTTTAAAACAACTACCTTAAACATGACATATTTAAATCCAATTTGGAACTGTCTTCTGCTTCAAAAACCATTATAACCATTAAAGGTAATGAGTACAGCAAATGGCCTTCAGACTAGTTAAAATTGTGGAAAATTTTATAAAGAAGAAAATCTGTAAAGAAGAAATTATTAAAGAAGAAAATCTAAACTTAATAAAGTATGTTTATAAGTTCATATAATTTTTTAAAATATATATTCCTGATTACAAAATACACATAATACAAAAAGTATTTCATTTTGAATTGTCAAAATCTTTCCACACTTTCTGATTGCTATGAGATAATACCAATGATAAAAGGATAAGTAAATTTTATCATCCAAAAGAGAAATGTTGGGGTGTTTTATTCAATTAGATGGAAATTATAAGTTTTTGACATGGTGTTAATTGCAAAATTTGTCTGTCTTTAAGCAGCAAATGCCTCATAAAGTGAATTTGCATAGTCTGTTAGTGACCATTTCAGTCAAAGAGGCAGAGAGAAAGCCTGGAAGAAATGTTTATGCACACGATACTCACTGAAAGGCACTTACCAATCTGCAGTTAAATTTATTATAAATTCAGAACTATAAGTATATTTATAGTTTAGTAGATATATAAATGAAGTTGTCCCTTTCTCTTTCATATTTGCATGTATTATTTCAGCTTGTTTACAATGAAGGGTTTTCATTTTATCCCGACTTCTGTATAATGATATTAAGGAAAGTAATATATTAAAGTACATGATTGCTCCAGGCTCTGAATCTTTCTAAGAAAAGCTCTGGAATTGAAATTCTAACTCAGTGAGCTGCAGAGCAGAACAGAGGTGACCAATAAAATCGGATGGCTCTCATCCCAGTTATGGAATTAGGCCAAGCCACCAGATAAGCAATAAGTATCTACTCATCATCAGAAATAGTTGAATATTTAAATATCTCATTTGTGTTACAGACTGTTGCTTAGTGATGATACTTGGAAAGTTCACTTTTTAAAAAATATTTTTCAATAAATCAAACTTGTCAAATGACATTACTACTCAATTTGCAACTTGCTCAATCAAATACTGTATAAAACAATGCACTGTAAGTTACTAAGCATTTTAAAATGGACATAGATGCCTTTTCTATTTTATATCAAATGAGAGCTACTGACTTCCTTTTCTCAAAAATGTTCATACAGAATGTGACTCCACAATACAAAATTACTAGTAATATTAGCAGTAAGGGCTTATATGGATATGCAAGTAAGAAAAATGTTGATGGACTTGTACCATAAAATTCTTAAAAGCTAGGTTTAATTCTTCTTTTTGAAACATTAAGGTGATAATATATTGAACAAAATTCCTAAAGAAAAAAAGAAACAGAACAATTTTGCTTCATACTCTATTATTGGCCCTTTAATGAAAAAAAAAGTTTTCTAATTAATATTTCATTTACCTTGGGGACAAGTACATAATGCAGTCATCAATTTGCTCATATTCTGAAATACCATTCATTTATGTACATATTTTCTCTATTCAAATTTACTATTCAAATCACTTGTCAATTTGCATATATTAACTCATCATGCATAATTTACCATATTTTGAATACTTTATTAATGAAAGTCCTTTTCCAAGATTTTTGTATGCCCTTAAATTTTAAGCACTCAAACATTGAAAACCTACTCGACAATTGAGTTTAAATGGTATTCTTTATGAAATAAAATATTTATTTACAAATGTTAACTATATGTTATTGCTATATTGGGGTGGATATAATAAATTCTATCATTAATTGGAATGTTTAAAATACTAAATGGCATATTCTGTTCAAACTATTTTATTTATTTTAAAGTTAGCATAGACATACCTCTACCTATCCAATACTTGAGTTGTTCTTTTCCAATAAGTCATGACTACTTTTACTTATGACTTTTACCAAGCATAATGATGTTTTATTTCACAAGTCACTTCATTAACAATGTTATTCATAGAGGATGAATTAAGTTAGCTAACTTTGACAGTCTTATGTTTCATGGTCTATTTCTAGCATCCCATTCATATTTAATTTTACACACATTTAAAAATTGAAATTTCCAGCTCAACTAAAAATACATTTCTATGCAAATAAATGGGAAGTTATATGAAAAAGATACATACAAAATAAACATTGTTTTTACAGTATGAGATTGAATTAAGATTGAGAAAAAAATTTCCTGGTCATATTGGAGTAGTTCTAATTCTCCAGTACTTTGGAGTTACTTCATTAGTTTTGTTAATGAAAAATTATTCTGACACTTGTTACAATGGTAAGGAAGAGTTGATTCAGGACTATTGTGATAAGTGTCAAGGCTAAGCTAATAGGGGTGAGAGACCACACTCAACTCTAAATATAACAAATACAACTCTGTATGTGTAGCCAAAAAGCACAGTGAGAGAGTCAATTAGATGGAAATTATTAAGAAGAAAATCAGAAAGTAAAAGAATTTTGCTAAGCTGATGGAACAAGGTTCTTGCTGAAGGCAGGCCACGATGACCAGATATTAAAGGTAGTGTAAGGGAATTTGATCACTGATCTTGGAGTATCAGTGTAGTGTATCAGATACCAAGTGTGGGGAATTCTTCAAACTGATTTAGCAGGATTGTTGTTGCCATTGGACTAGGCGGGCTGAAGATAGGGTTCAAGGATAAGACTCAAGCAAGGAGAAGGCTCAGAGGAATCTGATGAAAGCTTGGTCAAAGAAAGGGTCTTTGTCACTTCAAATATCATTTCCTAAACTTAGGTTTCAGCCATGAGCATCCTTATTACCATTTTGTGTGGAGGAGCAGACTCAGCAGCATGTAGGTTGTGAGAGAGAAGAGAAGAAAAAGTTACTTACAAAAGTTTGAAAAACAGGAAGAATCAGGCCATATGATAAAAACTGAACAGAACTCTTCTGGTTATAAATGATTTATAAAATAATTCTTAGATTGTCCATTATGTACATTGGGTATATATAAAATTTACCATGCTCATTTTTTCAAATGGGGCACAATGAAATAGGGATATGTGCCCAGTAAAGCAAATTCCTTTAGCTTTTATGATAAAATGTTTTTCTGGACTGCTACATGACTTTATGCTGTTTGAATCTCTCACTGAACCCTATATGAAATAATGAGATTAAGTCTGAAATTTATATTCTATTGTATATGAATTAATGTATGTAAAACAAATATGGCCATTTAGATCTTCAAAAGAGGGTAACATTTCCAACTACAAATATTTCTGAAGTCTAGCGCCTATCAATGCAAAGTATTCCAAATTATTACTAAATTTATTTACTTGAATAAATAAGGAAAATATTATATTAGTGTATTTACCTAACATTGTTTTCCTAGAAGTTTAGAGAAACATTTACTTCTTTTGACTGAAGTTGAATTTCTGGCTTAGCAGAAAATCTTATAGTGGATCAGTAATATGAATATATCTACAAGTAGAATTTGCCTATGTGATATGGACTAACACTAAAATCTACTTTTTTCTTTTAGCAAAATTTGGTATATGAATTGTTGATTGGTTCATATACTCAGTGTGATCAGGGACAAAGTTTCCCTTTTCTTTTGACCTTTTTCCCATGCTTTACACTTCATGTTGCAAGACATCAAAATTTATTTCATTTATCACATCCATGTGCAAGAGAAAATAAATGGAAGCAGGAAGGCTGGTTAGCGCATTTATGCTTTTTCACAGAAACAAATGTCCTCTTATACCTCAATTATCCAACATAGTTCACAATACCAAACCTTCAAGAATGGAGGCTAAAAAATAAAGAAAAACAATTGTCGTGGGTACATGACAGCAAAGAACCCTAGGTTTAGGTTCCTTGATCAAACTGAGGTTCTATATGTAAGGAATTAGGGGAAAATTTATACTGGGCAGAAAAAAATCCATATCTGTATACCTTTATTTGTATAACTAAAGACATATTACTTATCACGATAAATTGACCATTTAAAAATATATCCTATGATTTATGATTACACTTTAAAGTATATTCATTAACTGTTGTATGTTGACATTACTTTGCATACTTTGATGCAGTTTTTAGTGACTGAGAGGAAGAGGAGGTAGCAGATTTAAAATTTTAGAAAAATCTAAATAAATGATTAAAACCACTATTTACTCAAGTAAAAAAGATCTGGCAGCGAATTTTTCTGCTATTAAATGCCAGGAATAAATAAAACATATTGGGATCGAATATTGTATAAAATAAATGGTAATAAATATAAATGAGTTAATGAAAAATGATGCATATTAATACTGAATAATAAAATAAAACATAATTCAAAAATAAAGTGAATGTGTTATGGTTTTCCATTCTTGTCCCTGCTTTGCAACAAAGAACTGAGACGGAGACACAATAGCTAAGCAGAGTTAGTTTTATTTGAGTACACTCCAAGGGGGGAGTGGGTTAGAGTCATGGTAAACAAAAGACCCACACTTTTAGAGGAGGGTTTTTTTATCACATCCTAGCCAGTCCTAGCAGAGAGGCACCTCTTTGATTGACAGGATGAGGTCATTTGATTGACAGCTCTAGTTATACACCCATTCCCCTTGGTGCACATGTCTTTTCCCAAAATGCACATGGAAAATCCCATGGGGGTGGTGGTGTGAACAAAGCTAGTTTTATTTTAATGAGATTATGAGGAGGTGTGGTTTGGGTGGTGGTTAGTTTTGTTTGTTCATGCCTGCCTTGGGACCGGGTTGGGACCCATTTGGTCTGGTCCCAATAGGTAAGAAGTTACCCTGAAAAGCCTGTGTTGTCTTCACATGGGACCTCTTACCTGGGCAGAGTTTGGGCAGTTTTTCTTTAAACCTTATCTCCCCTGGCTGCTCATGTCTATCCACCTAACAATAGTAGGAATTATAATACCTACAAACACAACAGTTTGTATATAAAAGGCCATGTTTTCCAAATTAAAACAGGAGGTTCACAGAGGTCCTGGGAAAGGATGGGAGTTTAGTGCAATGACTATATTTTTAAACTGTGAATCCAGCCAGGCAGTATAGGGTCATGCCTCATCACCACTATGAATGACTTTTTAAATCCTCTTCATGCAACTCTTGGCTTCAGTGTTGGTAGGTGCCTCATTTCTGCTGGCTTTCAGATTCTATATAGGGCATTCATATGCTACCTCTTGATTCATTTAGTCCTTTGAGAAGCAGAGTTTTAGCTGAAGGATGATTTACATTATGGCAACTATTTTCTCCTTCATTTTTGAACATAATTACCCATTTGTGTGGACATGTGTCTTCATTTTGCTTCTCAGTCTTACTCAGGGAGTGTGACACGCAGTGGCTCCTCTCTTTCACATGCCTGTACAATCCATGGACACTTACCTTTAAGATATATACCAGCTGCACACAGACAACCATCAAGGTGATGGCGGGGTTTTTGTTCATGAAGCCAAAGAATGAGCTTCACAAACACTCAAGGTGGGAGAGCAAGGTACAGGCTTTTATTTAGAGATATAGTGAGAGGACAGAGCTCCTGGCTCATGCCAGGAAGGGACAAGAGAGTCCTGTGTGGTATATTGTCTAGGGTTTTATAGGCAGATGAGGATTTTTTTAGAACATGAAAATAAAGGCTTAGGGGTGTGGACTTGTATCACCTGCCCTTCCTCAAGGTGGGCTGGGTTGTTCTCTGTTTGCTAGAGCTGTTTACAGTGAAGTCACGGGTTATGCTGGGATACCCTTCTTTATTTGTGAAACACTCAAACATTCCAGGCCAAGTTGCTCCTGGCCTTTTGACCTTTAACTGACCTCATTGAAGATGTCTATATTCTTAGTCTGGTATCTTTACCCTAGAAAGTTAATGTGACCTTGACTTTGCATAATGCTTAATGTAGAGTTTCAAAAGGGACTTCTTTGCCCATTGTTCTATTGATCTGACTGTTAATATCCCACCCTGCTTTTTTTAGAGGCCTTCACCCTATTCTGTCTAAGCCCATGGTCCCTGTCTCAAAGGCACCTGGGTCATTGTAAAAGCTTCTTAAGTTAGCATTCTGTCTCTCTGTTTCTTCCAGACCATTTTCAACCCAGAAGACAGTGATCTTAAAACATAGATCAAATAAAGTTGCATTATTGCTACCAACTTTCTAACAGCTTATTTTTCAGAGTAAAAATGAAAACCCTGTCACTGCTTGTGAATTTCCACATTGTTGGGTCCCCCGCCCTCCCAGCCTCCCACTTACACTATTATTGCAATCACCACTGCTCTATTCATTCCCTCCATCAATTGTCCTCCCAATATTCCTTGAAAACACCAAGCTTCTCCCACCTGAAAAATTTCTCTTGACCCTTCACCTGCCGACGAGCAGCATACTGCAGAGGCACGCACCATCTCTGGCCCCTGGGCCTGCCAAGCTGACTGCTTTTCAGAGAGAACCTCGTAACCACCTGCTTGTCAGCACTCACCCTGTCTTTACAATTATCTCAAGGATTTATCAGAATTGATGTGAGGACAAACAGTTTTATTTTTTAAAAAATACTTTTCTTCTCCAAGCATAAAGAATGTAAGCTTTTAGTCAGAACTTCTATTTTTCTTTTTGCTCACTGTCTCAATGCAGCAGGAATATACCTTTCCAGCATTGAGACAATGAACAATAAATGATGGTTGAATAATTTGTGCAAACTTATCTTATATTGTCAATTGTTGATTCATTTTTCTCTGAAATGAAGACAAAATAAAGAAGTGCCCTTCTGGGTTTTACTTCTCTACTCTGATCAAATGTTTATTGAGAATTTCATCTGTGCCCTGCAAACTGCACTGTTTTAAATCTGTTGGCTCTATTTAACTGTGAGGTAGATATTCAATGTATCTTTCAGGGTATATCCCATAAAACAGGAACTATGTCATACAAACAATCTGATTTTAATACAGAGGAAAAGCTATGCAGGTATTTAACAGAGCTGAGAAATGGAAAACAGGAGATAGGGATTAAAAACATCCAATGTCAACCCTTCTCTATGGTTTGGAGGGACAATGGGGAAGTGGAGGGCCAGAGCCAAAATGAGTAGTCATTTCATGGTAGAAAAACTGCTTAGTGAGAGGTGGGACCAGGGAGAAAACTTTATTTCTGACAGACATGCCATTACAAACAGAAAAAAAAGGCTAATTGGCCCACCTCCTCCTCTATATCTGGCTTGCAGCCTTATGTGTTTTCCTTCTATTGTCTGAAGCTACCCAAAGATTATATATCAAGGAAGCCTAAGAAATTCAGTTTAAATTTAGTTTATTCAGTTTAAATTCAGTTTATTCAGAATGTAAAAAAAGTAATTGTTGAGGAATGGATATGAGAACAAACTTAATTTGATCAACACATAATTAGTATCATCATTTTACAGCTTAGAAAATGTAACTCTATGAAGGTGAAATAACTTTGAAGATCCTATGTGTTTTAAGGACAGAACTGGAATTGCATATTAAGGCAGTCAAACTCCAAATCCCTGTCATGGATGCTAAGGACATTTTAAGGAAAAAAAAAGTGCTTTGGGTTTCTCTAAATAAGTGTGGCATTTTGATATGCCAGAAACATATTTATCTATGTGTTTGTGGGCTGTGTGTGTGTGTGTGTGTTTGTGTGTGTGTGTGTTTGTGTGTGTGTGTGATACAAGGAGCCTACACTAAATTTAAGCAGTTAGCTGGAATTCTTCAAGAGAGAAAGAAGGTATGCTTTTTCCTGAAAGGGCTGGTAATATCCACCAAAGCACATTTTCAAGCAGTAAAATGACCTTGACTACTTATTAAGGACACTGCAGCAACCTGTAACATACTGCTTGGCAAACAGTAGGCACTCAACAAATGTCTCCTGACAGGTACTATGCCTTCAAGGATATTACAATTCCAAAGCCTTCCGGGGCCAAGATGGAACAGTGCATGATAGTTGTGATTGCTCCTATAATTCATGCATAGAATTGAATTTTTAGTGTGAATAACCCAGGTATTTTACTTCCATTTTTTTTTGTAACATTTACTTAATACAGATTTTGTGCTTTTGCTGAACCCTTCTGTTATGATTTTAAAAGTTTTATTAGCCCTGTGGCAACTGTGGACACAGAATTTTATTCAGCATTGCAAGAAGTTTTCTCATTCCATTTTTCCTACACAAATATTTATTACAAATAGATGGATTACTGAAGTAGCTGTTTACCTGATAATTCACAAAAATGATTTGAGAAAAATGTAAAGTTATGTGGTCTGCTTTATTTACACATAATCTATGCTGCTAAGTAATTTATAAAAATCCATAAAATAGGAAATTAACTTAAAGGTCACTAGGCTCTCAAAAGAATAAATGACCTTTGATGCTGGAAATCACTGAAATTTTTTTTTTAGGTTTTGCATAATATATTATGCATCACTTCTCTCAAGATATTTCTTGTAAAAATTAAAACAAAACTCAAACAGAATGAAGCATTATAAAATATGTAAAACTTTTAAGGCTTCCATAATTGAATGGACACCTAAAGCACTGCCCTGAACATAGAATTAGAGATAAAAGGATATTTATCTTAAAATAATAGTCAGTTCTCTACTTATTCAAAATAAGCATAGAAGGGGTTCTGACAAAAAGAATGACAAAGTGAAATCACAGTAGAAAAAAATATTTACTGATCAGATAACCGATAAAATAGGATAAAAAACTTTTTTAATAATGTTCTTATCTTGGATTTGTAAAGACCATCACCAGGTATGAAAGGCCAATTTCCCGTCAAGAGCTATCCTGGCTTTGGTGTAAACTGAAATTCTGAATAGGGAATTTTTGCAGAGATTCTGCAGTTGTATTAATCTTTTTCTAATATCCCCAATACAAAAATTGCAAGGCAAAGTGTATATTGGGCATTTCTCTACCGCTGTACTTCTAGGAGCTTATATCCTTATCTTATAACATCTGGCTGGTGTGCAGTGTCCACTAAATCCTTGTTAGGATTTGGAATCATTTCCTGATATGAGATTAAATCTTCATCACCTTCAAAATATTTCTACACAGGATTATATTTTTTGAAGGTGATATCCTTTATAATTTAAGCATTTGAAAGATATGTTTTGATGCTATTTATTCACACCGAAGTATGTATATTTATTCAAATATGAATTCAATGCACGTTTATCATGTGTATGTAACATGCCAGCATTTTTCCAGGCCCTGATGACACAGCAGGGTTCAAACAGGCAAGTTCTGACCTTTTGGGAGCAGACAGCACCTACTTCCTGTCAAATGCTAATATATGCTGTGAGAAAAATAAAACCAGAAAGGTAGCCAGGGGCTGCACTGGAGGTGGGGAGAAGCTGAGATGAGGGGTTGCTATGTTATATAAGAAAACCAGAGAAGGATTTTAGGATAAGGTGATGCTTTAACAGAGATCTGAAGAATATAAATGCGTGACTCAAAATCATGTCTGAAAAGTATGAGCAATCAGAGGAAGCAGCAAATGCATATACTAAGGGGACACATGTTATTTTGTATGAAAAACAACAAGGAGATGCACATGGCTAGAGTGGGATGGATAAGATAGTGTATTAAGAGACAAGTCAGACAGAGGACAGGGGATGTGATAATTCAGTAACTTGTCCTTATTAAAGGATTCAATTTTACTTTGAGTGAGATGAAATAAAATGGGGAATTTGGATCAGAGGACTCATTTGACTTAGGTGTTAAAAATATCTCTTTGAGAGCTGCATCTAACATAGACTATAAACATGGAAGCAGATAAGGGTGCTATTGAAATTATCCAGTCAAGAATAATGCTGTTTTGGACTAGTAGTAAAATTGACATATTGTCACAAGTGAGAATTGGCAAGTTACCTTGATATATTTTGAAGACTGAACTAAGCGAATAATCTAATTGACTACTATGCAATATGAAAGATTAAGAAAAGACAAGATTGATTTATTGATTTTTTGGTAGAGCAATGGGAAACAAGATTTCCATTTATTGAGATAGCAACAGTTCTGGGTTATGTTAGGATAATTTTAGGGTGTAAGGCTTCTATGGAGATCATAAGTTTGGTTTTTGATTTCTGTTGGAGATATATTTTAATTCTATGTGGAGAGGAGTAGCAATTGGTGGTGGATGATTATAAGTATTTGTTGTTCAATGCAAATATTCAGGGTGGATAAAAAATTTGTGATTATTTAATGTCTAAGAATAATTTTTAAAGACATGTAACTGAATGAGAAATACTAAGTGAATATTTATAGAAGAGAAAATATTTAAATATTAAACCTAGCATAACCTAACATTTAAGGGGAAAGGAACTGATGATGAAATAATAGCAAATAGCAATGTTTTAGGCTAGTGAAAAAGTGTTTTAAGAAATAAACAACGATCATCAAAAAGAGGGTAGGTTGATTTAGACAAGACTTGAGGATTTGGTATTGGATTTGCTAAAGTAGAGAAATGTTACCTTGAAGTTATGAAGATTAATGCTTACCTCAAATGTGCTCAAAATAATGAAATGAGAGATAGCGGACTTAATAAGGGCAGCAGAGAAATGAGGCTGTAGCTGGAAAATAATAGGATATTGAGAAGTTTCTAATTTTTTTGAAGTAGGAGGTATTACAGGAGTTTCTTTTCACTGATGGTGATAACTTAGGACAGAGGGAAAATTGATTTTACAGAAGGAAGAGAATATAATAAGAAGTCCATTCTTGAGAATTTGATGAGATGACACTGATGAAGTAGCAAATCACACATAGTAACAGAAGAGGAGGTAGAATATATGTACACAGATTCAGGTAGCTGAGTAAATAATTTGATGGGAAAATATAGTGCTGTTATGATTGTCTAAATGCTCTCAATAAAGAGGAGAAATTATCATTTGTTGCACAATGTATAAGCTATTATTTTCTGATATTTGGCATTTTTGGAAATAACACCTTATTCACAAAGCAAAATGCACAATTAATAAGAATTTTTGTGCTCGACTGGAATTTCTGAGGATGATGGAGAATGAGCATATCACATTGTGTTACTTGTGGGGAACTACCTTGAATTTCTGCTGCGCCACAGCTTCCCGCCTAGTGTTCTCACTTAGGTCCACTGCTTATGTCAGAGACAACTGCGCATGCGCACAACTCTGTGCGTGATTGGGAATTTGAAGATCGCCTTGTTAGCAAAAGTGTAACCAATCAGAAGAGACCACACCCTATATATTCCGTGTTCTGAGCTGCAATGAATGAGTTCGTGCTTCGAGTGGGCTCTGTGTTGCGTCTGAGACTGGGGAGGCTGCGGAATGGGCGGACAGTCGGCTCCTACCTCTCTTGCTTCGCTTTGTCGGGGCGTGCCTCTCCCTCCTTTCCTTTCCCTCCACTGGCTCGGAGGGTCACAGAAAGAGCTAGTAATCCTGACGGTGAGCAGGACTGGCAGGGGAGAGGCTAGAAACCCTGACAGTTACTTATAATGGAACCTCATAATGCTCATCACGTCACAGTACAGACAGCTATTAGTGTCATGTACCACATCATGACATCTGCATGCTGATCCTAAAGGAAATGATGTCTGAGATCATTATACTTTCTGTGTTCTCCTTACTTTAGAAATTAAGATTAGTAGAATCTGGGAATGAATTTTAGGC
Organism: Phataginus tricuspis; assembly: GCA_029783875.1. NCBI lineage: Eukaryota > Metazoa > Chordata > Mammalia > Pholidota > Manidae > Phataginus > Phataginus tricuspis. The sequence continues at coordinate 21,363,286 of JAQQAC010006877.1, forward strand.
TAATGTTTGATCTAGGAAAATAACCTAGAAAATTGAAAATATAAGCTCTAAGGTTTTACCTTAAAATAACATGTTTTAAGTATTTTTTAGAAGTCACTAGCTAGAGATATATGTTGTTATATAATGACAAAATCAATTTATAGATTTGGCACTTATTTTTCAATGACTCTCATCAAGTACTCAGCCCTGTCATTTTTAGCTTTCATGTCTGTAATATGAAAATAGTCTCTGAGACATATCCTAGATGGGTGTTATGTATATTATAACAACAAACTATATATAATATAAACAAACTATTTATTTTTCCTAAAATAAATGAAACAAATTTATGAAAGGTTAGGTACCTGCTAGTTAGTTTTGATCATGTGTTTGCAAACCATCTCCAGGGACAACACCCTCAACTCAGAAGTTTTGAAGAAACTTGCTTCTTAAATAATCAGTCAACCTTTTACATTCATTTCTTTAAACACACCAAAGACTGTCTAGGAAACATATCTGATATACTTTGTATAATAGTAAATTATCTCTTTTCCATCCAGAATAAATGAGTAAAAAATAAAAGTAAGTAATATAAATATGTTGAAGAACAAATCAATTAAAACATATTTTTCAGGCCACTTATTTTAATTATGAAGACACTTAACTTTGTCACTTGAAGTTTACATTTGAATGAAGCAATAGTGTATCTAGAATAAGATTTTTATTCTTTTGGTTGAGATTATCCACACTTCAAAAGTGGATAGAAATAGTTTGGACAAATTTTATATTTGTTAATATCATTTCAGTTTTAAAATAACATATATCTTAAAAACAAAATACATTTATACAAACTAGTGAGAGTAGTAAACTAAAGCCTCTAAGTCAGAGCACCTAGCAAAGGTTTATTGTTCACATTCACTGAACAGTCTAACCTTCACTATCACTGACTAACTAAAAATGATCATGTGAAAACATCTTTTCATTTTGTTGACTACCTGTTTCCAGTTTACTGGAGTCTCACTAATTATTCAGTATTTGTTGTCAGCTTATGGGTCCTTGACTCTTAATAGTTAGCAATTATTAAAAATTAATATTTTTCACATGCTATTTAAATATAGTTTAATTCACCTTTATATTTTTCCCAAGAAATTGACATATTATTGAGTTATAATAATTTTCAGTGAGAAATTACATTATTATCAGAATAAGAAAGCATTCAAATGACAATATTGTTTTCATCTGAATAAAGACCCAAGATAGTATATGTAGAGAAGAACAGAATAAGTTAATTCATATATTTGTATGGTTCAGAACATTTGAAAAATAGTGTGGGGTAAATTGCAAAATTTCCAGAATCTCCCACCTAGCATTAGCTCATTTGCATTTCAATAGTTGTTTACCACTACAGCCTCCTGAACCTCTGAGGCCATTCTCTCCTCCCCTATATTCCTGGTATGTAATTAGTCTGGTGTCTGTGAGTCACCAAGGACCCACCAATGGAATTTCTCCAGGAAGGGGCAGGCAGGAAGGAGAGAGCACACCAAGGGGGCAGAGTGTGAACAACGACTGGAGGAAATGGATGGGCCAGGCCTAGCCAGTGAATTTGAGCAAGCTGTGAGCAATAAAAAACGGTTTCTTCCAACCTATACTTTTCCTTGACTTGTTTCAGCTTCACCAGCTTCATACAGGATTTGCTCTGGGAAGACCCTTCTCCCAGAGCTACAAATAGGAAGTAGGTTAATCCTTTTATGTGCTTTAAATAAATAACATGAACTAGACAGTAATCTATTTTTAGTAAAATGAAATATATAAAACATTGAAATTTCCAAATATTCCTGGATTGGTAAATTTGTATGTTTGTGTCTTGCTGCATTTTTTTGTCTTTATTTTCTATTAGGTGAATATAAATTTCAAGTCTGAAACTGGAATAAACCAATATAATAAAACCATTAAGGCCTGACATACTAGTGGTATGTTAAGACAGATCACTAATAAGATACACTGTAATAGAAGTAAGACTAAAATTGTAATATTTGACAATGAAATTATAAACCATGGTTGGAAGCAGTTAGGTTGATGACCTCTTTTTGTAAAATGGGAAAGAAAAAAATGTAAATGTAAGTGGTATTTAAAGTTCAAATAATGGTACTTAGAAATTTTAAAATATCATTAAGCTGCAAAGATAAAGCTTTTGAACTTGAAAATGAAACAAAAATGCAGCAGAATAGCTGAATCATATAGTAGTTTTATTTTTTACTTTTTAAGGAACCTCAATACTGTTTTCCATAATGGCTGCATTATTTCACATTCCCACCAACAGTGTACAGAATTCCCTTTTCTCCACGCCCTTGCCAATACTTTGTTATCACTTGTTCTTTGCTAATAAACATTCTAACATCTGTGAGGTGACATTCATCATGGTTTGGACTTGCATTTCCCTAATTATTAGCAATATTGAGCACCTTTTCATATAATAATGTTGAGCACCAGTTGGCAATAAGTGGTATTATGAAAACTGGATAGCCACATAACATGAAAAAGAATTAAGTTGGATTCTTACTTTACTCTATACACAAAAACAAATTCAAAATGGATTAAATGTTTAAATCTAATACTTGAAATCATAAAAACTCCAAGAAGAAAATATGGGGAAAAGTTTCATGACAGTAGTCCTGGCAATGATATTTAGGATATGACATGAAAAACTCTAGTGACAAATACAAAAATGAATGTGTTGGACTACATCAAACTAAAAAGTTTCTGTACAGCAAAGGAAACAATGAATAAAATGAAAATTCATCCTATAGAATGGGAGAAAATATTAGCAAACCATCTAACTGATAAGGGATTGTGTGTAAAATTGCAATATTTCCATAAACTCTCACCTGGCCTTAATTCATCTCCATATCAATAGGTGTTTCCAAAGGGTAAAGAGAAGTAGTCCATCTCCATATAAATAGGTGATTGCCTGAGGGAGTGAGGGCATTTCTTCACTGAAGAGGTTGGGTACAGTTCCTTTTGGAGCTGGGTTGTGAGAGACATGGGTGGGCAAGAGAGGATGACAGCTTGTAAGAAATAAATGGGTTTCTCCTACTTTATTTCTCCCTTTGACTAATTTTGATTTCAAAGGTAATTTGCCCTGGGCTGGGAAAATTACCCCTGTTCCAGGAATTATACCTGGTGGTAGTGGGCAGGAACCCTGAACATAAAATCTCTCTTCATGGTAGTGAAGCTTGGGCAGGCTTACCCTGTGGATTGTGGGGAGGACCCAGTGGCTGCTGCTGTGGGGGTTGACAACTCACCCTTACCTCTAACAGTGGTGGAGGGTGTGGCTTCACCCAGGAACCCTCTATCCATGGGGTTTCCTCTTAGGGAGCATCTAGTAGGCATTTGGGTAAAACGCAAGGGCTGGGGACTTCCACAGAATTGGGGAAGGGTGGAGATACTGGAAGCCGTGGAATTAGCCCTCTGTGAGATAGAAGACTGCTTAGAGGCCCTAGGTGGCCTTGTAGCAGTGGGATTGTGGGATGTCTGTTTCTTGAGATAGTGGAAAGGGTTATGGAGGAGAGAGACACACTTTGACATCACCTGAAGGAGCTGCCTAATGACCTACAGGATGTCCTTAAGAAAGAGAGAGAGTGATTGTGAAGACAGGTAATGCTCCTGGAAGATATGTTAGCAACAACGGAAGAGGTAGCAGGAGAACAAACATTTCAAGAGGCCTTGGGGGAGGAGGAGGAAAGAGCAGTGCCTTCAGTCCTGGAGATAGTAGAGGAGATATCAGGAGAGGATGAGGGGGTGGGGCCGAGGGCTGAATTGTTGCTGAGGCCACAGACCAAGGCACCAGCCTCTCCCATATTAAAGGCCAACCAAGTTGTAATTAAGAAAATAAAAACACAAAAACCATGAGCTCCTCAGGTAAAGGAGCCTCTTCTTCCCCAGGTTGTGGAGCACTCCATGCTCCACGCCTACACCCAGGATGAGCTGGGGGACATGAGCGTCAGGTTCAGTAGAAGCCATCAGAACTTCTGCCAACATGGTTTTTGCATCTCTGTAATATGGGGGTAAAAAACATTGTTATATTGGTTTCTGAAATGGGTAGACTGGCTTCCCTGATGACTGACCCTTTCTTCTGGCAGTGGTTGCAAAGTGCCTGTCACAATTCAGGGAATCAGGTGCTTCTGGACTGGTTGAAAGCAGCCATCAGGTCAGTTTGGTTTAATCTGGGTGATTTGCCATATTTATCACTAGCTGGAAACATATGCAGAGCTCCAGCAGGTGTTACAGGAGTTGGGCATGAAAAATACCATCAATAATATGGACCCCTAGGATCACAATGAGGAGTTTTTAATCATAGGAACGAGAAACCTGGTGCTTTATACAGCTCTCCCATCTCTATGGATCCTTAGTGACAGTTCTTGCCCCCCACATGGGGAAACCCATAAGTGAGGCTACTCATACGTTAGCAGATCTGGGGGAACTTGAAACAGTAAGAGCACAGGAAAAAGTGCAGACTATGACTGAAAGGAGAGGTGTAAAGGGCCCTGTGAATGTCTTGAGTACCCAGATGTAGGATGATTTGAAAAAGGCTGGGGTAGTGAAAGAGATACCAGATGGGCTGCCCAATAGGATCTTGTTATAATTGTGACAACAATTAAAGCCAGAGCAGCATTTCCACCCACTGAGGTCCAGGACACGGAAGCTGAAGACAAAGCTCCTAGCTGGCCTGTTTCCCTGGAAGACTTCCTGAGAGACAATACTAAGGTCTGCCTGGGCCCTCTCAACACAGGAAGATGATTGATTGTCATGGTTTGACTGAGGTGGGATCAAGGCCCCCACCTTGGGGAAAATTTTAGGAACCAGAAACCATGTGTATAATTAGCAATTCATTTGTCCCCTGTGAATATACATCTCCTGTCACTGGTGAAAACAAGAGATGAATATTCTCTGTTTTATGGCAACCCTGAGCATTTTCCTGAGGCCACTACTGTGATAGGTGGCTATGTGGGTAAGGCAATTAGAGTGAAAAATGCCCAAGTCCCATAGGATATAAAGTGTTTAACCCCCAAAGGAGTATACTGTGTACATTTCTCCCATCCCTGAATATATTTTGGGGGCAAATATCCTGCAGGGCCTGTGGTTACAGACCACTGCAGGTGAGTTCAGACTGAGGGTACGTGTGGTAAAGGAAGTTCTGAGGGGAGATGCTGAGCACCTACCTGTAGTTTGGCCTGTATATTGGTGGGTGACAAATACTGAGCAGTATAAATTGCCTGGGGAACACAAAGAAATTGGAGAAACTACAGGAGTTGGAGAAGGTGTGCATCATAAAGCCTACTCATTGTCCTTTTAAATCCCTGGTGTGGCCAGTGAAAAACCCAGATGGCTCCTGGCATATGACAGTGATTACAGGGAATTGAATAAAGTTACAACCCGTTTGCATGCTGCTGTCCCCTCTATAGCAGCTGTATAGACACCCTCAGTCATCAGTCATTAACTAGGGATGTATAATTATGTTGTGGACCTTGCTAATGATTTCTTCTCTATTCACATAGCACAGGAAAGCCAGGAACAGTTCACCTTCATGTGGGAAGGCCAGCAGTAGACATTCACTGTCCTTCCACAGGGATACCTCATAGTCCCACCGTTTCTTACTTACTTGTAGCCAAGGACTTGTATATGTGGAAGAACCCACAGATGGTGCAGTTGTATCACTACACTGATGATATTATGCTTACATCTGATTCTTTTTCAGATTTAGAAGGGGCAGTTCCTAGGATGCTACAACATCCACAGGAGAAAGAATGGGCTGTGAACAGAACCAAAGTTCAGGGACAGTTTTTCAGTAAAGTCCTTGGGGTTGTCTGGTCAGATAAAACTAAAGTTATCCCAGAAGTAGTCATAGACAAGGTCCAACCTTTCCACACCCCTACCACTGTGGCAATATTACAGAGTTTGGGGTCTTTTGGGCTACTGGAGAGTGTTGATCCGCACTTGGCACAAATTCTGAAGCCCTTATACTGGTTGGTACGAAAGGGCATCAGGTGGGACTGGGATGAAACATGTGCAGCTGCTTTTAGAGCTGCTAAGTGATCAGTCAAGGCCATACAGGCCTTGAATAATTGCTCATCAAGACTCTGTGAGTTAGATGTTCATGTAAACAAAGATACTTATGAGTGGGGCTTTTGGCAACAGCTTGAATGGAGGCACCAAACTATTGGATCCTGGTCACAGCTGTGGAAAGGAGCAGAGCTTCAGTACACCTTGATAGAGGAGCAACTGGCTGCCATGTACCACAACTTACTGAAAAAGAGCCCAGTACCAGAACAGCTCTGATCAAGGTAATAACCACCTATCCCACCACAGGGTAGGTGTAAGACTGGAACTGAAGGCCAAGGAGTAGCATGGCACAGATGCCTACACTGGCCAAATGGGGCACATATTTTCAATAACATAGCACCCTTTCTACTTGCCCCCTTAAATGGAGAATTCCAATAATTATTTGGGCCAGTGAAGTAATACCAGTGGAAAGCAGGAAACTTGATTTTAAGCCATTGGTAGCCGAGAGTCCTTATAAGGAGAGAAAAGCCCCTATACTTGAAGATGCTTGGTATACATATGGTTCCAGTCATGGGAAGCCCCTGAAGTGGAGGGCTGTGGCTTTCCATCTTAAAACTGAGACAATATGGATGGAGGATGGAGAGAGGAGAGTAGCCAATGGGTGAGTTGTGAGCAGTATGGCTTGTGATCACCTAGGAGCCATTCCCTATAGTTGTCTTCAGTGACAGGTGGGCCATCTATTGGCGCTTAACCCTGTGGCTATCGACATGGTACCACGCCAATTGGATGGGTGGTCAGCAGCCCCTTTGGGGGTAAGAATTGTGGCAAGACCTATAGGCCTCTGGCCAGACTAGGACAGTTACTGTTTATCATGTTACTGGCCATTGCCTTTGTCATCCCCAGGGAATGATGAAGAAGAAACACTGGCCCAAGTGCTTTGGCTAGGAGGAAAGCCTGCCTCTGATGTAGCCAATGGTTACATCAGCATTTTTTGCATATAGGGCAAAAGACAATGTGGGCCGTAGCCTGTCAGTAAGTCTTGCCATTGACCTTTGAAAAAGTCATCAGAGTCTGGAATGAGGGCCTTGTGTGCTCTAAGAGGTACTTACACCGAGTCCTACAGCAACATGGGACAATAGTAAAGGGGCTGATAACCCTTGTCAGGTGGCAGAGAGGCTGTATTGGGCTTCTGCTCATATTAGAAAGATACTGTTTTGCCATGACTTGTATGGACACAACTACTGGACTGTTGGTCACTTTTTCTGCACCAGGAATTTTTGTTCAGATTAGCAAATGACCAAAAGGGGCCTAGACAGTTTTTTGTAGCCCATGGCCAGGCACAGGTGATTGAGAGAGATCAAGGCACCCACTTTACTGGACATGCATTACAAGCATGGTGCAGCAATTAGGAATAAAGTGAAAGTTTCATGTACCATATAACCCTACCAGAGCAGGCATGATAGAGAGGTACAATGGTTTGTTGAAATCTGGCCAGGAGTCAGACACGAAAAGTTTATGTGGCTGGTCAGTTTGGTTATAGACAGTGTTATGGCATTTGAATAAGAAGCCCCAAAAAGGAGCCTTAAGCTCTGTGGACATGCTAACACACATTGCTACCTCTCCTGTACAACTCTACGTGCAAACCAAAGAGGAGTTATTAAAGCTAGGATATGGGTAGCAGAGCAATGTGCTGCTGCCAGCCCCAACTGCATTAAACTTGAGACTTTGTTGAGTGGACGTGGCCCTGGACCTTTCAACACATGGACCAGTGATAGTTGGCCCGTTTGACTCTTTGGGGAAACGATCTGGAAGCTGGCCTCTTGTGTGTTCCTAGAGTAACAGCAGAGTGGACCCCAAAGATCACAGTAATGTACCCAAAATGTCCCGGAGGTAATCGCTTCTTACGGGGAAGTTTTGTTTTATGTTTATAGCCAGTTCATCTACCTCCTGTAGCCTTATATATTGACCCATATGTAACTCCCACAGGGAGTGGGTGGAAGTGTGATATACTAGACCAGGATGAGATCCCATTCCTGCTACTGTCCTATCAGTATCCTTGCATGCATCCTATGTGATGGACAAGATTTGCCTATGCTGGTGTCCTTAAAACATGTATCTTATCACCCTTAAGGTCATTTTCTTCTACAGTCCCTGTGGCCTAGACCTTCCCCCTGGCTACAGTTGTGTCATGATGATTGCCTTGAACTCCCTACCTGTTCAGCTACTGCTTGCCTGTGGAATGGGTGAGCTATGGACTTAAACTGCATAGGACTTTGAACCTAACTGAATCCTCCAGCTTGAGGAGTATCATGATTTTATTGCTGTTTTTATCGTACATTAGTTATCTGGTCACAGTTCCCCAGTTCCCTTGCACAGTGGCAATTGTGGAAGATGGGGAATGAGTAGATTGTGAGATTTCTGGAGGGGTGGGCTGTGGGTACAATTGCCATATTTCCAGAATCTCTCACCTGGCCTTAGTGCACCTCCATATCAATAAGGTATTTCTGAGAGCCTGAGAGAAGTAGCCATCACCATGTCAATAGGTGATTACATGAGGGAGTGAGGGCATGTATTCACTGAAGAGATTGGGTGGGGTCCCTTTTGCAACTGGGTTGTGAGAGATGGGTGAGCAGAAGTGGATGACCTCTTGTAGGCAATAAATGGGTTTCTCCCACTTTATTTCTCCCTTTGACTGATTTTGGCTTCAAAGGTAATTTGCCCTGGGCTTGGAAAATATTAACCCCTGGAGTTACAAGGGCTAATATCCAAAATGTGTCAGAAAGTAATATAACTGAAAAGCAAAAATAAATCTATTTCAAAAATGCATAAAGGACCTGAATAAACATATTTCCAAAGAGTTAATTAGTTTTATTACACATTATTTTCAAACTCTCTTAATGTACTCAGTGAAAGAAAATGTATATAGTGTTATAAACATAAACTAGTTGTTCTCTCAGCTAACATACAATTTTTTTATTTAGTTTGCAAATAGCATGTAGAATTATTAATAATTCTACTTATAAAATAAATATTTTGTTATGAAAAAGAGAAAGTCAATTCTAATATAATAAATATTTCATGACATTTGAATATAATTATTTAATTGCATTATTGAAAGAACATTCCATAAATCTGAAAAATACTATATAATATTCTCTATGCATATTTTAATTGAAGGTTGTTGAAAATTTGTGCCAGAAAATATAACATATACTTAACATAACAGATACTTTGACTTACTCAGCTTCATTTCTTCAAAGGTGTTTTTCCTTTCCAGTTAATAACTTCTTCCAGGAAGAGAATTAAAAGTAGATGAAAGGATTGCTTATGTTTAAATATGCAAAGAGAGTGAGTTTGAACACTTAGTATTTATTGCCTTCTTCTCTCCTATCATTGTTTTGTTCTCTAGGTATTCTCCCTTAAGAATTTTTCTTCAAAAATAGCAAATTGAAGAGTTTCTCTCTTGTTAAATTGTTAGGTGTTAAATATTGTCAACATACCCATTGCCCCATTTTTCAATATTTTTTAATTCAAAATACTCCCAAACACTTGAGAACACTCAATTTCTGATGGCAGGATTCACCCAAAATCTAAATGTTTTTAAAAGATAAAAACAAATAATATAATGAGTTATCAGAGTGCTTTCACTAATGATTAAAGAAACATTACCCCAATACTTTATCCTCTTGCCTCAAATATTTATACAATGTAAAATAAAGCACTCATATGAAGAAATATCTGGCACTGGTATGAGTAAAGAAAGACAATGATCTCTGGGTGATAGAAAACAAAGAGGGAGCCTATGATTGTCTGAGCTTGCTTACTACCTGGAGAGAGTGTCCAGGTGATGAGTCAGGGAAAGTGGATTCCAGGAGTTGAGCAAAGTCAACAGTTCTGAGAGACCATAGTGACTAAAGTTGGCAGGTCTGGAGGGATGAAGATTCAGAGAGAGAAATCTCTGGTCTCTGCAGATACTCTCTTTGGAATATTTAGCAGAATACTGATTAGTTCATGCATGTGAGTAATCAGCTCAAGGCCAGGGAGACAAACACTTGCAATGAATAAAAGAAACAGTGCCTGACATTCACATAAGGCCTGGAATATACCTGGTTCACCAGCCAAACTGAAAACAAACAAACAAAACAAAAAAAGCCAACAGCAGGAACAATAACCCTCAAAGTTAAGAGGACATTTGGTAATCAGATAGGTCTTCTTCAGGTGTAAGAATTAATTACATTTAGACAGTTGATCTGAATCCCATCAAAAAATCATAAATGTAAAATCTGAAAGAATCAAACCTTTTCCAAGTTTATTTTCTGGAAAAAATGCTCAAGGTTGTTTATAGAAATGCAAATAATCAGCACCTACAAAGATAAAATTGACAAAAACTGTCATCCTGTCCAGAACTGCAGACAAATTAAACTTTCTATAACAGATTCAGAAAGAGATCGACAACATTAAGTTTTATAAAGATTTAGAGCAACAGGAACTCTCACACCTTGATATTAGAAATGTAAAATGCTTTAAGAACTTTTCAAAACACTTTGGAGTTTTTCATAATGTTAAACATGCATCCATACTACAACCAACAACTCCATTGCTAGGTTTTTATGACCCCTGCCCCAAATAAAATAAAGCTGTATGTTCACAAAATAGTCTGTATAATAATGTAGCTAGAAACATTATTTAAAATAGCCAAAATTTTGAAACTTTCTAAATGTACACCAAAGGGATAACAGGTAATTAAAAAGTGAAATATTCATACAAGACATTACCTTTCAGTAATTAACAATTAGCAATTAGGACTTTCTGATACACACAATGGCAAGATAAACCTCAAACACATATTGAGCCAGAAGAAGACAGTCACAAATGAATATATACTGCCTTAAGTTCAAAACATGTAAAACTAATATGTTTTCTTTTCTAGTGAAAGGGATCTCCTAGAAAGAAGCATGAAAAACCTTGCTTGGATCAGACATATGCTTTTTAGAATTTACTGCAATACAAATAAAGATATTAACAGGTATGTAAGGCTTTAGATATGATCATAACATTTTTTTCCACCATAGGAAAATGTGTTTAAAAAACACTCTTACACATTGACAATATACATGAAACTAATCTGCAACCATTTGGGAATCAATTTGGTGGTTTTCTGTAAAATTAATTACTCACCTACCCTACTGCCTTAGGTCCATAATTACACCTAGGTGCTTACCCAAGAGAAATGAAAACTCATAGCAAAGAAAAATAATTATCTTATCCCTACTTTTTAGGAAATTTCTTAAATATCATCTTATAAATTTCTTATAGGTAATGCTAATTTACTATCATATTTTAATTCACAATATTTCCTTTATAGTTTTCTGCAAGCATCCTATTTATTTTTAACTGAAATATAATTGATGTGTTACTGTTTTTGTTATGGGTTGTAAGTTTCTACTAATTCTCTGAAGATTAATATTTTAAGCATTCTTCTTCATAGTGTGTCTATTTTCTCGAAGTCCTTTTTTGTTTTGGACTTTTTTGTATTAGAACTGTCTCTATTATTTGATGTTCCATGCTGTGTCCTGATGCTTCAGAGAGGAGCAAAATGAATGCATAAAAAAAGGTGGTACATGCATACAATGGAACATTACTCAGCCATAAAAAAAGAAATCCTGCCATTTACAACAATGTGATAGATAGATCCAGAGAGTGTTATACTCGGAGAAATAAGCCAGCTGGAGAAGGACAAATACTGAATGATTTCACTTATTTATGGTATATAAAAACAGGACAAAACAGAAGGAACAAAACAGCAGTAGACATAGACACTGAGAAGTGACTAGTGGTTACTATGGGGGGTGAGGTTGAGGGGATAAAGAGGCCCACAAATTCTCAATCATAATGTAAGTTGGTCATGGGGATGGTAGTACAGCATGAATAATATAGCCAATGTTTCTGCGACATCTTTTTATGTTGACAGATTGTAACCACACAAGCAGGAGTGAGGACTTAATAATATGGGTAACTGCTAAACCATTATGTTGTATATTTAAAGCCAATATAAAATTGTATATCAATGATACTTTAATTGAAAAAATAAGAGTGGAGCAATAAAAATGTGATCAAAGTTGAGTGTACAAAGGTGCAGTAATTGGCTACAGGCTTCACTATAACCTGTACTGGTGTTTCAGTTATTTACTGGTGAAATACCACATCCAAATCCTTAACAGTCTGTTTATCAGTCAGGGTTGCACCAGAGAAATAGAACTAGTACATCTATTATGGTATTTCCTGAAAGGAATTGACTGATTGGGCAATTTCAACGTCCTTAGCGCAGGTTGGGAGGGACTCTGGGCAAAAGTTGAAGCTACTGCCTTCAAGGGGAGTTTCTTCCTCCCAGGGTCACTGGCTCTGTTTTTAAGGTCTTTCATGTGATTGGATCAAGCACATCCTGATTATGTAGGATAATGTCCTTTGCCTGTTCAAGCCAACTGATTCTTGATTTTTAATCAAATTTATACACCTATATTAGTGTTTGTATAGTTGGAAACTAGCCTAGCCAAGCTGACACAAGGAAAAGATGATCATACCATTAGAAAAAAATTTACATAAGCAATGAATCCTTTTTATTTCTTCATATGTAAGTCATTTTATGACTAATTTACAGGAATAAGAATAAAGGTATAATGAAAAATAACAGAATTTATAATAAAAACTTAAACCAACATGTCTAATTTTTTTTCCCCATATTTTTCTGGTGTAAATGTCTGAATACCCCAATTGGGCAATATCCTCTGCCACACATTTCTCAACTAGTGTATGTGAACCTGGAACATACTCATCTTATAAATACTGATTCCAGTATTCAAATTATCTCCAATAAGTTCTAGCTTACCATTACCTTTTCTTTTTTTTTCCCAAGCAGTGTAGAGTTATAAACACATGACATGGAATAAGTTTAAGATGTACAATGGGATGATTTGATAACATATATGTTGTGAAATGATTACCATAATAAAATTAATTAACACATGCATCCTCCACATAATTACTATTTTGGTGGCTGTCAAAATTTTAAATATGGTAATGTATATCAGGTAAAATTATTAATAAATGAAATAAGTATTTTGCCTATCATTTTGTCAAAAGATAAATTCAATAGTTTTCATTTTCTTTGAGTCCTAGATTTTCTCCAGTTTGAACAAATATTCGCAATACTAACTCTGCATCTAAACTAAATAACTGATTAAAGATACATCATGAATTGATTTGCATATGTGTGCAAATGTTGTTTTGAAAAGCAGCAAAAAAAATTAATGAAGATATTTAATTAATCCAAAGAGTCCATTTATTGGATAATTCAGTCTCATTAATTAGATGGCTCATTATTATGTAGAGAGCCTTTCCATTTTTTGAGTGGCTAGGGGAAAAAAGTTCATGTTTAAAACATCACTCTACTAAGAAATTTGGAGACTATTTCATTGCTGCTCATCAAATTAATATGACAAGAGTGATGAGATAAAAATGAATGACAGTCACTTCTTGGGTTGGAAACAAAGAGGTTCTAAAAAAGAGGAAAACATTCTTAACCACCTTCTTAAAAATTGAGACCATATTTTTCATAACACTTTGGCTTATTTCATTCTAGGGCTCACCTAATTATGAATAAGTCTGTGTTTTACAGAATACTACAGTTTTCTAAAAACTGTAACTGGGAGGCAGATAAACAAATTTGTAATAAAATACAGTAAAGATATATCTTGATGGAATGCTACAGAAGGAATGTCAGCAATTTTTTCTGTAAAGGATAAGAGAGTAAATATTTCAGGCTTTGATAGTATAACTGTGGGGGAAAAAATCCCAGGGCAAAATGCCTTTTAAACTGAAATCAGTCAGAGGGAGAAATAAAGTGGGAGAAACCCATTTATTTCTTAAAAGCAGCCTTCCATTCTGCTCTCTCCAGTCTCTCACGACCCAGCTGCAGAAGAAGCCCCACCCAACCTCTGTGGTCTAGATAAGTCCTCCCTGGCCCTTGTAACTACCTATTGATATGGAGATGGACTACTTCTTTCCACCCCTTGGAAACACCTATTGATATGGACATGCACTAAGTCCAGGAGAGAGATTCTGGAAATACTGTAATTTTATCCACAGACAGATGTATGGTTTCTGCTGCAACAACTCAACTTTGCATTATAGCATTAAAAACATCCATAAGCAATATGTAAATGAATGATCCTGTCTGTGTCCCAATGTAACTATTTATGGATACACTGATATTTGTAATATTATATAATTTTTACATGTCATAAAATAGTTTTATTTTTAATTAAATAATTTAAAACTCTAAAAACGATTTTTACCTTGAAAGCTGTATAAAAACTATAGGCCATAAACTGTTAATAGCTTCATTGGAGAAAAATTATGTCATTAGTGAAACCTTCCCACAGGAAACAGGTTAAATTGAGAGTACCAATTATGACTAGGAGAGTTAAGTGAAGACTCTTCCCATCAAGCTAGAGTAGGTTTTGCAGGATGCTCTTCTGAGAAGGAGTACAGAATTTGGGGGGAATTACAAGTAATTTTGTGGACTTCAATATAGTGGGTATGTGTTTGCTTGTGAGTAGGGCACAGATATCAATACATGGAATAGAAAATTTAGCTTGGGCTAACTTACAAATGCCTTTAAACCATCCACAGTGATTATAATTTATTCTAATGCAAGTGACAAGACAATAGTAGAATATAAAATAGGAAATAAAAGAATCAGATCTATATATTTTTAAGTCTCACCTCAGATGTATAGTTTGGGAATATACCATATAAAGACAAGACTGTAGGCAAAGAGCTTACTAACTGGACAGTGCATTTGATAGTCTAAGAGGGAAATTAAGGTGACCCCAACTACAGGAGTGATATAGGTTCATTCATATGGATATTATTTTTTTATGCCACTGAACAATATTAATGTTGCCACAATGACTTATGCTAAATCATTATTATCAAGAAATGAAATTAGTATTGCATAGCAAAACCAAAGAAAATTATCCAAGCCCCAATGTAGTCTCTTGATTGCTATTAAGAGCTGACTGTCAGATATTAAGGTGGTCAGTTAAAACAAGTTAAACTGAAAGTAATATCAAGCCTTTCATTACTTGTTGAGATAGCATAAGTAATAGGCTAAACAGAAAAAAAAAAATCACTGGTTCCTTTATGTTTCATTTTTCCATACAACAAGCAGCTAGGAAAAGTACTCTTCTTCCCTGTGGGTCCTGTGACTATTTATCAGGAACACCAAGACAAGAGAGCAGAGCCAGCAAGAGGGACCCAGTACAGTGAATGGCCTGGGTTTAGAGAGATTCTTTGTCTGTGTTAACCTAAGACTCTCTCCTTTCTTGCAGAGGAAACCAATAAAAATCATGATACCAGACTTAAATCCTAACATAAATAATTATCTTAAAATATAAATAGTATAAATATAACAATCAAAAAAGAATTTGGCCAGGTGGATAAAAAACACATCCCAACTATATACTGCTTATGAGAAACTCATTTCAAATTCATTAACACAGGTAAATTGAAAGTGGAATAGAAAAAATTATATATGCCATGGAAACATTAAAAAAACATAAAGGCAGGAGTAGCTAATGTTTAAATTAATAACTGATAATCTAGACTTGAGAGCAAAGAAGATTATTACAAAGAGGGACACTACTAATGATAAAAGAATCAGTCCACCAAGAAACCTGTTAGTTCTAAATTTTTATGAACCAAATGGAAGAGGGTCAAAATACATGAAGAAAAAAATGATAGAACTGAAAGTAGAAATAAGCAAACCCACAGTTACAGCTGTGGATTTTAATAGCTTCCTCTCAGCATCTAATAGAACTTCTGTGCAGAAATCAGCAATGAGCAAGCACATAGATCTCAAAGAACACAATCAACCAAAAGGATTATTACATAGGCATATGTACATATATCTATCTCAACTACCTGTACCTATATCTATGTCAAATGCATAGAAAATTACCCTACATATACATATTTTTCTAAGTGACTCTGGAATATTCACCAAAACAGATGATTTTCTTGTCTATAAAACAAACCCTGACAAATGTAAAAGAATAGATATCATATAGAGAATATTCTTGACCATAGTAGAACTGAATTAGAAATCAGTAACAGAGACAACAAGGAAATTTCTAAACACATGGAAATGTACACATTCCAAATAATCCATGGACTAAATAGAAATTGTCAAATGAAATTTAAAAATATAAAAAAGTTAATGAAAAGAAAAATGCAACATATCAAAACATGTGGGACACAGCAAAAGCAAGGTCAGAAAGGAAATTTATAGCACTAATTGCTGAAATTTGAAATAGTTAATGGTCTTAATTCAATAACTTTTGTACTTACTTCAAGAGTTTTTAATTTTCTATGTATAAGATCATTTCTTCTGCAAACAAAGGCAGTTTTACTTCTTCCTTCCCCATTTCTTTCCTTTGATTATCATTCTGCCTAGGACTTCTACTACTGTGTTGAATAGGGTGGGGAAAGTGAGCACCCTTGTCTTGCTCCTGGTCTTAGAGGAAAGGCTTTCAAGCATTCACAGTTAAGTGTGGTGCTAGCTGTGGACTTGTCACATATGGCTTTTATTATGTTGAGCTACATTTCTCCTCTACCCAGTTTATTGAGAGTTTTATAATGAGCGTTGTATTTTGTCAAATGCCTTTTCTGCATGATCATATGACTTTTATATTTCATTCTGTTAATGTGGTTTATCACATTTATTGATTTATATATGTTGTACCTCTGTATTATTTCTTATAAACACATGTGAATCTACAATTCTGATTAAGAAATGTGCAGTGGATTGGAAATAATATTGTACCCGTCAGGATTTTCTGACCATAAGTAAATTACTGCTTTTCAGGGTTATCAGAATTTGCCTTCATATGTGCATTAAAGTTGCTGAGAAAACTGAAAATGCTGTATTTAGATTCAACAGAGCCAAAAGCAGGTAAATGTAAAAGCAAGTTTAGGAGGAAGTTTAAAAGAAATATCAACTGTACTGAATAGCCAGCAGGTCAATTCAGGTCAAGATCAGAGAACTAATCAATGATTACAATATCATTCATCCTCAGGATTTGCTTAGTATCTGGATACTTAGTTTTATTATAAAAAGAGATCTATCTAAACAAAATAGAGGTTGTCATCAGAAGCTCACAACAACAGAATAGATGGACAATTTTTCATTAGAAAAAATACCCAAAGTAACATAAAAATGTATAGTTTGCCATATGGTAAACTACTGGTTTCAAGAAATTGTGTCCTAGTGAGAAAGGGACCATGGGCTTAGACAGACTAGGCTGAGGGTCTCTGGAGAAGGCAAGGTAAAAGAATCCACTGTTGGGTTTGCTTTGGCCTGCTGGGGGGCCCAGCTTATTTTCCAACTTTACCCAATTGCTGCTTTTCTTCCTCCAGCCCTAAACAAATGATTTATTGCGACTTAGGCAATGTAGCAAGCAAGCCCAAAACACCATAGTAAAAACAGGAAGGATTCCATCTTAAAATCCAATTAGTTAAAAAAAAATTCTTAACAAACAGACAATAACTCAGTCCCACCTTGGGAGCAAAGCAGGCAGCCTTCAGTGATACGCTCCCTGACCAGGAAGCTGCTATCCTGGGAGGGAATCAGAGCAGTAAAATTCTTGTAAATAACCAGGAAGACTCATAAGAAACTTAGTGTTTCTTCAAAGGTAAACATTTTGGGGCCACTTAGCAGGTGTACATCCCTAGCCCTTAGTCTCTCAACTGCCTATAAAACCCCTAGACAGCGCACCACCCAGGGACTCTCTTGTCCCCTCCTGGCTTGAGCCAGGAGCTCTGTCCTTCCCCTTTCTCTCTAAATAAAAGCCTCTGCCTTGCTCTTCTACCTTAACTGTTTGCGAAGTTCATTCTTCGGCTCTGTGAATGAGAACCCTGGCGTCACTAGCTTAAGAGAAAATACATTTAATAGACAGCACCATTAAAAAAAAAAAAAAACCTGGCCAAGGATCTTGGGTTATAGAAGGAAAAACATCACAATAACTCTTAAATGAAAATAATATATGTGGTGAATGTGTACTTCATCTGAAAAGTCTGCGAGTAAATGAGAAGTTGATTTCATCCCCCATAGATTAAATATGAAATTGATAGAGGCCAACCAGTGGGAGCTTCTGATGAAATGTTTGTAGGGGAAATATTGAAGACAACATCAGTATGTCCTTGGAGACTGAAAAACATACACAATGTGTGAGCTTCTGAAGAAAAGTAACAAAAGGAGTATTTTAAATAATTGCTATTTATTCTTGAAAGAAATTTAGAGGTGATCCAGAACTTTACAGATTCTTTCTGCACACACCTGAGCATTCTTGAAGACTCATGACTTGAAATTATATAAATCTAATTATGTTGTTGTTTCCCAAGCCAATAAGAATCAAATAGATACTTTTTAAAGTTGGCAATAGCTATGTTAATTTCATGAGGATAAGTTTAAAACTATTCAAATCTCAAAATATTGCTAACTGTAAATATAATGTTTGAGCAAATTCACATTTAGCTTCAATTTTTTGCCTATCCTGAACTTAATATGAAAAATGAAGCATCTAAGCATTTCAGTGTAATATCTGAACAGCAGAGCTGTTGGTTTTTCCTCATAACTTTCAAAAACTTGCTACTGCTACATATTATGTTTGTATTGCCTTTTATAAAATATATATAGAAAATTAGTCAGACTGATTCACAAAGAGGTTAAAATTTTTTCTCAGGAAAAAGTCACAGTTAGAAATGAAATCTTGAAACAAAGCAGAATCTTTATCACATAAATATTTTCTCTAACTTACCATATTTTCTGTCACTTATCTCTTATACCTATGTGAATATCATAAGATGAATTCTGAATGTAGTTTTCACCTCCACTAAAACTGTTTTAGTATTTTAACCTTATACTTTTTATATCATTCACACATTTCAATCAATAATTGCTATCCTTACCATGCAGTCCTACTAACTGTTGATTCTAAGTTATTTTAATGCATTTTATCTTGACATCTGAAATTTAGAAGTAAAATCTGATGGAGATCTAGGTTTTACAGGCATCAGATACTAACTGAAAACATGGGAATTGAGGATGTGATTCAAGGAGCGTATGTAACATGAAAAGAGAAAACAATCAAGTATAAAAGCCTTAGGAACCAGAATATTTTAGGATGAAGTGGAGGAATAGTAGTTTAAACTAAAATCTTAAATTTAGAAGACAAAGATTGAAAGAAAAATAATAACCAGTAATAACAAGAAAACTCTGTTCCATTATGCATCAGAGAAAGATTTAAGTGTTTTTTGCATGGGTCAATTCATTTATTCTTCACAAAAGAACTTTTTTCCATTGTTTTCCATGTATTACCTGATTTATGTCACAAAGATAACCTGTGATGTAAATGTTGTTGTTATCCTTAATTTACAAATGAGAAAACTGAGATAAAGAGAGGTTAAGAATTTTCCAGTATCAGAGCACCAAGGAATTGATAAAGCCTGAACAATTCACATCTAGTTAATCTGACTCCAGAGATGACATTCTACCCTTATGAGGAAGAAATCCCCTTCCATATGGGAAAACACATGAACAGAGTGTGATATCTCTGAAGGGAAGAGAAGAGGCTCTTCAGAAATAAAGAGAAAGAAAAGATACACTATCATTTCAACAATGGTTACTAGGCTAGAGAATGAAATGTCACCTTTGGAGTCAATCGTAATGCTGCCCTCGGTGACCTACAGAAAGACCATCTGTCTGCTTAAACCTAATTTAGGTATTAGTTTAACAAAATATAGGGATGAGGAAAGCAGAGGGTGTGCATGTGCATCTGTGTGCGTACACACTTGTGTGTGCATGAGTACAGACTTGACAAAACTTTAAATGATGACAGAGGAAAGAATTTCAAAAATGGAGAATTTGAAGACAGGTGAATGAATGACTTTACTAATGTATTTATGGCTCTGAAAAGTTTGGAGGGATATTCCCACAGAGTCGGTAGGATTAGCCATACAAAGAAAGAAGCACGTATACCTTGCCCACTGTGATATACCTAGATGTTGGCCATCACAGGAAATAATGTACACTTAATGACATTTCAGTGAAAGAAATACTGAGGACTTTAAGTTAAGGAACTAATATCAGTTAGCAAAATATTCTAATGTTTATGTCTTAATATGGCATCATAATGGCTTTTCATAATTTAAAAAATGTATTTTCTATCATACTATATTTCTGAAATATACTATATGCAGAATTGTGTCAATTTGTCAGAGGAAGTTGCTCAAGAAAATAGTTCAGAGTTTGGGTGTAAAAAGGATTAAATTAAATATCAAAAGCCTATTAATGACTAGAAAACTTTATGTAAGTAATAAAACAATAAATTAGATAAGTACATTTTAAAAGAATGTATTTAATTTATTTTTAAATATAATTGTGCAGAGGTGTGTCATAGTATTTTAGTTAATAATCAACTTTCATATTTCAATTAGTTTATTTTCATTTCATAACTAGATGAAATTAGAATCCAGCTTTTCTAAAAGAGGAGTTTGCTCAAGTATCCACATAGTTTACTCTTCTCTTAGTTCTATTGAATATCCAGGGTCAGAAAACTGATGCCGAATGGCAACATTTAGGTAAGTTCTTAGAATAATTTAATATATACTCAAACCTTAACAAATATAATAAAATGAACAAGTACCTAATATATTATTAAACAACAGAATAGCTGATTGACTTATTGAAATAAATTTATCAATATAAGAGCTTGAAATTATCTTAGCCATTAACTGTCCAAGCTTTCATTTTCAATATAATGACATTAGTTTCCATTATCCTCATCATTATAATAAAACTAGTGAAAAAGTAGAAAAAGATTGGGACAATATATATTGCGACAATTAGTTGAATTAAATTCCTATATTCATGTAGTAGTTTGAAAAATCTATCGTAGCAGCTGTCTAGTCATATTTACTTATTTATATTCATGTCCTTAAAAATAGTAGCTGAAAACAATGATTTATTCAGTTGTTTTCAAGAATGTTACAGTCATGAAATTTTGAGTAATTTTTAGAAGGCGACTTTGACTGTATCTTGGATGTGATATGTTCTTCAAACATTTGGAAATATCATTGATAATATATGCCCAAGGCACCATATATAAAGAGGCTCTATAAATTTAAATGTTTAAATGTAGAAACTATAAACAAAAACAAGTTTCTTTCAATATTTTGTCTATAATAAGAAATATTAAGTAGACTATAAATATAATATATTAAAACTACAAAGAATAGATATTTTGTCTCTGGTCACAGCTGTATTTTTGTCTGTAATACATTAGTTGAGTGTTTTATGCAGATGATGCCTCATGGACCAGCAGACCTATTACCACTTATTTTGAAGGGACACTTTTTGATGATTATTACCGTTACTGGAACATGACTAAAAGAAAAAAACATCTATGAACAAAACAAAACAAGAATAAAAACAAATCGGGTCTAATTTGCAATTTGCTTTTTTTATTCCCAAGTAAATCATCAGAGAGTTGTTTATGATAGCTTCATTTTAAAATATTTTTTGAAAAACTTCCTGATTTCTCTCCTTTCAACTGGACTAGCGAGATTCCCTCAAGATGTAATGAGGGGTAACTTCTTGATTATTCAGATTCAGAAAAGATGTGTGGTAGTAAGCCATTGTTCTGAGTTATAGAGAAATAAATAATAAATAAATGGAAGAGTTTCGGCAGCTGGATGTCTGTAGCAATTGAAGCGAAGGAAGTCACTGTGAAGCTTTGAACTAAAGCATCTTGTTCACATAAGCTGACAGGGTAATGGAGAGGCTAGAATAAGATAATACATATATTATAGTGAGTGCCTGTCTGTGATACCTGATTCACTAAGCTGGGATTTATTATTTATATTATTTATGTGGGTTATTGGTAACTGCCTTTGGATTCTATTACAAACAATTTAGAGAAATTCAAGATAAGCTTAAAGAGGCAATAACACTGTCATGTGCGTCATTTTAAAAACCTTTGACAATTATTAAGTATTAAGCTTTCAAATACTCTTTCTTTCTACATTTTCTTTCCTCCACAGAACCAGAAAGTGGAAACAGGACAAAACCATTTGTCCTTCAGTCATATAATAATACTGTAATTCTCATCTTGCAATACCTTAAGAAGACATCTTTGAGAGAAAATGCTTTTAATTAGTCATATTCCATTATTTCAGACATTCTTTATCTTTCACCTCACAAAAATTATATCATAAATGCATTTTAATGCACCTATAAAAATGGAATTATTTATCCAAAGCTTTGTATCACCCTTATAAATTAGATCATCAAGAAATACTTTTTACTTCACTTCTAATATAGGATGTCATAGAAGAACAATTCTGGGACTTAAAAATCTGTATATATTTGCAAAAGTAGGCTAGGTAGCTTGCAAAGTAGATTTACATGATTTTAAGTCATAGGAATGCATTGTGTCCATGTGTAGTGTTTGAGTAGGCAGACAGTCTTTAACATACAGTCTCATATGTATGCAGGCACATATTATATATTCTTAATATATACATTTTCTATATAAACACATACATGAGTATACAGACATATTATATTCTTCCCCCCCAAAAAACACTCCAGGCATCAAATATTTCCAAGGGTGTTAGGTAATTAGTAATACTAAAATTAAAAAAAGAATATATTGCATGCATAATTTATAGTATAAATACAAAATATCATGGACCTTGTGATTTAAAAGATATTTTATTATCAAAAAATCATATGAAATTAAACTGTTAATAGAGGTGATAGGCATGGTACTGTTCATTGTAAAATTATTTTGGCTATTTTGGGTGTCTAAAATTTTTTATAATAAAATGCTGAGAAAGAGGTGCAATAAAGGTAATGTACACAGTAAAAATCGCTCAGTGCATTTTCACAAAGTAAATGTACTGATATAGCCAACATCCACATCAAGGCTAAAACATTTCAAAATTAAAAAAAAAGTCCCTTCTACCTACTTTCAGTAGCCAGTTTACTCCATGTCAACTTCCTAATGACAAAACTAGTTTTTCTTGTTTCTGAATTTTGTATGAGTGGATTCACACATACTCTTTGTGTCTGAAGTCTATCTCAGTATTATGTCCGTGAGAACTATACCTCTTGCATTTTCACGTTGATGAACATTTTGCTTGTACCCAGTTTTCAGCCATTATATGCAGTGCCATTATATTATTTCACTAGTTTGCATACATTTTGTATGTGTGTGTGAACAATGGCGTGGATTTCTGTTGAATGCTTTGATAGACACTGAGATATACCAGCCCAGATCTAGGAAGAAATACCAACTGTCGCATCCTCATGGTTGCCCCAAGGACAGCGAGCTGCTTTGCCGGGGGCCACGCCCTTCCTGGGAAGCCTGCATCTGGTTGCTGAGGTGAGGGTATGGAGGCCTGGACCATTTCAGGCTGTCATGCGACAATTTTGTCAGTAGCTTCTTCTTTCAGAGCATCCACAAGGTTGGTCCAGGCTTTATCAAACTTGCTTTGATGCTCAGCTTTTGCCTCTGCGCGTCTCCACCCTTAGACTTTCTCCTACAAGTATTGATGCCCATGAACTTCTTGTGGCCCAAACTTAATTTCCACCTTAAACTCCATTTCACTGTTGATTTTTAGAGGTCCCAAACTACAACATGTATACATTTAAAAATGGAATTTTGTATTATCACTGTGAACACACACTCATCTTAAATAAGTATTGCTAATTACTTTTCCAAAGTGTGGGCACCACGTGGATGTGAGATTTCTGATTATTCCACACCCTAGTTTACACTTCATATTGGGTATTTTTTTTTTGTAACCATTCTATTATGGCTGTAGTGACATTGCACTGTGGTTTAATGTACATTTATTTAATAATAATATTGAGCACATTCTCTTCCTATGATTCAGGTAGACATCCCCTAAATGGTCTCTTTATGTCTTTTGCCTAATTATGGATATGTATTGGCTTTCTTTTATTTATTTTTTTAAGACAGCAGATAGAAGTTTTTTATACATTTTGGTTTTTAGTCCACTGTCAGAATTAGATACTGCCACTACCACTATATGGACTCCATTTATTCTCAGAGTTGTCTTTTCATGACAAACAAATTGTTTCAATATAGGCCAAATTAATTTTTTTTGTAATCCTATAGTATTTTTTTGTATCTAAGACATTTCTGTTTATTCTAACGTGATGATGACAGTGGCATGTTTTCTTATCACAGCTTTATATGTTTACCTTTCATATGAAGGCATGCAGGTGAACTGACATGTCCTTATACTGTGACAGAGGTTAATATATGTTTTTCAAAAGTAAATTCAACTGACAAGCTTCTTTTATTAAAACTTCCCTGCTGCCTTCTTTACACTGCAGTATCATATTTGTCAATCAAGGGACCATAGATATATGAATTCTTACTGGACTCTGTTTCTTTGGTCTATTTCTCTAATAGATATAAAGGAATTTCTAATTCCACACTAAATACCACTGTCTTATTTACTAGAGCTTTATTGTAGATCTTGATAACACTTATTTAAAAATACCTAGCTTTTTTTCTTTTTCAGGATTGTCTTATTCTTCATTCTTCATATTTTCATAAAAAATTGAGAAACACGTTTGCCAGTTTAACACACACATGTGCCTACCTAATCTATAGATCAGTTGGAGAGAATTCACATGTTTTTGATATAAAATCAAAAAAATGACTTTTTTTCTTGTTTGTTGCTGGTATCCAGTTGTAAGAATTTTGAGTAGTCAGTTTGCATCTATATTTATAATAGAATTGGAAGTGTGATGAGATATCTGGGAGTTATAGACAAAACATAGGTTGGCACAGACTTGTGGACTCTTCCCAACAGACAACATTATGTGCTCATGAGAAAGACCAGGGGCTGGGGAGGGCCTCAGGCACTAGAACCAGCAGGGACACGAGTCTCAAGCCCCTGGGGGGGCACTGCCATCCAAAACATATATATTCATCCTTTTATTTAAATGTCTCTTATGTAAGATCATTTCATAAAATCCCCACATAAAAAGTTGAGATAATGGAATTCCTGAAATAATCCAACTTCTCATAAACCTAACCAGCTTCCAACCTGCTCAAATAAACAAATGTAGTTAATATCTACTCACTGAGTTTTATAGTGTGAAATTTTAGAGTGAAATTATTCAACAATATTAAGCAAAAGAGAACCTTGGTATTGCTCCTGAGGAATATTTGATTTAGTGTTGCTATGGAGCTGAAACCATTGATTCCCCACAAATAAGTTAGTGAACAGGCTGGATAGACTAACTTACATTGTCTTGAGCAATGAAGAGGAGCTCTGAAGCAGAGAGATTCTGATTGTGCCATAATTATTGTTAATTACACTAAATGGTTGAAATATTGTTTCTTTTCTACTTACTTTTTAATTGAAGTATAATTGACACACAATACCCTATTAGTTTCAGGTGTTTGTCACAGTGATTCAATATTTTCATGTTATGAAATGATCCCTATGGTAAGTCTGATTATCATCTGTCACCATTCCAAGCTATTAAATATTAACTGACTATGTTTTCTATGTAGTACATTACACCCCCATGGCTTATTTATTCTATAACTGGAAGTGATACCTCTTAATTCCCTTTACCAATTTCTATTTACTGGCTTTTAATGGTAAAACAATATTATAAACATTTAACAGTATATCAGTTAAGATGTCTTTGGCTTTGGGTAACAGAATATGGAAATAAAATAAACATGATAATATTTTATCATACAGTATAAGAAATATTAATTTAGTGTTTAATGATTTCTATTTGGTTTCTAAGCAATTCTTTTGGCTTCACTCTGATACTTTTACCTTGACTTGGTAATATCCAAAGGCAGTAAAATGTTAGCATCTGCATTATGTCCTACTTTATCTGTTTTCTCAGAAACCTCAGTGGACTTGTCCTTAGGTGTTATTGGCTAGAGATGTAGCATACATCAATCCAATCACCGGCAAGAGAAGAGAAATGCCATTGTAGCCTTGTACTAATTAGCATCTATCGGTTGCCCAAAGCATGAATAAAATAATGATTCTTTCAGTAAGGAATTAGTAGGAGGATAATGGTTGTTTTTCAGCAGCCATGAAAGAATATTACTTGAAATAGCAATTTATATGTTTAAGGATCACATAATATAATATTGTTAAAATAAACAAGAACCTATTTCTTCTTCTGAAACCTCTGAATTTCATTGCTAGTGTAAAATTTGTGCTATGCACATGGAATTGGCTAAGAGTTGAGGTCAACCTCTTCTTGGGAGGAGAGCTGTGAGAAAAAAGTGTCCATAAATACTCATATGGCTTTAAAGTATAACAATTAACTCATTAAATCATGAAAGAAAGTTTCTCTTTCTACAGATAGCAATGCCAAATACTCATCATGTGTAAGCTTTTAAGAATGCTTTTAAATATGAAAAGGCTTACAAATTGATGAGATATTTATCTATCTCCTTATTTCAATATTATAGGAATTAAACTTGACTTTGCTTAAGAAGCATTTCAAATCGCAATAAGAACAGATCAACTTAGACTAAAACACTCCAATTCATTAATGATATATTTATAAAAGAACAGTTGATAAATAATTAGTTATCATAGTGAGGCATCAATATTCAGGTAACATGAATTGTACTGAGAATTGTATTAGTTAAATGATCAGTAATTCTTCCACAGGCTTACAATTATTACAGATATTTATTTTAATTTGGCCAGGTATTTTCTGCTTTGATTTAGACATATATACAAGGACAGGCAGAAAAAAGATAAGCATTTCCTAGTATAGATTATTATGAGAATGAAAAATGTAAAGCACAAGAGTATATTCCAAGCATATATTATAAATCATAAATCTTCAGAAAGAGGAAAAATCAATCTAGGATGAAGTTTGGGAGAAAATTCATGACCTGGAAAATGATTAAATATGGGATAAGTATGGACACCAAAGGAGATTCATCATGCTGGGTAATGAAAATAGATTGAGAAGGGGCTCATATAAAGAAGAAGGCATGTGAGCAAGGACTCTTGACAAGAAAAGAGCCTTTGGGTAAATAAGCAGTTACAATTGGATTTCTTTAACTAGTATTTGCCTTTTAGAAGGTACTAAATTTATTTCTGAAATGAATGAATACTGGAGAACCGATAAGATATTATGTTAAACTGAAAGATTTGAAAGAATTAAAATTTTGGGTTTAAAGTAGAAACAATTTGAAACTAGCTATATTTCAATATTTGAATTACTAACATGTGCAATAAAGAAACCCCAGGAACACTTGTCCCAGCTTAATACAGAGACAGAAACTTATAACTCAACAGCACCAATAGATAAGAGATTATATCTGCCATTGAAAATTTAAATAAAAAGTGAGAAATTGATTAAAATGTTGGAAAGATATTTTAATTTTGAATAATTTTGAACTTGAGATTTTGTAATTACTTTGATTTTGGACACAAATTCATTTGGGGAAGCTAAGTATCTATCCAACCCTATTTCACTCTGGCAACCATGGTCCTTTACTTATTTTCTTTTTCCCCTTTTCCTGTTTGAATATTTATTTTCTTGATTGGTAACATAGGAAATCTATGAACTATTCCTTGCATAAATTTTACATAGTACTCTTTATATTTAAAAATATATGTCTTGTCTCATTTCTAATATTTGAATTTCCTAAATTTTCCTTGAGTGTTTTCAGGTGTGTTTCTGTATTTTATTTTTCTTTCAAATAAATCTGGACATATCATAGGATGTCACTTCCTGGAATATAGTTCATACTCTAGAGAAAGTATTGACATATTTTTAATCTGAATGAATATACTATAAAATTGTTCTAAAGACATGAAAAAATAGGCATTTTTCTCTCTTGTAGAAAACATTTTATATGTCGTATTTCTAAATACTATATATGAGTGCCATATTTACACTTAAACATCAGAGGAATCAAACAGCCAACATCTATCTACACTATATTTCACTCGCATAATTCAACGCATCTGTAAGAATTTTTTAGGTGCATTTTCACCTACCTATTCCCTTACACTAAGACATTGGGACATGAATCTTGGTCTTAAAAATTTCTCCATAGCATACCTATTACCCTGTACATTGAGTGAAGTTCACACCTACTCCTTCTGAGGATTAGTGTTAATTAATATGAGCAATTCTGTGGTACCTGATACCAAAGGTTTAGAGGCAGCTGGCCTGGATGTGGCATTTACTAGCTCTGTAACTTGGCAAGTTTCTCACCATCTTTATATATAAGTTACTAACCTATTAAATAATTTATTACCTACGATTGAGTCCTTTGAGGAGACAATGGTTTAATTCAGGGAAAGTTTTTAGAAACTTACAGATAACAAGTACTCACTATTAGGATTATCATCCTTGCTGTCTTATTTTCACAGAAGGCTATCCCTTGTGAATAAAAGAAAATATGATCTCTTTATACCCCAGGCCATTCTCTTCCTCCTTGTCACTGGCTTCTCTCTCTCTAGTGAACTCAGTGTGAGTGCAATTAGGCTTTCTCATTAAGTCAGGGAAACACGTTAATAGACTTGGTAACAACTGGACTGATGCTTAAAGGCAACAGGTCATTTGGGCTGGTTCCCAAATAAACCTCTGCCGCTGAAGAATCCTTATGCCTAACATGCCAGGCTTCAGAGGAAATAAGAACCAATGGAACTTGTGTTTTTGTGAAGCCAGGTGACTGCATTTTGTAATGTTTCTCTATTTTGGGGAATGAAAAGCAATAACTTTTGTATTACTTCAGCGTATTATAAAAAGTTGGGTTTTTAAACAAGCAGAAGAAAAAGAAGGTCCTTGAAAACTATATATATAACATCTCTCAAAGACTGGCCATTTCTGCCCTGAACTTTCTTGTTCTCTCACCAATGTCAAAGCAAAGTCTTTCAAAGCCTGCTTCAGGGTGCAATTTTAGTACCAAACCTCTGAGTAGATACTTAGTTATTTCAAAAATTCAGAGTCCAATACGTGACACTCAGATATTTTTAGGCTCCTTAATTTTCCTCTTCTGCTCACTCCTATCTGCCTAAGAATTTGACGAACCTTTGAATGCACTTCACAACTTAATATTATGGAATATTCTAAAATTGATCATTATGAAAGTGTGCATCTTTTCTACAAATCATTGCTCTAATGTTTTTTCAAGATGTATTTTTCCTATTATTTCTGGGAGGTTGAATTCAGCCACAGGTACAGATATAATCCACACAAGTATTAGAAATCCTTACTACATACCCTAACCTCAGATGATGGAACATTTCAAGGCTGCAAATTTACCTACCTATGATTGACCTCAACTTAACATGTTAACCATATTAAATGTTCTATACTGACTAGCTTTCTGTTTTGTAGGTCTTCTTTAATTTCAACAGTTTAGATGCCTTAGACATATATTGTTAAATTTCTGTAGTATTGAATGCTATTGTAATTTGAACCAATTTTATTTTTCAAATGTCTTGGCTGGCATATATAAATTTATTTTAGTTTTGTATAATTAATTTACATAGTAACATTGCTAATTTATCATTAGTTCTAATAGTTTCGGGTAGATTCTTAAGCTTTTCTATGTCTACAGTTGCACTGTCTATAATCGCCTTTTCTTTTATCCTTTCACGTCATTGAACATTACAATTGTTCTCTTTCATCAGGTCTAAGACCTACAGTGACTATTGAAAACAAGTAATGAGAAGAAGAATCCTCAATTTATTCCTAATCTCATAGAGAAAACATTATCTTTATAATATATTAGTTGTAGTCTAACATAGTTTTTTTTTAAAACAGATTAGGTAAGGTTGTTTCTGTTTCTATTTGCTGTGAGGTTTTATAATGAATAGCTGTTCTATCATCATAAATGCTTTTTTCTGCATCTACAGTTTTGAAGTCTATTAATATGGTGAATTTCATTGATTTCAAATGTTAACCCAATCATTATTTCTAAGACTTACCCATTTTGGTTATAACGTTTTATATACTTCTGTGTTTATTTGCCAATATTATGTTAGTGTTTTGGGATCTTTGTTTATTTTGCATATAGATTTATGAAGAATAATGGTCTATAACTTCCTTTTCTTTTCTTTCTTTTTTTTTTTACGATTTATTTTATTTTAGTATCATTAACCTACAATTACATGAGCAATATTGTGATGATTAAACTACCCCCTTCATCAGGTCCCCCCCACCAACCCTATTACAGCCACTGTCCATAACTTCCTTTTCTTATAATATCTTTACCTGTTTGTACTATCAGGATTATTATGGCCTGCTAAAATTATTAGAAAGTATTCCCTCTTCTTCCAATCTTATGAAGATTTCGTGTAATACTTACATTGTTAATTCTTTAGATGTTTGGTAGAATTAACCAGGGAAACCATCTGTGCCTGCAGTTTTCTTTGCATGAAGTTTTTCAATATAATTTTATTTTTGTAAATAACAAGTCATTATCAGAGGATTCTAGAAAGTTGACGGAGTAGGAAGCACCAGGAATTCATCTCCCCACTCAGCAAATCACATTGTCAGAATGTGTCTGATATGACTATTTTGGAACTCTGGAGTCTATTGAAATCTTGCAAATTCCAGGAGAAGGCTTGAATGGTAAACTGTGGTAATTTGGGTCAATTTTCAGCTCTTAGTTTAGCAGAAATTACCATGCCTCATGATAGGTAGCATTTTCCAGGAGCAGCCTACATGCAGCTAGTGGGAGTCAATGTGAGTAATTAGGGCTCTTATACTTTAAATGCTGGGGGTCTGTATTCAGATCACTGAATGTTGGGAAACCAGTAGTGTTGCATCTCTTCCCACTGTTTAAGCCTCTTTCTGTCTTGTTGACATAACTTTCAGGGAATTTAAAGGGCCAATCTAATTTTTTCCCTCTCTTTTTTTTTTCTCTTTTCCCCGCTTTTGAGAGCAAGTCATTACACACTGGGATATTAAAAGGCAACCACATATATGAGGAAAACCTTAAAAATCACTCTGTATGCCCAAAGAAAGGTGCAGACTTAGAAAAGACCTGAAAAAAACCTTAAGTTTATACCTCAGGTTGATCTTCAGCATAGAGACAGCCTACAACATTCAAAACAAAACAGAAAACATTGAGAAGATGAAATAATTTGGTATCCATAGTAACCATATTACTAAATTCCTTTGTCTAGTTTTCAACAGAGAGTGACAAGGCATATGAAGAAGTAGGAAAGTATGTTCAATTCGAAAGAGAAAAATAAAACAGCAACTTTCTCCAAGAGAGAACTGATGGCAGCTCTACCAGACAAAGACTTTAAACAACTGTCTGAAGATGCTTGAACCAGAGGAAACCACAGAGAAAGTCAAGAAAACCTTATATAAACAAAATGGAAATATCAATAAAATATAAAGAATCTAAAAACAAATTAATAAGAAAGTTTATAAATGAAAAATAAAATAACTGAAGTGAAAATTTTAGTAGAGAGATCCAAAAGTGGATTTGAATAGGCAGAAGAAAGATTTAACACCATTTAAAAAAAATTTGACAAGCTAATTTGCTTTCAGCCAGTTTGAACAGTAATACTGATAACAAATCTTAAACTCTAAAATGGAACTAAAAGACCATAATAAATCTTCTACACAGGGAGAACAAAAGTTAACGCCAAAGAAAAATAATTAGTTTGACATTATATCTTACCTACAACAGCACACATCAGAAGACAGTGGGTAACATCTAGTGCATACTGAAACAGAAAACAATAGTAACCTACACTGGCTCAGAGAAGTAGATTTTATACAATGAGAAATTATCATTTGCACTAATTTAGAGGTTTGTGATTTGCATACATAAACACTTTAGATTTTTCTTTTTAGTGGGTAGGCCTCTAACATGGTAATTGAAAAGTGAAGGTACCATTGATATTTGAAAAACCCTAGAATGTATGATGGAATTTTTGTTCTGGAGAGTTAATGAGTGAGAAATAATTTTGAAAAATAATGTATATGAAAAGATACATTTAGAGTTAATACAGTGCATACAGTTTTTGCTTTAATTATGGTTTGGAAAGTCAGGCTCTTTATGGATTAACTCTTCTTTATTGGTATTTCTACAGCTTAAATGACTTGTGAAAGTAGTTTTCCTTAAGAAAACTAGCAGAGTCAAAGAGAAGTATATATTTAAATCAAATTTAAAGTATAGGAATTATACATTTGGAAAGGAATCTACTAAAGAACAATAAATGACTAGAACATGCCTGTGATAAATATGCATATTTGTGATGTATTGTGAATTATCCAGCATTAATTACAAGGCCATTGCTGCCAAAAACAAAATTGAGAGACAGATAAATGTGCCAATAGCTTTAAACTTCCCTTTTTATTGGTTGCTTTTGTCTTTGGTTTGCCTTTCCTTCCCTTTAACAAACCACCTCCTACCCAATTTGGAGACAGTTTCTGGTGTTACCAAAGATTTCTAAGGATATTGATCCCCAAAATGTGGTCCACAGATCCTTGAAGGACTATCTCTTAGGGGAGATATTTTAGGAGGTTCACAAAGTTAAAACTGTTTTTATAATAATACCAAGTCATGTTTTTGCCCTTTTCTACTCTATTGGCATTTTCACTGATGGTGCAAAAATGATGAAGAGTAAACATGCTGTCATCGTAGCATGACTCAAAACAGGCATGACATTGTGTTCATTAATGTTGTATTTCTCACTTTCACATACCCCCACAGAAAAGGACAGTTTAATCTCCACTGCAAAAAATCACTAATATCATTCAACCACTGCCTTTTTAATACATCTTTTTAATATTTTGTGTGAAACAATGAGAAGCATGCATAAAGCACTATTTTCATTTTCCTATTTCTAGCCACCAAAGTCTTAAGACTAATATACTCTCTGTGACTGACACATACTAAGAGCTCAATAAATATTCCTACAATTGATGTTTTTGGTCCTATTAAAGTGATATGTATATAAAAGTCACAGAATAGTTCTAAAGTATTACTGCCAGAAACGTGTTTTCATCTATTTTGAATACACGATTCCCACTCTCACCTCTGAATTCCACGGGTGGCAGTTGTTTGCAGGCAGGAGACACCTGGTGAATGTAAGCTTGGCCTTAAATTTTTCTGGGACCCAACAGAGAGTGATGGAACAGAGCTCTAATCCTGGCTTTGAAAAACTGGAAAGGAGAGAGACTTTTTCCTGGTAGGTACTAAAGAATACTCAGACCGGCTCACTGCTGGCTTGATGGAATGGAGAATGCTACTATATAAAACCAGAAGCTATAGCTGAGCATCAAGCATAAATTGTGGTGTGAACATCCAAAAGGAAACTAGTATTAAACCTAAGGTGACCTAGAAGGCATATAGAGGAGAATTACTCAAGACAGTAGAAAAGTTGTTGCTAGTGGAATATCCTTTAGGAGAGACAGATAGCAAATGGAGTAATGGAGAGAAGGGAAGAATAGAAGAGAGAGAGAGAAGAGAAATAAAGAGGAGGAGGAGAAAAGGGGAGAAGAGTTGAGCATTTCCATGACTACATTAGAACAAATACTTGTGGAGTAAAAACACACTTTAAAAATATAACATAGCTGCAGGTAATTGTTCCAGTGGATGTTACTATGGTGACCCGCATGAGTGATCCAAAAGATCAAGTGCTATAAATATTAGAAAATGTTAAGAATTAGGCTAATTCAGTGTCAGCAGGTTGAGTTGGCAGCAATACTCCTGAAAATATTTAACTCTAAAACAGAAGTGAAATCAAAACATAAAAACTTTCAGACAGGTAAGACAAAAGTTAACACCAAAAAAAAGAATTAGTTTGACACTATACCTCTCATGCAACAGCACACATCAGAAGAAAGTGGAATAAAATGGAAAAAATAAAAATTCTGCCACCATGGGATTTTCTACTCAAGTAAGGTATTATTCACAAGTCAAGATAAGCAAGTGCTATTTAATATTTGTAAGATTTTAGAGCCTATACCTATAGTGTATCATTATCAGTAATAATATTGAATTGAAGTAACGCGCACACAAATATTTTAATCTTAGTCTTCTATTTTTCAACTCTTTTCTACAACTCAGAGAAGACAAGTAGTGATTCTATAGCATCTCATTACGCTGATGGACAGTGAATGTAGTGGGGTAAGTGGGGGGGACCTGATGAAGTGGGGAGTTTAGTAACCATAATGTTGCACATGTAACTGTAGATTAATGATACCAAAATAAAAAAAAAATTTCTATTCACATTTAAGAAAATTGACTCATTGTGGACCACCGATGTTTTCATCCACCCAAAGAAATTACACAGTTGCTAAAATAATATTTTAAGAATTTATTGTTGTTAAAGTGTATAAATAGCTATATAAGTTTGAGGGAATACTTTTTTTAGAAGGTAGACTTCCGAAAGATCAATTACAATGACTTATTTAAGTATTTGGTTGTGGTCGTATGTAGGATGAAACACAAGAGAAAAGAATTCAAAGCATTTCTGGTGAGAATGCTTTACCAATAGAAAGGCAACTAAACTATTTTTTTAAGGAGCATAAAATACTGATATTTAACATATCACATCACACGGCTACACCCTGCCATGGAGTAAACTAGGACTTTGTCTCACAAAATTCATAAAATAGCTCACTTTATATTTTCTTTGTTCCTAATATCTCAGAAACCAGTAACTTTTTCCCATTCTTTAATGGCTTTACACAGTCTGGGAGTCAAAGAAACAATTAATTTAGCATGACTTTTTTCATAGTTTACTGCTTTATATTATACATGCAGATCTATTTCATTAAAAGTCATTTATATTTATTTAAATTCTAAGTCTCTTTCATATTTGAATTAATATTCATTAGTTATTTCTTTAAGTGAGTTACTATCTATTTACATCAGCATTTACCTATTTACTTATCTATATTTCTAATAACCAGTACAAACTATAAAAGGTTATATTTGTAATTAGGACATTAATTAAACATGTTTATTTTATTTTGTTTTGTATTCTTAATAAATGAAATGAAATATCAGTTTCTGAATATAGGAAATAATAATTTACAGATACTATATTGTAAACATTCTTCCTCAGTAATTATTTTCATGTGTATTGTATATTGTAAAATTAAAAGGTATTCATAAAAGCATTATCAAAAATATAACCTCTTGTATTTATAAGAAAATATAAATATACTAGTTATTTTTAAGAAATTTCATATTCATGTAAGTTTTAAAAATATGACAAGTTAAATTCAGCATATAATGTATAAGTCTTGAGAATAAAAATAATATAAAATTTATCATGCCAACAAGCTTCTCAGACTAATTTTAAACTCATACTGTCATGCTTGAGCAGTATGTTAACAATTCTAGCTCCCTAATTATGTATAAGATATGCTTGATTTAATAATAACAAGTCATTGGAAGAAATATTTTAAGAAATAATCCATAATTTCTGAACAAACTTTAATTTTTCTAAAGGAATCGTTTAAGACCTTATAGTTTCATAACAGTAAACTCACACACATGACTCACATATCCTGCTTTACTTTTTTGCCATGTTTGTTCAATTTAGGAAAACATTTGTAATTATGTTATGTATTTTGCTTGGATAAATTCAGTATTGCCAACAGCTCAGTGTGGAGGACGACTACACCATTCAGTGAATTATGGCCTTAATTCCAAACTGAAGACATCATACCAAACTTCTTTACTTACCATCTATATCCATCTTATTTCTTTTGCTCTATCTATGTATCTACCTCCCACTTATGTTTAACCATGGGGTCCTTAACAAGACTTACCTTGTTTGTTTTAAGTACAACAAATTCCTCAACATATTTTACTCAATCAGTAGCCACCTTCTTCTATATATCATGCAAATTCTCAAGGTGGAAAAGAACCTTATTTCTTTTCTTGGAGTGGTAATGATTTAGAATAAAAAAATTAAAGAACAATAATTTAATGTCCCCAAACAAACATGACTGGTAATAAATATGCATTAAGATCAATCATTTCACCACCTTTCTCACTCTCTTTTTGTTTCACTTCATCAAAACTGGTGTAAATAGTATATAGTATAGATGACATCAAAACTCTGGGTATTCTTTTCTACAAATTCTAATCTAATAGGCTATTCATGAACAACTGATTATCTCACTAATACATTTTGCTAAGTCGTACAGA
The DNA here is from genome assembly GCA_029783875.1 of Phataginus tricuspis. Lineage (NCBI taxonomy): Eukaryota > Metazoa > Chordata > Mammalia > Pholidota > Manidae > Phataginus > Phataginus tricuspis. Next base: position 21,399,633 of record JAQQAC010006877.1, read on the forward strand.
AAATTATAAGGCTTATTTAAAAGCAGGAAGTTAGAATTGAGGTTATATTCTGCCCTACAATCCAGAGCATTTTAAACATAGACAAGTCCATTTTAATTCTTAAAATTCTAATTCTTAAGATTTACAAAACCAAGCACTCCATTAAGGGATTCAAACTTCAAAACTCTAAGCGTTAGTATTTTGGAAATAATTTTTATTTTAAATCTTGAAGCTAAATGCATGCATAAATATTTATTTTAATTAGAATAAAGTATTCCAATATTGCATATGTGTAGATGTATGGATGTTTGTAGAGGTGCGTATATTTTAAATTACCATTATACTTCAGCCAATATGACATGAGAAAAGAGAGAACAGTTCAGATTAATCTGAACAAAACAGAACTTTTAGAATATATATTGATTTTCTACCTTCCAAAATACTTCCATAAATCATGATCATTGTGCACCATTCCTATGTGCCCTTGATTCTGCAAACTATAATCTAATCTTTACCTCAAGCCTCAAGAAAGAACATTTTTCTTACCATTTCTTCCTACTTGTGCATTTTACTTACTTCTCTGTCTTCTTTTTTTTTTATTTACCTACAGTATTGCTAGCCATACACAGGATGCTGACATCCCAAGGTCAACAAAATGAACTAATGAATAATAATACTTTTGTTCTCAGTGGAATTCTTGCCCATGAATTTAGTAAACTAAGGAATAATAAACTCTCAAACACATCAGTGTTTTCAAGCTTCTTAAATGTGATGTCAAAAATGAAATGTTTGAGGCCAAAAATCCTTAGAATCCACATTAAATCTATGACTTACACTTTATATAGACCATCTTTACTTAGTATTTTCTGTTTTCTGTATCATAAGGACATCCTGTATGTTCTGACATTTGTATTCAGGACAAAACAAATTGATAGATGTTTTGTAATTTTCATTTCATATGAAATCAAGAACGATATTATCCTGGTAATATTCAGGGAATGATTAGTTCTGTCCCATTTATATTTATTACTCTTTCCTATTTTGATAATTTTTCACATATTCTGATTATTCATTACCACTACTTACCACAATTGATTGGCTATAATAAATACTGTGAACTCTACTCAACTGAAAAAGCTCTTCTTTGTAGGATTCACATTGGAAAATAATAAAAATGTGACAGGTAAATATAATGGGTAGGAGAGTGCAAGAAAATGGATTGTAACAGGACAATTGAAATGAAGAAAAGGGGAAATTATGAAAGACTTTATTAGAAAAGATAAATGTATAAAAATAGCACATGCTAGCAAGAAAGAGATTCTATGAATCAATTGTACCTTTGTGCAGTGTTTCTCAATACCTCCAGCTCTTGAAACAGGTTCTAAAGAACCTCCAAAGGCAGAGAGTCTTTAATGGAATGCACCTTCACTGAAGGGTAGCGACTTGACACACTTCTTTCTTGAGAGTTTGAATTCTATAATGGAAATATCATGACATTAACCAAAGGTGTTCACTAACTGATCTGAATTAAACAGATAGAAACCAAAGGCATGATACCCTTAGGAATTTGAACATAGAATAATAATGGTCTAATTTATTCAGAGTACAAAGTGCAGCTCAAGTTCAGTAAAGCAATTATAATTTCTATCTTGCAGAAATGTTTTATTTTAATCACTGTAGTCAGGTTATTTTTCTCTGATAATTGCTTGCTACCTATGATACACAATAATCTCTCATCTATCTATCTATCAATTTCTGATTGTGAATATGAAAGGTGCTGTTGTTTGAGGTAAAAAAGTTAAATCCAGATTTCTATTTACTGTAAAGACTGAAAATAGTTGAAATCAGCAAACAAATTGATAGAACTCATTTTTCAATGAAACATATGCAAAAGTAGAAGGTATTTAAAAGTTAATAATAAATCTAGTACAGAGTTAAGATTTATAGTAAAATGTAAAAATAAAAAAGGGAAGAGTGTAGTTTTTTCTCATTTCTCTCTGGTTTGAAACCTTGGAATAATTTTTAATAAGTCTAAAATTCCTAAAAAATCTTTTATTTATCAGAATTTATACAAACATCTGCCTTATTTTATTCTTATTTTTAGTTGCTATTTCATAAAAATCATGAAACAAATAATTCATTTACATAATACAATTTCTAAAATAGTGTATTAAAAATGTGCCTTTTAACTAATACATACTGCATTACTATTTATAACCAGAGGTGCTTTATCTCTTCCCCTTCTGTCTAGTAAAGCTCTGTTTGCCTTCACTGGGTTCTTGGGAAAAAAGAATGGTTTAAAGTCAACAAGTATTCTTCAAATATGCTTACAAACAGAAAAAAACATCGCACAGGTTAACTAAAAGTTTTTGCATATTCTGTACAATATACTTATTAAAATGGATTTTCAATAAAGTAGATTTTGAAGATTATTAGTTTTAATAAAAGCTTGATTTTACTTTGTTCACTAATTTGAGTAAACTACTCATTATAAATACAATTTAAGATTAGAAATGGGAATAATTCTGATGGTGTTTGTTTTAGTATTGACTCATTTGTCCATTTTGAGGAATTGGCTGCTTGTTTAACTTACTATGTTGCATCATCAATTTAACTCTACTTGGTCAAAGATAAACAAAGCTGGACCTTAGTTAAAGCAGTGACAACTGATTTTATTGTGCAGTTACTGACTGGAGGTGAAGCACGGAGCTCTACTCCCACTGTGCAGGGGCAGTGTTTAAGGGAGAATGCGGGAGTAGGAAGGGGACGAACGGTGGCTTGCTGTGGTGAGGGAAGTGAACAATTATAAAGGGTTGGTCAGTGGCATTTAGGCAAGCTATGTCTGCTGGCTGGCAACTGTTAAAATCAGGATTTTTGCCCTGCTACAGTATCTACAAGACAGAGCCCCTATCCTTCCTGGTAGATAATTCAAAAGAATGGCTTTCAAGTCCTTGAGAAAGGCACTCCTGGGTTGTAGGAGATATAAATATACATAGATATATATATATATATTTCTCAAAAGAACAGAGGGAGGATTTATAACTGTAAATTTTTAAAATAAGTGCTCTAGGAAAGGAGATATTGGTTAGAATAAATGGCAAATTGTATGGCCACCTCTAGCTTTGCTAAACAGGCATTTTAAAGAGGTCTGGGGCCCTCCTAGTGACATGGCCTTCGGCTGTTGGAAAGCAAGCCTAGAGTCTGGGCAAGTCTCTTAGTGCAGGGATTTGGACAGAGTCACCTGTGCTTAGAGTTCTTTGTGGTTTTCATATTAAACCAGGCAGCCTGGTGGATCACAAAAGAATTGGGGCAGATGCAGTGTTAACACAAGTTACTGCTTCCAAAGCACAGGGACGAGGCAGACTAAACAGAAATAAACAGAAATGGATTGATCTGGTCAATAACAAGGAAATCAGAACAAAGAATGTGTGCATATTAACATAATCAATGACTATATGTAAGCATTGCTATAGACTGAATATTTAATTTTCCTCCAAAATCGTATGTTGAAACCAGTATTATTTGGAGATGGGGCCTCTGGAAGGTGATGAAGTCACAAGAGTGAGGCCCTCATGAATGGGACGAATGCCCTCGTAACAGAGACCCCCGAGTACTCCCCAGTCCCTTCCACCATGTGAGGACCCAGGGAGAAGATGCTCATCTACGAATCAGGACACAGGCTCTCACCAGACACCAAATATGCCATGGCCTTGATCTTTGACTTCTTTGCCTCCAGAAATTGGAGCCCCCCACCCAGTCTATTGTATTTTGTTGTAACATCCCAAAGGGACTATGACAAGTATTTATCACTCCAATTAGAATATTTTAGGGACTAGTTTCAGGTAAAGTTATAGGAATTATTTATAAATCAGCAATCTTCACTTTTGATTAATAGTAGGGATTATAAAATTGGAATAAAATATATCAAATTAATTTTAATTACCATTTTGTAGGCCACCAGTTCCCATCAGTAACATCAGAGTCAACAGACTAGTTACAGACCTTGCTTTTACTCTAGAACATTCAATTGTGTTACTTGACCCCAAAATACCTCCTCTTTGTGTTCATTTTTCTGACTATAAGTGTTTACTTGAATTTATTGAGAAAGAAGTTATGAGTCTGGTGAGTTCTGACAAATGCATGTTCCCACGTACCAGCCTTAAAAGATGGACCATTTCTAACACCTGAAAAAATTCCTCTATCACCTTTTGCTGTTAATCCCCAGAACAAATAATCAGTGATATTATATCTATCATTATAAATTCATTTTTCCTTTTTTTAGACTTTCACAGAAATGGAATGTCGATGGAAGTATGACACTTCTGTGCCCATCTCCTTTTTTTGTGTTTAACAATAATTTATTATTTTTATTATAGAGTATTATCTCAGTTATGGACATACCACAATTTGTTTACCTGTGAATGGAATTTTGAGTTATTTTCAGCTTGCGGTAATTCTGAGTAAAGCCTTTATAAGTATTCAAGTATAAGATTTGATGCAGGTATCTTTTTCTTTTTTTTTCTTAACTTTTAGGACTTGAAGGATACTGTTCCATTATCTTATGGCTTGCATATATTTGGTGAGCATTCAGTAGTAGCTTTTATAATTTTCTCTTACTACATATCATAATATTTTCTTTTACCTTCTTTTAAGATTTTTTTCTCTATCATTGATTTCAGCAATGTGATCGAAATGGTGTGGTTATCTTTGTTCTTAATTCTGTATTTCTTTATTTCCTTCATGGTCTACAATTACAGGTTCATTAGACTGCTCACTATTTTATCACTGGTCATGGAATCTCTGTTCATTTAATTTTGTAATGTGCTTTTTTGTATGTGCTTCAGTTTGGATAAATTCTTTCTTTGTCATTGAGTTGAACATTTCTTCTGTGATAACTAATTGTTATTTCTATCTAGAACTTTTTTTTAAATGTCAATTACTGTACTTTTCATTTCTACAAGTTCTGGGTGGCTCTAAATTTCAATCAGAGATTGATCATTTAATATTGTTGATGTTGAGTTTTACTACCTTCTTTTAAAGAGTTTTGAAGCTTGAACCTGAACATTTTGAAGCTTGTTTTTGAGCTTTATTAGGACTGGTCTAGAGTAGCCTTTTATAAACATACTTTAGTCCTAGTACAAAATTGTGACCCTCCTCAGATCTATACTGACTGTTCCAAGTATTCCAGGAAGACCATAATTATGATGACTGGCTGGAATGTGAATTATTGCCCAATTCTGTGTGAGTTCTGTGCATTTTTCAGCTGCTAACATCTTTGTCATTCTTTGCCTTGCACATATGTAATATACCTCATCATTCAGCAAAAGTATCAAGGGCACCCCTTTGCAGATTTCTGTAGCTGTTCCTCTGTGTCAATCCCTTCTCTCTGCTACTCTGCCTGCGAATACCAGCCATTTAATCTTCCCTGATCTTCAGGGTCTAGCTCCTTAACACAGCAGGCTCTGCCTCTCTGACTGGGTTCTCCCTTCCTGCAGCTCAGTCCAGAAAGTACCTCCAAGCAGAAGCTAGAGAGAGGCCCTGGCTTTCCTTCTTTTGTCCCTTTTCTCCGAGATTATAACCCTGTGCTCTTGTCAGTGTCTGAGAACTACTGCTTTCATTCAGTTTCCAGTTACTTGTGAAAGGAAGGCAAGTTTGATTCGTTACTCCCTCATCTTAGCTGGAACTGTGTATTGTGTGTAACTATTATATATGTATTTACATATAGATATATTTATATAAATATATTTATGTATATACATAGTTTTACTTTGAGGTAAAGGAAATTGATCAATAATACATTTTTAAAGTATTTTATCAACAGGAAATTACCTCATTCTTATTATACTTTTTTTACATACATAAGTATACAATACTTTATCTATAAAACACAAATTAAAACCTTCTATCATATACATCAAAAATGATGACAGTACTTTGTGAAGAGTTTAACCATATTTTCAGCCATGTAATTTTTCTTAAAGATGATACAACTAAGAAATGTTTTTTCACCATGAATCAGAAGGAGAGCTAAAATGTGTGACAACATAGCCTGTTTACAGGAAATATGCACATATATATATATGTAATATTCATTTTCATAAATGTCTGATGTTGTGAAAGGCTTTTACAGTTTGAAACACTAGAACAGCAGATCATCAGGGCTTTTATCAGGAATAGAGCTTTGTCTGGGAACACACACCAGTTTGAGAATGGATTACACTTGGTTCAGTGATCTCATTTCTTCTGCTCGTCTGCATGGTGATGTGCTTATGACACTTTTCTGGACACAGGCTTTGTAATGACTCCATTTTATGGTATGATGGAACCCCTGTTTTTGTGTTCGTTATCACATATCTTCCATACATCTCTAGCAAAGGGAAGTTAAATAGAAGCAAACATAGATTAATAACTTGTAGGGGCAGTGCACTTCATAACCAAAAATCTTGAAGTTTTTAATAACCCCATCCTGTCACTGTATTTCACTGTAATATTTCTAAACCACTGCTTTTGCTGCTCCTTTTCTCTCCCGCAGCTGCATAAGCAGGTGCCGTTGTGAAGCAGTATAAGGGATGAAAGAGAGTTTATCATGCAAATAATAGCATCACTTACCCCACCCCAACCCTGTAATTGACCTGATGGATCATAATGTTAAGATTCTCTCTCTGAATTCACTAAAAACCACTGGATAAATATAGAGCAAGGCATATTTTATTGACACAGCAGACCATAATAGAAGTCTATCTTTTAAAAATACATATTATTTTCCTAACAGACCCAACTGAGGTTTTCGTTCTATAAGTGCATCTTTCTCCTTGCTTTGAAATTAGAAATACCATATCATTTTGTTCTCTGCTGCACATTTACCACAGTCCTTAAAGGTTTCACGCAAAGCAGAATAAATCATCCAGACACATAATATTCACAAACCTGGCAGTTTAAGTAAAATTAGGACTTTTTCCTTTTAATTCAAATTCCTGATAGATTTTTATTTTAAAGCCAGGTACACAAAAGACAAGCCAATACATCAATACGCCTGTCTGAATAAATTGGGCTGACTGGGGTCTGGAAACTTTTTGAAGGCTCAGGTATATCCAGGGAAGTTATGTCTTCACGTCCAGCTGTCTTTGCTAAGGAGATAAGTGTATAAAGATAATCTTTTATTTGGCTATACCTCTTATAACAAAAAACGGGAACAAAGATGAAGGAAGTGGCTATGACAAACAAGAAACAAAAGGGAAGGAAGCTTTGTGGCAATTTTATGTAAAAGAATGCAGAGGAAGGTAACATGATATTGAGTAACTGACAAACTTTGGTAGGTTATAAAGCATTGGTTGAGTCCAGTGGAGAAGCTACACATTTCACAAAGGTCAGAGTCAAAGGGACAAGTGCTAATGGAATCAGATAATCTATGTACATGGCATTTTGAACTTACTAAAACTACATCATGTTAGGACAAATCAAAAAGAACTTACTACTGGTTTACACAATTCAAAATATAGCTGCGTGCAAGGCTTCCTTTCAAGCCCATAATATGCAAATACACAAGTATATATGCTTGACACCTGATTTATCTTAGATACTGTGAATCTACTGAATCAGTGTGCTTGTATTTGAAGCACAGAGACTTATAAACTAAGATTCAAAATGCGGTGAACATTTCATTGAGGCCATTACTCCCTAGTCAGCAAGGCTGAACATTTGAAATACTCTTCAAATCAGTTTCTCTCTCTCACAAAACTCAATTTACCACATTTAAATCCAAGAAACCTTAGTGTTTCTTTTGGAGATGAAACAAAGGAAGTGATACATCTGTGTGATACAGTAGTATTTAATGTGGCTAGCACTTCATAAATTTCTGTATACCAAAATAAATGAAGGAAAAAAACTCATCAAAAATACTAGTACAATGCTGAAATAATGTTACACTTTGCCGATTTGGCTTTAAATCAGATGTTATTCCCCTTTTCCAAGCCTCCTACCTAAAACAATTACAACAGATAGTATCTTCCCTGCGTAAGTTTTGTCATGAATTTCCAAAATTAGGTTTTCCTTTTATTCAACCTCAAATTCACAATCAATTTGGATTGTTGAGATTATTCTTGCTGGTAATCCAGAAGTCCTTTTTTCTTCATCTCCTCTTTCCTCTTCTACCTCACTGTGGACTTAAACTGAGATTATCTGATATCCTCTGCACTGTTAACAAATTTCAGGTTGCTTTTAGCCAAAGTACAATGTTCAACTAAGCCACAACCTTTGGTCATTTAAGAAAGAGCGAGAGCCATGAGAATTCATTTGAGTTAAGTCAACGGAATATTTTGATGTATTATCAGGTATTATTCTTCTAAATGTTAACTCTATAAAATAAGTAATACCTACTGAGCATTCAGAGTTCATTCATAGTCCTTATGAAATGTTTGGCATCAAAATAAGGTGAGATAAATAGATAATAGACTGCAGAGTAACATTTTATAAAATTTCTGGTTGTAACTTTTGGACATTATAGTAAAAAGCATTCTTAAAATAAAAAAAATTAATATATTCAGATAAGGATCATGTGTATACTATGGAGAAGTTCATTACTCAAAAAATAATAAGGAAAGAGAGCAAGAGCAAGGGAGGAAAGAAAGAAGGAGGGAAAGAGAGAGAGTGGGAGAGAGTAAGGAAGGAGGGAAGGAAGAATGAATCTGTCGTATGCACATGTGTTTTCATTGATGACTAAGTCCCAGAGCTGTTGCTTGGGTCTAGCAGGAAGAAGAATATGACCAGAGCTAACTGTGAAAATTTCAGAATACATCTAGCAGTTTCTAGACATAGGATTTAATTAAAATTCAGTTATATAAAAATAATAAGTTATATAAAAAATAACAGTAATAACTCAGGGCACATACTTATTGCTTTGCTATATTTAACTATCATCTATACTTCTGAGTTTATGTACATATACTCTATGTGTACAGTGGATATACTACAGAATGATGTGCTACAGCACATTTCTTCACAACTCACATCCAGTGGTAACACCTAAGTAGCTTAAAAGAGGTCATGCTAAGAGTATTTACACTACAGAAATAAAAAATGTGTTATAAATCACGGTTTGAGTTATTGTTTTGCTGATTCTTTAGGATTACAAAAATAATGGCTCTATAGGTTTTTTGTGAATAGAAAAAAAGAGAGAAGAAAAAAGATAATATTATTTTAGTATAAAAATAATGATTCAACTTAGTAAAGAAGCAGTGATATAGTTGATAAATGAGGGAAATATATCATATGTCTTTATTGTTTGACTTTTCTCTTATTCATATAAGCAAAAATGTCAAAGCTTTCCATGAGCATCAATTGGCTAAATGATATCTACAAAATATATTATATATTTTAGTATTATTTGCAAATCATATGCTACATAATTTTTATATCAGTGAAAGCTGTAATATGCATATACATACTTTGCATATACATATTTATTTGTTACTGGTGTTGAGGGAGCTGTTATTAAATCTTTACCAGCTAACCACTGCCTTGGACACATAATTTAAAATTTGCTTGGCAGAAGATTCCCTAATGAGGTTCCATAAAATGATATATTAACAAAAGGAACACATTTTGGTTGAGTCCACACTTCTGGCCTGATGAATGTGGATAGGCAAAGTATGAGTTAAATAAGAAAGTGCATTGTAGAATAGATACATCTAAATTTAGACACATACAGCAAGCAGAATTCTAAGATGGTCTCCATGATACTTGTTTCCCTGTATCCATGCCTTCGTGTAGTAACCATCTCTTTACTGTGGGCAGGATCTGTAACTTCCATCTAACCAACAGAGTATGGCTCACTGGAGAGATTTTGCAGATAGAACTAAGGTCCCTAGTAAGCTGACCTCATGCTAATGAAAATGATATTACTTGGGGGTGGTTTTCCCTAATGAACTGAGCCTTATGAAAGAAAGTCAGGGACAAAACCCTGAAGCAATAGACTCTTGCTTCTCTCTCCATTAGTGGCTGTAAATAAGCAAGATCATATAAATACCATAGCTTCAAAGAAACAAATTCTGTGAGAACCTGAAGAGCTGGCAAGTGTACACTTCCTTAGACAAACTTAAAGATAAGAATGCAGCCTGTTCAACACCTTGATCATAACTTGGTGAGATGTGAACACAGAATCTAATTAAGCTGGACCTGGAACAATGATCAATAGAAACTGTAAGATATAGATATGTATATATAGATATATGTATATAGATATATAGATATGTATATATAGATATATATACATAGATATATACATTCCTTACAATTACAAAAAAAAATAGACACACACACACATGACATATGAGTACATTTGCATGAAATATCCAGAATAGACAAATCTATAAAGACAGAAAATAGATATTGGTTGCCTAGAACTTGGGCGGTTGGGGAATAAGGAATGACTACCAATGGATATGTGCTATTATTTTGGGGTGACAAAAATATTCTAAAAGTAAACCTACATGATTTTTGCATAACTATATAGATACATTAAAAATCATTTCATTGTACACTTTAAAAGAGTAAGCTGTATGGTATTGAATTATAATTTAATAAAACATATTTCAAATGTGAAAGAGACATAATATTCTAGGACATATAAAAACTAAAGAAATTACATTAGAATATTGGTATATATATATATATATATATATATATATATATATATATAATAGCAATATTATGCTGTCATAAAAAGAATGAAAAAATCTGGCCATTTGTGACAACATGAATGGACCTTGTGGGTAATATGCTAGTGAAATAAGTCACACAGAGAAAGACAGATAACATATGATCTCTTTTATATATGGACTCTAAAAAACAGACAAACAAAACAGCCAGGCTTATAGACAGAGCAGAAAATGGATTGGTGGGTGCCAGAAGTGGGGTGAGAGAAATGGGAAAAAAAAATGGCTGGAAAAGCACCAAATAATTGGGAAAAAATACACTTCTACATGACCCATATGTTAAGGAAGAAGTCCAAAGGAAATTAAAAATATTTTCAAATGAATTAAAGTGACTATAAAATATATCAAAATATGTAGATGTAGCTAAAGCACTACTTAGTGGGAAATTTTTATCATTGAAGGCTGGCATTAGAAAAGCAAGGTCTAAAATCACATAATCTAAAAATTCACTATATGAAACTAGGGGAAGAAGACCAAATTAAAAACAAAGAAAGTTGAATAAGGAAATCATTTACAAAATAGAGAATTTTAAAAAATTGGAAAAAATAAAGAGAACCTTTTGAAAATATCAATATACTTGATAAACCTCTAGCCATGCTCACCAAGAAAAAGAAAAGTAGAATAAAAAATGTATCAATATGTGCTGAAAAAGCATTTGACAAAATTCAACATCCATTCATGATAAAAACTCTCAACAAAATGGGTATAGAGGGCAAGTACCTCAACATCATAAAGGTCATATATGACAAACTCACAAACAACATCATACTCAACAATGAGAGGCTGAAAGCCTTTCCTTTAAGATTGGGAGGAAAAGGATGCCCACTCTCTCCACTTTGATTGAACATAGTACTGGAGGTCCTAGCCACAGCAATTAGACAACACAAAGAAATAAAGGGCATCCAGATTAGTAAGGAAGAAGTTAAACTGCTTCTGTTTGCAGATGACATGATATTGTACACAAAAACCCTAAAGAATGCACTCCAAAACTACTAGATCTATTATCAGAATTCAGCAAAGTTGCAGGATATGAAATTAATACACAGAAATCTGTTGCATTTCTACACATTAACGTTGAACTAGCAGAAAGAGCAATCAGAAAAATAATTCCATTCACAATTGCATCAAAAAGAATAAAATACGGAGGAATAAACCTAACCAAGGAAGTGAAAGACCTGTACTCTGAAAACTACAAGAAGCTTATGAGAGAAATTAAAGAAGGTACCAATAAATGGAAACACATCCCGTGCTCATGGATAGGAAGAATTAATATTGTAAAAATGGCCATGCCGCCTAAAGCAATCTACAGATTCAATGCAATTCCTATCAAAATACCAACAGCATTCTTCAATGAACTAGAGTAAATCATTCTAAAATTCATAGGGAACCACAAAAGACCCTGAATAGCCAAAGCAATTCTGAGAAGGAAGAATAAAGCTGTGGGGATAACACTCTCCAACTTCAAGCTCTACTACAAAGCCACAGTAATCAAGATAATTTGGTACTGGCACAAGAACAGACCCATAGACCAGTGGAACAGACTAGAGAGCCAAGATTTAAACCCAACCATATGTGGTCAATTAATATATGATAAAGGAGCTGTGGATATACAATGGGGAAATGACAGCCTCTTCAACAGCTGGTGTTGGCAAAACTGGACAGCTACATATAAGAGAATGAAACTGGATTATCGTTTAATCTCATACACAAAAGTAAACTCAAAATGGATCAAAGACCTGAATGTAAGTCATGAAACCATAAAACTCTTAGAACACAACATAGGCAAAAATCTCCTGAATATAAACATGAGCAACTTCTTCCTGAATGCATCTCCTCAAGAAAGGGAAACAAAAGCAAAAATGAACTCATGGGACTACATCAAACTAAAAAGCTTCTGTATGGCAAAGGGCACCATCAACATAACAAAAAGGCATGTTACAGTATGGGGAGAATATATTTGTAAATGACATATCCTACAAGGGTTAACATCCAAAATATATAATGAAATCAAATGTATCAACACCTAAAAAGCAAATAACCCAATTAAAAAATGACAGAGGATATGAAGAGACAATTCTCCAAAGCAGAAATTCAGATGACCAACAGACACATGAGAAGATCCTCCACATCACTAATCATCAGGGAAATGCAAATCGAAACCACAATGAGATGTGACCTCACATAAGTGAGGATGGCCAGCATTGAAAAGACTAAGAACAACAAATGCTGGCGAGGATGTGGAGAAAGGGGAACCCTCCTACACTGCTGGCGAGAATGTAAACTAGTTCAACCATTGTGGAAAGCAATATGAAGGTTCCTCAAAAAACTAAAAATAGAAATACCATTTGACCCAGGAATCCCACTCCTAGGAATTTACCCAAAGAATACAAGTTCTTAGATCCAAAAAGACATATGCACCACTATGTTTACTGCAGCACTATTTACAATAGCCAAGATCTGGAAGCAACCTAAGTGTCCATCAGTAGATGAATGGATAGAGAAGGTTTGGTAAATATACACAATGGAATACTAATGAGCCATAAGAAAGAAACAAATCCCTACCATTTGCAACAACATGGATGGAGCTGGGGGATATTATGCTCAGTGAAATAAGCCAGGCGGAGAAAGACAAATGCCAAATGATTTCCCTAATTTGTGGAGTATAAAAACGAAGCAAAACTGAAGGAACAAAACAGCAGCAAACTCACAGACTCCAAGAAATGACTAGCGGTTACCAAAGGGTAGGGGTGTGGGAGGGCAGGTGCGGACTGAGGGAGAATGGGATTAAGGGGTATTATTGTTAGTACACATTGTGTGAGGGGTCATGGGAAAATGGTGTAACACAGAGAAGGCAAATAGTGAATCTGTGGCATCTTACTACAGTGATGGACAGTGACTGCAATGGAGTGTGGGTGGGAACTTGATTATATGGGTGAATATAGTAACCACATTGTTTTTCATGTGAAACATTCATAAGAGTGTATATCAATAATACCTTGATAAAAAATGTGTCAATATAAAGAGTAAAAGCAGTAACATAATTACTGATAATTAATCATATTAAAAAAACTTTTGCCAGTAAATTTGACAAATTAGATGAAATGAACCAATTCCTTGAAAGAATAAAACTACCAGAACTGAATCAAGAAGAAACAGATAACTTTAATTGTCCTATATTTTAGTTAAAAATCTTATTAAAAAAGAAAACTTTAGGGCCAGAAACTTTCACTATAAATTCTAATGAACTCTTAAATAAAAAATACTAATTCTTCACAATGTACTCCAGAAAATAGACAAAGTTATAACACTTCCCCACACATTCTATGAGGCCAGCATTAGACTAATACCAAAAGCAGACACAGATGCTACAAGGAAAAAAAGAAATCATTCAGGAAGGCACACACATGTGACCAAGCACACAGATGCGGTGTCACCAGGATCAAATGCAGACTGCAGCAAATTAATCTAACTGTATGACAAAGATGATATATGATGATATATGGATGAATACATGATAGATAGATCAATATAGAGAATTCAAGGTCTCTCAGAAAGGTGGGGTAAAAGAGCTGAACTAAGCATTTTGGAATACAATGTTGTCTTCAGAAATTCTAATGTTAAAGACACAAGAATTGTATGTACATAAATACTCTAGTTGGGAAATTTCTTTCACGTGAGTAGAGGTTATTACAGTAATCCCCCCTTTTCACGGTTTGGCTTACTGGGGTTTCAGTGTCTTGCTGGCAACCATGGTCCAGAAGGAGATGCTCCTTCTTCTGAGGTTTGGACAGATGGTCACTGGTAGCCTAAGGCTATGTCACAATATGCACGCCACTCACCTCACTTCATCTCACAGTATTTCATGTCATCTCATCTCATACCATGACAAGAAGAGGGGTGAGTACCGTACAATAAGATACTTTGGCAACTGAGAGACCAAATGCACTTAACTTTTATTACAGTATATTGTTGTAATTGTTCCATTTTATAATTAGTTATTGTTGTTAATCTCTTACTGTGCCTGAATTATAAATTAAACTTTACCATAGGTATATATTGTAGGGAAAAACAATATACATAGGATTCATTACTATCCACCGTTTCAGGTATCAACTGGGGGTGTTAGAACATGTGCCCCCAGGGATAAGGAGATTATTGTTACTAGGAATGTACTTCTAATGTACATCACCTCTAAATTTGGTGTCAGAAGCCAGTGAAATGATTTTTCAACCTTATTCATAGTTTAATGAACTGTAATTCAATAATCACATTTTGCCACAAATTAATTTTAAGAATTTTTTGAAAACAGATTTTGAACTGTTTAATAGAAAGGAGGAAGGCCCCACATGGTTTAAATATAATCTGGCTGGACTTCCTCAACCACTGCTCAAAGAAACTCCAGACACTGATATGGAGTGTCAGACTTTCCGCTTGACAGCAATTTTACAGGCCGCTGACAGGCCACTGGGTAATGAGCTATTGCTAATGCGTTATCTCATATTAAAGTCACTGGGCTAGCTTTAGGAAGACAAATATTTATGTTTGTATTTGATTTAAAACTGGCCTTCATTCCTGAGAAATATAGCCTATTATTAAAACAAGATTGACAAACAGGAAAATAATATATGAAATACTAATATGTTCAGATGCTTAAAATTAAAGCTATTTGGATTATGACCCAAGATGTATAGCAAACAGTGTAAGTATTAAAACCAAATGACACACATATAAAATGGAAGAGATGAGTTTTTCCCCTTACAATGATAGCACTAATCATATTTATTATAAACCTAGGGCAATCATTCTTAAAACACATTCCTAATTTAAAGAATATATGTTACAAAGACTTTATGGTGCTATGAAAATCTTTGTTTTATAAGCCTGTTTCCTCATCCTAAACCCACATAGCTATGACAAGGTTAAGAGAAAGATCAGTAATTTCCAGGAAGAGTTAACTGATATTTAACTGAAAATATTTTCCATAATAAGGGTTGAAATGGTGGTTCACTGCAGTAATGTTTTATATATATGGTGCAGTTTAACTGGGGGAAAGAGAAACAATCAAAAAATTGTAGAAAATATTATTTTCCCCTTCAACCATAAAGAAAATAACTCAAAGTAACATCTAAAAGAAAGCCACATATAAATTGAATTATCTAATAGAAGTTAAGTCTTAGAAAAGTTTAAATAAAATCATAAAGTATTACCTTCTTTTATGGATAACCTTATTAGCCTGTTCTTTATCTGTATATCTAAACACAGCCTTTATTAATACATATGATCATTTCTAGAAACTTATTTCCTCTCTTTCTTTTTTAGTGATTGTAGTGTATTGTGTACACATGTGTGCTTGATTATAAGTAATAATTTGGCAAAAGGAAATTGCTAATATGTCAATGATGAATAAATGTCACTATCAGTAAAAAATACATGACTAATGAAGAAAATGCATTATTGTTTCTCATATTCAGAAATTTAGCAGAGGATTAGACAGCATGCCATAAACACATGGTGTTGTAGACACATGCTTATTATTGCCTAACATAAAATTATATTTTACTATCTTTCATATTGTTAAATGTGCAATAAAGAGAAAGTCAATATTCCTTTTATCACTTGGCCTATTTTTATGTTAGTTTTAATTTTATTGAGATATCCATCGGCAACATTTTTAACACTCCAATAAGTCACTTCTGTATGTGAGCAAAGGTTATGAGAGATGGAAAGCTGAGAGATACTTCCGGTTTGGGTTGTTTCAAAGTCATTACTACCAAATCTAAAACACAGAAGAACAAATGAATAGTTACCCAAACATTGCATGTCTCGGTTATTAAGATAACTCAGGTTTGGGGATATATTAAAGTACACTGACACAGGGCTTTCACACACACGCAGAAATACACTTCCTTTTACTGCTTTTGATTGAGGATTATTTATTTATTTAAAGAGGAATTTTGCCAAATGCATGAAAATATTCATGTACTTTAAATTTCATTAGGACTGCCTTGATTTCCAATCCTCCAAATTAAAGTAGAACATGAAAATAAATAAGAGTAAGGCAAAAAAATACAGATGCATGTCAGGTATGTATGCACTAAATCCTTCTATTTCAAGCAAAAGCATAGCAACACCTGGAATTTCTAATGGATTTGCAATGATAAGTCATTCATGGAGGCAGAGTTGTTTAATTTTTCTTGATCAATGAAGACCATAATATATATAGAAAGAAGCCCATGATTGCATGACAGTTTTTATTTGACTGCTTTATTAAGAGTGTGAAAACTGTATAAAAATAGAAATTCCATTTTCTTATGAGTTGTGTAGGGCAGAAGGAAAGTTATTTGAATAAAATAGGCCATTTCTCTGGAAGTTGTGATGGCTTTACCATTCCTGAGCAATTAAAGTTTCTGGATGATTTTCCTTCTTGGGGGTCCAGAGACACAGAATCTTCATCTTCATAGACCTGTCATTGTCATTTTGGGCGTAGAAGTAATGTGCCTCACCTACTCTCATATTCCATTAATTAGACTGTGCCTGAATTCTATTTAGAAAGTAAGAGGATGGGGAGGGACACAAAAGGCATATGACATCTGAATCACTCCCTTTATTAATTCTGGTGCAGGTACTCCTAATAGTGGTTGCATATGTTTCTTAGGCCAAATGTGCTTTTTAACAAACCACAATTATAAAGGCAGCGGAGAACTCTATCTTTGTTTGTTTGATTGCTTTATTGTTTTGGTATATTGCCAACCTAAATAAAACTGTTTTATATAACAAGGAAATGGGAAAAATGGATGTTTAGTAGGCCACTAACAGCTCTGTCCAAAGCCACATCGATAGAACATTGTTCCCGAGAGAGTGACACACTGTGAAATTAGACACATTCCTCTCTGTTACTACTGATGTCATCAGTACTTTATTGTTTCAGACCAATGAAATGATGACTATTTTATATTCATGAGCAAACAACCATTCTGATTTCATAACTCACCATTTAATTATTAGCAGCCCAACCTCTCACCCACTTATGATGATAGAAAAGGCACTATTGATCTTTAAATAAGAAAATAAAGACATTTATGTGCCCCGAAATCTATTTTGAAGATCACGCCATTCTCTGGTGAGATACACAAAACTAAAATACTGACCAATTATGACTCTCCCTGCGCCTTCATCATGAGCGGTGGCGAGGAGTTAAGTACTTCAATGTGGAAATGGCATCGTAAAAATAACTCACAAAAGTGATAGGCTCTCATTGGTCCCAAGTCAGACGTGATGAAGGGGGCATAAACTCAGGATGTAATGAATTGTTCTTATGAATTTTGTACATCTTCCTGGGTCTCTCATATTCCTTCCTGAACAACACCCAGAGGGCAGTCCTACACGTCTCACTGTGGCCAGAGAGTGTCCACAGGCTCTGATTTGCCAGAAAGCTACAGTTCTTGCTTATTGTTCAACATCCTATTCAGGTAGTGAGCAGCTCTTTTTTTCACTTTTGAAAGTATCTCTGCTTGGATAGCAGTTTTAATGGCCACCCCACTAGAGTTCCTGGATGAGTCATGTGATCATGCAGGTTCCCGTGGAAAAAGCCCCGTAGTTCTCAGATCCTCTGTTCCTTTGATTCCCACTACAATATCACATAACAAAAGTATCAGGCAGGTATCATGACAAAATAACCCCCCAGACTCCTAATACTAATCACAAAAATAATATTAATTAAACAGACTAAGCAAATTTATAACAAGTCGATTAGATTTCAATGTTTCATAATCTGTGGAGCTATGAAAGTCAATGTGAACCCAGCCCAAATGAATTATCTTGAAAAAGACCAGGCCAATATGTGATCTATTCATCAGCTCACCTACATCAAAGGGATACTTGCTAGAATAGGAGAATGGTATTTACCACCTAAAACATAGTGAGTCAGAATCTGGATTTTAAAAAGACCTCCAGAGTGATGCACATTAAACATTAAAGTTTGGGAAGTCTAGTTCTAGGCTGAATTAACATTTACATTCACATATCATAAAACTTAAAAGGTTAAAGTTACATAACCATGGGCCACTTTATTAAATGGCAGCAGAATTTGACTGAAAATTTGACTCTTTCTACTTCAACACAGTGGGCCCTGTTATCAACCTCATGCAGTTCTAAGCCCCAAGGTGTAATCCCTCTTTAGTTTAAGCTTCAACCTAAAGAAAATATTGACAGATTGATCTAAACTTAAAGCAGCATCTACCTCACAATATATAAAGGGAGTTATGAAGATAGTACATAACACAGTAAAATAGGTATATGTTAAGGTTTTTGGAAGGGTTGAAGGAAATATTATAGAATGGAAAGAAAATGGGTTTTGTCCTTAAACCATACCTGTATGAATGTGGGTAAGTTATTTCACTCCTCTTAACTACTGTTCCTTTTTTCTATGAAATGAAGATTTAATGCTTATTTTGCAGGGAATTCACAAGTTAATGTAATTGCCCTTGTACATAATAGATGTGCAATGAATTTTACTTTTAAATTCAAATTATGACTTTTCTTGGGAAATATCCCAGTTCCTCCCATTACAACATTTTAGACATTTTTCCAATTATTTTATGTACATACTATGCAAAAAGAAAAAAACACATAAATCATGATGATAAATAGAGTAAATAAATAGGCATAGTACTATTCTGAGATCTTTTCCTCTTCTTATAAAGATAGCAACTGTATAGGATTAGGTCTCTACATTTATGACCTTATTTAACCTTAATTACCTCCCTAAAGATTCCATCTCCAAATGTACTTCAACTTGGTATTAGGGTTTCAACATATGTATTGGAATGGAGGGTCATAATTTAGTTAATAAAAATAATCCCAAGATTTTTAAAGTAGATTCTGAAATTTGCTTGATATTCCTAATATTATTTCACTCAGAATCAACTGTGCTAAAGATTTACTCACATCATATTAAGATTTATGGCCCATTTAAACATCAGTGAGTCAAGATATCTTACTGAAACATATTCAATTGTAGATGTATTGAAATTAGTGACATAAAAGTAGAATAATTACTGCGTGGAGATTTTAAATAAAGTTTAACTTACCTCCTTTACAGATATGATGGCCACCATTATAAAATATGAATGCTAGTATATCCATATTTGTTACTCTAAAATAATTAATGTAATGTGTTTAAGATGTAGGGTGCTATTTCCTACCAGAGCTGTACTTTGCAGTAATTCTTCCATTTTTGTTTCTTTTGAGTAACTCTTGGAAAACACTACATCACTCTTTTTTCAGTGTTATTCACTAATTTGTGGACAATACTTAATGATCATGTTTATTGAATAGACAGAGGAGAACGCTCACCTGGCCAATGAAAATCTGCATGTCAGAGATTTCTCCTCTTTGAATATTTTTGTCACAGACTTTTAAAGAAATTCAGTGCATTTAAATTTTCTTAGGCAGTTTCATGATACATTTGAAACTAAAAAAAAAACATACAGTACATATTCTGTCTGATTAAAGCATATAAATATACCATAACAGTTTTATATTTTTTTGCTTGAAATTTAAATGGAGGTTGTATTTTGAAAATACATCTAAACATTAATGATTAGTGTTAGAATTATTACAGTTAGAAAGATGTGTTTCCGTAATACAAATATCATTTTTATTCTCACAGTTCATTCTCAAGTGAGAGCACTGCAGAGATCATTCTAGTAGTATAAAGAGGTTTTAATTATTGCTTTATTTAACAACTAAGTTATCTCGTTCAAACTGCAAGTTGTTAGAAAATAAAACAAAGTAGCTGAAATCTGGTCCTCCAAAGAGCTCCATGTCCTAATTCCTAGGATCTGTACATATGTTACGTAATATGGCAAAACGGACTTTGCAGATTTGGGTAAATTAAGGATCTCCAGATGGGGAGATTATCCTCCTGGTGGGTTCTAATGCAACCTAGTAACAGGAAGGCAGAAAGGTTATTGAAAGAGAAGGCAGAGTGACAGCCGAAGCAGGGGTTAGAGCGATGCGCCAGGACCGCAGCAGTCTCTAGAATCTGGAGGAGTCAAGGACCGAATTCTCCCCTGGAACCTCCAGAAAGAACAAACCCTGACAACATTTTAGGTTTAGTCCTTTAAGACTCATTTTGAACCTCTGACCTCGAAACTGTAATATAAAAATTTGGGATTGTTTTAAACCAGTGATTTTGGGATGTGATTTGTTACAGCAGCAATAGAAAAGTAACATGGAGATGGATATCATTTTATATCCATTTGGTAACTTGACAGTCATAACACTTTCAGTTTGTCTTCAAGTGCAATCTCTGGCATAATATATGTGAAAGGGTCTGAGAACTGTGTATTATTAACTAATACTAAATAGTATTAAAATAATGGTTTTGCTGCTCTAATGAGCAGTAGTTAAAATGTTCACCTCAGTGTACAATTCCAGGGGCACCATTTACATGTTATTCTATGAAAGTGGTGCTCCTTGACATAGTGCACTACAACATCCTTTCAGAGACACATTGTCCTACTTTCTCCAATCAGCAGATTTAATGATTTAGTTCCTCAATGCCTCTTACCAAGTTTTGTGCCTGTAGTGTCCAACAATTGCAAATAACAGCAAATCTAATTCACCTTGAATTAAATAATAAAGCTATTTTATTAATGAATTAGAACACAGTGACTCAGTGTGTCATCAAGAACCCTGATTTTGCTTCCTGCCAGCTGCCCACGATGACCGCTGTATGCTGAGGCTGGGGCATCTTCTCGTCATAATATAGTTGTCAAAAATAAAGTAGACTCTATTTTTCTTTGTTCATGAGCAACACAGAAAAGAGATGCCCTCAGTACAGAACAGTACAAAAAAGTATGTCCTCACATAATAACACAATAGAAGTCTTTTGAATCGGATTAAGCCAATTTTGGTTACATGCAACTCTTGAAATAAAGACTATCTTTAAAAGAGGTCATGCATTATGTTTGAATTAGACCTTACTTTCTCAACCAATTTAGCAAAGTGGTATGAACATGGCTATCATGGTCTTATCTGACTCTGCCCCTGGAGTTGAGGTTGTCATCTGTAAGCTATAAGGGCTACTCAGAGGAAGAGAGACTATCCAGGAATTTTTATGTTAGGAAGACAAGGGAAAGGAGTGGATATTTAAAGCACAAGTATATGGTTCACATAAATAAATTCAAATAGGTTTATTCAAAAAGCCTTTTTTTATCCCTTTACCACTGCTCATCCACCAAGACCTGGGAATAATTTATTTTCCTTAAAGTCTAACTAATTCTTCATTCCTGATCATACACCTGCATAAACTCCAGGCCTCTCTCCTGTAAGAAAAACCCCTTTGCATGTGCATGGACATCAGCAGCCATCACATTGTCCTATGGAAAACTGGGTTATGCAGAACACGTACTAAGATGCCCTGTAAGTAAATAATTGATCTGCTCTATGGTACAGAAACCTTACGTTTCCTGACAGGATAAAAAAGAAACAAGAAACATGTATATAAAAACTTAACAACATTCTTGACAAGGATGAGATATATTTGCACAAATGTGACCTTCTTGAAAAGGTGAAGGCCCAGTTGGCCAACGGGAATGGGTAATGGATACATTGAAAACTGATTGAATGGGAAACACATTTTTCTCCAGTCTGCTGCCCATTACGGAAGAATTGGGAAAGCCGTTGAATGTCAAGGAACAGAAGGCAGACTTGAAACGAGAAGCCTGGATAGTGCGTTTGTTCTTTGCTCTTTCCTTCAATTAGTAGGGAAATGATTCAAGAGTCCCGAGAGCAAATGGGGCTTTGGTGAACCAAACTTAGGTTCAGGTGTGGAGACATTTTCTCTGTGTCCCCTTACTCCTTGCTTCACTATTATACTGATCTCAGCAACTTTAGGATTAGGTATGAGATCAAGGTCTGCACCCATGAACAGCTGAAGGCCCTAAACACTCATCCAGATATGCTGGAGCCTCAGAGGTGGGAGAGAGTCAGAAGTTTTTAGTTCTGTTGGAAACAGACATCCAAGACACGACTCTGTCCACCGGCAGGAACAGGAGTGAGAAACATTCCCATGGAATGTAGGCTGGACTCTTGGTGGTTTGTGAAGGCAGAGAGAAAGAACCCTTCAAGTACTTACCTGGGTGCTGGAGAATAAACAGGTGAGTGGCAAAGAAGAAAACACCCTCTGCGTCTACTAAAGCCATCCCCACAATTCACCTTCGACCCCTCTCCCCCGAGCTCTGGCACGGTCCACTCCTCATCAGGAAGATATGCCTTTACTTTCCCATATCATAAGTGATAAAGGAATCATCTGGAGAGGAAGGCAGGAAACAGATAAGTGATTCAATGGGACAAACTCACTTAACTATTATTGCTACCAATTGATTTGTTAGGATTTAGCATAAGGACTGATCAACTTATTGGACTTTTTGAGTATTAGGGGTAGAAGTAGAACAAGTCTCTGTTGTGATGATTTTTGCTGAACGGAGACTTTTGTAAAAGGGGGCTTGATCCAAAGGGATGAAATACATATTGGCAGATGAAATACAACCAAAGGGATGAGATATAATCACCTGGTAGGTGATTTGGACAAGAGATTTTGAAATAGCTATTAGAAACACTCTTTAATGAAATGCAGCTTACTAAATTGAAGCTCGTGTTCGATTACATTTCTAAGCCAGAGAAGCCTGGTGACTCTCTGACCTGATATCCATATTTTTGAGGGAGTTAAGTTAAAACATGTAGCTATGAAAGTGGAAAAGACCCCAAAACTCATGTTTGTTGATTAGATATGGTACATAGTGAAGGCTGTAGCCAGCCTATCCCCGTCAGCATCTAGGTTCTACGTGAGAAAATGACAATATCTCTTTGGGTAGAGTTGGTAGTGAGACAGCCAGTGGAATCCATCTCCTATCTTACTGTTGAAGGAAAGCCTGACATGCTGGCTCTTTTTGGATCCTTGATTCACAGAGTTTACCCTAAATGCCAGAGCCTGGGCTGGCTGGTATTAGCTAAGCTGAAACACGATGGTGGCTGCTGTAGCTGTTTTAATCTTAGGACCATGTGCTCCAAACCGAAAGCAGGTGTGTTCATTCTGCTCAGTGGACAGAGCTGAGACCCTGAGACAGATACAGATTAAAAACACTCATTTTTGAGCAATGTGGCTGTGGAAATGGATAGTGACTGTGTCTGGGTCAGTTATATTTGGCAAGAGTCTGCTCTCTGATGAGACCAGCTAAAATTGATTACTACTGACTGGGTCTCTTCATTTCTGGGACAGGACCTGTCATTGTCAAAGACACCCTCTTTGCCTCTAGGCTGGGAGGCCACTTCCATAGTGAGGCCACTCAACCTCTCCCAGCACTCTGACAACTTCAGACTTTCAACCTGGTGTCTGGTCTACTGACCAGCTAACTCTGGCCAAACTTATATGGTCCATGAAGCTAACTTGTTCCATGTGTTTGGTTTTTTGGGCCAATCATTGTTTTATAATGATGTGCCTTTTATAACAGAAGCTATTCAATAATGAGCGGATAGACTGACTTTACTCATCATTTTTTCTCTTTGCCTTTCTAAGCAGTTTGTTGTTAGTTGTCAATTTGCTAATTGCAACTGTCCCCAGAAAGGGATTTTCTTCTCTGATCTGATGAATGGACATTAATCAGGATGAAAGGAGTGGGGGACTTTCAGGGTTATGTTTTGAAACTTCAGAATCCTGCCCTGTTCATTCCTGAGCATGGTATCATTTTTTCTCTCAGCAGCACCCCAAGTCAGCCTGCTTGGCACACCCTCAAGATGGCAGCCTGGACAACATAGGATTCACACATACTTCTGCTTAAATGATATGAAATAGCATTTGTTTTTCTTGCACCAGATCCTTCTGGATAAAGTCTAGGTGTATGGAAAAAAAATGTGTATTCATAGTTCCTCGAATAGGACAGACATATTTCGTGAAAATGAACAGAGGAGAAAACGCAGACGCCTGAGGAAGGCACCCCTTGTGTCCTGGAGGGTGCAAGGAGGGGGAGAGCTCATCATTGTTTTCCAGAACCTCCCCTGAAGATGTCCTCTGGAAGGAAACTGCCCTCGTGTTGTTCTCCCAAACAGATGCAGGTCCTTTAGAGTCTGAGTCTGGCATCCCTCACCAGAGATCTCTGACACTTCCTACTTCGTATGCAGAATACCTCCAGATGTTTGCACCTGCAATCTCAGTCATTCTTTGGGGCAGAAGAATGAGTGTCACAGACAAATAGGACCAATTGAACTGACTACCATGCCCCCAAACAGTCCTTCTGAAGCCAAGAACCAATTGGGGGACCTAGGGCTTGCCAGCTGGTGGAAGGTCCCACAGGAAGCCCCAGCGGCAGGCATTGGGGGATGCCACTGGCAACTTGTGACTTCTGGCTGACGTTATGTCGCACTCATGAGGCCTCCATAAGTGTTTCCGAGAGTACCGTATCTGCCTAAGGATTTCACTTCTTGTGTGAAATGTGTACGTTGTTTTGCCACTCACTCACAATGACATGTGATTTGCACATAGTAATGGTTGTAAGAGACCCATAAGTGCTTCAGGAAACAGCACTGATAAACTGTGCAGCCCTCCGATGTTGGGAGATATCTCTTCAAAATGATGGTATTTCGTTACTTGAAGAGTTTCCTGAAGTGCAACTAACTCATTATTCTAGGACAGTGTAGAGATGGTTTCCCCCATAACGGAGTCATGCAATTTAATAAGCTAGTTCAACATTTGTCAGTGTCCTAGACTTTATCCTTACAGGCAAGGTGGCACCTGTGCAATCACTGTCTCTGTCTCTGCATTAATGCCTTAAGCCAGTGGAAAGGTCCATACAGAAATTTAAGGAGAAATGTATCTGGCTTTCTAAAATAGGACTTGATAATTTATGGGATTTATTCAGTTTGTAAATTCAGCTTATTCTGGATCTGGGGTCATTACTGAAATCAGCACTACAGACCAGTCTCATACCACTGCTTTGAGTTCTGCTGATAGTGGTGTTTATTAGCTACTCTCTAAACTGAATGGATTTGGTCCCCCTGTCAGTCAGATTAATCAGAATGGTTAATTCAGTAGTACAGAGGTGGAAAATTTGCCAGAAGACAGGCCACACAGAATAAAGGTGTAGAACTGTTGGGAAACAAAGCTCAATTAAGATTGTCACATTTCTGCATGGTCAGGGCTTTCTGAGTATAAAATTCTGGCAAGCTGAGTTAACAAATCATTGAATAGTCCTAACAAACAGAGACTCTCAGAGAGATTTAGAGACATCTCCTTAGCCATTTGTTTGGATTTCCGTGTCTGCTCACCTGGGAACCTTCCCTCTCACACGGGATTCCCTTATATTTCAGAGCAATGGTGCAGTGGTTGCTCTCTTTTAGGATGGGAATGCTTTGCCAGCTGTTTCACATCTTCTCCGATATTCAAGCTTTTGGTGTCCTCTTGTCATGCAAACCCTACTGTTTGCTCGGGAAACTGGTTTCTATACCCCAGAGCTGCTCACTGAGCGAATGCATTGAATAAATCATTCTTGCCAAGATGAGTTCCTCAAATTATACTTATCTTTTCATAGGGTCACTGTGAAGAGGAAAGAAATGTGTTTATTCATTTTAAACCAAAGTATTTTATCCTAATAAACAAGGTGAACATATTTTGCTATGTTTATAATCATTACCTAAATAAAACTATTAGCAACTTGTCTGATTCAGAGAACAACAAATAATTATGAAACAGTTTGGTGTATTATACTGCAAATTACCAAATGACCTACACTATGCTATTTGGTTTAACTAAAAATTTTGAAATAAAATTTTTGTCTTTTTCTCTTAATTATAACTGATTCCTTTATTTTCATTCATAAGAAGCTAAAGTGACTAACATCTCTATAACCTCCATAATAATTCATTTTAGAACCTACATATATCATCCTTCTCTTTTGGTTTAGACATAGAAATTTCCCTAACTTGGGTTGATATTTAATTTTCATCAGTTTTGGCTTCAGATTGCCACTAGACTATTCATTAATAGACAAGTGGAGTTTAAGGATAATAGTTATTCAATATGTATTATAAATGAAATTTATCACACAAGAATTTATTCCATATGAAATATGAGTCTCTCTTTTGTTAAAGGATATATGGATTCAGTTTGGTGTGTTTGCATTCATTAAAATGTTTTAGATGAAAGTAATCCACCACTATAATACAATTTTTGACATTTTTACCACATAGAATTCGATTTATGCACATTCAGAGTATAGAAAGCTTGAGGTCGCTGAACCAAGGCCATTTTATAGTGTTTTTATTCTATTTTGGAGCAGTTACTTTGGTATTGACACTAAGGAAATAGTACAGTAGCATAGCTGTAAATCTAGCACAAACCTCTTATGGTGTTATTCTACCTTGGAGATTTTGTCTTTCTATTGAAGCCAAAGATAACAAATGTTCAAAATGAATGTAAATTAAATATAGTTATAATACATGTCAACTGACTCTACAACAATCACAACCTTGCTACCAACTACACACCTTTAAAAGGAGAGGACGATAGCCATTAAGGAAATAAAGGGAGATAGATCTGAGAATAAAGAAACTGGGATAATTCCTACCGTCCCTGAACTTTGGGTGGATGTAGAAAACTGTGTTGATATAAGATTACCAAAAAGAATGTGACTTGGACTAAGAAATCTCAAAAATGTTCCACAAATGCTTCTTTACAGAGTTTCATCCTCATAGAAAAATGCTACTAGAGAAACCAAAATGTACTACACAGGGGCCCACAGGGTAATAGAAGAGCTCCAGAAAGCCAACACAGAAGGGCTTAAGGATTTAGATTCCATCTTGATATTATCAAATTTCTTGAGCAGACTTGACTCTGAGGGACAGTAATTACGTATCGAGGCCATATTTTTGAATCTTTTCTGGTTAACAAATTGAAGAGTCTTCAAGGTGTGAGGGCCAAAGCTATGATAGCACATACTTCATTACAAGAGTGTCAGTCAGCAAGACCAGAAATTTCTCCACGTCTTTCCATGGGAAGCAAAACAACACAAACAGACCCCCTTTAAATTAATATTTTAAAAATACAAAATTAACCAAATAACATTCCAACAAATATGAGACTATCTCAGAAAATGTGGGCAAATAAGATGGAAATAATAGCTTAAAAGAAAGAACTTAAAATGAATAGAAAATATTATAAGAGGTATGTCTAACCAAAACTTGTATACCTGACATATATATCTAGAGTGATTACATAGAAAAAATTTAGAAAGATTACAGAAGACCTGAAAAGTTTAATTGTTAAATATATATGAAACCCTAAAACTACAAAAAAGAAAATACACTTTCTTTTAAAGTGCTATGGAGCATTTAGAAAATGTAATCATATATTAAGTCACAAATAAAATTTCAGTATGTTATAAAAATAGAAAGCCTTTTGTGAGTACAATGGAATAAAATTAAAAGTCCCTTTCATAGGAAATTCTTCAGAATTACTATTAAAGTGGTCAAAATGGAAATAAAAAGTGAAATTGCATCACATCTATGAACCCTACCAGCATCAATGAGACACAGTTACAGTGGTCCTACTGACACTGATTGGGTCTATTCTTCAACTTTTTTTTCATCACCAGTGCCAGTCAATCATTACCTTACCCACAGTACATAGATGGGCATCTGGCATATAACAGGAAGTCCTTTTCCATTGCCAAGTTTTTGATTAATTGTCTAATGGAAAGTAGAAGCTGAAATACTAATAAAAATTTTTTTAAATAAAGACAACAATAGGAGGACATAACTACCAGAGAGTAAAACTTCTATAAAATCACTTTAATCACAGTATTAAACTTACCTTAATGAACAGACTTGTGTGAATAATATGCATATTATAAAGGTGACTTTTTATTTACAGGTGTACCTCAGAGATGCTCCACCTTCATTTCCAGACCACCACAATAAAGTGAAGGTCACAACAGAGTCAGAGGAATTTTTTGGTCTCCCAGTGCATATAAATCTTTACACTATACTGTAGTCTATTAAGTGTGTAATAGCATTATGTCTAAAAAGCAATGTACAAACCTTAATTAAAAAATACTTTATTGCTAAAAAATGCTAACCACCACCTGAACTTTCAGTGAGTCACAATAACTGATCACAAATCAGCATAACAAATATAATAATGATGACGCAGTTTGAAATATTGCCAGAATTACCAAAATGTGACACAGAGACACGAAGTGAGCAAATGCTGTTGAAAAAATAACCCCAATAGACTTGTTCCCCCACAAGGCTGCCACACATCCTCAGTTTGTAAAAACTGCAATAACTGCAAAGAGCAGTAAAACAATGTTTGCCTGTATCTGCAAAGGATCCGTGAGAGAATAGTTTCCCACATTAATCCATATTTAAACACTAATTTGAGGATAAAGAATTAACATTAAATAATCAAACCTCAAATTAAAATTCAGTGTATCTTTTTAAAATTTAGGGTGAGAACTACTGCCTGAAGAAAGACTTGAATTCTAAATGTCAAAAATGAAACTTTAGGTATTTTTCACATGAAAATAAAAATTTTAAGAGCAAAAAATAAACACACGTGAAAAGGAACAAAAACCAAAAGCCTCACTGGAGGGTAAAAGGTTATAGCACAGCTAATGAAAAGTTGAAAACTGATAATAAGCACTGAGTTTACACAATTTGGTATTGAAAAAGACCGTTCAAACCAAATAGAGGCCAGATGTTAACAGTTCCCAAAAGGGAAATTCCCAATGACAGGTATGTATTTCAGGTGGGGTTTAAAGTCACAGGGAGTCAAGAAATAACAATAATAATAAATCCTTCATTTTCAGATGGTGCTTACAGCAGTGCCAGTGAATATGAGTCTTTTCTAATCATTGTTGGTGAAGGATAATACACATTTTACCTCTCAATGGAGAAATCAGAAAAAGGACAATTAAAATTAATTAATTTCTTGTCCTATAGTTTCCTTGTTATCTACTTTTTTAGCAATACAAGAGAGTTGGGGGAAATATGCATAAGGGAATTTGTTGCAACAGTGTTTTCAGCTGCAAATATAAATGGTTTTATCCAGAAAAGAAAAGAATATTTAGCTATTTAAAAAAGAATTAGATCTGTAGCTAGAAACATTAAGGGTTTCCATCATTTATTAAGTGGGATAGTATGATACCACTCGTGTAAGAGAAATAGTAACAATAGTAAAATGGTTATAATGATATATTGAAAGTTTATTCTTTGATTTGTTATTGTGGGTTATACCCAAAATGTGGAATTTTGTTAAGGAGACTACAAAGAAAAATACCATAAGTTTATAACATTGACATATTCACATTAAAAACCCTTATGTCTGATTCTCTAATTTTATTGTAAAAAGATAAATCTGTCATAGTGCATAAAAATGCCAAGTGAAAAAGAAGGAATAAACTAAGAAACCCTGATGTAAATATAGCTGTCCCCTCTTGCCTATATATTATCCATAATTTCACAACATGAAGATTTGGGGAAAACATTATGTTAAAGTCACAATTGGTTATTCAATACTACGATGTAATAAAATAAACTATATTTATTTTTCTTTTCTTTTGTGTGGATTTCAAATTCAGAAACATGAACGAACTGGGTACTGATGTTAGACGCATTGGTTAAAATTATACAGGAGATTGATAATAACAGTATGACTGATAACAAATAGCACTTATGAAAACAAAATGGGCTGAGTACTGTAGTAAAGGCATCTCTCATCTTACTTAAAACCTACAGCAATTCTATGAAATAGATATTGTTTTTACCTCCATTTAAAATATAAGCAACCAAGGCTCAAGTTGAGTAACTCTTCAAAGTTACAGAGTAAATAGTTAATTGAAGATTATAATCCAAGTCTATACTATTCAAAATAAACAATTTTTCAAGTTGGGGACTACATTTAATATAAATTTCAATACTTTTAATCCAATCATTGGCATTCAAATACAGATCTGGGATTAACATTTCCGAAGAATGTTTTTGCAGTCTCCTTAAAACAGTCCTTTTTGACCTTCAGTAATTTAAATCAGGGTTATCTCTCATGTTTTCATTTTTACATGAAGTCTTTCACCTATTGCTTTTGTGATTATATGTGCAAGATTATATAGAGTATGATAATATAGCAAGATGGAGTGGAAATGTATTTAAGTTTTGTTTAAGCTATTTACCTGATAGCTTGAGATCCTTAGTTAGCTCCATGGAAAGGCTGACCTCCACAGAAAGTCTGGTTTAGATTCACATCTAAGTTAACAGTCATGTTAAATGTGTGTATTACTGAAGACAGATTGCTTTTGAATCTATTAATAATCAAGTCAGGAACAAAGTAAAGTTAAATTTTCAAAACAAAATGATGATGGACAACAAAAAAATTGCTTATTAAGATCATTTGAAACTATCAATATATCACAATAACAGGAAGTACAATCCTTGTGGGACAATGACTGTGTTTATGAAGATGTCATCTGGGATTCTATTAATAATCTACTTCTGGATATGGAAGGTGGTTACATGGGTGTGTTCATTCTATAAATAACCTCACTGAATTGTGTACATTTATGACATATACACTTTGTATATGTTATGTTTAATAAAAAGTTCCCTTAAAATATGAATTTGGATCACTTACTATATTTTGATATGTTATTCTTTTAATTATTTGAAACACTAATGAGCAGCTGGTGCAGGGTGTCTGTGCATAATAGATCAGTGGAGATTGTATGCATGTACATATGCATGTATATTTATGTATTTATTCATCCATTCATACAAGGGACTTTTCCTACTCCCCTTCTCATCACATCATATCAGGAGGTGCATGATGTCAACATGACTTATCACAGCTAATGTGAACCTTGATCACTTAATTTAAGTGGTTATAAGCTTTCTCCACATGGAAGTTAGTATTTTTTTCCCTTTCCATTCAATATTTGTTAGAAAGGAGTCACTCAATCCAGTCCAAGTTCAAGGCTGGTGTTGAGTTCCATCTCCTCAAGGGCAGAATATGAAAGAATTTTATTCACATGTTAAAATCATCACTGTAATTTATAAATTGAGGGGAGGTGCTTTAAGGTTATGCAAGTGCCCTGTTTCTCCTTAAATGTTTTGCTCACTATTTTGAGCATTCATCAATGGTTGTTGCCTGCAGTAATTATTATTCTGGTGTTCTAACAGGAATTACTGTAGGATTTTAATTACATTGCTTTTTATCTGAGAATAGAGCCTATATTAGATCAAATATTTGGTGCTTCCTTAAACACTTCTTTTTAGCTAAATACATTTTACATTTTTTTGTAATTAGTTCATATAATCTTGAAAATAATTTGTATTCTTTCTCTTTTGAACATAGACACCTCAGCCTGGGTTTACTAAATTGTTTTTCACCAAATCTTCCCAATCCTTACAATTATTTTTTCTAGATGAGTTCTATTAAAATATCCTAATCCACTGGAATTAATAAAATCTTCTTCAAATGTTTGTCAACATTCATATCATAAGATTCAAAGACTTTTTAAAATGCATCTAACTTAAATAAAAAATTTTACACTTATAGTGTTTTTTTTGTCCATTTAAAGTTTATCCCTTAATTTTTTTATCAAATAATATTGTCATATCTGGCTTTAACTTTGCTAGTGTTTTGCCTATTATATCTTATAAATCATTTTACCTTTAGTCTTTTGAGCCATTTTAAAATAAAAAGATACATACAAATGGATATTTTTAGAATTCAATATAATAGAATCTTTGGCTATTTAATAGCTGAGTATAATCTATAAATAATATAGTGATCTCCGATATTATAGGTTGAGGGTTGAGTGAAGGATAAAACCTTTCAGCTTGATTGCCTGGGGAATACCACTGTGGTCAAGGAGTCTCAGAGTTTCCCTGAGGCACCAGTTACAATATTTTTTTCTGGCACAGCACGAGGGTCAGCTATATAATTTGTGGGATTCAGCGCAAATTCAAAATGCAGCACCTCTTATTTAAAAACTTTTAGGAATTTTGAGATGGCAACAGAGTAGCAATGAATCAAACCTGCCAGCCTTCTGAGTGTCGGGGCCTATGTGGCCATGCAGGTTGTACATGTATGAAGCCACCCCTGCCTATGAAATTGACATTCCTGGAAACATATGGAGGTTTGGAGGAAGTCCAGTGACTGAATCTTTATGCTCTACATTATGGCATCAGAGAATATTGGTTTTGACTTGCCTCAGGCTCACACAAAGTTTTATTTCATTATGAGAAATAAAGATTGACATTTAGATAAGCAAGACAACTTTTTTTTTCTAGTCTTTTTTTTTATGTTGGTATCATTAATATACACTTACATTAGCAACATTGTGGTTACTAGACTCCCCCATTATCGAGTCTCCACCACATACCCCATTACAGTCACTGTCCATCAGCGTAGTGAGATACTATAGAGTCACTACTTGCCTTCTCTGTGTTGTACAGCCCTCTCCGTGCCCCCCCACATTATGTCTGCTAATAGCAATGCCCTTTTTCCCCCTTGTCTCTCCCTTCCCACCCATCCTTCCCAGTCCCTTTCCCTTTGGTAACTGTTAGTTCATTCTTGGGCAGCACTATTTACAGTAGCCAAGAAATAGAACCAAGCTAAGTGTTCATCCGTAGATGAATGCATAAAGAAGAGGTGGTCCATATACACAATGGAATATTATTCAGCCACAAGAAGAAAACAAATCCCACCATTTGCAACAACATGGATGGAGCTAGAGGGTATTATGCTCAGTGAAATAAGCCAGGCGGAGAAGGAGAAAGACAAGTATCAAATTATTTCATTCATCTGTGGAGTATAAGAGCAAGACAACTTTTATATAAATTGTGAATAAATAAATAATTAACCTACATGCACACTTTATTTTTATAAAAAGTACTACCACAGACCTATGTCTATTTCACTAAAAACAAATTTCAAGGGATAATTAGCCTAAAAGATCCATGGTGAATATTACAAACATCCTCATATTGGTTAATCCTCTGTGAACAGATTTTAAGTTATTTCTTTATTATTTGATAGTTTCATAGAGCACATTTGCAGTTAGTATGTATATGTGTATGTTTACACTGTAAGTTGTCAACTATACTATCAACATAGTATATCGAGTAGAGTATGAGAGTTATACTGTGAGAGTTGCCAGAATTAGCAACAAAAATTACATATTTATTATTTTGCCTCTCAATGTACCCATAAATATGTTTGTTTTAATTAACAAGGAACAGTCTAAGACCTAGTTTATTTAATATTTACCTGATTTTTATGCAATAGTGTTTTAGCATACAGTATGTATTTGTTATTTGGGCATGATTGACAAGTGTACATGAGGTATATATTTTCATACACGTGGCAAAAGAGCTAAATTGTAATTGCAAGGATGGTTGAAATTAATTGAGATCACTTGAAGTCCTGGAGTGTTTTTCACATTTCTAAATGTCATAAAGTTTGAACAAAACCACAATTTCTCTAAGTACTATAATCAATCATAATTATAGTTAAAGGTAACTATAATTACTTTTTTTTTACTCTAAAATTGTTGACCACTGGAAACATGAAAATCTTAGCCATGCAAACACACATAGCTTAGATTTACAGTCATTCTCTCCCCAACACACATATCACACTCAGACTTCTCCTATAATGTAAGAGAGAAAAATCATGACTCTCAAAAACTTTCAGTATCAGAAGAGATAAGAAGAAAATGGACAAAGGAAAAAAAACTGCTAAGTGAGTTCATAGGATAAAGAAACATTGTCCTGAGGAAACAGCTTTAAGCAGGGTACACATGCATGCATTTGTGAATAAAGGCAACACAGTTATTTTCAAGCAATGGATACAATAACATATGGATTGAAATTGTACAGAAAAAATTGGGAGATAAAGCAGATAACAGGTAATTTGACTTGTATTCATTTGACTTGAAATTTCCAGTTGTTTCTGGGCCATTTGTGATAGTAAAAATAAAACAGCAATTTGACTAATATTGCAATAAAATCATTGGAGTTGAATTTGTATAGCCTCTATTTGGAACTCAGACTTCCCATTTATGAAGTGACAATGGTCACTCCAGAGTATCCCAGTGAATATAAACCTTATTTCTTACATTAGAGTGATATGCTATACTAAGATAAAGATGAAAATAATGTATATGGAAGTAACTGGGTAATTATCTAGTACATTTTAATAATTATTAATAGTTAATAATTATATCTATGTGTAATTATAGGAATAATATTGGTATGAATCAATGCATTCAGAGCCATCACTACCAGCTATCCTTAAAATGCCTATTAAATATTTAATTATACATGTTAGCTGTTTTTCTTCAGTAAAGCAATTTTTACTATGTTTCAATTAACCAAAACACTACAAGAATTATTTTCAGCAAAGTTAGCTTTTAAAGTACTAGGAATGCATTTTTTAATACTTGCTTAATTTTTATACTTAATATGTCTGTTGAGAATATTTGACTGTCATTAATGATTAGAAATTATATATTAAATAAGTTTGAAATAGGTCTGAATTTATATTAAAATCAGAATATATGGTGCAGTGCATTTAAAAGTAAAATTACTTTAAGAAGCTGAATTACTGTTTACCTTATTCATTATAATAAATTATATCTAACTGCTAAAGTTGCAAATTGGAACAATTTCTTAGTGGTGTATGCTCTTTATTTCTGACCTGTCTTTAAGTTTAAATTTTTGGTTTCAAATTGACTAGAGTAATAATTGTTTATTATTTTAATAACTCTAATGAAACCATTATGCACACTCACAGAAGTTTGAGTTGAGAAAAAACATCAAGAAAATATTTTATTTAGTTTTCATTATGATTGTACATAATGAAAACTGACAAATTTGTTTATAGGTGACATTCATGACCTTCATTATATTTGTAATTTCTAATCAGTATCAAGCATAAAGACAATATAAATATAAATCTATAGACTACTTTTACAAGTGCCTGAATATTTTATTATTGAGCATTTCAGTGAGAGACATTTAGCATTAAATATTGTTTTTACCTTTTAAAATCTGTGCAATGGCCCTACTGATCAATGGAATCTGAATGGAAATATACTTTAAGAAAATAGAACATTTCTCAGTTCCTCAGATTACAAATCACTAGCTCCTAAATTTTATGGACTTTTCTAGAATGGAGACTCCTAGGCCTTGATGCCGGGTTCTTGTTCACGAAGCCAAAGAATGAGCTTAACAAACACCCAAGGTAGGAGAGCAAGGTACAGGCTTTTATTTAGAAATAAAGTGAAAGGACAGAGCTCCCTGCTCACACCAGGAGGGGACAAGAGAGTCCGGTGTGGTGTGTTGTCTAGGGGTTTTATAGGCAGATGAGGAGTTTTCGAGAACATGAAAAAAGCTTAGGGGTGTGAACCTGCTAAGTGGTGTCTGAATATCTAGAATTAACTTAACACAAAGAATTTCCTGCCCGACTTTTTTTGAGACATCTGCGTCCTGGCCTAGAAGCATATGAAACAAGGCCACCTGCTCAGCCTGACCCCAAGGTGGGCTGAGGCATTGTTTGCTAAAGAGTAAGTTAAGTGTAATCTTATCTTTAAGGTGGAATCCTTCTTGCCTTTTATTATGTTGTTTACAGCTGGGTCTGCATGCTAAATTAGTTGCCCAGTTTGCAAAACCACCCCATCAGATCTGAAAGAGGAAAGACAGCACATAGGCCTGGGCCTTTAGCATGCTAAAATGAATCTTACACATGATTACAGATGATAAGCATAATAAAACATGTGCTACTCTTCTTTATCTGGGGAACATTAACTGACCTTCCTGACGAATGACCCTAGAGCTTAATGTTTAACACAGAGTTTTGGAAGGGGGTTTCCTTGCATGTAGTTACATTGCTCTGACTGCAAATATCCTGCCTTGCTTTTTCCGGAGGCCCTCACCCTACTCTGTCTAAGCCCATGGTCCCTGTCTAAGCCTCATGTCAGATAATGAAAAAAACAAAGCCTGATCATACACAATCAAACTGAGAAAGTATATGCTTACATTTTATCACAAAATGCCCCAAAGTGATATAGCATATCATTTTCAATGGACCTGTTTATGTAATTTTCCCAGAACCAGTAATTAAAATGCTTTTGCATCTCCTTAGAGTAGAATAAAATTCTGAAAAACAATGTCACTCTAATCATTATTATTAAGCAGGCAAATGGCATATTTACATTAACTTATGTAAAATTAGGTACCACCTCATCAGTTTAACTTACATGTATTTAATTTTTTTTGCATTAAGTGAAAATTCCTGTTTTGATGATGTTGAATTTAATATTGCCTCAAAAATAATAGAAATAATTTTATTTTTAAGTAGAAAATTGAATCTCTCAAGCAAATAATAAAAAAGCATTATTCTCA
This sequence comes from Phataginus tricuspis, assembly GCA_029783875.1. Taxonomy (NCBI): domain Eukaryota; kingdom Metazoa; phylum Chordata; class Mammalia; order Pholidota; family Manidae; genus Phataginus; species Phataginus tricuspis. Next base: position 21,436,784 of record JAQQAC010006877.1, read on the forward strand.
TAACAAAAGTAAAACAGCCATTTACATGAATTCTTTAAAAATATTTGAATTAAATTTGAGATTTTAGCTAATTTATTTTGGACATAATTCCTTATTATATGTTTGTTTTCTCCTTTAAACTTGGTTGCCTCTTAAATCAAGATATCTTAATAATAAAATTACTTTTTCATAAACACGTTCACATTTGGTTAAAATGCGAGAATTTTCAAACTTTCAAAGACTTATTTAAAAAGATTCAAACTATACTGTGGAAATTATTATGGGAAATTCAGATGGGGATCAAATGAATTAATTTTAATATAGCTAAAATGATTCTTAACATAAAAACAGTTATGAGAAACATTGCCATTTTAAACAATTTAATTTTAACAAAAGACAAAAATATTCAATTCAAACAAAATACAATTCATTTTTCTTTGTGGTTAATGGAAATAAACACCTAAACCAATCAATAATTGTGAATAGACAGTATTTTTATGATGTAAAAATACAAATAAATAAAAATTTCTTCTGTCATAGTAGTCATAACAAAGAAACCCCCAGTATCAGCTTATGGATGGTAATTGGATACATGATAACAGATAAAAAACTACTAATAAAAGTGCTACATAATGCACAATGTAGAAAATAAATAAATGACTAACATTCCAATGGATTCTAAATTATTGCCACTTTAGGAAAAAATTTCAGTTTTTGTATTTATGAGTAGCTCAATAAAAAAGTTCCAGAACAATAAAAATATCAAATCATCATTAAATTTTCTTTTTAAGGTAAGAGAAATTAAAAGGTTTAATGTTTTATGACAATATGCAAAATGACAGCATTTCTTTACTAGGATAATTACAAATTTTATTACTAAAAATTTACAGAAAAAAATAGAAATGTGTAGATAAATCTTATAATTATATCTCTTAAAAAGAAATTCAATACAGAAGATCGTTCATTCATAGCATATCTAGTGATTTGTTTTCCCCTTTCCAAAATGTAATCATCAAGTGAAATTAGCAGAAAATTTTAACTGAGATAAGTGAGAAGATAATCGTCACTTATTTTATATGCACATTTATTTCAAATAATTATTTTTTTCTCAAATTAAGTAATATTTTCATTTCTTAGCATTTCTTTATTACTCTTAATACCTCAAGCATATGGTACTGGAGACAGTATCTGAAACACTCCTAAACTGACTTTATCAGATATGTTTGCCCTAGGAACTTGAAGTAGAACATAATATGCTCTTTTGATATAAGAAATTATGTTGATAGGTGAAAGTCAAGGAATTGTTATTTCTTCAGAGAATAAAGGAAACAAGAAAATACTGACAAATAGAAACATAAAATCTTTATTTTAACATTGAAACATAAATCATGATTGATTGCACTGATGTCAAAGATTATGGAAATATCGCCATTTCGATCATGCAATTAAACTAAATTTTCTGTTCACAAAAAAGCAAGGTTTCTTCACCTTTTTCTAATCATACACTTATTGTATTAATGCCTTTTAAAAATTGTAAACATTATACCAGACAGTTTACTGGGGGTAAAAAATACTTTGTGTCACTAATATTTGCAAAAAATATTTTGTCTTTGTTGATTTTATTGTACAATTTTATCTATTCTCTTAATTCCTGTTCTTTCCTGTCTTGTTATCACTGATTTATTTTTTCCTTTGAATTTCATGGGATTTATCTTCCTTTGTTTCTAAATTGTTGAGATAGATGTTGTCATGCAAGTAAAATGAAGAGCCAAAGACAGCCACAGATATTATAGAGATTTTTTAACTGAAGGGAGAACGGCGGGAGCAGATCACTAACACCCTTCCACGGTGCAGCGTCCAAGAATCATGGCAGAACTAAATGTCAGACTTCAGAAAAGAAGGCTCTAACCTTGGGCTGAAGGAATTTTGGGCTGCCTAATTAAAAAGTCAAATGGAAAATCCCTTCACCTTTCCACTATTGGATAGATATTTGTGAGGCAAATGTCATGTCCTAGGGGTTCCCAGACAGCCCTGTCCAACTTAGCAGCCTATTCCTGGCTATAGCCATCTCGGTGCTGAAATGCTTCTTTTTATTGGCTCATTTTCCCATGCTTGGCACAATCTGACCCTCACACCTGCTCTCCCATCACATTCCTGTATAAACAAAATCTAAACAGTTGCCTCAGGCTCTGCTTCCAGCCTAAGCTAGTTTAGAGAGCCTTACTATTCTGCCCAGTGACACCCAACAAGCATGATATAAGAAAGGACAATTTTGTGCCACTTATAAACATTAAAACCAAAGTCTTAGAGATATTAACAAACTAGGTATAACTTTATAAGCAAAAGATGGTGTAGGAAAATACATTATTGGTAATGATAATTGACCAAGTTTATTTATACTAGAGATGCAAGTTTAAATTTACTTTAGAAAAATGAGTCAATACAATTAATGTACAGATTCACACATAAAATATGAACAATTGAGTAATAAATGTAGGAAATAGTAATATGCTATATCCATATTTGATAAACATGTATTCCAAGTAAATACTAAGAAAACAGATTAGCCTAATAAGAAGTGAGTTATATTCTCATACCAATGTATGTCTTAATGAATGTTGTTATTAGGTTGAGGTATTTCTTCAATCCTGTTTTTCTCCTTCAAATGTATCTTCAAGAAATATATATGTATATATAAAATAAAAAAATATATGGAGACAAATGGCAAATATATCCATGGATTAGAAGACTCAATAATTCATTATTGGTTGATGACATGTCCCCTAAAATTTGACTATAGATTTCAGTTATCCAAATCAAAATCTCAGCAGGGTATTTTGTAGAAATTGTCAAACTGATCTTACAGTGTACATAGAAATATAAATAACTATGAATAAATAAGATAAATGTGATAAAGAAATACAAATTTGAAGAAATATCTCCACCTTATAACCAGAAATATTAAAAAAATGCAATAAAAAAGAGACTGGTATAGTGATGTGAGAATTAACAAAAAGACTAATGGGACAGAATAGAGAGTTAGAAAAAGCCTAGGTATACTCAGGAATTTGATTCAAAGAAAAATGGCACGGCAGAAGGATTGTGAAAAAACTAACTTTAATAACTGACACTAGTTTATTGTATATTTATGTGGAAAAAGAAAAATTTCCTTAATTACAATTATACACAATATAAATTCCAAGTGACTACAGGCTATATAAGTCTCTAGAAAATAATTCATTAATTAATGGTAATAGCTTCTGAATGAAAAGAAGAGACTACATTTAAATGGAGAAACAATGCACTTGACTAAAAAATGTACAGCAAGTTTGGTTAACTAACAATTAAATCTGTTTATCAAAGAGCATCAGAGGCATAGTGAAAAATCAAACCAAAATTGGAAGAAAATATTTGCAATAATTATCAGTGAAAAGCACTCATACTTAAAATTAATTTAAAAAATCCTAAAAATAAAGAAGGAAAAAAAAATGGATAGCCCAAAATAAATTAGTATGAGCAAAAGTTTGAACTCTACTTTAAAAAAAGAAGAAATCTAAGTGGCCAATGAACATATTGAAAATTTGGATATTCAGTAGTATTTAGGGAAATGCAAATAAATATCACAATGGGGGGTATGATTAAAGTTGGTAAAAATTTTAAAAGTTGACAGTAGCAGCAAGAAATCTCATATATTCTTTGTGGAATGTAGGCTTAAATACCACTTTGGCAAATACTCTTTATGAATTTCATTAAGCTGAAGAAATATGTAACCTGTAACCCAAATATTCTACTCCTAGGTTTATATAATTGCTAAACACACACACACACACACACACACACACACACACACACACACACACA
>JAQQAC010006877.1:21440633-21455145 GCA_029783875.1 Phataginus tricuspis
ACACACACACACACACACACACACACACACACACACACACACACACATACACGCACATACTCTGTCTCACACCCATACGAGGATATATGTTGACAAATAGTGTGTGTGAGATTACTTGCTATGGCCATAATTTGATAAAACAAATATTCATCAACCAAACAATAATTAAATAAATTATAATTATATGTATACAAGAGAATAATACAGAATAACAGACATTAATGAAATAGAGCTATGAGTAAAAATGTTGATGAATCTTGTAGCCATATTATTAAAGGAAAAATGTTAGACCAAGGGACATCAGATTAATGAATCATTTATGTAATATTTATAAAGATAAAGCAAGCTGTATTGTTGAGGAATGTATACATGGTTGCTAAGCTGAAAGGAAAAGTAAGAAATCAATTTCCATAAACACCAGGTGATGTTAACTTTTGAAAGATGGGAGAGTTGAGGTCAGGAAGTTTCATGCAGGGCTTACTGGGTGTGCTGGTAATGCTTTAATTCTTGACAAAATTTTGAGACAGTATGTACAGATAGTGTAGTCTTTACATGGGTGTTTATTTTATAGTAATTTTTAAATCTCTATACTGTATCTGTATGGTCTGTTATTTTTAAAAGTAGGAATATAGGCAAAAGAAAACCAAATGTAAATTATTTTTAATGACCTGGAGGATATCCTTTTATGTTTTATTCTTCACTTATAAAGATTGGGGTAATAATTATAGTTTATTGAACTGGTATCTTACAAAGGATCTGATGGGTCGTTAAGTGATAGGCATGGTCAGGAGGAGGTAATTTTAAGACATTTGTACATAGAAATGACCTTCAGAGTTCATTGTCTGTAACTTGGCTAAAGCAATTTAGAATGAACTGATTGAAACAGAACTTTTCACCTCAAATCATTGGCCTACAGAAATATTGATCTTCACATATGCTTCACAGAGAAAGCACAACTTATTGCTACTTCACTATCCTCTGAAGTCTTACAACTCAAATCATCGTCCCAAGATCAGCATCAAAACAGAAGCACCATTCACACTAATCCTCATTTTAGTAAGAGCCACAGGTGATTTGTATAAACATGAGCATTTCTGAAGGACTGATCTACAGCACTCTAAAGATACATATTTTGTGACTTGAAAACATAAAATTGGATCCTGTGTTATTAGGCTTTATATAAATATCAAAGCAAAATAAATAAAAAAGCTAATAATATTTTTGCAGTTGAATAATTTTAATGTGTGGGATAATATTTGTCATTTCCATTCGGGTTTTCAAAAGGACATTCTAATGCTGCCTAAGTGATGTTGAAATGGAGAAATGTTTTCAAAAATCAAAGCAAATAGAATTATTATAGCTATTTGGGCTAAACATTTCCTAGAGTAGAATTAAGGTAAAAAATAAAAAAAGGAAAGGTTATTACATAGAATACTTTAAATATGATTGCAGTTGCAAGCATGTTTTTTAACTAAATTAAAAACTTTGAGCTTTTCCTAAAAATCCGTAATAAAAATAATAAATTTGATTTTAGTAATATCGTCTTCCAGTGAGTTGGAGCCTACCTTACGCACCAGGAACACAGAGGACATAGTTAATTCTGTTTATATCTCTTAATAGTGGCCAGCGCCCTGAAGCTTTTCATTTTAGTTTTTTGATTTTCTATTTTTCAGAGGTACCATAGCCTATACTTATAGTTTAATTTCAGATATGTATGGAATAGAATTTATATAATTCAAATTAGTAATACTGAAATGCATGTGTTTCTTCTACTTATACTCATTGAACTCCAAAATATAACTCATTAAATGTAATAGTCAATTATATTATTTTTATTTTTATAATGTTAGAGCATTAAAAATATCTGCATGAAATTTATTCAACTTTATTTTGTCCTGTAATTCCAGAATAATGTAGGTGGCTTTTAATCACACTGGCACTGCACTCTCCTTTGTGTGTCAACTCCCAGGCAGCTCAGAGTTGCATAATTTCCTGGTCTTTGGAAAAGGGCTCCCTGGAGTTATGCAAGGCATGATCTTTGTGTACAAATACCATAGTCCTGCATGCTGCTGTGCGTCCTCCCAGGAGAACAGCCACTTACATTCTGAGAAAACACGCTCTTCAGCTGCACTGCCATATATTATCTGTGTCCAGTAAATGTGGAATGGCCGTGTCCTCAAATATCCTTCCAAAACTATCTGTTTCTTATTAGACAATAGGAGTGTAAATTTCAGTAATATTTCATTCCAACCATGTGTGCCAGGTAGACCTGTAAAACACAATGACTTTTTCTGCAGCACTCATTCACCAGACTCTTTCCTCTTCATAGCACTTCCAAGCCATGTCTTTCCAATGGCCCCTCCTCACCATGACCTAGCAAATGCCTACAGCTTCTTGAAGTTTCCCATCTGCTTGGTAGCAAGAATCCTGCCTTCATTGAAATTTCTCTGGAATGTTCTCCATATTTGAAGAGCTTACCCCTCAGTTACCTACCAAGTCCCACTGTAAAATTGCCATGCAGCCTCAAGTTCTGAAGGCCGGGTTCTTTAGTATGTTTTTAATAACACTGAGAAAGCAAGGCCAAGAAGACAAAAAAAAGAAAAAAAGAATTGAATATCTAAATGAAACTATTTTCTTCATTTCTAAGAAAAGGTTGCCAATGATCTTTTGAACTGTCTCTGCCTTCGCTATGAGAACAAACGCTACACACCTGATGGAGGGAACGTTAGACCTGATAAGATGGAAATCAAGTCTGTATATGGCATGTTAACTAATCTTTCAGCAAGTTACCTCATCTAAAGCATAGCCATACACACAGGTGTGTGACTTGACTTATGTTAAATGATTTATTCATACACATGAAGAAAATGGTTATTTGAAGACATTTTTGCTATACACAGAAATTTGTATTGACTGGCCTGCCTTCTAGGTCTGTCTCTTTTACTAAAACTTATTTTGTCTTAGAAATATCCTACGAGTTTTTTTGGCCTTAGTTTTCTCATCTGCAAAAACAGCAGGGAGCAGTTGAATGCTCTTAAAAGCTCTATTTAGCTCTACCACTTTATGATTTGTAGCAGTTAAAACAAAGATGTTGACATATGTGTGAGGAAGCAGGAATTTATATATCTAGGCAATAAGTGAGGTATGTCTAGATATAGAGCAGTAGCTACAGAAGCAGAACAGACTTCAAATGACCAGAGGTAGATTTAAATAACAAGCCTATCACTACATGGGGCCTCTTGTGCAAATTACTTAAACTTTCTGGGATTCGTTTTCTTTACTTTTAAATTAGCTAACACATGTGATGAAAGTTCCAAGAAGGAAATAAGTTAAATGTTTGTAAAACAACTGAGCGCTCTGGCCCACAATAACTGTTATATTCCTTCCAAGTTCTAAATGACTGTGCCTTTTCAGTTTCCTAATAGGTCTAGATTTTCTGTGCGCTGCGATTAAATACTATAGGATGCATGTGACAAGATATGTGTGTAATCTCTCAGGTGCTACTTTCCTACTGGGCTACAGTATACTGTAGATTCTAAATGCACGTAGATCTAATAGGTCATATGGCAAGACATTTGGTGAAATACAAATATAAATACACGTATATGTGTGTATTTGTATTTTACCATCAGTGTACAGATTTGGGGCTATTATTTTATTTCACGTGTTATATTCATGGATTATATAATGTTCACAACAGAAATGGTAATTTCTTTTACATAAAAGTAATTAAGATGCTCAGAAGGTTAACATGCTCAATCTTTTGGTTTCACCTTCCCAAAATTGGAAACAGAATATTGTTTATAGAGGTCCTTCACTCCTAAAATTGCATTCTTGCATTTATGTTGGCCTTTAGGGAAAATGCAAGCACATTGATTTACCTTGGTAGAAGAGGACACAACATTTTTAAATGTAATTTTTGTGTTAATGGAAATGCACCCAGAGGACCAAGGACTGATTCACACTTTAAATCAATTTGAATGGGCAAGATTCAAATTCTAAACACCCCTCTGATTACCCAGGGGGGAGAAAACCTGTTTAGTATAGGTTTTAAAATGCGCACCTTAAAACATTTTAAACAATAACTATGCTAAAAAATAAACATAATTGAAAATTATCATTATTTTAGTAATCTATACAGTATATCAAGCTCCCCCTATTTTAAATACATCTGACATTGGCTTAAATGAAATTTATATATTAATAAATTATTAAACCAGACTAACATGATTAACCTTGCAATAGCTGCTCTAAAATATTTAAATCAGCAGGGTATTAAAAACAACTCAATTGTAATGGGACTGAATAAAAAAACTTGGGTTTAATAAATTATCTTTAATCCTTGGATTGGTCTGGTGAAAATTCTCTGCCTCTGAAATAAATGGCACAAGCAGGAAGTTAGTGAAATATTAATTGTTTAATATAGAAAGATGATGCAAAGGCATTTATGAGTATTTGTTTCTTTGAACGATATTCTTTCCAGCCAGTTTTGGCCCAAACATTTGGGTTTCATATAACCATTCATCAGGAAGACTTTTAGATATTTTGATTTGTAGTTAGGATACCAGCAGATTCTCCTGGCCTGAATAATTTTAAACTACAATGTGTCCATAGTTGTGGTCCTCTTTGTCATCATCTGCCTCATTGAAACTAATTTTAACATGATTTGAAATATACTATTACACATAGCATGATGCTATGTTGACAGAATAAGACCATTAGAAGTTTATTGTCCACTGCAGCACTGACGGAGATACAGCTGTGCAGGACATAGGAAACACTCAGTGGATTTCACAGTTTACATAACATACGATGAACAAGAGTCTCTATTGGATTAGAAGGAGTGTTTGGTGTGACTCTCCCAGTACCACCTACAGAGAAAATGTCAGTATATGATATTCAGCTATGGAGGGATTTGTGACGACTTGCGCTGGTCATTGCTGGTGCTCCCTTTGGCCTTGTTTCCTATCTTTGGTCAATGATTTGCGATGAAGCTCATAGTTAGCATGGGAGCATTCCCCAAATTTAAAAGAACAATGTCATCTTCGAAAGTTCCTTTGTAATCAGTAATAGGCTTTTTGTAATATGAAATAAAGCTGATGTATAAATCCTGAAAATGACATCTGAAAAAAACACAGGCTGATGAAAAACAAATGGCATCTAATGTATTTTTCACATTGACTATGGCAGTGATTTATTATGTTGTCTAAGATGCTAAATATACATCATAAATCCCTCCAACAAAAGACTGATTGTATTCATTCATCTCTTTTCCACGAGCTAACATTTCCTCTTTTCATAAACTTCATTGTATGGAAAGAATCATTATTTTTTAAAAGCATTTAAATCCAGTGATTTTTACATTGGATGTAAAAAACACAATGAGAGGGATTTTTTTTAAACTTCTCATTGTGAGAAGGTACCCAACTGGAAATAAATGTTTCCATTCAAAATTACCTCTCTGTGAGGAAAAAAAAAAATTAACAAAATGTATGGCAGCTCATTGCCCGAGTGTCGCTTTCACCTAACAGAAAGGTAAAAAAGAAATAAAAATGAGCATAAAATATGTAATATCTGTATATTGTACTGAGTCCAGTAGTATGTTATTTTTGTATATAATCTGAATTATAAATTTAATTAACACTTATTTCAGTGACCACACTGCTAATATTTCAACTTATTTTTTAATATTTCCAGTAAGGATGCTATTAAATAACATGAAAAAGGAAAACCTATGTAAGCACAGAACAGAAAGATTAGGGCCATGAAATTATTACTGGATGTCCACTTGTCTATTAAAGAAATAAAATAACTTTTTATTAAAGAAAAATGTAAAATAGGTTTTTTGAGCTTAAATTAAGAGTTATGCATCCCAGTGATCTTATTATATAATCTATTATTTCCTGGGGATAACTTTCTGCAAGACAAGAGGAGCTAATTATCACTGAATAACTGGATTCAAGGCGGTCCAAAGTAATGTCTGAACTTGTAGTTGAAATCTTTTATCAAGGAACATTACCTTCAGAAGTTTGCATCATTTGTGCAATGTTGGTAGAAACTAAAGAAGTGTGCACAGCTTGTTGTGTGATTCTTAATATAATTTATGCTATTGCACACAATGACAGGGCTTATGGAACTACAGAGAACTGAAGCACTGCTTGCCTGAGATCTCGTTTTAGATTTTATAATATCCTTTAGTTTGGGAGCGGTCTCAGTACATGAGATATGGGGAAAAAATGGATGTGGAGCAAAAAGGAATATACAGTATTAAGGTGAGGAAGCATTAAAATCAGATGGATGGTTAGAGCAAGAGTAGTGCATTTTATTTGAATTTGAATACTGAATTCTAAGTTATGTATTAAAATCTGATATATTCTAGATTTTAGAATTCTTCTCTGACAAGGATATGAAAAATCTAATTCTGAAATTAAAATCGAAAGAAGACTGCTGTTTATGCATTGGTTTCTTGAATGTAACAGAGACTTAAGAGGATTCCAGACATGAAATTGGGTGCTTAGCTTCTACATGAAGCTTGTTAACAAAAGACTCAACAAAGCAAATTATTTTTGAGTAAAGTATACTTTATAGGACTATTAAAAATATTAAAATAAAATATTTATAGCACTTTAACCTTGAGTATTTGTCTTGGAACATGTTTTCAAAAGTTTAGCTAGTCTCCCAGAACATTTGTAAGTCAAATTTTACATATTTACACTGTTAATTTGTTTTGCTTATTGTCATTTTGTTGTGTAGATTGGGAAATCGAGAATAATTTATATGACGAGACCTCTGATGTCAATATGCTCAGTTATAAAGGAAGAACAAATTACATACATAATAGACCATAACTATATAACTACATCACTTAATATCTATTTTATAAGTGAAAGATGAAATTTAATTGCATAACTAGAATTATAACTAACGATAATTACAATTGCCTAACTCTCTCTGTAAGGAGCATATAGATCAACCTGATAGTATGTTAATATGCAATGGATATTTGGTGAGAAATTTCTCAAATACGTTAGCTGGCAATGAGGAACATTTATTGATCCTTGAAAGAAGTGATGAATCAAAGACGTGTTTTTGAATTAGAGTGAGATAGAGTTAGGCAGAATGATTTAGTATTATTCTTGTGGTGACAAAGATTATGTGGCCTTAGACCTGTGGAAGTCAGTGGAACGTAGAGTAATTAGTATGTCTTTCAAGCTTTGGACAAGTGAGTAAAGCAGAAACATATGAAACCTTATCTCAGAAACTTTTCTTAATTCCTTTACTCAGATCCTATAAGAACTGGTGAGAGTGCCATTCAAAACTGACACAAAAACATAGTATTTCAGAGACACTATCTGGATAAATTACTCAAAGAAAGAAAGCATATGCCAAAATGCGACTAGCTGAAAAGTACATAGCAGCATTCATTGCCAGTGAAAGTGCAAATCAATCATTAGAGGCGGCTAGAAAATTTCTCTTTGTCAGGTCTAATTCCTCTTCCCTCCGGGCACTCAAGTGCTGGAGGTGCTTCCAGCCAGTGAGTTAGACAAAACAACTGTGAATAAGACAATGGGTATAATACTGGTATATGTGTGTACTCCTTGTATTTTTATTCGTCTTTTACAGGTTTTGGGGGCAGAATAAACTACTGTCTTAATGGCACTCTCACAAGTTCTTATAGGATCTGAGTAAGGAATTAAGATCTGTTTGTGTCCAAGATACTTATGGACAAAAAACATGTGGATTATACTAATCTGATGACTTGTCTTCAACCAAATGCTGGAGAATTAGAGGTGAAAAATTCCTCAAACTAAAGGAAAATATTGGGATATCAACTATGCATCACTGATTATAGTCTGCTATCTAGCCTGTACTTAATAAAAAGTAATATACAGTTTTCTTCTGCGTGGAATGGAATATCAGGCAGCAGATGGATGCTCTCACGGAGAAAAAAGTAAAATAAGCCAGATGACATAGAAATCATCCATTCAAACCTAGCAGAGAACTGCTTAACAAGATCTAGAGTGCATCCCTCTAGGTACATCCATGTTGATGCAAATGGCATGATAGCATTCTTTATTATGGCTGAGTAATATTCTTTTGTGTGTGTGTATATATATATGTATATATATCACATCTTCCTTATCCAGAGACCTGCTTAACAAGACCTAGAGTGACCAAAATTCAGGAGGAGGAAGGAAGTCAGAGAATGAAACCTTATCTCAGAAACTTTTCTTAATTCCTTTACAAGAGACTAAAATATTGCTCCACTATTCTTTTCACCAAGAACCAGAATATTCCACTGCAGAAATATGTTTGGGAGAAGGTGAAGAAATAAATACAATGAATAAATTAACATGAAGGTTTCCAAACCTGTATTTCTGAATAAGTACTATAGTTTGATGTTCAAAGTAATAGGGTAATCCAGATTAATATCCCATTTCAATGTTTTATGCTTAGACTATTTGCATAATTTAGAATATAAGAAAAAACAATAAATTGTATTAGGGCCCCTTCTTTAGATATGTATAAAGAGAGAATTTCAATAAGAAAATCAAAAGGATATCTAGATACTGAACTTTTACACATACACTACTTATATATGTATCTGGTTAAGAATGATGATAGATTAGATGATAGATGATAGACAGGTGTTAGAAAAATAGATAAACAGGCAAGAAGCAGTTTTTTCTTTCAATAAGAGTTAGAAAAGAAAAGCATAGAATTTGGCCATCTTCCCTGACTTCTCCTACAAGGCTAGATTGAATGTGCCTACAGCTTGGAGATCACAAGTGTTGAGCTAGTGGTCAGAAAGCAATCATTTCTTTTTCTAAGAAACTTAAAAAAAATTATGATCATCCAGGTTTGGATCATGAGCCCTACCTTCAACCAATTAATATGATTAAGAGGCAATCAACTGCACAGCTTCCTTTTGGAATGAAATATTGAATCATATTGGAGCAATTTGATTAAAAAAAAAGTTGGTGGTGATACTGCTTTTTATTCCCCAGAAGAATAAAGAGGTGCTGAGTATAAAAATAATTCATTCCCATTAGAGGCATGCTAACCTAACAGGAAATCCACACTTCAGTAAACCAAAGCCCTTAAATAAGGTTCCCTACCAGAGCCCACCCACTTAAAGTAATATTCTCTTCACCAATACTGAATTCGATTTTCCAACTCTGTGTGTCTCTGGTCCGTCTTTCCATTCTTCCTAATAGCTGTTAGTTCTAGTATAAATTAGTGATAACTATTATAGTAGGTCTAGAGCATTGTGGCAGGCTACTAATGTTGCCCCAAAGATGTCCATATCTTAATCCCTGAGACCTGTGAATATGTCACCTTATGCTATGGCAAAAGGAATCTTGCAAATGTGATTTAAAAAAATCTTAAAATGGAGAGATTATTCAGGTAGGCCCAATATAATCCCAAAGATCTTTATGAGAAGGAAACAAATGGGTCAGCCAATAGAAAGAGACATCAGGAGAAAGATTGTATTGATTCAGGAAAGACGACCTGTTCCGGAGAACACACGTGGCCTCCAGAAGAAGGAAAAGGCAAAAGAAGCATTCTCTGAAGGCTTCAGAAAGAAGGCAGCCCTCTAGCACCTTGATTCTAGGATCTTTGACTTCCAGTATAGTGAGAGAAAAAATAAAGTGTAGTTCTAAGCCTCAGAACCAGTGGGCGGTAGTTACAGCAGCAATAGAAACTCATATGAGTGCTGCTGAAGGAGATTCAGGGAGATAGGAATCCCTTCTTGGCTCAGTGATTAGAGAATGCTCTGGAAAGAAAATTATCACTGAATAGTACTTTGAATGGTTTATAAAGTTTCATTTGGTGGATACTGATGGAATTGTGTTCTTCTGTTCCTAAGACGTTAACAGTCAAAGACTGGTATGTGTGACAGTAGTTTTGAATGATGAGTGATCTGACCTGGCTTTCAGCGGGAGTTAAATATGTCACTTGAGTGAGTCCATTCACGGATGAATGAACACATAGGGATCTTGTCAGGAAATAATAGAAGTATCCTGAAAACGACAATCAATACCATACTGCAGAGGTCTTTTAATATTAACCTATGGGCAGAGAGCATTGAAAAGCATGCAAAACTTTGAAGACAAGACAATGAGAGTAGGAGACTAGATATCGACATCAAGACCCACTTAATTACTAAAATCGTATGTCTGGGTCTTCGTTTCCCTATTTGTGAACTAAGAAGATGGAACCAGATGTTCTGTATGATGTTATTTTATATCAAGTAAACAAGTAAGGAAGGTACTTTGGGCATGGAAATAATAAAAATTTTCATGCATCTAAAATTAGCAGAAGAATGTGATAGAAAGTATTGTCAGAATGTAATGGTGTATGGTTTATCTTGATATCTAGTTCACGTGCAATTTCTCAGTCAGTAAGTGTGGCCTGTGGTTCTGAGAGTCTGCATTTCAATCACACTCCTAGGTCATGCTGAGAGTTATGTTTAAAATACAGATTACCAGCCTTTCCCCCCTAAATGTCTATTTCACTGTCTATTGTCAAAGCGCTGAGCCTGCATGTTTAATGTTTCAGTAAGTTCTTACAGTCCCAAGTTTGGGATTACTGCCCTAGAGCATTTAATCCATATTTCTGACCTACTAATTACTAATCAGGCAAATAGCTTTAGAAGCATTGGAAAGTTTATTATGAGAACAGACATGAGGCAATGACTGATCAGACTGTGTGTGCTCTGAGGTTTATTGAGCCTGCAATTTTTTGTTTTCTTTCAGGCCTAAAGAAAAACCTAAAGCTAGCAAAAAATGAGAGGAAAAATGTTTGGAAACGCCCGAGAATAACACAATTGAAGCAAATACAAATTGTCACAGCCTTTTGAATGATTTTTAAATTGAAACTTTAAACTCGATTACATATTGAGATTTGTTTGTGCGCATATGAGCACACACACGTGCAAACACATACACACAAGCCCCTCACTCCCAACGACTATTCTAAAATATTGCAAATTGAGGGACCAAGGCAAAAATACACAACTAACTGTGCTTTATTTTTTTCTTGCATTTAGTGCTTACAAAATGCATATATACATACTGACTTACCAATGTAGTATAAGAAAAGAATTACTTTCAACAGAATGTAATGAGAATTCCAAAGCATTCTTAGAACCTTTTAATGATAGTATCTGTTTCCTACTTAATATCATGTAGTTATTGTTTTATATCTCCTTGCTCATAAACAGTGTAGGGAGTGTTGAGAGAATGACTCATCTTTGGTTTAAAGTGGCCTGCTCCTCTTCCTGGGAATGATGATATGTGTTGAAAGCTTAGGAGGAAAAATACTTAAAGTGCAGTTTTATTTCTGTCCATTACTTAAAAGTTACAGGTTACAAATGGAAACCTAAAGTGTAATTTTGTTTGGCCTGGAATTTTTAATCCAAAAATGGTATTTTATAGATTAATTTATATTTTAAAATATTTTAGGACTGTGTCAGTGTCTCTTGAGTGCTTTCCTTACCTAAAAAATAGTATAAAATATCTTCCTTGAGAAAAGACAATTTCCTTTACTTACAGTTTGGTCTACTTCCAGATGCTTTAATGTCCTATATTACCAGTTCTTCTGTCCAAGTCATATCAGAATTACAAATAGGCACATAGAAATAAATCATTTAAAATATGTGCATCTAAGAGCTCTTCTCTAGTACAAAAACACCCATGATGTCATCACACCATAGTGAGTTTCAGGCAAGAAAACCACCTATTTTTATTAATTATTCTTCATATTATGCTTGGCAACTTGGTAAGGAATAATTGTTACTAGAGCCATATGTAAGCTGGAGAGTCCATGTTAAAAAGATGAAACTTATCAGCATCTTTAGCAAAAACAGGTAATAACAGTCCTTAAACACCAGATTATGTCACAAACTAAATCTTCTGCCTCACAAGAAATAAAACAATATATTAATTTAATTTAGAGATATTCAAATACAGTATAAAGAGCCCTTGGAAGATTAGCTTTATTTTTGAATAATGAAACATTACAAGATATTTTTCATGACAGGTTATTCTGTATGACTGATAATTATAGATCACTGTAAACACAGCAACAACCTTCCTATGACAATGACTTACTTAGAATTTTAACAGCTTGAGGATTAAGAAGACAGAACATCTAGGAGTAATGGAACAAGGCTACAGCTGTGATTGAAAAACTATCAGCTGTCATTCATATTAGCCAGCATACAGGAATGATGGTGATTTTCGTGACTTGGACAATGTCGATGATTTTATTCCTGTTCAGCATTGATAGTGAAAGAATATTATATTTTTCTTGATCTTTGTGGCCACAGACTAGGCTCATCTGATGTTAGTGTTCTCTGAAAATGTTTATGTCAAACAAGGGAACCCCAGTGCCTAGCCCAACTACGAGGCCACCTTCCACACTGAGGCTTGATAGTGCCGGGATAGTTCTAGCTGTCAGGGGCTACTCTTTTCTTCCCCAGTTTTTTAAATGATGAGTTAATTTTATGTGTCTTCCTGGAATATATCCTATTTGTTCATGATATATCATCCTTTGTACACCTCACTGCACTTCATCTAATTTTTAAATTGTTGCTTACTTTAATGAAAATCTTCAGATGGTATTTGTCTTTCTCATAATATCCTTGTCTAGTATTGAAAGCAAGTTTATACTGGCTTCATAAAACAAATTGCAAAACCATCCCCTATTTTGTATTAAAGAGTTTGTGTAAATTTACATTTACTTACACATTTTTAAAATGTGAAAGGTTGCAAGAGTGAATCCATCTGGGCTTTTTAATTTACTTTCTGAGAATGTTTTATATTAAGTATCAATTTCTATTTTATATATGATTATTTCTTTATCTGTTTTTGTTGTTTGCTTGCTTTAATAATTTTTCCTGAGGGAATTGTCCAGATCACTATTATTATTGTTGTTGTTATTATTACTATTATTATTATTGAGTTACTGGTGTAATGATATAATATTCTATATCTCTTTAATATTGTAGGATCTGTAGTAGTGTCCATTTCCTTTACATATTTTGATCATTAGTTGTTTATTTTCCTAAATCAGCCTTGCTATGAGTACATTTATTTCATTAAATTTTTAGTTAATTAATATCTAATTTAATATTAATTTTAATAACTTAATTGATATGGTCAATATATGACAAAAGAGTCAAAAATATACAATGGGGAAAAGACAGTCTCTTCAATAAATGGTGTTAGAAAAACTGGACCAATACATTCAAAAGAAGGAAACTGGATCACTGTCTCACACCATACACAAAAATAAACTAAAAATTAATTAAAGACTGCTGGTGGGAGTCAGGGGGAAGGATAAAAGAGCTAATTCTAAGACTTGAAACCATAAAACTCCTAGAGGAAAACATTGGCATTAGTAGTTTGTATGTCTCCCCAGGCAAGGGGAATAAAAGCAAAAGCAAACAAGTGAGACTACATCAATCAAAAAAGCTGTACAGCAAGGGAAACATCAACAAGATAGAAAGGTAGCCTACTGAATGGGAGAATATATTTGTAAATTGTATGTCTGAAAGCGGCTAATATCCAAAAAAATATAAAAAACTAATATAACTCGGAGAGTTCCAGGAAGATGGCAGTGTGAGCAGGGCAGCAGAAATGTCCTCCCAACACTATATTTATCTATGAAAATATAGCAAATACAACTATTCCTAAAAGAGAGACCAGAATACACAGGAAACACCTGAGAGGACTCGGCACCCTGCGAGGCGGGTAAGATATGGAGCCACGACCTGGCGGGACCCGAGCGCTCCCCCACCCCAGCGCACCGGCAGGCAGTTACACCTGAGAGGACTCGGCACCTGGCGAGGTGGGTAAAATATGGAGCCGTGAACCGGCGGGACCCGAGCACTCCCCCACCCAGCGCATCGGCGGGAGGAGAGGATTCAGAGCCGGGAGGGAGTGGAAGTACAGGCCCGCAAAATAACCAGCCCCGGTGATCTGCGTGGGGAGCGCTGACACACATCACGTGGTGTAGCGGAGATTGGAGAGACAGAGGGTGCAGGATCTGAGCGGGGAACACGCCAGGGTGCTTGCAGCCAGCTCCGGGAAGGAAAAAAAAAGAAGAAAAGTGCGTGCTTTATTCAGCGGTCTTAAAGAGACAAGAGCCCAGTGGAGGGGCCGGATTGCCCCGGCACACTCAGCCCAGCAGGCTGGGAGTCCTGGGGAGTTTTGGACCTTTTAGCTGGCGACTGGGAAAGGCTGGCCACACTTAGACTTCCCACAGAGATCAACAGCCTCCCATTCGTTCCCAAACTTGCCAGAGCTATAAAGGGCCCTGCAGAGTGGCGCAGCCACAGCTCTGGAATACTGGAGCAACAGTGCCACCTACAGCATCCCCACAGAATCCACTCCCGGTGGGCATTTTTGTTTTTTGGGTTTTTTCTTCCCTTTCTTTTTTCTTTTCTTTTTTCTCTTTTTCTTTCTTTCTTTCTTTCTTTCTTTCTTTCTTTCTTTCTTTCTTT
>JAQQAC010006877.1:21455155-21549197 GCA_029783875.1 Phataginus tricuspis
TTTCTTTCTTTCTTTCTTTCTTTCTTTCTTTCTTTCTTTCTTTCTTTTTTTTCTCATTTTTTTTTCCTTTTTAAAGTCATAAAGAACCCAGCTGACATACATGGCAACTACCAGCAACCACTTCTATAGCCATGAAAAGACAGAGGAATATGGTCCAGACTAAAATCAACCACCAGACAACTCCAGAGAGGGAGCCTGAAGGGATGGACATGCACAGTCTTCCTGAAAAAGAATTCAGAATAAAAGTCGTAACCATGCTGACGGATCTACAGAGAAATGTGCAAGAGCTGAGGGAGGAAGAGAGGGAAGTGAGGAAACATAATGCAGAAATCAGACAAAATTCAGCATCCATTAATGATTAAAACTCTCAACAAAATGGGTATAGACGGCAAGTACCGCAACATCATAAAGGCCATATATGACAAACCCACAGCTAACATCATACTTAACAGCGAGAAGCTGAAAGCTTTTCATCTAAGATCTGGAACAAGACAGGGATGCCCACTCTCTCCACTGTTATTCAACATAGTACTGAAGGTCCTAGCCAGGGCAATCAGACAAACAGAGACATACAAGGCATCCAGAATGGTAAAGAAATGGTAAACCACAAGGCAATATCATTTCATACTAATCAGAATGGCTAATACAATAGGAAAAGAAATAACAAGTGTTGACAAGGATGTGCCATGTTTCCTCCCTCATTCACTCTTTGTAGGAATATGAATGGTACAGCCACTGTGGAAAGCAGTATGAACATTTCTCAAAAAAACTAAAAATAGAAACACCATACAACTTAGTAATTCTTCTTCTGGGAATTTTCCCAAAAGAAAAAAAAATCACAAATTCAAGAGCTAAGATATGCAAATAACCTTCGTGTCCATGGATAGATAAATGGATAAGGAAGATGTGATATATATATACATATATATATACACAAAGGAATATTACTCAGCCATAATAAAGAATGATATCATGCTATTTGCAACAACATGGATGTACCTAGAGGGTGTTATGCAAAGTTAAATAAGTCAGACAGAGAAAGATAAATACCATATGATTTCATTTATATGTGGAATCTAAAAAACAAAACAAATGAACAAAGACACTACAAATGGAGAAATAAATCATACAAAGAAACAAATAATAAGGTAAATCTCATGTTTTTTTCTTTAAAATTATTCCTTGGGTTTCAAAGAACATAACTGAGTCTGTGAATAGATGTCTAATAATTTTGGAAAATTATCTTAACCACAATCTGTTTCTTAGTTTTGCAACATTCTCTCCATTTCTTTCTAGGCCACCAATTATGCATCCTTAGGTCTTTCCCATTAGTGTCTAAAGTTTTCTATTTTAAAAAAAATCCTTTTCCAGATAACTCCAATATCTGGATCACCTGTGAGTCTGTTCCCTTATTTTTTTCTTTATTATTGGATGTGTAGGCCTGTATTTTGGTGTTCATATATATATATTATTCATTGCCAGGCTTTAGGTATTTTTTTCAAATGTAATGTTCCAGAAGTCTCACCATGTCCTGTTTTTGTTTTTTTTTTTGCACAATAATAGATATGTTCAACATAATCAGACAGGCTACACTTGTTAAGAAAACTGGGTAAAAGCCCCCATTAAGGCTCATTATGCCTCTTGTCTACCTCAGACCCTGGTTTTCCAAAATGAGCTTGGTATATTTTTTAGGGCTCTTTAACTTGATGGGACCCCATTTCATTGTGATTTTACCTACTGAAGAAAATCTTTGCTCTGCTTTTCACGTTTCTCTGTAGTTTTGCTTTGTTTTGTGTTTCCTATTCCATGTAGTCCTAGTACATGGCAACCATTCTGAGGGGAAAATGATCATGTGTTTGAACCACTCAAATCTTCAGCACTAAAAAGCTCTCCCTCTCTCTCTCTGTCTCTACAGCAGCCCTCTGAATATTAGGCACTAATCTTTGCAGAGGTTCCGCAGTCACATGCTCTTGTTCAGAGCTGGAAAATATCCCCAGGAGTAAAGGCAGCTCCAGGAATCAGCTTCTTTCTCTGACTTCCTTCCTCCTCCTGAATTTTGGTCACTCTAGGTCTTGTTAAGCAGGTCTCTGGATAAGGAAGATGTGATATATATACATATATATATATATACACACACAAAAGAATATTACTCAGCCATAATAAAGAATGATATCATGCCATTTGCAGCAACATGGATGTACCTAGAGGGATGCACTCTAGATCTTGTTAAGCAGTTCTCTGCTAGGTTTGAATGGATGATTTCTATGTCATCTGGCTTTTTTTACTTTTTTCTAGGTGAGAGCATCCATCTGCTGCCTGATATTCCATTCCACGCAGAAGAAAACTGTATATTACTTTTTATTAAGTATAGGCTAGATAGCAGACTATAATCAGTGATGCATAGTTGATATCCCAATATTTTCCTCTAGTTTGAGGAATTTTTCACCTCTAATTCTCCAGCTTTTGGTTGAAGACAAGCCATCAGATTAGTATAATCCACATGTTTTTTGTCCATAAGTATCTTGGACACAAGTAGATCTTCAAATATGATATTAAAGTAAATTTAATTTGAATGGAGTAATTTTATATATTCTAACTTATATGATAATTATACTATAACTATAATGCTACATTATAACTCTAATGTGTAGCTGGTATGGAGGAAGTATATTAATAAAGATGGTTATAACATTCATGATAATAGCATTGATATCTAGAATATCCTGGCCACTGTGAATATTCCAGTGCTTGGATTGTTTTACTTATTTTTCATAGCATCCCTTTAAGATGACTACCGTTATTACACACACTTTCAAATATTGAAACTGATAGCTAGGGTCACTAATTTACTTTCCATAGATTGAGAATTACTAGTCTATTTGAAACAGGCTACCCAGGCAGCCTAATTTCAGTGTCTGACCAAAGAAAACATCATTGTTTTGTGTTATTAGCTTCTCTATTTCTAAAAGCTTTTAAGAAGTTGCCAGAGTTTAGCAGCTTTATTTTATCTAAAAGCATGTGCATTTCTTCATTTGTGTGCTCCCAAGCAGAAGGTAAATGCAGATGAAAATCGTAAATGAGTGAAGCGCCATTCTCCTCTTAGGGGTTGGGCAGTTCACATTCCAAGAAACAGAATTCAAGAAGGAAGGATTCAAATGTGTTTAAATATATGGTACACAAATACTTCGAAGAATATTCAGAGTTCAACTAGAGCTTTTACTAGAGAATTACCAAAAATACAAAGATATTAAATCTGTGGATTTAAAAAACCCCAGAGTGTTCTTACCATTAAACTAACCATGAGATACAAGCCACTTTGGCGTTTGATATAGGTTAGCCAATATTTTGTGCTTTGGGGCAGAGTTAGCATAAAGTATGTTCTATCTGGTAAATCCAATGTAGTAGAGACTAAAACATTCGCACAATGTAGGGAACATGACACATGCGTTTATTTTTCAGGTCAAGATTCTTTCATGGAACTGTTAACAATTATTTGTAATTCATCACTATATTTCTCCAAAAGTTATTTGATAATTTATTATGGTTTTATTTAACTGGCAACTGTTGCTATCATTTTTTAAAACTTACTAGTTATATACTAATATTTTAAAGAAGTCTCTTTCCATCTATGAATCATTTCATTATCCTTGAACAATGCATTATATTAAATAGCACTTCAAGAAAAAGACATCCAAAAGTCTCATACCACAATGTTTGATTAGATAAAAAAGTTGAAAAAAAAAGAATTTGAAACATATTGCATAATATCTAAACATAAAGAGTTCCTTTATTTTTGCCAAATCAAAAGTTTCCATTACTTCCTTTCACTATTTGCAAAAGATGTGAATGACTGCAAAGATTTTTGCACCCTTCATTTTTGACAGAGGCCAGGTCTACATTTCAGCCCTAAGGACTCAGATCCTCCTGAGAATGAAATGTGAGTACAGAAAGCTCATTCTTGTCTTATCTTGGACAGCAGCTTTGCAATTTTTCTGGTACTTTGAATATCTAAAGGATTATACTACAGATGGGATTTTCTCAGGTGGCTATTTGTTCTGTTTTCATCAGACACACTAATATACAAACCAGAGCAACTTTAAAAGTATTGGTTTCCCTTATCAGCTAGCATTTCTATTTCAGACTTACAATAATGATTTTCAAAACTTTTCATTTGTGATAGAAAGGATTTTTCTATTTCTTCTGTAGTAAAGCTAACTGCAATTCTCCAGTGTTAGTTAAACTTAGTTTAATGGATTATGAAATGAAATGCAATCATTTCTCGGAAAAATATTTTCTTTTTTCTTCAAAACAGAGGTTCTACTAGTAATCTTCCCTAGCTTCAGCAGCAATAACAACCACAGAAAAAATAGTTTGCTCCAAAGAGTAAAACTTAACTCAATATTTACAACAAAAAAGGAACAAAAGGCACCAGAAAAAAAGCTATAATACTGCAATATTGATGGTAGGAAAACACATAACTGGCTCCCTTGAAAGCCTTATCAGACCGCAAATATTAGCTCACATAAAATTGTCCAATTAGGTCAAGATACAGGAAAGAAACATTTTCTCGAAGGCACTTTTATAGCTAAAATAAAGTCAGTAAAATAATAATCTTTACTATTATTAGCACTGTAACTCATCATCCCTATGAAGAGAAGATGTTTCCCCTCAAACGTAAGGCAAAAGTACATTTAAGTTTTTTTGTCTTTTAAAAATCAGGTGATTATTTTATTATAATACTTTTTTCTGATTATCAGTCATGAAGTTTTCATTTCACATTTTTAACATGAATGAGTAAAACCTGAGTTTCAGAGCACTCAAGACATATACAAATGTGATGCAAAAAAATTCATTAAGGATGATTTTTATTAGAGCTATTCTTTCAGTCGTATGAAAGTAAGCAAATGCTTTTTATGTAATAAATTCCATAGCATATAGAATTATTTTTAAAACAGGTGCTTTTGACTCACATTAGGTGATTTTTGTATTGTGTTGAGCTCCGATTTACCTCTCAATGTAGCAGCTGCTTCTAAATCACTTTTTGTGCCTGTTAGCTGTGCACAGGAAAGGATCATTTCTGGCAGTGGATATAGGCAGCTGGCTTTAATGATATTAAATTTCATATGTTACACATGCACTTAACTTTTTGGGATGTTCTTAGATGGGAATCATTAGAAAAAGATGACATTCTTCTTAAAGGGGCAAAAGCATCATATTCATTGCTTTAAATACTTTTAGATAAATTTTGTATATGTGAATAGAAAAAGCATGTTATTTAAGTAAATAATGTATTTCTAATACAATTAAATACATAGTTTTATCAAGAATATAGATTTCTAAAAAGGCTCATTGCACAGTATTGCCCAAGAAGACATTTATTTCTCAACAAGATTTGCAATTTTATGAATAGTCAGAGAGTAGGCAGAAAAAGTTTCTTATGTACTTGCAAAAAGCAATTAACAGAAACAAGAAAACAGAAACAAGAAACAAGCATTTAAAATAGGATAAATTCTTGGCATATCCACATGTTGAGATAGCACATTTGTATTAAAATATAACTCATTGTTCTTAAATTTAAAATAGTTAAGTTGAAATATCACCACATGAAAGATACAATTATTTAATATTGTTACATTAAAATTACTATTTTGGGCAAAATCTATTCTGCACCACTCAATTAAATAAGAAAAATACTTGCCATATATCTTCAACTTTTGATAATATGAAAAAGAAATTATGGAATTGAGGGCAGTGACCTCTGAGCTTTACTGACCCTCTCATAGAACAGAAATATTGCTCTGCAGCAGAAGGATGTGAAGAGAATAAAGTATTTCTGAGATACTGTACTGTGTATGTAAAATAGATTCTAGCTCTACATAAGAAATCATCATTGACAAAATTTGTTTTAAAGAGTTGATTTTTAACCATTCATAACAAAAGTACTCCTATTAGCTTCTTTCAGAGATTTTATTCCTAGTTACAATATCATTCTTAAAAACTTTAGAAAATAGCATATGGCAAGATGTAAAGTATAAGAAAAAAATAATTTGCGATGAGATATTGAAATGGTACATTATATAGGAGATGTTATCATGTGTATTCATTTAAACATATATTTCTAAATATACCAAGTGAGGTCTAGGTTGCAGAGCAAAAAAAACAACAGAAAATCCCAACAAGTTCTCAGCTTTTTAAACTAACATGAATAGTGTTGATTAGATTAATCACTATGTTCACATTCAGGCCTAAAACAGAAATTCTAAGATAAGAAAACACAAGACATACAATGGTCTAAGGAATAAATAAACAAACAAACAAACAAATGTATATATATATATATATCTTTAGATCTGCCTTTGGACATCAGCCTATGGTCAAGTCCCCACAGATACTCTCTGGGAGTAGAACGTAAGAGTATGGCCCAGTTTAAGCAGGGCTGAAGGGCTTTATCTGACAATCCCATCATAATATCCTCAGTTCTCTAGCTTAGTATAGGGGTTTTACATTTGTATTTTACTTTACAATTCAAGTCAAATCAAGCACTGACCATTGGTCACATCTTAATGCAGGCTGTCAGCAAGGACAGAGTGCTGAAACAAGGGATCAGTCTGGAAGTACTGTGTTTATTTACACATTTAGACCTCTTTAAGATGTCTGAGAAATTGCTATTCTACACATTTAATCAGTGCTATAATTTTCTGACATAAGACCTTTGATGTCTTTATGATACTGCAAATTGCTTCTTGATTCATTTAGGGAGAGATGAATGAATACTTTTGGTAAGAGGTCAAAGAAAAGCATTAACAAAGAATTGGACATTTAGGTTATAATACAAGTAGACCATGAATAATAAAGCAACATTAATGGAGAGCTTATTATATTAAGCATATCACATTCTGTGTTATTTAATTATCCCCTAAATTCCATAATGGAATAAGAATCATTTATCTCCATTTAGATATAAGGAAACTAAGGTTAAGTTATAGTTTCTAATAAACCATATATCTACTAAAACCAAAGGGTAGGATTCAAATTCTGAAAATATGAATTAGCAACTCACACTTAAATAATGGCAAATAACTGAAGACAACAAAGGAAGATCAAATAATGTCAGTAACTTGATGAAAATTATTTTTACAGATCATAATAATTTTAACTATTTCCTTTAATTCTATATGAAAATGATACATTTGTATCTGACAAATACATCTCATGCCATGTAGTTATGAATAACTTTGCTTTGTTTTTCCAAGTCATTTATAACATATTCAGTAGAAAATGTTTTATTCTGTTCCCAGAAGAAACCTCAGGGAAGCCTCATGACTTTTGAGTTTACTTTTATGTAATCAAGTCTCCTATGTTTACCTTAAGTCATTAAATGTTCTTAATTTAATGATCAAAACATGCAGTCTTATGCAACTGCGTCATTACATCCCCCTTGGGCCATCTGCAGTCAAGGACAGGGGTTTGGTCAGCCTTTCCTTTCCACTCCCTCTCTGTCAGCCTGCCAAGTGTCATTCCTGATCACATTGGTGTGGGTCTGCAGTAAGAGAGAGAGTTAAAAAAAGCATAAAAATTACTTTTAGCCAACACTGTTCCCACATATCCCCTTGAAATCTGTGGGCCCAGAAGTGTTCAAATCTCTCTCTTTTGAGGATGGTCTAACGGATTATTTAGGAACCACCCACTGTTGAAGACCTCTTTCCTGCATTTCACCTGACAATGGTGCATTCAGCTCTGACTAGTGGCTCTCCAGCAAAATCCATTCACTTTCATGACCCATTTCATACACACTTCTCCTGTTGGGAGTCCACCATTCTCTTAGGCTGTCTGTATTTCCATTTGGTCCACACTACGTGCTGAGGAAATACTCCCTGGGTCTCCTTTGCCGAAATACAATAAAAAAATATTTGCAACAGCTCTTTGCCTGCCTCCAAAGCCACTAGCAGTTGGTCTCTTGTTTTCTCAGTGTCCTGGGTTGGAGTCAGACACCTGTCCACTGTGACCATCCAACTTGACTTTCTGATGGCCCATTGATTCTGTTCTCATTTGGCTGGAAGGAAGGTGAGGGCGCCCTCAAACCCTACTGCGTGTTGGGGACTTCGGATTCACAGAACAGCAACAGTTCTCCAAAGGCATCTTTCTCAACAACCGTCTGCCAGTCTCACCACCTCATCCTATTGATGTCTTTCATGTACCTGAGGCTTTCAAGTTCTCTTCCCAGTCATTGTCCGTTTACCATGCTTGAACGTATTTGCATGGTGGTTTATTTGGAATATAGAATATCTTCACACCTCAACCAAAATTGAGAAAGAAAGAACTCCATTTAAATAAGCCGTTTTCGTTTTGATGCATTGGTAATTACTTCTTACCCTAATTATTTTATTTTTGCTTGCAACGACAAAAATGAAAAGAACAAAAAAATGAAGAAAGGAAATTGTTACATAAAAATGCACACACTTGTAATAGAAGGCATCTTCACATGAAAGAGATCTAGTCATTTTATAGAGACCTAAAGGCAAAATAAATCAAAGTTCAAAAAGTACAATTTCTTTCTGGAATAAGAAATGAGAAGAAACTGGTACAGAATTACATTTTAAAAGTATGTATGGATCACATAAGAAAGGTTGTACATGTGAGACCTTCTTGAGGACAAACAATAGAGCTTATTAAAGGTGGGGAGTTACAACACTGTAGCTATAATATTAAAAATATCTGAGAACATAATATTTTCCTCTGTACAAGAGGAAAGACTGGAAACAGGAAGTATAGTGTCCTAGTTAAAAATGTGTGAAGAATTAATTCCAGTAATCATAGATGGGAGAATAAAGAAATATTGAGAAATACTAAGAAAGTTCATCTCATAGGTTTTGGAAATAAATTGGATGTGTTTAGTGTTAGATACAAAATTATGTAGGAATTTAGATGTACATATGTAATTTTCATGAAATGCAGAAAACCACTTTACCCCTTTTCATTTTTTTTCTGAGAATAGCACTGCATTTCATGTTATAACAAAAGTACTTTAAATTAATATTATGCATCCCTTCAATAGACATTGTAGCAGATGCTACAGATACCCCTAAAACCATCACAACATACCTTCAGCCTATAAAATTCCGTTGCAACAGCTATAAGCTCTTTATATGTCTTCTTGGCATAAGGGCTTTGTCTTAGTGAAGCTTGGTCCACCTAAATGCAGAACCATCCAGGACAGGTAGAGGAGGATGTTGGGACAGAGTGGAAAGTTAATGGCACTCAGGTCCCCAAGTGAGATGATTTTATGCTTGTTCTCAGAGTATCTCAGCAGCATCAAGATCCATTCACCCTCATCAGTAACACCCTCTTCAGTAACACCCTCTTCAGTAGCACCCTCATCAGTAACACCCACAGCAGTAACACCCACAGCAGTAACACCCTCTTCAATAACACCCTCTTCAGTAACACTCTCATCAGTAACACCCTCTTCAGTAACACCCTCTTCAGTAACACCCTCATCAGTAACACCCTCTTCAGTAACACCCTCATCAGTAACACCCGCAGCAGCAACACCCTCTTCAGTAACACTCTCATCAGTAACACCTTCTGCAGTAACACCCTCTTCAGTAACACCCTCATCAGTAACACCCTCTTCAGTAACACCCTCATCAGTAACACCCTCTTCAGTAACACCCTCTTCAGTAACACCGTCATCAGTATACCCTTTCATTAGTGAGGTAGGGCAGGGACATGGGACAACCATCATGATAACTTTTTTTGCCTATGATGAAAAATGCTGACATAGAAACAGTGTAGTAAGAACAAGAGGGACCCCATCCTAGGCCTAAGATTCCATTTTAAAAGGCAGAGAATTAGGAGGTATGATTCCTAACATATTCTTTGGTAATCAGACAAAACCCACCCAATCTTAAGCAGGGCAAGCCGTCGTACCGGGTATGTCCCCGCTGCTTTGGGGTAGCCACTATCGTAGAGAAGGGCAGGATCAACAAATCCCTTGTGTTGAGTTTATCTGACAGAATTACCTGGAGGACTGACTGGAGGAGGACGTAATAGCCTTCACTACAGAGAGACATCCTGAGACCACAAGTCAAGCCTAAGCCAACAGCCCCGCGTCCGCCCTTTGCCTCTTCTTGGAAACCTTAAAAAAGAAAGAATCCCCAGCCTTTCAGGGCTCCTCCTTTCTGAGAACACCTGCACTTTTCTCTCTTTAAGTGCATACTTTTAAATAAAGCTTTGTTACGGCTCAACTTACTACATTTTGTCTCTTTGCTATTTCGTACTTTTCCAAGTCTTCACTCTGCTTTACTCCTGGTAAGCAGGAAGGGGCTGCCGACAGCTCGGATGCGGGCCTGCAGGTTCCCATCACCTGGGTGACCCAGAAGGAACTGCAGCTGCAAGAGCCCACCAGAAAATCTCCCTTCTATGGGGCCTAATCTCTCTCCATCTCTTAATTCACCATTCCCCGAATCCTAGGTGGCAGGGGTCAGTCCCCACGCCGTGCAGATCCAAGTGGACACAGGACGCCAGGTGACTCTGCCTTTAAGAGCTGGGAAGGGAATCTGCCCTGGGCCGGGAACTTCCCCCTCTCCCTCTGCACTTAGCTGTTCTCTGCTGCCTGCAAGGCAGCTTCCATTCCCTGCCGCTCTTACCTGTAAGAATTCCCTTTCTCACCTACACTTGTCTGACCTGCTCGAGAATTCTTTCTAAATCAGAGTCAAGAACCCTCCCCGTCCAGGTTGAGGTTTCACCTGGTGCACAGGGAGACCTCCCCACATGCAGTGGCCTGGCAGCATTAGCTTTTTCCAAATCCTGCCTAACCTCTAATTCCTTACTTTTGCTTCCTGGCATCATGTACCAACTAAATTGCCTGCACCTGGTCCCTTTCCTTTCGCCTTAACGTGAAGGAAATTCCAAATGTATTGTCATTAATATTGTAATAATCATTAGATTCCTTGATAGGTATGGAAATAAGTATGAAATAGATATGGAAATATTCTATTCCAAAATCATTGATTGAATTAAATTATCAGAACTTTAGAAATACCATTTGATACAGAGTTGGAAATCAGTTTACCCTGTAATTTGCCATAGTGTATTACAATTATCATTTAAAATTGTTTTCACCATTTCTGGAATTGCCTCTCATGCTTGCCTTCCTGATATTATAAGTATATCTCATGTTATTGCACTTCATTTTATTATGCTTCAGAGGTAATGTGTTTTTTACAAATTGAAGGTGTATGGCAGCCCTTTGTTGCAGAAGTCTATTGGCACCATTTTTTCCAACAACTTTTCTCTTTTTGTGTTTTTTGGTTACATTTTGGTAACTCCCACAATATTTCTAATTTTCTTCTTCTCCTTATATTTGCTAGGGTGACCTGTGTTTGGTGATCTTTGATACTGCTTTGTAATTGTTGCGGTGTGCCAGAAACCATGCGCACATGAGATGGTGCACTGAACTGCTCCGTGCTGTGCGCTCCGACTGCTCTACTGACTGGTCGTCTCCCCACCACTCGCCTTCTCCTCTCTATGCCCCGAGGCCCAGCAATACTGGAATTAGAACAACTAATAATCCCACAGTGCTATCTAAGTGTTTTAGTGAAAGGAAGAGTCACATGTCTTCCACTGTAAATCAAAAACTAGAAATGATTAATTTAGTAATAAAGGCATGTCAAAAGCCAAGATACGCTATAGGGTAGTCCTCTTGTGCCAAACAGTATTCCAAGTTGTGACTTCGAAGGAAAAGCTCTTGCAATAAGTTAAAAATGCTACTCCTATAAACACATAGGTGATAAGAAACTAAAACAGCCTTGTTGCTGATATGGAAAAAGTTTTAGCGGTCTGGATAGATAGAAGATCATACCAGCCACATCCCCCTAAGAAAAGTCTAATCCAGAGCAAGGTCTTAACTCTTTTCAGCTCTATGAAGGCTGAGAGAGGTGAGGAGACTGCAGAAGAGAAGTTGAAGTTAACAGGGGTTGGTTCATGTGATTTAAGGAAAAAAGTCAACTCCATCCTATTAAACTACAAGGTGAAGCACAAGTGCTGATGGAGAAGCTGCAGTAAGTTACCCAGAAGATGTAGGTAAGGTCATGAAGGTGGCTCTACAACAGATTTTCAGTGTAGATGAAAAAGCTTTATATTTGAAGAAGACGTCATTTAGGACTTTGATAGATAAAGAAGGTAAGTTGGTGTCATGCTTCAAAGTTCCAAAAGACCAGCTGGCTGTCTTGTTAGGGGCTAATGCAGCGAGTGACTTTAAGTTGAAAGCACCACTCACTTACCATTCTGAAAATCCCAGGGCCCTCAAGAATCATGCAAAATTTATTCTCCCTGTACTCTATAAATGGAACAATAAAGGTGTCATCCAATAAATGGATGACAACATATCTGTTTACACCACAGTTCATTAATATAAAGGCCACTGTTTTGACCTACTGCTCATTGACAACGCACCTGGTCATGAAGTAATGTTGTTGTCATGCCTACTAACACAACGTCCATTCCGCAGCCCAAAAATCGAGGAGTAATTTCAACTTTCACGTCTTCTTATTTAAGAAACACATTTGTAAGTCTATTGCTGACATAGTGATTTCTCTGATGAATTTGGATGAAAAAAGATTGACAACTTTCTGGAAGTAATTCCCCATTTTAGATGCCGTTCAGAACATTTGTGATTCTATGGGAAGTCAAAATACCAACATTAACAGAAGTTTGGGAAAAGATGATCACAACCTTCTTGGAAGAGTTTATGGAGCTCACGCCAGTGAAGGAAGTCACAGAGAATATGATATGAATAGCAAGGCAACTAGATTTACAAGTGGACATTAAATCACTATAATCTCTTGACGAAATTTGAACAGATGAGTTGCTTTTTATGGATGAGCAAAGAAAGTGGTTTATTGAGATGGAATCTATTCCTGGTGAAAAAGCTGTGAGGATTGGTGAACTGACGACGAAGAATTTATAATATTACGTAAACATAGTTGATAAAGCAGCAGCCGGATTCGAGAGAACTGACTTCAATTTTGAAAGAAGTTCTATTGTGGGTAAAATGCTATCAAACAGCATCTCATGCTACAGAGAAATTGTTTGTGAAAGATAGAGGCAGTGGATGTGGCAAACTTCATGGTTGTCTTATTTTAAGAAATTGCCACAGCCACCCCAGCCTTCAGCAGCCATCAACATAGAGGCAAGACCCTCTACCAGCAAGAGATTAAAACTCACTGAAAGCCTAGATGATGATTAGCATGTTATAGCAATACAGTATTTTTAAATTGAGGTATGCACATTGCATTTAGACAAAATGCTATTGAACACTTAATATTATACACTATAGTGTAAACATAACTTTCATATGTACCAGAAAACTAAAAAGTTCATCTGACTCACTTTTTTGCAATACTGGCTTTATTGCAAACCCAAAATATCTCTAAAGTATGCCTGCAATTATAATCTCATTTTCCACAATGTCTTTGTTTTTGAAAAAAGCAGGATCAATATTATGAAACAGATGAAGACATTTATTAATTTGTGACTGAGAAATTATAAAACATAACTACTTGGAAAATTCCTTATCTAGGCATTTAGTAATATAAATATTAACTTAATAACATTGTTGGTATTACATTTTCATATTGTTTAATCTACTATTAGTAAGGAATATAAATTTATGTGTCTAACAAAATATTATAGAGAAATAAATATCTGTACTTTAAAATGGTACAAAAATAAGAGTCACAGTGTAATCAAGAAAATATTGATTTGATTTTTAATGATAACTGATAGAATTATAACATGATGTTTACATTTTTGAAACTTATCAAAAGTCTTTGAACAGGAGACTTTTGTAATCTGTTCAAAGTTTCATTCAAATTTAAGTTTCAGTAATTGTTATTGAAAGCCACTAGGAACCCATATGGCAGAGAAAACTGTCTCCCTAAATGTCTCTCAATATGCCAAGTTATATTCTAGATTTTGACTGTGGGATAAACCTTGCATTTCATGTTATTCTCTGCTTGTACGCACAGTAACAATTCTCTTAGAGTTCCAAATTTTATTTCCATTGACTTTCAGAAGTTTGTTTTGTTTTTCCTCATTTTTCAAATAAGAATTTCTTTCTATGTATACTCTGGTATTATCACTAGTATGAGAGATTGTTGAGACAAATGATTATTGCTTTTATTACAAATAAAATAAATGGCCCAGTTTGCTGGGTTCATATAAAATCAATTATTATTTATATCAACTTTGTTACTATGTAGCTGCTCTGCTGTGTAAATGATTTACAAACTAGTCAATGAAAGAGAACAATTCAGTAAATCAACTATCAAATTCAATTTATCAAATCCTTTTTTTCAATGATTAATTCTAGAAAATTTTCTCATTAAAATAATCTTTGTTCTGTTTAATTATATGACCCACAAATATTTGAGTTTTAAAGCGATATTTGCATAAAGCTAACCATGATTGTCTATCAAATATTTTTCAAAAGCTTCTCAATAATATTGCCTTTTATTTTGTTTTCTATGGGGATGCTCCAGAAACATTATGCAGCCAATGGGAAGTAATGTGCCAGCCAACCACATTCCAACCTAATTATGTCCACCTGGTACATAGGAACTCTACACATGTGCAAAGAGTGCTGAAATTAATTTGCTGTCTTTTTAATGCAATCAACAGTGATATGGAAATGTGATTTTTTTTCTTGCTGCTGTTTTACTAAATGCTGTGGAAAAAATAACAAGGTTTTTTAGGATCATACAAAAGATTAAGACACAAAATACAGAAAATCCTTCATAAAATCCACTGAACATTATAAATATAGAAAAGTACATTTTTGGCATATGCAAATAGACAAAGTGCTAAATTGTCTCAAAAGGAAGTTTACAATTTTCTAGCATGATTTATATGACCTCTTCAAGAAAATATATATTTTTTGAAAGGGCTGCTTGTTTCAAATATTATTCACTTGATAAATAAAAGTCCAGTATTTTCATCAGCATGCTGGATGTCAATTCTACTTTTTGCTAGGGATGTTATTTCACCTGAAAGCTGTTCAGTGGCACACAGACATCTGTGCTATGCAGCCGACTAAGAGTCCAAGTGGTCTGGCAGGCATTCAAAATGATTAGCAATAGAAAACCTCATTTGGAAAAGAGAAACATTCATGGAGCTTTGAGTTCAGTGAC
Source organism: Phataginus tricuspis (assembly GCA_029783875.1). NCBI lineage: Eukaryota > Metazoa > Chordata > Mammalia > Pholidota > Manidae > Phataginus > Phataginus tricuspis. The sequence continues at coordinate 21,470,347 of JAQQAC010006877.1, forward strand.
TTTCCTTTGTGTCTACTCTTCAGGGGGAAACGTTTCATTTATAAAACTGAAAAGACACATCTTGAAAGTAAATATTGATAGTCTTGATACATTTGTTAATAAAAAATAGCTTTCTGTTTGTGGTCATGCTTAAATTTTAGTATCTAAAGACCATTGCAATATAACCACTATATTGCTTTTCAATCTTTCCCCTATGGTCCCCCACATACATCAATAAGTTTTTTATTTTATTTTATTTTATTTATTTTTTCAACATCCTTAAAACTCTATATTGAAAGTTCTTAGCATTTTAACATTGTCTGAGGTTTCTAGGCACAGAGTTGTCCCCAAATTCCAACAGACTTGGCCATTTAATCTGTAATCATGACCCAACACTTAAAGTATTCTGAGATTTCACTGTGATATTCATTGGTTCCACTGATATCTATTATTTTATGATTTCTTCTAAGGTATATTTTCTGAAGGTGTAATTTCTATAATGGTTTCCTGGCAGACTATAATGTTCAGAAATATTCAGCACTGCTTTCTCTGAGATAATATTACATATCAATTGTTGACCTCAGGCATCCTCAGAAGACTTGCTCTGGCCATTTAAATATGACATCTGTTACTTCTGAACAGAAATCAGAACCACTGTAGATAAGTCTGACTGAGAAAAAGAATGCACTGTTGACTTTCTTGATATTTTAAAATTAAGAATATTAGAGGGAGGGAACATGTTTGCATAACAAAGAAGTAAAATAAGGAATTTTTGAACTCTAGGCATTCTTTTTTAAAAAAAGTGCTCATTTAGGACAAAGGAACTGAACAGACATTTTCCAAGACAGAATACATATGGCTAACAGGAACATGAACAGGTGCTCCACATCAGTAATCATCAGGGAAGTGCAAATCAAAACCATAATGAGATATCAGCTCATACCTAGAACGTCCACTATTGAAAAGACAAGAAATAACAAGTGTTGGGGAAGGGGTGAAGAAATGGGGACCCTCTTAACATTGTTTGTGGGAATGTAAATTGGTGCAGCCGCTATGGAAAGCAATATAGAGGTGTCCCAAAAAACTAAAAATAGAAATGTTGTATGTACCAGTAATTCCACTCCTACGAATTTACCTAAAGGCAATAAAATCTCTGATTTGACATTATATATGCCCCATTATTTACAATAGCCAAGATATGGAAGCAAACACAGTGTCCATCAGTAGATGAATTTATAAAGAAGTGGTAGATAAACACAATGGAATATTATTCATCCGTAAAAAAGAAAGAAATCTGGCCATTTGTGATGAGATAGGTAGACCTAGAGGGTATTACGCTGAGTGAAATAAACAAAGTAGAAAAAAGACAAAACCATATGATTTCACTTTTATGTAGAGTCTAAAAACAAAACAAAACAAAACAAAATGAACAAACAGCAATAGACTCATAGACACTGAAAAGTGATTGGTGGTTACCATAGGGGATAGTTTGGGACGAAGAGGATGAAAAGCGCAAAACCTCAATCATGATATAAGTTGGTTACAGCAGTGGAAGTGCAGCACGGAGAATATGGTTAATGATTCTTTGATGTCTTCTATGTTGACAGCAAAGTGTGTAACTGTTGAATCACTGTATTGAATACTTGAAACCAATTTAATATTGTATATCAACTATACTTCAATGAAAATTAAAAATATAGATAAATAAAATGCCCATTTAAATAAAGACTGCTTGTAACATTCCTTTTTTTGAAGCTACTGGGCATCACATAACATAAAATCTTAGTTTTTCTCTTAAGTCAGGCAAGTCTTTATCTTGTTTATGTTTTTTCAAAGTACTCTGTATGCCTTAAATAAGCCTGAACTTCCTTCAAACTAGAGGGCGTCTCCTCACTTTGTTTTTAGTTGATATGTGGGATATGACTTTACATATTGGTGAGGAGGTGGTGTTTCTAAAAATAGAATAAGTTTTATTTTATTTTAATTTAGTCCTAACCTGCATATGTTAGCCATTTATATTATTAAAGCATTTTTTAATTAATGAAGACATATCTGTTCTTGCTTCTTAATCATTTGTAATTTAAATATTAACATGCATTTAAGAAAAATTCATCTGTGTTAGGAAGCTCGAAAACATGTTATAAATTTCATTGTAGTATCCAATTTTCCAGTATTTCACAGAAGCAAAGAAAAAGAAGTTGTTAAAAAGAACCATGTAAGCATCAGCACACAATACATAATGCATACAATATTCAATATGATTCCCCAAATACATAAAGAAATTCTAAAGTGATAGGAATTATTTATTAGTACTTGGGCAACCTTCTAAATCCATCAAAACATTAGACATATGATTACAGTTTCCTATTATAGGATGATGAAACACCTTTTATGAAAAGACGTAAGTGGAAAACCTGGAACAAGATTAAAAAAAAAAGACACTAGATCTATTCTGATTAAAGTAGAAATGAGAGAAAAACAGAATATAAAACCAAAGGAACTGCATATGTCTGTTCCTCCCTAATCATAAAAGAGAGTGGACTTTCATCAACCCAGCTAAGCAATTTATTCACTAACTCTTTGAAAAAATGCTTATGTGATACAGATGTATCACACCATTCTTGATTACCAGTAGCTAACACACTAGAAACCTACAATATAAAAATCAATCATTAAAATCCTAAGTAATACAAGCCATAAAATTGGTCCTAAGAAAGTCTTGTAAGAGTATGGAGGTGAGAGAAATATCTCACAAATGAGATAATCAGAAAACTAGGAGGACAATGTCATCTTTAAGACAGCTTTTAAGGCAGACAAAAAAAAAAAAGAAAAGAAAGAGTGGTATACCAGATAAATTCCAACTCTAGTACAAAACTTTAATTCCTGATAAAGGGAACGTCAACATATTGAGTCAAGAGTAATGTCTATAAGTACAGGAAAATAAATATACGTTGAATGAATTGACTAAGTGAATTAATCTGGAAATATAAATTGGGTCTAATCTACTAAGGCCATTTAAAGATAGACCTAAGAATTTGATTTGTATTCTGTAGAGAAGTATTGTAAGTGTTTTGAATAAGGAAATATCAAACAGATAAATAATTTATCAAAGTCTGACTATAGCATAAAGATAATTTCAAGGGGAATGTTACAAGTAAGGAAAGCAGATGAGGACTCTACTAGAAAGGGCCTACATATGATAAAATGTACAATGAGCTTGTGGAAAGCAAAGAGAAGTATAACAATATTTCTTTTCTTCTTTCCATGCAAAAACAAGTAGAATCAAGCAGTATAAATAGTGATAGTACAATTATGGAGAAATGTAAAAAGACAAGAATATAACAAAAAACTACATTGCTTTACCTCATTTTTTCCCCTTATTGCAAATAAAGTTATGACATTAGTCACTCATTTATGATGCCCACTTAACAACTACCTAGGAAGAAGAAAAGCAATATAACAACTATCGATGAAGTCTTAAAAATTAAAAATGTTATGAAGATACATTTGACACAAAAAATAAAGAATATCTAAGAATCATTCATCAAGATACTGAGCAGAAGTTAATCTTTAATTTTTTTCTCCCATCTAAATATTGATGTTCTTGATTATTATGGAAAGCAGCCAAAATGACAAATCTATTACCCTGGATATGTGTTTCCATAAACATCTTACAATCTTCAGAACTGGATGAGTAATGATATTTCTTGACACCAGTTCCACTTTCCTATCCAGCTGGCTGACAAAAGACCATATTACCTAATTGTTAGATTCGCTGTGGACCACATGCAGTTTGGCTGTAATTGCAGCTGAAAATTATGAAACTTAGACCTCATCTGTAAAGAATGCGATTTTCTGAATTTATTAGGAGCCAAACAAGTTTAACTCTGTAAACATCCCCACCATGCAAGGACAGTGGGTAAGGGCACTACTAGGAAGCTCTGAGGAGGAAAGCCGCCATTTCACCTTTAGAAAAGGAAATAAGTAAAGTCTCGTATGAAGAACTTGTGGAAATGCCAAACCACTGATAACTTTCACAATGGGATGCCCCAGGCAAGCCAGGGACTCTGAAACACTCAGTACCTCTGAGACGGTGACCTCTCGGTTACTATGATGGCTTCAGAACCATGATCTGGTAGTGACAGAGTGTAAGTAAAAATTTCTCTGGTTTTTACACTAGGAAAAAGGATATTGTTGCAAATATCTAACCCCCAAAATAGATTTGAGTTCCCCAAAACAATCTGGTAGAGTTATATCCCTATGAATGGTATGCAAGTTGTTTACATTATCCACATACATTTAAAATTGTTTAACATATGTATTTATATGGTATACTGTGATTTCTATATATGAATTCTCCTTTGTGGCATTACTTAAGATTCCTTTCCAACAGCTAATAGCAAAGCACACTGACAATATTTGAAAGCTCTCCTATACCCCCTGTCATTTTTAGTAGTCCAATTAAGACAACATGGCCCTATATGGTTAGATTTTGCCTATGTGATGATTAATAATACATCACCGTTCTTTACTTATCACTGAAGCTGTTTTTTCATATTAATCATTTGGATTTTTTCCTCAGTGACTTCTCTACTCATATACTTATTAGTTGACTGCATTTTTTTTGATGAATTTGATAAAATCTTTATATATTAAAAAGAGTGAGTGTAGTATCTGAAGCTGTAAAACTAGAAGAAAACATAGAGGAAAAACTTTATGATACTGGTCTTGATAATGATTTCAGAGCTATGACAACAAAACCACAGGCCACAAAAACCAAAATAAATGGAACTACATGAAACTAAAAGCCGTTTCTTCACAGGAAGAGGCTAGCAACAGAGTGAAGGCAACCCATGGAATGGGAGAAGAGATGTGTCAACTACATGCCTGATAAGAAATTAACATCTTAAAAATAAAGGAATCCTACAACTCAATAACAAAAAAATTAATAATCCTAAGGACTTGATTAGATATTTCTCCAAAGAAGACATATAAATAGCTAACAGGAACATTAAAGAAAAATGTTTAAAAAATGCTCAAAGTCACTAACCATCAAAGAAATGCAAATCACAAGGCCAATGACATATCACCTCACATCTGTCAAAATAACAAAAGCCAACCAGTGTTGGTGAGCATATGGAAAAACTGGAACTTCTGAGTATTGTTGCTGGGAATGAAAACTAGCTGCTATGGAAAATAAAGTGGTGGTTCCCCCCCAAATTAAATACAGACCTAACATATGATCTAGCGATCCTACTACCGGGTATTAATCTGAAAAAATTGACATCAGAATCCCCAAGAGGTATATGGGTTCTCACGTTCATTGTAGCACTATTCACAATAGCCAAAACTTGGAAACAAATTTAATGTCCGCTAACAGATGAATAGATAATGAAAATGTAATATATACATACAGTGGAATACCATTCAGCTTCAGTAAAAAAGGACATTCTGTAATGTGAGACAACAAGGATGAATCCTGAGGACATGTTAAATGAAATAAACTAGTTATCCAAAGACAAACACCATATGATTCCACTTATATGTGATATTTAAAATAGCTAAAATTACAAAGGCAAAGAGTAGAATGGTGGTTACCAAGGCCTGAGAGGAGGGGGAAATGGAATTACTGATCAAAGAGCATAACATTGCAGTTTAACAAAATCAATAAACTCTAGAGATTTGCTGTGCCACATTGTACTTACGGTAAACAAAATTGCATTTTACACTTAAAATTTTAAGCAAGTAGATCAAATGTTAAATGTTCTTACCACAATAAAATATTTTTTTAAGAAAAGCAAAAATTTGGAAGAAAAGAGAGAGATAAACTTTGTCAGTTATATTTATACTTTCAACAAAAATATATTTCGCACATTCTTTGAACTAGTTATAAAATAATCATACTGAAGAATGTATTAGGCCATCGTTTCTCAGACATGGTGATTTTGCTCCCTTCCTCCATCCCCAGCTCTTTGGCGATGCCCAGAGACCTGTTTATTTGTCACGGCAGGAGAGGTGGGTGAGCTATCGTCGTATGGTTGATAGAGGTCAGGGAGCCTTCCAAACATCCTCCAAGGCAAAGGACAAGCCTCATACAAAAGTGTCGGGTTGAAAAAATTCTGGATTAAGGAAATGTACAATGACTGATTGCAAAAAGGCTCATTTGAGGTTAATAATAATAAATTTAATTTCAACAATTTTACTTTTTGTTTGTTTTTCAGATTGGAAAGCTGGACTTATCAAGTGAAATATGGGAGTGTTAGAATTATCTATTGGGAAAACATAATAGAAGAACACAGAGTTGAAATTTTATGCAAGCACTGGTAGTAGGAAATGGAATTGAATCTCAGCTATGTAAAAATGTAAATGCTGGTGTAAAAGGAAAGTCAGACAATGAAACAATTGTAAAACAAATACATTATAGTTCCAATTAGAATCAAATCATTTTCAAAGTTACTTGATAGTTTGTTTTGATGATGTTTTTGCCTATTCCTCTATTAATACTTTATTGATTTGATCAAAACGGTCTTTATGTTTCATATCTAATAAGGCAGATTCTCATCATTGTTTTTTTTATTTTATTTTAGGATATTTGTTCTTATATATAAACATTGTAGCTCCAGGGGGAAGGGTGTTCCTGGCCTGGGGTGAGTCCACTATGAAACTGGTGAAACCGAAATAAGTCAAGAGAAAGGGTAGGTTGGGGAAAACCATTTTTATTGCTCACAGCTTGCTTAAATTCACTGGCCATGCTTGCCACCACCTGTCTTTTCTGCCAGGGCTCACACTCTGCAGCCACTTCATGCTCTCTACTTCCTACTCGCCCTTTCCAGGAGAAACTCCTTGCGTGGGTCTTTGGTGACTGGCAGATGTCAGAACAATTACACACCAGGATCGGAGGGGAGGAGAGACGGGCTCTTCTCTCTCTACCCCTTGCCCCAGATCATCAGGAGTCTCTTCAGTGGTAAACACCTACTGATATATAAATAAACTAAGGCTAGGCAGGAGATTTTGGAAATTATGCTATTCACTCCACAACGTTGATGTCATTTTCTTTAAATTCAAACATAATCTAAACCATACAAAAAGCACATGGTAGAAATTTCTGGAGTTTGTTATTATTAAAACAATGATTTAGCTCTATACCTTCCTAGATACTTAGTGACAAGTAAGCAAAGAATGTGGTATTTTTAATGTATCTGATAACCTAAAAATTTTCTAATTAATGTTAGTTGTTTTTTCTTCCTACAGCTTAGGTTTTCCCATGCCTATAATTTATTATCCAGAAAACAAACTCTTATTTTATTGTTTTCTAGTGCTGCCAAGACTTTCAAAACAATGTCAAATAACAATGCTGAGAGAAGTTAGCCCTCTCAGATTCTGGTGTTAATCAAATTTATTTTAACATTTCTCAAATTAGGAAAATAACTGCTGTTGAGCTTTGAAAATGGGCACTATTAAATTCATGGCTCTATTTTATTCTCATTTATAGTTTGGATAAGGGGGAGATAATGGTTTCTATGAATGATATTCTGTCATCTAAGGAGATGAGTGTAGTTCTTCCTCTTCGTCTGCTGGTATTAATACAACTCTGGACGTAGGCTCATTCTTGTATATTGAGGTAAAAGTTTTTGTAGTAACGCATTTTTCTTTTGATTCATTGCTGTGTTCTTTTAGGTTTTATTTAAAATAATAATACACTAATCACAATAAGATTATAATTTTCTTTGTATTGTATATCAGATCTTGATATTAAAACTATGCTAACTTCACAGATTTGGAAAGAATTCCATTTATTTTCAAGACAACTAAAATATATTTGATCAGCTTTTTAGACTGTAGATATCTTTACATTTGACCTGATGACATTTTCAACTATAGATCTTTAATAACCTTTCTAATTGGTTCTCTGATAATTCTATCAGCATTTCTACTTCTGGATCATTTTTAATAAATTGCATCTTTGGATTCATCCATGACCTCTGGCTTTAAAAATATTTTTGATTCATTATACATTTTTCTACCCTCAGAATAATTATTTATCCTCAGAACAACTAATAAGTGATAGCCATGAAAATATTCATTACTGTTAATTCCTGATGTTAAATGAATTGCTGAAGAATGAGTCATAAGAAGAAAGATATGCACAATCTGGAAATCTTTGATACACTACAAAGCTGATAGGCTATGAAGCCCTAATTTCTGTTGTGGTTAGTGTTGTCATCATTGATTTTGTTTTTCTCTTGGAGCATCTTGCAAAGTCATGACTATGTTCAAAGAAAGCATCTCATTTTGCAAATCATACTGCCTTGCTGTTAAGAGGATTTGGTTCCTCTTTCTTGAAAATAATTTGATATTTTACTTGCCTTCCATGATTGCACTAATAGAAACTTTCAGATATATATAACCTTAGTATCTTTCAGGAGAAAATAAAAAATGGAATATGCTATTATTACTAAACACCATTATTTTATCATTGTCAGCAATACAATCATCCTTCAAATATGAATAACTCCACATAAAAGTTTTCTTGAATCATAATAGGCACTATTATTGCTCTGTAGTGATCTGTCTGTTATGGAATATGGTTGATAATTATCACTCTGATGTAAAATGCCATTTCCTCACACATTATTTCCTTTGAAACCCTTTGCTGTGACAGAACATAGTAAAATCATATTATAGTGCTGATATTAAAAATCATGACAGATCTGAAATGTAATGAAAAAAATACAATTTTTTTCTTTGTTACTCCCTAAAATATTCTCTCTAGTTCATGATTTTCTTATTTCAATTTACTAATAAATTTCTTAATATCTGAAATAACTCTTCTCTGCCAGAGTTGTCCAAAAAGTTTACATATTTTTAAAAGTCCTTTGACTTTTTCTTTCAGTAATAGTACTATATTAATTTAAATATTAGAACACATTTAATAGTGTAGATCATCTTTCTTGACTAAAACTCCCGTCAAGAAATTAAATAATACACCGATTTTATGAGTTTTGTAAGACACTCATTCTGTTTCATGTTCAGTTAATACATTTGTAAAATGAGGCAGTTAGGTTTCTTTCAGTTCTTGAATTTTATTATCTGTGATTTAAGCTGGGTCAACAAGTCAGATGGTGAGAACGCAAAAACAGAAATCCATTAGATTGTAAGGAAATAAACCAAGTGTTATAATTTAAGTGGGCTACATAAAGTTTGGAATAGAATACCAACCAACGCCAAACTAATGGGACCAAATTTTGGTTATCAAATAAAAAGAAAATCAGAATGTATGTATGGAAGTCAGAAGAGTAGAATATAAAAGCTGTATGTATATAAGAAAATAAAAGTTCAAGGATCAAGGAATCAGAAAAATAGTTGCAAATTCTTTAACTGAAAGTGAAAAAACTTACTTTCATTAATTTACTAATAGCAAATTAACTTTAAAAGTGAAAATAACAGTTACTGAGTACTTATTATATGTTTAGCAGTCTGTTTTATATAAATTATCTAAATTAACTCTCAGAATAATCATAAAGGTTAGGTGATATTATCATACACATGTGAGCAGTTGAGCAATATGATACTTGAGGTTAGTGAGGAAATAGTTAATAAACATGACCAGACTTAATTTGCCTCCAAATTGTTAACTTTTTTTTTAATAATAAACTTTGCCTACCTCACTCTTTATCTCAGTACCTAACATTATTGATGGTTTAGAATCTTCCAAAGTATTATGCTATAGAATTTACCTTCTTTTTATTGTGTCCTTAAAGCAAACCTCTCCGTGTGTGTTATTACCACCATTGTACAGATGCGTAAAGTGAGTTTTGGAATCATTAGTTATTCAGTCACCTATTAATACGTAACAAAACCATAGTCAGTCTCTATGACATCACAGCTTCTTGACACCATAGTTATATATTAAATCAGAATAACTATTATCTATTTCACAACATTGAAATACAGAAGAAACTGTGGACAAAATATTTGAATCATTGTGAGCATATAGTAAATGATAAATAAATATTGTTGCTCACTATTTTCACAAGCAACCACAAGACTAAGTACCAAGTAGCATTACAGGAAAATCCACAAAGCGAACGAGAAAAGGAAGAAAAAAGTCCTTGCAGATGATAACTGACTAGCTTATACACTAAAAACAACAAAAGGGATAATGAAAATGTGAAAAAATATCTACCACAGTGTTTGGGACATGACAAGTACATAAAATAAATAGTGTTTCATGAGAATCAAGTGATGTGATCTTCCAGGGGAATAATATTCTCCCACTGAAGTATCACTGGCCCACTGCTCTGGTCAGGGTGCTTAAGCTGAGACTTTCTGCTGTCAGTCTGTTGTTTAGTGTATATGCCCAGGTCATGTTTCATCAGTGCAGGTAGATGATAGCTATCAATAGATAGATAGATAGATAGATACATAGGTAGATATGGATAGATGATAGATGATAGAAAGATAGATATATAGATATATAGATAGATATAGATAGATAGATAGATAGATAGATAGATAGATGATACAAATGAAGAAGAAAATGTGTATGTGTTGTGCCTATGTGTTTAGATCTCTCTAACACTCTGGAAATCAATTTCTCACTATTCCAAAATCAGTCATTTTATCCAAGAAAAGTTTTAGCACGTTTCCTAAGTAATATAAGTCTAAAACACACACACACACACACACAAAGGAGAGAAATCATTGGAATAAAGAACATTGTTAAAGAAAATAAATGTGGATGCGAAAGCTAAAGACTATTCATAATTACAGAGAAATAATAAGACTGTCTAAGTCTTGATAAAGAATTATTTAAGCTAGAAATACAGAACAAAGAAAATGTTTCTCTGACTTCTGGTATAACCCTTGAGTAATTTACAGCTGCTTTTCTTTAGGGAAACAAGTAATTATTTTTAAACTTATCAGCATAGATTATCAGGTTTGCGCCTTTGTATAAAATTGCTTTATTGTATTTATTGTTATGATTTTTATTTTGTTATTCAGGGACTCCATTATCTTTTTACATTATTTGACTTTGAGGAACTGTATTTTTTTTATTTTGCTATTATTAATGTACAATTACATAAGCAACATTATGGTTACTAGACTCCCCCTAATATCAAGTCCCCCCCACCAACCCCATTACGGTCACTGTCCATCAGTGTAGTGAGATGCTATAGAGTCACTACTTGACTTCTCTGTGTTATGCTGCCTTCCCCGTATCTCACCCCCCACTACATTATGTGTGCTAATTGTAATAGCCCTTTTTTCCCCCTTATCCCTCCCTTCCCACCCATCTTCCCCAGTTCCTTTGCCTTTGGCAACTTTTAGCCCATTCTTGGGTTCTGTGAGTCTGCTGCTGTTTTGTTCCTTCAGTTTTTTCTTTGTTCTTATACTCCACAGAAGAGTGAAACCTCAGGGACTCCATTTTGATTTAAAAGGCTTACACAAGGTCATTTTATTGAGATTTCAGAATTCTAGTGAAAAATCTCTTCTAAGTTCTTAACATGAGTTCCTCACAATGATTTTGTGCTTTAAAGCTATAGTTCTTATTACAATTCCATACCCATAAACCTAAAGATTAAATATTTCTTTTTATCTTCATAGATGTCATAAGAATATTTTAGAAAAAATGTAGCAATATTTTTGTTAATATGAATTAACAAACCATTTAAAATTGTTTTAAGGAGAGATCTCCAGTTTTCATTAAGTTAATATTAAATAAAGTCACAGATACTTATTCACTCAGTAAGGATCATGGTTAAAGAATAGAATTAATTTAGTTTTATTTGATAATGTTCTATTTCTCTGGAAGACTAATATTCAGAAATCATTTCACAGAATCACATACTATTCTTACTTTTTAACATGGGGTAGACATTTTTCTAGACCCCAAAATATACGTTCTAATTTACTAGCATCAGAATAACAAGCTTTGGGGGCAATGGCTTCTCCATTTCATGAATAAAAGTCATATAATTCATTGATCTTTATGTGTAATGCAGGAGCAGTTCCATCTAAAATTGTATATGCATTTTATTGTAATTTTATGAATTCACAGAGTCCATTACTCTGATGACAGAATTTTGAGTTGAACTCTTAATTTGAAGGCTTTTGAATCCCTAATGAATTTCATGGTACCATCACCATCCATCAGGGACGTTTTCTTTTATTGTTACTTATGTTCACATTATAAAATAACAGTGACTTGGCAAAATAGGTAATACGGAACTTTCTATGTTTGAACACCATAATGGTCTTATCACTAGTTTGTGTAAGTATGATACCTTCTGTTATGTTTCTTAAACATTTATCATTTTAAAATAGAAAATGTATTCAATCACTTGCCATAGCTCACTGAACCAAAATGTTGACTCAAATAATCTATCACACAGAAGACGGAATAAAAAATAATAAAATGTCCTTTTAAATTTGTTTAGTCACAAATTTTTCTTCTTTGACTTTGACCCTTTCCTTTCTTATTACAAAATAGATTTAATTTAAACTGAAAAACACATTTCAGTCATATCCAATACAAATAATCTTCTAATTAGGAAGCTCTAAACTGGCCTAAACAGCTCATTGGTAGTCCTGGGTCTCAGATTTTCCTCATCCGTTTCTAGACACATGGAGATTACTAAAATACCTCCTGCACATTTCGTGAAGAAAAACATTAAGTAAATGTTTTCCCGAGTGTTTTAGCTGGAGAATATTCCATGTTATATATGTATTTTTTTTACCAGAAAGGCATTCTTTGGAAAAACAAAACTGAGGATCTTAATCCCTCTTATCAGCCCCTGTTGCAGGGATCTTTGGAGCTTCTCCGTTTCTCAGGTGCATGATGAATCTTGAGAGTATAGAATGCAGAGTTTCCTCATTTCATTTGAGCAAGTTTTCAAAAATTACTTTCATGGAGCATCTTTCTAAATTAATGTTCTGTGTCATAGGAATGTAAGCAAAACAGAAAATAGAACCAGTAATATTGTAATATCTTGCTACAGTTACAGAGGGATAACTATACTTACCTTGGTGAGCATCTAATAATGTATATAATTGAATTAATGATGTACATCTGAAACCAATATAATATTATATATCAACTATATTTTAATAATAGATAAATGAATAAATAAATGTTCTGGGGATAGAACTATGAGGAGGAGGCACTTCAGGAAAAGATGTTCTAATGCGAGTGTATTTATAGACAAACTCACCCCACGTTTACATTCCATTTATAGGTGTTTCTCTAAAATCATTATTTCTCTGTCTCATATTTTTTCATTCTAGTAACAGAATCATAAATGCTAGACTTAGTTTGATGATTTACAGAAGTACAACATGGTGTGAGTGGCTGCAGTGCCACGGTGACGTTCATAATCTCCACAGAGGCAAAGTTTGATCCAGTGTTCTAAGAGCTCTATATGGAGTAGGTACTTGCTTGCAGAATCCAGAACCCTAGGATCTCTCTCTTTATAACCCTTTAAATTCCAACAGGATGGAAGTAGAGATGAATTTTTAGGTTGTGCAATTCAGAGTTAATATTTCGGTTACTGGCATGTGATTACTGCTGTACCAGTTGCAGAACATGGTTAATCCTGCATTACGTTACTCACAGAAATGTTAGGACTATTGAAGAGGTATCAGTTCAACCATCATGGCATATTTAACACAAACTGTCAGAGCTGGAATAAAAAAAAAGTGATGTTTTCAGATAAAAGCACTTTGATCAAAAAATTTAAACATTCCATTTGAAGTTGTGGTGGAAGTGATTTATTCCTTAGTGGGCTGGCTTTTTTGCCTATGTATTTTCACTGTGTTAGTGCATAATTGCATTTAATTAGATTGCATTTGTTGTAGGAAGATACCCATGCAGGATAGATCATCACACCTTTCTTTCATAACAATATTCTGTTTCAATCTGGTAGCATATTCCCTAACCTCAGCGAAGCTACCAAGGACACTGATAGCCTGAGGTGGAATTCAAGGAAGGATCAAAGAGAGAAATGAACATATATATGTTGAATTATTGCAAAATCTTGATGGGTGATGATGAGAAACTGTCTGTGCACCTCTGTAAAGTCGAACCCTTTTCCTGTGCACTTCTAAAGGATAATAATCTAGTAATTATCTCCTCTAATTGTTGCATTATTAGTCATCTCATCTATTTTATCATGCACAGAAAAGTAAAATTATTGTATCTCCAGAATTAAAACTAAAGCCTTCTCAACCCACATTCAACTGCTACAACCTTTTTCTTTTCCTCTTTACAAAAAACACCTCCAAAATGTTGTCTTTATTCTCCATCTCTAATTTTTCTCTTTCCTTCTCTCTTTGATACACTGTAATTTGCCTTTGACCACCATGGCCTACTGAAACTTCTCTTGTCCATCCATCAGTGCTCCCACTGAGCCTTTACTATGAGCCAATGACTGGTTGGTCCTCCTCTAACTTGACTTTTCTGCATGAACATATGTGTGTGTGTGTATATATGTGTGTGTGTGTGTGTGTAATTATAATTAAATTTAGTGTGAATTTTCACCTCGTATGTTTTTAAAGAGAGAATACAATGATGACTGAAGCCTAACTGGGATCAAAATGTCATTTATTGTTTTCCTCTAATTCCTTTTTTCTCTGGAGAGTATTTTTAATACCAAACATTTTGGCAAATGATCCCACTTGATGTGAGTAGCCACAATTTTCATGTACTGTACAAATTAATTGTGTTATAACTTGGGGAAACACATTTATGTTAAAAAAATACATGCTTTCTGATAAAGATGCACTTATTCTGCTTTAACATGACCTAAAATAACGAATACTTTCTTTTCAATCATACTTTTTTCATCTAATTATTTCTTCAAATTACTTAGGCAGCTTCTCATAACCACAGAGTTTACATTTAGATGTTTCATCATGGACTTATCTTAAATCTCAGACTACTGAGTAATTAAAAGTTTTATAAGAACCTGCATTTCTAATGTATAATCACTTCTAAATTAAATTTATAATCAATGAATCATTTCTCTAATAGTGATCATTATAATAATGTTTCTTCCACTAATTTTCATAATCATGGTACAAGTAGCAGAAAATGTCACAGCTTGTTAGAGGTTTGGGAGTGACACAGGTCTCCCATATTCCAGCTAGTAAAAGTTATTACAGAATGCAAACATATTCTTAAAGTTCTTCATTCTCCCCATTACTACTTTCCTGTGAAATATGGAATGGTACTTCTTTTTCCATCCAAGAAAATAAGACCCTAAAGAATATGCAGAGCAGAAATCATGGAGTAGTGAAAGGAATTCAAGGTTGACTTCAGTAAAAAACCCATCTTTGTAATTACTGGCGGCCAGATTTGAAAAATTCCACTAAGTCCTCTGAACATTTCCTTTTTTGTAAATTAAAAAAATGCTGCATTTGTCACCATTTTACCTCCACAGATAATTTAAACAATCCCATTTGGTGAAGACATTATTTGTATTCATCAATAAGTTCCTGTATAGAAAAAAGAGAAGCTGATGATTTTTAGACCAAAGAAACTGGTATCTTCTTTTGGGAAATAATTAGTTAACATTCTATATGTAGTGACCAGGAAGAATAACGTAAGGTAAAGATTTACCTGCTTTGAAATGAAAACTGCTATGAAGTCCCTTTTAGTATATTTATATGCATATATCTTACATGTCAATAAGAATTTATCATTTGATGATTTTTAAAAAAATTACTGATAAATGACCTTATAAGACCTGAAAAGGCTTCAGATAAAGGTGGGAAATTGAAACTAAATAATTCGATATAGTTCATTCTACAATTCTGACTGGAAAAAAAAATGATTTTATGAAACAGCTTTCATTGTTTCTGATCCAAACAGGACCATAAATCACATGGCAATTTTCCTGTCCATGTTATCCGTACTTGTAAGCATTTCCCTAATAACTGAAGAAATAATCCGAGTCGTCCCCTTTTAAAAATTGGAAAGTAACATGATATCTTCAACTTTCTAGACAAGGTCTAAAAAGAAATGTGCTTTTGACACATTGATTCTTTCAAAGGTATAGATAAATGGTAGATAGATAAATGATAGATGAATAATAGAGCTGAGCAAATACCTGAATAGTTTGACGAAGACTTTCATTCCCCTTAAAGGATTATTATGGCTAGTTCATAGCCTCAAATACTGAATCCCTGTGGATAAGTCAAGAAATACAATTCAATTTTTGGATACACTTTGATTTGATTTGGCAAAATTAAATACATATTACCAAGTCATCTGAATTCATTCATGATTATATAATATAGTCTATGAAGGACTTGTTGAACAAAATATGTTGTGTGGAAATAAATAAAAGGGAAGAAGACTCAGCTACAAGAAAAAATATTAAAAAGGGAACTTTTGTCTAATTGCCTTTAAATCTCACTATCTCTTTAAGGAATGCTACTTTAATACCAATAAACATTTATGTGGATTTAAAAATTAATCTAAATTGTACTTCCATATGAGAAATATATTAATACAAAGCCATTTAGAGTTAAATTTACTTTTAGTATATATATTTATTGGCATATTAAGCATACCTATTTTAATTGGTATAATTACCCAATAACAATATTCACAAATGCTTTGAAGAAATATTTTTGGTTCATTAATTTAGTCTTTTAGGTATCTACACTTGTTTTATCTCATTCATTATCACACACTTAAGATATTTTTATCTTGTGACCTATTTTACAATAATGTATTTTAATTATATTTCAATTACAGAAGTATCATAATTTTAGGAAAATAAAGAGGACGTATATAAGGGTGAAAGATTAAATATTCATAATCTTCCCCAAAGAAATAACAGTTGTTAACAATATGAAATAAATTTCTAGGAATTGACTGTGTCTCCATTCCTTTCTCTAGTCTCATATATTTCTATAAATATACATGCATATTCAGTATTATGCATAGATATTTTATTAGTTGAAAACTTGGAGGTGATCTTCTCGGTTCTTCTAAGGACTTTGTCTTTATACGTTAAGCATTGTGTACTATATTGACTTCTTCCTTGTGCTTGATCTTGTTGCTGTTACACTGTTTGACTCATACTTCATATAGTCTTATTTCTCTGTGTTCTTGTCTTTTTAGGCTAGATAGATTATTCACCTTCAATTACTATTTCTGTGGCGGGAGTCATTGTGAATATTTCATAATCTGTGTCACACACATAACAAGTGCAGTTGACTTGAGCTCCATCAGCAGCCAGTACTTGGGTCTGAAGTACTATTTTACATTCACTAGTGAAACATACAAAATAAATATATTCAAACCTTATTCCTGGTTTACCAACACATTTAAATTTTATATTGCATAGTGTCATTTGACAGTGATTCAGTGATGCTCATTTGAAATTTGAGACCCCCTTCTGATTTTATATTATCAATGTAGAGAGATACGGCACAAAATGTCACTTTTGTGTTTTAGTTTAGAAACTCAATTCCAAGAGTTTGTTTTATAGTTTGTATTCTAAGATGGAGGTTATTTTAAATATAAACAGTAATGTAAAATGAACAAATTATAAAGCATGTAAAACAATATAATAATATATTAAATTTATTTCTAAGATATTTTGATCAAATATAGACATTTTTATTTTAAAAAGATGCACATGAGAAAAAATGTCCATGAGTCAAAGGTTTTTAAAAATTACTTCATTGTGATAGATTTTGTTTAACATTATGTTTTAGTGAGAAGCTACCTTAAACAGAGGAAAAATAATTGTGTACTGTGTGATAGGTAATCTCTGACTCTTGTCTTATATTTTTTTCATATAAAATCTGATTGTGTTGCCATCCCTCTATCCCTCCATCCATTCCTCCATTTGCTCATCTATTTATTAGTGAGACAAATATATATTTAGTATTGGTATGTTCTGTTTGATAATGCACATGATGAAAATTAAATAAAACATGGTAACTGTTTTCACAGTGCATAAGATTAATTTCTCTAATTTCCTTGGTCTAATATTTAGTCTCACTGAATATTAAAAATATATATTTGTTTTCATAAAAACATGTCATAACTTGAATTTTCTTGCATCTTGAACGCATCCCACCAAACTGAAAGAGCTTACTTCGGCAAAAAGGTGGAAACCTGTTTAGCATGTTCAATAATATATAATTAATTTTTCCCTGCTACATTTAATATAAGATTTTGGACATACAGAATTTTACGTAAAGTGAAAAATAAGAAATCAGTACCTACATACACATAACAGAGCTTAAGTGATAATACAAAATAATTTTTGGAGACCCTTTTTAATATAACCTTAATAAATATCTGTCTTCTTTCCAACAGTGTTAGCAAAGATGGAATCATTATTTCATCCATTCACATTTTTTGGGCATTATCTTTGTGTTAAATGTGTAGTAGGCTCTGGATAAAGAGTAATCAACAAATTAAAAATAGGTTTCACTCTCATTAAACTTATAATCTTTTATGGGAGAAAGTCACTCTAGCATATGTTAAGAGTAGAGAGCGTCCCCCTTCACTTTTAAGCTATGGAATGATACTATCTGATTCATATTTTTAAACATCAGTTCATCTAATCAAGGTAGAATATATTGAGGAGGCCAGGCATGTAAGAATAGAGACTAATAAGAAAGAAAATGCATTAGACCAGTTGGAGCATTATCATGCTTTAGAATGGTGTGCTGAGAATAAAAAAAAGTTGACTGATCTCACTTAGGATTAATAGGACTGGACAGATGGGCTGTGAACTAACAGAGGGAGTTTTCCAGATGAATGTGTGGGAGTTTGTATTTATCAAAAGGAATTCTAGGTGGATAGAATATTTGTAAGGGAAGTGGTGAAATCAGTGGCTATTTGGAAGATGTAGTGATCAGGTTACTTTGTCCAGATATGAAAATAAAAGACGATTGATGTTTTGGTCTTATTATCAAATTTAGAGACATAAAGAGCAGTATGTAAACAAGTACAAATTTTATCTTGCAATGAAGAATGAGAAATGCAGCTAATTCTACAGAGCTATATCTGGATGGAGGGAGTTCAAAGGAGTGTGGAAGAAAAAACTTTTAGGGTGTTGTGGATTAAGTCACAGTAAAGTAGGCAGAAGGTGCTGGAAAGGTTGACTTTCCACTCTACCTAAACATCAGAAACTTACATTTTAACAACAGTATGTGCTTTGTATTTACAGACAAAATAGGCAAACATTTTTGGAAACTCATAGTCAAGAATTTACTCTCTAATGGACAAATGTGGATTATCATGATTGTCGTGTCATTTAACCGTCTAGTCTTCATTTTCTTGCTGTCTCTCCCAGCGTGGATGTCTTCTGGGAGAAACAGATCTTCATCTTCATGCCCGATACACCGCTAAGACTTTGGTGTCTGTTCTGTCCATTCACTCTGCATCACTTTCTAACGTTAGTCCTTGATCCGATGCTGTGTTCCTTCTTTCTGACTTAAGCATATTCCTGTTAAGGATGACGGATCACTTAACATTCAGCATGTATCTACTGAGCATCTTCAATATTCCAAGCATTATGTAATAATTGGGATTCCCGCACATGCAAAAAAACTTTTGGCACCTGTCTATTTCTTAAGTGTTTGCTTCCATCTCCCAGGTTTCAGGTACCTTCATTTTGTTTTGTTTCTCACTGCCTATAAATATCCTGTAAGTTTTTAAAATCGAAATACAAGTGAATGAATTGACAGGACATTTACTCTCCTAAACATGTGAACATCATTGTAAATAATGTTATATTTAAGAATATTAATATGCCTCATGTGCTAGTTAAGAATGCTGGTGTTAATTCTCAATGAATATGCATTTATCAATTGATGAAATATTTATAATGGTGAAATTTAAGGGGAGAGAAATGTGATTTGGAATAACTTTTAAGAGTCAGTTATTACAAAAAAAAATAGAAATTTGCCTGGTTAAAAGCTTCAATCTCTAAAAATATCATTTTGAAAACATCCTATAAAGTATATATTTATTTCATCAATTATCATAATATTTATTAATAAAATTAGAAGGAAAAGTGTGATGTTTGCTTCCTTTAAAGGCATAAAATTTTAATTTCTTAATTTTTTTAATAATCTCAAGTTTGTTATTTTTGGTTAAATGCTGCACTTGCTAATTAAAACAGCAAGTTGCTAATTCCATTAAAATTATTCAAAAAATTTTAAAGGGAATGTTAAAAAATAACTGGGTTATCTTGAGATATATAAAACTAATTCCATTGTGTGTTGACAATAAAGTGTGAAATATAAATGCTAGGAGATTTTAACTGAAAGGAGATTTTGAGAATAATTCATTCATAAAAAGATTTTTTTTATTTCTTTTTCTATTTTGTGCTCTAGGACTAGAAATTGTTGTGATATTTTTTTCTTCTTTAACAATCATTGCTGGTGTTTGTATGCTTAAATAAAACTTATCCAGTAAAGTCATTTATTGAATTATTTAGTAGGTGTAAAATGTCAGATATATTATTATTACAATAAATCTAAATTACATATCCTAGTTCAAGTTAGGAAGCTTGCTAATTAAACCAGGAATTGTAGTAATCAAAATTAGTGTGCATATCCTATATTATTCTCTTCTGTTTTGTGTATGTAGGGCCTGGGAATATGATAGGATAGTCCTTCCTTGATTATGTTATTTCTGTGGCAAAGATTAAGGAATTTTGCAAATGAATTTAGGCCACAAATCAATTGATTTTGAATTTATCAAAGGGGAGATTATCTTGGGTAGACCTGACCTAATTAGACCTAATCGGTGAGTCCATAAAAAAATATTAGGCCTTTCTTGTCTTGAAGTCAGACACTCAGAGTATGAGAGATTGCCCTGGTGGCCTAAATGAAGTGAACTGTCACATTATGGGGGCGTATGTTGGGTAGGACCTGAGGACCGGCATGAACTACTGAGAGGGCCCTGGCCGGTCAGCAGGAAAGCGGGTACTTTAGTCCCTCAACTGGAAGGAGCTGAAGTCTGCCAACAACCACATGATCTAAGGAGAGGGCTCTAAGCCTTAACTGAGAACCCTGTCCTGGCAATGACCGAGATGTCAGCTTTGTGAAATACTGAGTGGAGAATCCAGCTATGCTGTGCCCAGACTTCTGACTTACAGAAGGGGAGATAATGAACAGATATTGTTTTAAACTGCTAACTTTATGGTATTGTGTTGTGCAAAACTGTAAAGCTAATAGAGCAATAATGATAGGCATTGTGAGGGCAGCATTCTATTACAGTTTTACAGTATACTATTCTTGCTTACTCTTGTACCACAAATTAAAAAACTGAAATGACTTTTGTAACTATTCCTCTTTATCAATCCCCACATTTATTATCCTGGCTTAACTGTATCTCCCCCAAAGTTTATGGTGAAATCCTAACCCCTAGTACCTTAGGATGTGACCATTCAGAGATAGGGTCTCTAAAGAAGTTAAGTTAAAATGTGGTCATTAACATGGACTCTATCCCAATAGACTGGTGTCTCTTAGTAAGAGGATATTTGGACACAGACAAGTACAGAAGGATGATTATAGGAAAGCACAGTGAAAATACAGTCACCTACAAGTTGAGAAGACAGATCTCAGAAGAAACCAACCCTGCCTACACCCTGAACTTAAACTTCTCCAGAACTGTGAGAAACATGAATTTCTACTATTTAAGCCTCCTAGTCTGTGGTGCTTTGCTTGTCCTAGCAAACTAATACACATCCTACAATTCCTAAACACATCTAACTTGGTATTATGTCTTCCATCTTTAAATCCTCATATTCATCTCATGTTTAACCTTTACTATGGTAATTACAGTATTTAAAATAAGCCATGTTATTGTTCTACAATTCAGAAAGATTTCAGTCTCTTAAAGTTTATAAATTAAACAAAAGACTGAGTATATTAAGTAGAAATTTCTACTGCTTAAAAATGCTAATTTTCAACCATAATTCACATATCCAATAACATCAAATTGCTCCTTTCAATTATGAATTAAATTCAGCAGGGCTATTTTATACTTACTGGATAATGTGCGATACTGGAGATTTCTAAAATATTAGACACCTTCTGAAGGTGACTAAAACCTAGTTATTGGGTCAGACATGGGAGCTGATTACATATTTTCATTGTGTGGTGCCTAAGTGCTTTACCTTTGTTCTTATTTCTCCAAATTGGGAAGTACAGAGAAAGAATCAAAAGTTGATTATAAATGCTTATCCCACTCAAAGGCCCAACAAGCGTCCAGACAGACCTGTAGGCTATACCAGTGTGGGGTCAGTCAGCCATAGACACAAATGGCCATATATCTGAATCAAAAACTGAGAGCTACATATTTGGTAATTATATTTTTATGCAAATAAATTTGAGTTAGAGTTTGTAAAAAATTATTCAAGATGACGTATAAAAATAGTTCAATTCAGCACATGACTAAACTAACATGCTAACTTTCATGCTTCTGGAAGATAAATCGTTTTATGTACAAATGATGATGAATTTGGATCATTAAAAAATCATGGCAGATTTTTCAAACGGTGGTTTGCTTCTATTTTCTTAAAACTTAGTATTCAGCTGAGATTTTGTATTGTGTCTTCTTAAATAATGAACTCGAATTTTATTTTGAAATACATTGTTCAAAAAGAAAGATATAGCTTAATGATTTGTAGAAGGAGTTAGAAAAATGTAGTTAGGTAAACTTTGTTTGGAATGTGTTGACTTGTGTATAATTAAGAACTCAAGTATTATATTCTATTAACATATTGCTTGGATATGGTTGTACCTACGAGGTTTTATAGTATTTATGACCTATACATGAGACCTATACACTTGTTTCATTTTGATGCAATAAATGTGAGATGAATTGGTGTTAATGGTTTTTTTATAAATCTGTATTTATAAATAAAATGAAGTCCTGCTACTTTCCCAAATTATGCTGCAAGCATAATCCTCAATAAGAAAAGCTTACTGGCTGAAAAACAAAGTTTTCTGTTTTTTTTTTTTTTTTGCTGTTAAATATATTCCTAGAAACATGTTATAAATGAGGATCATACCAAAATTACCTTAGAAAAGTATGAATGTAAGCATCTCTATTTGTAAAATTAGAGCAACGAAAAAGACAAACTAAAGAAATCTTTTTTAAGATATTAAGATTCTCCAAAAAACACACACACACATATACACCTATATAATTTATAATGTCACTCAAACTTTAATACACAAATATTCTATGATTGTGCATAATGCATGGAAATACAGGCATTTCTGTATTTAAAAGTGTTGACAGGAACATAAAATATTTTTCTCATTTCATTTAACAGAATGTAAATTTTAGTTTATTTCATCATTCTTTATCATAACTTACTTAGCAAAGTCTTACACTGCATATCCAATGAAATTATATAACAAAGAAAAGAATTTATAACACAGTGTAGAAATTTGACAAATGTGTATCATCGTAGCAAAAAAAAAAAAGAATGCAACAAAGACATCTGTTGTTTTTCAATATATGAAATGGGATGTCTCTTTTAGTGAGACTATTGCTTCTTTTGTCAATCGCCAAAATATTTGTGCTTCTCTTATGTATAATTTAATATCTCACAAAAAATAATTATAAACGGGCATGCCATTGTGCACTAAAATTACAAAAGAACACTTTCAAAGAAATTTTCAAGGGTGATAATTACAGTGTTGAGAGAGGACTATGAAATTTCAAACTGTGAACTCTTAAATTGCTGTATATAAAGTTGCCAATCCCCGTTGAATTTCTCTTTTTAAATTATGTACTGCAGATTATTTCCTCTTTTAACATAATCTCTAGACAGAACTCAGTTGTTGCTGATGCTAAAAGGGAAATATTCTCATTGCTGAATTCAATTCTCATCGTCTGAGCTATGAAAGTTCTAGTGCTTCACCTGATGTCAAATCTCAGATGTGACATGTTTTATTGACCACGGTATGATTTAAAGAGCGATCAAGAAGTGATAATTTATTAGGTATGTGCATAGCCTGGAAAGAATACATAACATAATAGCTTGATTATAAGATATTGCTGCTGATGCTTTTGACATCCAGAAACACAGAGAGATGATTGCATTTTGAAGAAGAATGAAATTTTTTCAAATTGCCACTTTTTTCAGACCTAACCTCTCTGGTCACTATTTCTTGTCACTGTCTAAACTTAAATACATTGTTGTAAAATTTAAAGCTAGGTTGCAGAAGTTAAGACCAAATGGATATATGGTTGAAGAATTAAAGACAAAGTGTAGATTTAATTTTATTATATTATTCTAATGTAAAGTTTTTTAATGTAGTGAAATCAATTAAAATATCAAGTTAATTCCTTTTTTATTTTAAACATAACTGGCAAGTTGAAATAAACTATTTGGCCTGTTGGAGAGATGATTTTTCTATGTAGACCCTACATGACATACAACAAAAAAGATTTTTAGACACTTTTTAGAAACAGAATTTTGTCATTTGGGAGCATTTCTATAAGCTCTGAAATTTAAGAAAAAACTGCATAATAACAGCATTAATTTAACACTAATTCAGATAGCAAGGTTATTTGTGTTATATATGGATATAAGGAGACATAATAATTCATCTCTGTGTCTTTATTTCATTTATCATAAAACATCATTTCTTAATTATTAGTTGTATTTTTAATTATCTCTCCCCAGAGAGAATGCATTTTTTTAAAAAACAATAAATATATTTTTCTTGTTCATGCTTTAATTTATGCAACACAGTAGAACACCTAATATAGAGTACAGACTCAGTACATATTACTTGACTGGCACAGCACTGAGTCTTAAATTCATCTCCTTCTAAAAGAATGAGTTAGTTTTGAATTATGAAAATATAAGAGGAGATTGGATTAAAGATGGCGGCATGAGAGGTGAGACAGAGGCTTCCTCCTAAAACCGCATATAATATGAAAATATAACTAATATAACTACTCTTGAAAGAGCAACAGGAAGGAGGACTGCAACAAACTGCAGGCACCTGAAGACAAGAGCAGCCCTCACAGAAAAGGGTAATGTACTAAAGCTGTGGTCCTGAGGGATCCAAGCCCTTCTGCCACACCAGCTCACCAACAGGAGGAAGAGGAACAGAGCAGGGATGGAGTGGAGATCTGGGACTGCTGAATACTTAACTCTGGAGATCTGCTCTGAGTGCACAAACCTACATTTCATGGTGCTTGCATGATACTCTTGTAATTAGGAGATTGGAAAGCTAAGACAGGCAGAATTCCTGGAGAGACTTAAGATTCCAGCTGCTTGTGGAAAGCAGGGATCCATATCCAGCTGCTCTGGGACAAAAGAAAGGCGGGCAGTCTGAGAGACTTCCTAACAAAGAAGCCCTTAGCAAGAGGGCCGGTAAAGGGGCAAGGATTTCACAGAGCTTATTGCTCAGGAGAAAGGACACATAGACAAAATTGCCCAGATGCACTCTGCCCAGCAGATTGGGAGCTTTCACAATCTTCAGGTGCTCCAGCTCCGAGGCTGCCTACACAGCTCCAAGAACCCCTTCCGTGACAGGCAGATTAGTGTGCCTTTCTCCTGGCCAGCCCCTCTGGGCTTGTAAGCTGGGAAACCCTACCCTGGCATTAGGCCAGCCACAGGGAAGATCTGTCTACAGCAACTAAAAGTGCAAAGCACAGAGGCTTATACCTCTGTGCTCAGCCCACTGGTTCAGGCACTGGAGACAGGTATAGCAGCCAGGAACCAGGAAATAGCTCCTTCCTTCCCTGAGGCACCAATACCATGCCCCTACGATCCCCTACATCGCTTCAGGGGCTGAGCAGCTCCAGAGAGTACAGCTTCTGGACACTAGAGGGCGCCATACACAAATATGAAATGCCCAGGAACCTGGTCCAGAGTAAAATTATAAATACAACTCCTGAGAAAGATTTAAATGATATGGACCTCATGACTCTCCCTGAAAGGGAGTTCAAAATAAAAATAAATAACATGCTCATGGATGTACAGAAAGATATTCAAGAACTCAGGAATGAATTCCAGTCAGAGATCCAATCATTGAAGAACACAATGGACAGTATTAAAAGCAGACTGGATATGATGGAGGCAATTAATGAAATAGAAACTAGAGAAGAGGAATACAAAGAAGCTGAGACACAGAGAGAAAAAAGGATCTCTAAGAATGAAGAATATTGAGAGAACCGTGTGACCAATCCAAGCGGAACAATATTCGCATTATAGGGGTACCAGAAGAAGAAGAGAGAGAAGAAGGGATAGAAAGTGTCTTTGAGGAGGTGATTGCTGAAAAATTCCCCAATCTGGGGAAGGAGATAGTCCCTCAGGCCATGGAGGTGCACAGATCTCCCAACACAAGGAACACAATGAAGACAACATCAAGACATATAGTAATTAAAATGGCAAAGATAAAGGATAAAGACAGACTCTTAAAAGCAGCCAGAGAGAGAAATAAGATCACATATAAAGGAAAACCCATCAGGCTCTCATCATACTTCTCAGCAGAAACGTTACAGGCCGGAAGGGAGTGACATGATGTATTTAATGGAATGCAGCAGAAGGGCCTTGAACCAATATTACTTTATCTGGCAAGATTATAATTTAAATTTGAAGGAGGGATTGAACAATTCCCAGATAAGCAAAATCTGAGAGAATTTACTTCCCAAAAACCATCTCTACAGTGTATTTTGGAGGGACTGCTATAGATGGAAGTGTTCCTATGGTTTAACAGCTGTAACCAGAGGTAATGAAATGACAGTAAAGAAAATAGAACAATTACTAAGAAAATGCAAAATTAAATTAACTATCCCCAAAGTCAATCAAGGGATAGACAAACAGTAAAGAATATGATAACTAATATATAAAGAATGGAGGAGGAAGAAAAAGAAGTAGGGAAAAGAAACAAACAAACAAAACAAAGAACCTTTGGATTGTGTTTGTAATAACATATTAAGTGAGTTGTTAGACTCTTAGATAGTAGAGAAGTTAACTTTGAACCTTCAGTAACCACTAATCTGAAGCCTGCAAGGCCAATAAGTACATACCTATCCATAATCACCCTAAATGTAAATGAACTGAAAGCACCGATCAAAAGACATAGAGTCACTGAATGGATAAAAAAACAAGACCCATCTATATTCTGCCTTCAAGAGACTCATTTTAAGCCCAAAGACATACACAGACTAAAAGTAAAAGGATGGAGAAAGACATTTCATGCAACTAATAGGGAGAAAAAAGCAGGAGTTGCACTACTTATATCAGACAAAATAGACTTCAAAACAAAGAATGTTGCAAGAGATAAAGAGGTCATTACATAATGATAAAAGGGTCAATCAAACAAGAAGATATAACCATTATAAATATCTATGCACCCAACGCAGTAGCTCCTACATATGTGAAACAAATACTAACAGAATTAAAGGGGAAAATAGAATGCAATGCATTCATTTTAGGGAACTTCAACACACCACTCACTTTGAAGGACAGATCAACCAAACAGAAAATAAGTAAGGACACAGAGGCACTGAACAACACATTAGAACAGATGGACCTAACAGATATCTACAGAACTTTACACCCAAAAGCAGCAGAATACACATTCTTCTCAAGTGCACATGGAACGTTTTGAAAAATAGATCATATACTAGGCCACAAAAAGAGCCTCGGTAAATTCAAAAACATTGAAATTGTACCAACCAGCTTCTCATACCACAAAGGAATGAAACTAGAAATGAATTATTCAAGGAAAATGAAAAATCCCACAAACACATAGAGGCTTAATAACATGCTCCTAAATAATCAATGGATGAATGACCAAATAAAAACAGAGATCAAGCAAAATATGGAGACAAATGACAACAATAATTCAACACTGCAAAATCTGTGGGATGCAGTGAAGGCCATGCTAAGAGGAAAGTATATTGCAATACAGGCCTACCTCAGGAAAGAAGAACATTCCCATATGAGCAGTCTAAACTCACAATTAACGAAAATAGAAAAAGAAGAACAAATGAGACCCAAAGTCAGTAGATTAGAGCATAAATAAATAAAATTGAGAAGAATAAAACAGTAGAAAGGATCAATGAAAGCAAGAGCTGGTTCTTAGAGAAAATAAACAAAATAGATAAACACCTAGCCAGACTAATCAAGAAAAAAAGAGAGTCTATTCACATAAACAGAATCAGGAATGAGAAAGGAAAAATTGCTACAGACAGCACAGAAATAAAAAGAACTATAAGAGAGTACTATGAAAAATTACATGCTAACAAACTGGATAACCTAGAAGAAATGGACAACTTTCTAGAAAAATACAACCTTCCAAGTCTGACACAGAAAGAAACAGAAAATTGGAAGAGACCAATTACCAGCAATGAAATTGAACTGGTAATCAAAAAACTACCTAAGAACAAAATGCCTGGACCAGACAGCTTCACTGCTGAATTTTATCAAACATTTATTGAAGACCTAATATCCATCCTCCTTAAAGTTTTTCAAGGAGTAGAAGAAGAGGGAATACTTCCAATCTCATTCTATGAAGCTAGCATCACTCTCATACCAAAACCAGGCAAAGACACCACAAAAAAATAAAACCACAGACCAATATCCCTGATGAACATAGACGCAAAAATACTCAACAAAATATTTTCTATCAATCCCTTTTCTATCTATTCCTTTTATTTCTTTGTGTTGTCTGATTGCCGTGGCTAGGACCACCAGTACTATATTGAATAAAAGTTGGCAGAGTGGGCATCCTTGTCTTGTTCCTGATCTTAGAGGAAAAGTTTTCAGCTTCTCACTGTTAAGTATGATGTGGACTGTGGGTTTGTCATATATGGCCTTTATTATGTTGAGGTACTTGCCCTCCATACCCTTTTTGTTGAGAGTTTTTGTCATGAATGGGTGTTGAATTTTGTCAAATGCTTTTTCAGCATCTATGGAGATGATCATGTGATTTTTGTCCTTCTTTTTATTGATATAGTGGATGATGTTGATGGATTTTCAAGTGTTGTACCATCCTTGCATCCCTGGGATGAATCCCACTGGATCATGGTGTATGATCGTCTTGATGTATTCTTGAATTCAGTTTGCTAATATTTTGTTGAGTATTTTTGCATCTATATTCATCAGGGACATTGGTCTGTAGTTTTCTTTTTTTGTGGTGTCTTTGCCTGGTTTTGGTATTAGAGTGATGCTAGCTTCATAGAATGAGATTGGAAGTATTCCCTCTACTATTTTTTGGAAAATGTTGAGAAAGGGTATTATATATTCTCTAAATGCCTGATGAAATTCAGCTGTGAATCCATCTGGTATGGGGATTTTATTCTTGTTTTTTTCATTACCAATTCAATTTCTTTAGTGGTAATTGGTCTGTTCAGAGTTTCTGTTTCTTCCTGGGTCAGTCTTGGGAGGATGTATTTTCCTAGAAAGTTGTCCATTTCTTTTAGGTTACCAGTTTGTAAGCATGTAATTTTTATTAGTATTCTCTAATAATTCTTTGTATTTCTGTCTATGGTGTCCATACTGAATTTTTCTTTCTCATTTTTGATTCAGTTTATGTGTGTAGATTCTCTTTTTTTTATTGATAAGTCTGGCTAGGCATTTATCTATTGTTTATTTTCGTGAAGAAGCAATTCTTGATTTCATTTATTTTTTCTTTTTTTTTTTTACAATTTATTTTAGTTTAGTATCATTAACCTACAATTACATGAGCAATATTGTGATGATTAAACTACCCCCTTCATCAGGTCCCCCCAAGAACGGACTAATAGTTACCAAAGGGAAAGGGACTGGGGAAGAAGGGCAGGAAGGGAGGGATAAGAGGGTAAAAGGGGCATTATGATTTCATTAATTCTTTCTATTGTTTCATTCTTCTCAATTTTATTTATTTATGCTCATCTTTATTAAGTCCTTCCTTCTACTGACTTTGTGCCTCATTTGTTCTTCTTTTCACAGTTTCAATAATTGTGCATTTAGACTGTTCATTTGGGACGTTATTCCTTCTTTAAATAGGCCTGAATTGTTATATATTTTCCTCTTAGAACTGCATTTGCTGAATCCCACAAAAGTTGAGGTATTGAGCTGTTGTTTTCACTTTTATCCATATATTGTTTGAGCTCTGTTTTAATTTGGTCATTTATCCATTGTGTTTAGCCTCCAAGTGTATGTGAGCCTTTTTGTTTTCTTTGTACAATTTATTTCTAGTTTCATACCTTTTTGATCTGAGAAGTTGGTTGGTATAATTTAATTCTTTTTGAATTTGCTGAGACTTATTTGGGGTTTGGTATGTTATCTATTCTGTGAAATGTTCCATGTGCACTTGAGAAGAATGTGTATCCTGCTGCTTTTAGATGGACTGTTCTATAGATGTCTGTTAGGCCCATCTGTTATAATATGTTCTTTAGTGCCTCTGTCTCCTTACTTATTTTCTGTCCCAGTTGATCTGTCCTTTGGAGTAAGTGGTGTGTTGAAGTCTCCTAAAATGAATGCATTGTATTATCTTTCCCCCTTTCTTTCGGTTAGTATTTGTTGTACTTATTTGGGTGCTCCTATGTTGGGTGCATAGATATTTATAATGGTTATATATTCTTGGTGAACTGACCCCTTTATCATTATGTAATGTCTTTTGTCTCTTGTGAGTTTCTTTGTTTGGAGTCTATTTTATCTGATACAGGTATTGTAACTGCTGCTTTTTTCTCCCTTTTCTTTGCATGAAATATCTTTTTCCATCCCTTCACTTTTAGTCTGTGTGTGTCTTTTGGTTTGAAGTGAGTCTCTTGTAGGAAGCATATAGATGGATCTTGCTTTTTTATCCATTCTGTAATTCTATGTCTTTTGATTGGTGCATTCAGTCCATTTACATTTAGGGTGATTATTAATAGATATGTACTTACTGCCTTTGCAGGCTTTCGATTCGTGGTTACCAATGTTTCAAGTGCAGCTTCTTTACTATAAAACAGTCTAACTTAACTTGCTTATTATACTATTATAAACACAATATGAAGATTCTTTTTTTTCTCCCTTCTTTTTCTTCCTCCTCCACTCTTTATATGTTAGGTGTAATATTCTGTACTCTTTGTGTGTATGTTGACTGACTTTGTGGGTTGCTGATTTAATTTTGCATTTGGTTAGTATTTAATTGGTCTACTTCCTTTGCTGTGGTTTTATTTTCTCTGATGAGAGCTAGTTAGCCTTAGGTGCACTTCCATTTAGAGTAGTCACTTTAAAATACACTGTAGAAATGGTTTGTGGGAGGTAAACTCCCTCAACTTTTTCTTATCTGGGAATTGCTAAATCCCTCCTTCAAATGTAAGTGATTATATAGCTGGATAGAGTATTCTTGGTTTGAGGCCACTTTTTTCATTGCATTGAATATATCATGCTACTCCCTTCTGTCCTATAAGGTTTCTGCTGAGAATTCTAATTGTCTGGATGGGTTTCACTTTGTAGGTAATCATTTTTCTCTCTCTGGATGCTTTTAATACACTCTACTTGTCCTTGATCTTTGCCATTTTAATTGTTTTATGTCTTGGTGTTGTCTTCCTTGGGTCCCTTGTGTTGGGAGATCTGTGGATTTCCATGGCCTAAGAGATCAACTCCTTCCCCAGATTGGGGAAGTTTTCAGCAATTGTTTCTTCAAAGACACTTTCTATCCCTTTTTCTCTCTTTTCTTCTTTTTGTACCCCTATAATGCATATATTGTTCCCAGTTCTCTTAATATTCTTTCAATCCTAGAGATCCTATTTTCTCTTTGTGCCTAAGCTTCTTTGTATTTGCTAATCTCTTTTCCATTTACCGTCTCCTCTACCTCACCGAATCTGTTTTTAAATCCCTCCATTGTTTGTTTCATTTCAGTTACTGTATTTTTAGGTGTCTATCTCCCTCTTGAATTCATCCCTTAGCTCTTGAATATTTTTCTGTAGCTCCATTAGCATGCTTATGACTTTAATTTTGAATTCTTTCTCAGGAATATTGGTGATTTCAGTCTTACTGAGTCCTCTTTCTGGTCTTTGAGGGATTTTGTACTGAACAAGGTTGTTCTGCCTTTTCATAATCCTGTAGTGATGCAGGTGGTCTCAGGCAAGTGACATGGGTGTCTGCTGTGAGGAAACAAGTCCCTTCCTGCCTCCTGGTCCCAATGTCTGTCTCTGCTGTCTGTGCGGATTAACTGCATGCAGGGAGCAGCCTCTGGGTTTATCCCCTAAGCTGCCGTGGGCAGGGCAGCCCTCAGGATGACCTAGGTGATAGTGGGGGTCGCAGGCTAGTGTTGCGAATGTCTATGGCAAGGACAAATCCCTTTCATGCTTCCCAGTCTCAGTGCCTGTCTCTGTTGTCTGGGCCAGTTAACTGCTTGCAGGGACCAGCCTCTGAGTTAATACCCCACTATGCCATAGATGAGGCTGCCTTCCTGCTGGCCTAGGATATGGTGGGGTTAGGCAAGCAGCACAGGTGGTTGCCTGGAGGACAAAGCCCTTTTGTTCTTCCTGGTTTCCATGCCTGTCTCCACTGTCAGGGCAGGTTAGCCTTGTGCAGGAAGAAGCCTCTGCATTAAGCTGTGCAGTTGCTGTAGGCTGGGCTGGTCTGCAGCAAGGGTGAGGACAGCAGGGTTGTGTGCAAGTGTCGGTGGGGGAGAAGAAACAGCAGGCTGCTTATCACAGTGATGGACCTCAGAGCTGCCTTGCCAACCAGAGGGATGGAGCACCTGAAGCTCCTGAAAATTCCCTACCTGCTGGGCTTAATGTGCTGGGACAATTTTGTCCACCTGTTCATTCCCCTAAACCCTTGCCCCTTTAGTAGCCCTCTCACTGTTGACAAGTCTTTCAAAGCTTCTGCTTTTCTTTCATCCCAGGGCAGCCAGTTGTGGGTACCTGCTCACAGGCTTAGTCTCTGACTTTCGTTTTCAGCCCTTCTAATCTCCATTGCATCATGCACTCTGTGTCTGTGCTCCCAGAGTATATTTCTAGGCCTGGGTATTTACCAGTCCTGCACTTCCACTCCCTCCCTGCTCTGATTCTCTTCCTCCTGCTGGTGAGCTGGGGTGTGGGGAGTACTCGGGTCCCACCAGGTCCAAGCTTTTTTACTTTACCCTTTTCCATGAGATGTTCACATTTCCCAGATGTAGACTGGCTGGTGCACTCTTCTTGTCACTCTTTTAGGAATAGTTGTATTTGCTGTATTTCCAAAATGTATGTGGTTTTGGGATGAGATTTCAGCCTCACTTCTCACACTGCCATCTTTTTTCCTCTCCATCTAAAGCAATTTAAAGAAGAATAAAGAAATAGTGAAAGATAGCTAAAGTAGCTAGTTTCGATAGGGTTGTCAGAAAGGCATTTGAAGAGAGGTTAAAATAAGTGGTAATGTTTGAGTAGGCAGTTAGATATACACAGGAAAAAAGCTCCAGCTGATCACAACAAGGAAGACTCCAACCTGGCCAACACCTAAGCCGTCCTTAGATCTAAGTTCTGCAGTCAAGGACACCTAACTTATCAGGAGCCCCAGAGAGTCAAGGACACCTAGACTGTCAAGAGGCCAAGGACCACAGGGGCTCCTCTGGTTACAGGGCATGAACACGGTCTGAGACCTTATCTGAAAGTAACCCCACCTCATTAAAAATAGCATCTAAATCAAATTAGCGTTGATGTTTTGCCCACCTCACCACCACTGTGGGCTTCACTTTGGTACTTATAGGTAAGGTTCCTGTGAATTGAGAAAAAGGTTATATAACCTAGAGCTGTCAATCAACCTGTCATTCAAATGACATAAGATGCAGGGTGGAACTTCCCACCATCTTAAGAAGAAATATTTTAAAACCAACCTACACTGAATAGCTGGGTTTTTAGATAGCCTGTTCTCCTGGCTCGAGAGTATACTTTTGCTTTAACCAAATAAATTCCTTGCTGCCTTTTCTTGCTCTCTAATTTCTAGACTGAATTCTTTCCTTCCAGAGACAAGAATAGAAAAAACATAACACGTTCCACCAGTAACAGTAAGATGGTAAGCTAAGTGATCAGTCTTACACATGGAAGACACTTCCAGCACAAAAACCTGATTCGTATTTGAAAAACATTGCAAATACTATTTAAAATATTACCAATATTAATAGTAAGTGGTATACATCTATAAGTTTTTTTTAATCTTGTCAAAAATCAAGATTCCTGCTCCTTTTATGTACAACTCTGCTTAATAATTTTTGAGCATAGATTCTTTTACAAATCCCATTTTATCTATGGCCTTTCCTTTGTAGAGTGTCTGTGTGTTTATTTATGCATTATTCTTCTTTCAGTATGTAGGGCATATACTAAGAATGCTGACTTCCAGCCATGGTTTCCAAGTCAGAAACTCCTCTTATTCAATTGAAGCAAAAAATGTTGTAAGATTGTATTTTTGTAATATTTCATTAAAAACGTATATGCAATAACAAAATCCTCTCATATAATCTAAGGGGAAGTAGTCCTTTTATTTTTCAGAGATCTTCAAATATTCTTATATTTCGTTAATACAATTAGTATTTTCATTTACTCATGATCTTCTATGTACAAGGCTCTTTGTGATGTATGCAGAAAAATGTAAAATCAAAGCCAGCTGAAGCTTCCTTAATAAGCAGTTTATATGAATCTTTAGAGTAGCACATTAGATATTATTATTTTTTCAGTGTATTTAGCCTTGAATTTTGTAGAAGGGCTTTTTCTCCCAAATGGATTAATCATCCCATGGCATGAACTTATGTCAACAGAACAAAGTTCCTAGAGATCTATCATCTCAAAGACCTTTCTTTCACAAATATGCAAATTTTACTGGCTACCAGATTTACATCCTTCTGTTAGCTTGTAAATGAGTCCAGAGGGAAATATCACAAAGCAATATCTTTTAGAGTTTCTCATTATTCTTTTATCAGGCATAAGAACCTAATTAATTAGATGCATGTTAATGAATATTATATGTAATGCATCACTCACTCATTCATATGCACAGGCATGCAGGAAATGTTTATCAACCATTGCTTTGTCACACTCTTTCATCTGAGCAGACTGATGGACAGCTAACCCAAGTGTCTGGAGAAGTGTCACATTGTTCTCTAACATTTTTAATACAGTACTTATGCTAAGAATGGTACTAGCTATTGGGAATATACAGATAAAAACAATGTAACAAAATTGTTCAGAGCCCTTTCAAGATTGCAGCATATCTGTGAGATAATGTAAGTGCTAAAAGGTGACTTAAAAAATAGTATGGGTGTAACAGGAACAGGTAAAATGGGAACCGCCCATTTCTTATTTAACTTTAATTACTGGGACTGTACTTGGAGTGCTAGATAAAAAGCGACATTTTTACCAAACTCAACTATATGGTTCTTCCACTGGGTATGTGGGCTTCAATCTCTCGCCATACCTTCTACACATCAGAAAATTTGAAATCAAGTGTGTAATCTGAATACTTGAATATTTTATATAACTACCTTTATGTAATGTCCAATTAAAGCTAATCAGGCTATATATATGGAGAAAAGGGAAAGCAGTGAATAATTTTTTAAAGTGGTGGCAGTCTCTAAATTCCTTGGAAGTGGCTGATTTTGGCTTAGACATCTAAAAAAAATTATAAGAAAAAAAGAGGAGTTTTGCTTTTAAATTTGGATAGACAATATTATACATGCAAAAAAAAGGAATCTAATGCAATATTTATATGAGAATATTTGAATTCTTTTTTTCTTTAATCAAAGTATTCCTTTTCATTGTAAAACAAGCTGAGACTGTCAGATAGAAGAGGGATTTAGCCACTTAAACTGATATTACTATAACTCAGATTTAGAATGAAATAAGTAGGGAAACAGAAGGTGTGGGTCAGGGGTGTTTTTTGATGGCCACCAAAAGGTGCTCACTATTAAGTAGCCCACTTAATATAATGGTGAAGAAGGGTTGGGTATATTCTAATTTAGAGAACAACAAAGTGTGAGGAGATCCATAAAAATAAGACTTCCCTTATCAAACCAAAAACATCACAAGTAAGGATACTGAAAGGGTTATATTCAAGTGACAGGGAGCAGCCCACATTGATATTGTCCTCTTGAACTCTACATTCTTTATGAGTCTCCTCACTTTATGTCTGCCATTATCACACTTGTCCCTCAGGGGTATATGGTAGATTTCACACCACAACAGTGGAGTTGTGTGGTTGTAACAGAGACCATTTGTATCACCCACAAAGAAGAAAATATTTACCATCTGTCTTCTTACAGAAAAAGTTGCTGACACCTTTATTAAGAATGTCATTGGTAGGACACTTAAAATGAAACAATTGCTGAATTTATGTTGAAATTTAAGACACCCAGTTTACAGGTTCACATTATGACAGTATCTTAGCATTTCTATAGCCTAACACTTACAGAAGACAGTTAGCATGCATAGACTCATTCATAAGTGTTCACCCTTTCATGAAATTGTACATAAAATAGATTTTTATCTCTTTTAAGTTTTACTTTGAAACATACATAATTTTAACCAAAATCATAATTACTGTATTCAGATATAAAGTCACGTTTTCCAAAAGGAAAAAATTTCACTATTTTCATTATTCAGTGCAACTATGAACTGTAGACAAAAAGTTAAGCATACAATCCGAAATAGTTGTATATGGTATGTAACCTCCCTTAAAGGATTAATATCCAAGTAACTTGATCAAACTATAGATATGGGAAAGCAAGGTGACACTAAATTATTACCATAATGGATTAAGAGGAAATCCAAGAAGATATTAATTTAAAATTTATTTTGAAAAAATAGAAAATGTTACCTGTATTCATTCAGCATGATAAAATGAGATACTTCATTAATCCCTATAATTTTTAATTTTTCTACAACTATTTGGGTGATACCTTAATTTCTCTTTGATATTTTTACCTAGAAAGAAAGCTGCTTTCATTAAGAAGTTAATTTGAACATATTATTTAGCCTGCAAAATTGGGTTTATACTTTCTCCTTCAACTTTTATCTGATGACTACTGTAATATAGTAAAATAATATATATTCTGAAATATTATACATTCATCCTTATACACACAAATAGATATACATATATATATATACACATATATATATATGTCTTAATTTTGATTATATCCATCTGATCATTTTCAATACCTAAGACTTTTCTTCACTAACCCTAAAATTAGATATATGAAATTAAATAAAATAAACAAATTATATAGGATTGTTCATCTGTATACCAAAATCATTCCATGATAATTAAAATAATTACTCTGTGTTATTCTTGTCCTATGAAGAAATTTCTGCATTAGCAGTGTTGGCCACTGTTTTTAAGTTTACATATATAAAGTAAATAATACTAGATAGAATATATTCATTTCGAAAAGGGTCTGTTAAAATTTTATAAAATACTGTATTAGGCATATAGAAATGAAAACAGAACTACATTAGAAGCTAGGATTTGGATTGAAATCTTAAATCTGCCATTAATCAATGGTTTCAACATTTGTTGCATTATTTACAGTTTCTACATGTACTGCCAAAAGTATTAAACAGTTCTAAAGTCTAGTACCTTCTAAAAATTTTGACATCTTTATATAATCAATTTAAAGTTAAAATGTATTTGTATATGTAACACAGCAGTTCAACCTCCAGTATTTACTTATTTGTGCTGAAATGAGATTGTGTTTAAAATTTGATCTGTAGTAGATGACAAGGGAAGAGGAAAAAAATCACAATTGATTGCAAAACCACTTTTTTCATGCTGTTGGAGAGAAATACCCCAATTATTGCTGCCAGAAATACAATTTCATATTGTCAGTGGACTACAAAGCAAAGCATCCTTGGATCTGGTATCATATTTTTATTTTACTTCAGGACTTCCTGATAGTCATGACGGATAATGTAGAAGAAATATCTTAGAGACAATTCACGGCTTATAAATGAAAGTTATTTTGGCTATTTAACAAATATATTTCATTTTTTGAACTCTCATATATTTATTACGTTTTACTTTACTTAACGATTCTCAAAAGACAGAATTTAAGAGCTGGGTGGTGGTGGTGGGTTCATAAGCCATCTGTGTTTGCTAAGTGACAACCCAAAGGTGCCAGGCAGTTCTGTCTGGGGAGGTCTCTCTCCCTATACTCTATTAGGTGAACTGTCAGCCCAGATGGGTGAGGGAAGGCTCCTGACCCTGATCATGAAAGAATTCAAGGACAGGTAGAAGGAGTGCACATAAGAAAGGAATTCATTAAAGTGAGAATAGTAGCATGGGTCAGAGCTGAGTAGTGCCAGGGAAATTGTCTCCTATTTGTGAAGCTGTGTAGGCAGCAGAAAACAAGGAAGAACAGAGGGAGTAAAGGGAATAGCACTGAACTCCTGCTTGGCGTAGGGCAAATCCTTTGCTAACTCTTAAAACAGCGTCACTGGGCATCTAACATTGGTTTGATCTGCACAGTGTGGGAACTATGTCCCTACTACCCCAGAATTTAGGTGAGCTGCAGAGCACTGGATGGAGTGTTTTATGTTCTGAGAACTTTCCAAAGCAAGTAAGGAGACTTTGAGTCATGATGTTAAAGAATGTGACCCAAGGGGTGCACTTCTGTCCAGTCACCCAGGTGAAGGGAGAATGCAAGTCCCTCCCTGCTCAGAGGTATACCTGCAGACTCTTCCTTTCTTGTTGGAAATAGAGTAGGGAGGACTGTTCTGAGACTGTGTTTAAGACTAGAAAGCTGATGAAATAATGAAGTGACAAGACACTACGGGTGGAGGAGATCTCGAGTCCTATTAAGGTTGGGCTCTCGTCTTTGTCGCAAGAAATAATTTAGAGACGAAGTGCAACAGGCTTGAGCAAAAGATTTAAAGGGACTGTGCACACTCAGAAAGGAGTGCAGGCAACTTCAGAGAGGAGGTGTTTTTAAGGGTTTAGGGTTTGGTGTTTAATAGAGCCTTTTGGGTAGGGGTCAGTATGAATCATGATGTAATATAGGTGATTAAAATTCCTTTGAAATTTTTGTCCTAATAGGGCTATTTAGATGACTGTGTTGATCCAGATCTCAGCATTCTTTATGCAGGTAGGTTCCTTTATACTCTGGAGGTCTGTCTCTTGTCCTGTTTACAATGTTCTTAATGGATTAAGGTGACAGCATAAAGGTTAAGCCAAAAAATAAGCTAGGCCTTTTTTGGACGATAAGCAGATTTATAATGGCAGGACCCTTTTTCCATTTCCCCACTCTACTCAAAAGGAAAAGTAAAGATTTTTGGGTTTCATGGCAGGAGGTAGGTAGTTTTAATACTCGGAGCATGGCACCTCCAAAGTCAGGCTCCTACCCTCTCAGGGACTAGAGGACAGGGGCATTATGTTCCTTGATGATGGTATTTCGATGAGATGGCTAGTCCCTTCAGAAAGACATACCAGGATTGTAAAACCTTTCAACAGGGTTTTAAAAAGATTTACATCTCAAAGGATCTGAGTTTTTTGAGGTAAGTGGTATAAGAAATGCAGGTCAGGATGTCAAGTCAGGATAAAAACCTGTGTAAAATTTAGAAAAGCTGAGGAGACTTCAGGATGCCCTTGATTAGTATCACAGGGATTTCTGATATGGACTTAGAAGCAGGATCTTGCTAGCTGATTTTCTTTAACTCTTTCCCCAAATTTTCCATGTTTATATGACAGCTTAATTCTATATTTGTTGACAGACTCACGTTTAATGTAGAACATGAAGATGAATGTCAAGGGCCAAGGGGATTCATGATGGCGCCATGAGCGGTGAGAGAGAACTCCTCCCAAAGCCACATATTTTATAAAAATGTAATTAATGCAACTAATCCTAAAAGAGCAACACAAAAGAAGTCTTCACCAGACTGCATACACCGGGAGAACAGAGCAGACCTCATTAAACAGGGTAACGTACCAAAGCCTAGATCTGGCAGGAAACAAGCCTTTCCACATCCCCAGCTCATTGGGCGGGAGGAAGAGAAATGGAGGGGGGAGGGGGCGGAAGCCTAGGACTGCTGAACACCCAGCCCTGGAGATCTTCTATGGGAGCACAAACAGACCTTGCATGGTGCTCTGGAAATTAGTGGGGTTGGAAAGCTAAGACAGGCAGAATATTGGACAGACTGAGATTCCAGCCATTTGTGGAGGACAGGGATCCATATCCGGCTGCTCTGAGACAATGGAAAGGCAGGCAGCCTGAGAGGGTTCCTAGCAGCGAGAGGGCTGTTGAAGGGGAGGGGTTTACATGGAGATTGCTGCTCAGGAGAAGAGATAGGTGGACAAGGTTGTCTGGGTGCAGCCTTCCTAGCAGGTTGGGAACTTTCAGGCATTCCATCTCTCAGGCTGGCTACTCAGCTACAAGGCCCCCCACTGTGGTACACAGCCTGCTGCACCTTCCTCCTGGCTTGCCAGCAACAGCTCGTGCAAACTGGCAGTCCGTGCCTGGGTGTCAGGCTAGCCAGATGGAGGCCCTGCCTGCGTGAGCTACAGACACCAAGCACAGAGGCTTACACTTGTGTCATGGCCCACTGGTTCTGACACTGGAGACAGGAACCGCAGCCAGGAAGCAGGAAAGAGCTCTTTCCTCCCCCCAGGCACCAGTGCCACTCCCCTGAGACCCCCGACATATCTTCAGGGGCTGAGCAGCTTGAGAGAGTAGAGCTTCTGGGCACTAGAGGGTGACACATACAAATATGAAACATCAAAGGAACCTGGTTCCAACAAAAATCTCACAAACACCAGAAAAAGGCCCAAAGGAAACTGAACTCACCAATCTTCCTGAAAGAGAGATCAAAATAAAAATCATAAACATGCACATGGAGTTACAGAAAAATATCAAGAACTCATGGATGAATTTAGGATGGAGATACAATCATAAAGAAATTCCATATCTGAAATGAAACATACAATGGAGGGATTTAAATGAAGACTAGATGCTGTAGAAGAGATGGTAAATGGAATAGAATTACAGAAGAGGAGTACAAAGAAACCGAGGCACAGAGAGAAAATAGATCTCTAAGAATGAAAGAATATTGAGAGAACTGTGTGACCGATCCAAACAGAACAATATTTGCATTATAGCAGTATCAGAAGAGGAAGAGAGAGAAAAAGGGATAGGAAGTGTCTTTGAGGGGGTAATTGCTGAAAACTTCCCCAATATGGGTAAGAAGATAGCCTCAGGTGATGGAGGTGCATAGGTCTCCCAACACAAGGGACCCAAGGAAGACAAAACCAAGACATATAAAAATTAAAATGGCAGAGATCAAGGATAAGGACAGACTTTTAAAAGCAGCTAGAGAGAGAAAAAAATTACATACAAAGGAAAGCCCATCAGGCTATCATCAGATTTCTCAACAGAAACCTTACAGGCCAGAAGGAAGAGGCATCATACATTTAATGCAATGAAACAGAAGGGTCTCAAACAAAGAATACTCTTCCCAGAAAGGTTATCATTTAAATTTGAAGGAGGGATTCAACAATTTTTGGATAATCAAAAACTGAGAGAATTTACCTCCCACAAACCACCTCTACAGTGCCTTTTGGAGGGACTGCTATAGATGGAAGTATTCTTAAGGCTAAATAGCTGTCACCAGGGGAAATGAAACCACAGCAAAGTAAAACTATTAATTACTAGCAGATGCAAAATCAACTCATCTACCCACAAAGTCAATCAAGAGATAGACTAAGAGTATGGAATGTGATACCAAATATAAAAAGAATGGAGAAAGAAGAAAAAGGAGGGAAAAAAAGAACCTTTATGTTGTGTTTGTAATAGCATGCTAAGTAAGTTAAATTAGGCTGTTAGATAGTAAGAGAATTACCCTTGAACTTTTGGTAACCATGAATCTAAAGCCTGCAATGCCAATAAGTACATATCTACTGATAATCACAGTAAATGTAAATAGTCTGAATGCACCAATCAAAAGACATAGAGTCACTGAATGGATAAAGAAAAAAGAACCATATATATGCTCCCAACAAGAGAGGCACTTCAAACTCTAACACATAAGCATTCTGAAAGTAAAGAGATGGAAAAAGATATTTCATGCAACTAATAGGGAGAAAAAAGCAGGAGTCGAGTACTTGTATCAGACAAAATAGACTTCAAAACAAAGAAAGTCATGAGACAAATAAGGACATTACATAATGGTAAATGGATCAGTCCAACAAGAGGATATAACTATTATAAATATCTATGCATCTAACATAGGAACACCTATATATGTGAAGCAAATAATAACAGAATTAAAGGGGGAAATAGATTGCAATGCATTCATTTTAGGAGTCTTTAACACACCACTCACTCCAGAGGACACATCAACTAGACAGAAAATAAGTAAAGAGACAGAGGTACTGAACAACACAACAGAACGGATGGACCTAACAGACATC
This sequence comes from Phataginus tricuspis, assembly GCA_029783875.1. Lineage (NCBI taxonomy): Eukaryota > Metazoa > Chordata > Mammalia > Pholidota > Manidae > Phataginus > Phataginus tricuspis. Next base: position 21,512,697 of record JAQQAC010006877.1, read on the forward strand.
TACAGAACACTTCATGCAAAAGCAACAGGATACACATTCTTCTCAAATGCACATGGAACATTTTCAAGAATAGATCATATGCTAGGCCACAAAAAGAGCCTCAGTAAATACAAAAAGATTGAAATTGTACCTACCACCGTCTCAGACCACAAAGGTATGAAACTAGAAATAAAAAGCCCACAAACACATGGAGGCTTAATAACATACTCCTAAATATCAATGAATCAATGACCAAATAAAAACGGAGATCAAGGAAGATATGGAGACAAATGACAACAACAATTAAACACTGCAAAATCTGTGGGACGCAGCAAAGGCTCTGCTAAGAGGGAAACACTGCAACACAGGCCTACATCAGGAAAGAAGAACAACCCCAAATGAACAGTACAAACCCACAATTAACAAAACTAGAAAAAGAAGAACAAATGAGGCCCAAAGTCAGTAGAAGGAGGGCATAATAAAGAATAGAGAAGAAATAAATAAAATTGAGAAAATAAAACAATAGAATGATTCAGTGGAAGCAGGAGCTGGTTCTTTGAGAAAATAAACAAAATAGATAAACCCCTACCCAGATATATCAAGAGAAACAGAGAGTCTACACACATAAACAGAATCAGAAATGAGAGAAGAAAAATCACTATGGACACCACAGAAATACAAAGAATTATGAAAGAATACTATGAAAAGTTATATGGTAACAAACTGGATAACCTAGAAGAAATGGACAACTTTCTGGAAAAATACAACCTTACAAGGCTGACATGGTCTTGTATATAAAATATCCTTAAGAATCCACTGCAAAATTATGAGATCTAATATCTGAATTCAGCAAATTACAGGATATAAAATTAATACATAGGAATCTGTTGCATTCCTACACACTAATGATGAACTAGCAGAAAGAGAAATCAGGAAAACAATTCCATTCACAATTGCATCAAAAAGAATAAAATACCTAAGAATAAACCTAACCTAGGAAGTGAAAGACCTATACACTGAAAACTATAAGACACTCATGAAAGAAATTAAAGAAGACACCAATAAATGGAAACACAACCCATGTTCATGGATAGAAAAAATTGATATTATCAAAATGGCCATCCTGCCTAAAGCAATCTACAGATTCAGTGCTATCCCTATTAAAATACCAACAGCATTCTTCAATGAATTAGAACAAATAGTTCTAAAATTCATATAGAACCACAAAAGATTCCAAATAGACAAAGCAATCCTGAGAAGGAAGAATAAAGTGGGGAGGATTATGCTCCCCGACTTCAAGTTCTACACAAAGCCACAGTAATCAACACAATTTGGCACTGGCATAAGAACAGACACATAGATCAATGGAACAGAACACAGAGCCCAGATACAAACCCACACATGTATGGCCAATAAATATATGATAAAGAAGCCATGGACATACAATGGAGAAATGACAACCTCTTCGAAAGCTGGTGTTGGTAAAACTGGACAGCTACATGTAAGAGAATGAAACTGGATTACTGTCTAACTCCATACACAAAAGTAAACTTGAAATGGATCAAAGACCTGAATGTAAGTCATGAAACCATAAAACTTTTAGAAGAAAACATAGGAAAAACTCTCTTAAATATAAACATAAGCAACTTTTTCCCAAATGCATCTCATTGGGCATGGGAAACAAAAGCAAACATGAACAAATGGGACTACATCATGCTAAAAAGCAGAATTATGTACAGCAAAAAACACCATAAAGAGAACAAAAAGGCATCCTACAGTATGGGAGAATATATTTGTAAATGACATATCTGACAAGGGAGTAACATCCAAAATATATAAAGAACTCACATGCCTCAACACCCGAAAAGCAAATAACCCTATTAAAAAATGGGCAGAGAATATGAACGGACACTTCTCCAAGGAAGAATTTCAGATGGTCAACAGGCACATGAAAAGATGCTCCAAATCACTAATCATCAGGGAAATGCAAGTTAAAACCGCAATGAGATATCACCTCACACCAGTAAGGATGGCCAGCATCCAAAAGACTAAGAACAACAAATGCTGGTGAGGATGAGGAGAAAGGGGAACCCTCCTACACTGCTGATGGGAATGTAAGCTAGTTCAATCATTGTGGAAAGCAATATGAAGGTTCCTCAAAAAACTAAAAATAGAAATAACATTTGACCCAGGAATTCCTAGGAATTTACTCTAAGAATGCAGGATCCCAGTTTGAAAAAGACATATGCACCCTATGTTTATCACAGCACTATTTACAATAGCCAAGAAATGGAAGCAACCTATGTGGCCATCAATAGATGAATAGATAAAGAAGATGTGGTACATATACACAATGGAATATTATTCAGTCATAAGAAGAAAGCAAATCCTACCATTTGCAACATGGATGGAGCTAGAGGGTATTATGCTCAGTGAAATAAGCCAGGTGGAGAAAGACAAGTACTAAATGAGTTCACTCATCTGTGGAGCATAAGAACAAAGCAAAAACTGAAGGAACAAAACAGCAATGGACTCACAGAACCCAATTATGTACTAATATTTGCCAAAGGGAAAGGGACTGGGGAGGGTGGGTGGGAAGGGAGGGAGAAGGAGAATAAGGGCATTACGATTAGCACACATAATGTAGGGAGGGGCATGGGGAAGGCAGTATAGCACAGATAAGACAAGTAGTGATTCTATAGCATCTTACTATGCTGATGGACAGTGACTGTAATGGGGTATGTGGTGGGGACTTGATAATGGGCGGAATCTCGTAACCACAATGTTGCTCATGTGATTGTATATTAATAACACCAAAGTTAAAAAAAAATGTGAATCGCCTATCTGTTTGATGACACACATTCACTTATTTTTCTCTGATATATAATAATGAGTAACTTTTTAATGCCTGTTTTCTTACTAAATGACCCCTTGTCATTGAAAATTCTTGGGTAGTATCTACTAAGCTGTGATTAAAGTGGCATAGTTGTAGCTTCTTTAGAACTATCAGGTTGACTGAGATTAATTACATTCAGAAATGCTACCAAGACAAACTGGGTTTAAAAACACCAATCTGTTGTGCCTAAAGAAATCAGAATTCACACTATGAATTTTATTAAATTATTAAATTTTATTAAATTAAAAATAACTGCAGTTATACTAAATTAGTAGGTATGTAACCTATTGAAACAAATTCTAATACAAACATTGTTCTTGATCATCCATTATTTCACTATTTTCTAAGTATGTTTGGAAATTTTAGATGCTATAATCTATTTTTAGGACAACCATATATTTTTTTCAAAATTTAGCACATAATGAAGTAAGATAAGTGACATATAACATAGAACACTATTGAATACAAATTTAACTTACATGTTGAAATCCCTAAACAATACTTAATTGATATGTCATAATGTGAATAAAACCAGTAATTTTATGAATGCCATGTAATTCTTAGAAAAATGATACACAGGGTTAAATCTGCTATTCTTCTCTCCCTGAGAGCATTTACCTTTGAATCTCTAAAGTTATCCTTAATAACATTTCAAAATGTACAGATGCTATACAGTCAAATCTCAGCACTCCCCTTGATTCATTAATAAATCAGTCATTTCAAGTAAGATAAAATATCTTAATGATTTATAAGCTCAATAAATTATAGCTATAGATAGATGGAAACAGGACAGGGAAATATTTTTAGAAGAAATAAACCTCTTAAGCCTCACACTCATTTAAAAAATATTGTATGTATTAATCATGTATGTATATTGTACATAAATATTTTCTACTTATTGAAACTTTTGTCTTCAGACACATCTTATAGGAAAACTCCTATGTGGTCCTACTCCTTGGTGCCTTATGCTGGAAAAGCCAATATATGTGCATGTTTTAGAATCTTTTTTGAGGAGATAGGGCAAAGTTTCTTGAAAATGGGATGGCAGCTTCTTACACAGTTAAACATATACTTATTATTCAATCCAGGTGTTCCACACCCAGAGAGTTACCAAAGAGAATGAAAACATGTCCACACAATGACTTGTATGCAAATGTTTATAACAGCTTAATCATAATAGACAAAATCAGAGAAAACATTTTAATGCACTGATGGATAAATTAATTGTGGTATATCCGGGCAATGGGACACTACACAGCAATTAAAGATATGGACCAATTATTCTCCAAAACATTATGCCAACTGAAAGAATCAAGATGAATATGATTACCTATATTACCTGTTAAGTGGAATTCTAAGAAAAAGAAAACAAAAGTGACAGAAAGTAGATTAGCGGTTGTTAGTGTCCAGGACATAGGGAAGAGGGATTGAGTACAAAGTGACACAAAGAAACAGTTTGGGTGATAGAAAATTTTGTATTTTCACTGTCATTTAGTGAATAATATGTATCTCAAATATAGGTTTTTTTTCCCTCTCTTCTGTGACTAGCCAATATCTTTGTTTTTTTGTTCACAAGATGCCTAATTTATCATCACTGGAGTCTATATAACATCTTCTTGGACAAAGGCACCCACACTATTTCAAATGACATGAGACAATGGGGACTTGCCCAGCTATGCACTACTCACCCAGAAGCTAACAGTAGGGTAAAATGTTGAAACATCCTTTATAAGGTGTAGTTATAACAACATATGGAGAATAGACACTGTAGAATTGGAGCATTGTCCTTCCAGATGGGATACATATTTTGAAATAAGGGCCATTGTAAGACTGTGACCACAATAGCTAGAATGCAAGGGTTCTTCTCCTTAAAACTGAATAATTCAATACAAACTACCAACAATGACCAATTGGAACTAATAATAATATTATGCTATTAATGAAGTGTGCTACAGAAATATAACATTAATATATGTAGATTGCTTACACACTAGAGGGTCAGGTGATAGGCACTTGACAAAGTTAACACCTCTTTAAACTTCAACAACAGTAACACTGGTAACATCCTTCCCCTACCCACCACTTCCATTTTAACAGTTGTCTTAGATTCCTCCAGAACTTTTTTCCTTTTATCTGCTGATCATGAAGTATTGATTCCTAAAGGTTTCGTAAAAACCTTTCTTTCTATTGAAATTTTCCCTGAGATCCCAAGGTGATCACAACACAATTTTTATTCACTCTTCCTTTTCTTTAAGTCTTTAACACATAAAGCATATATTTATAAATTATATTAATGCACAAGAAAGTACTGAGAAAATTGTGAGGGCCCCATGTAAAGGCGTATTTTCACTTTCCACTCCCTTTCAGAACATTGACATAAACCCAAACTTTGGTATTATTTTCCATGTTAAAAGAAATTGAAATGCATAGGCCCAGTCTAATAACAATTGGCATGCCTAGCATTAGTTTTTGGTTCGTAGTACTCTTCTCCAATCAAAGGAACCAGAGCTCCTTGGATAAACTGATGGTTATAGGACAGAGGCAGGAAATATACAAGATGACCCTGGAGCATCCTTCAGTGCCAAAAGTAAGTGAAGGTTCAAAACACACACACAAACACACACACCATAAAATTATAGAAGTATGTCAAAGGGGCACAGAAACCTACTCAGTGCTTTTAATGACCAAAGCTGGAACAATATGAACAAGAAAATTAATAAAGTAGTATTTTATTGTGACTCACAATACAAAATAAAATAAATATCTATGATTTCATACTGATATAAATAATTTTATAAATTAATAAGTAGGTGAAAATTGATAAATCGCCCAAGCGGAAGATTATAAATAATCTATATAGAGATTCCGCCTTCAAGGAGCAGGAGCGTATCTTCACACTAAGTGTGGGCTATGCATAGTGACTTCCTTCTAAAGAGTAAAATTTAGACCCACATAAAGAAAGGAGTAGCGTTAGAGAAACCTCACAAACATTACCTTAGCCAAGCGTCAAGGTCATCATCAACAATCAGATATCATGAAGATGCATGTACCCTTGATAGGATGTGGTGAAAATAGCACATTACCGCTGTGATCTTCCTTTCAAAAAATTCATAACTGCAGTTTAGTCATGAGAAAAACATGAGACAAATTCCAGTGGAGGCGTGTATGATAACACACCTGATACAATATTTCTCAAAACCGTGATGGTCATCAGAAACGTCTGAGAAAGTCTGAGAAGTTGCCACAGCCAGCAGGAGCCAAAGCCCCATGGTAACTAGATGAAGTGTGCCATCCTGGATGGGATCGTGAAGCAGAGAAGCGGTATTAGGTGAAGAAAATCTTAATGAACAATGGATTTTAGTTAATAATAATATATAAATATTGATTCGTAATTGTTACAAATATATCCTAATATAAGAAGTTAATAATAAGGAAACTGGGTGCAAGATATATGCGTACTGCTCTGTCCTCTCACTTCTTCTGTGTATCTAAAACAGTTCTTAAAATTTAACTCTATTGAAAAAACAGTTAAATATACATTTATATTTACATGATGGATTTGTTACTTATATATTTATGTTACATTAATATATGTTAATATTTACATTATGTATAGAGACACATAGAGTCATGCAATATTCCATACTTGCTTTCCATATTCTATATCCTTGTGCATGAATAGGACTAATCTGTAACCACTATTAAATCAGATGATTTTTGCATGTGGGAGCAGTAAGTGATTATAACATGTACTTCAGAGATGCAAATAAAATTTAACAAAGAAAAATTTTCTTCTGAAGTTCACTTGTATAACTCACTAAAGATTAAAAATTAAAACAATGGAAAAAGTATGCAAAGGACAATATTATTTTTTACTATTGATTATATGAAAAAAATGTTTTGGATTTGAAATTCCCCAAGGTGAAGACCTCCATTTCACTCCAATTTACTGAGCTATACCTCTCTGGATTCTTAAATATTTCGTTGAAGTCATGAATCGGTAACATCATTTTTAAGAAACAATAAAAATGTTTTCTAATCTCGAATGAAGTCTCTTCTAGCGCTAGATTCCTCTTTTACTCCTTGCTGATGAACAGAGCTGGTCCATATTTATTAACACATGCTTCATAGAGTTTGTTTCAATATTAACAGTAGTTTTACATATAAGTATCCACGCTACATTAGTTGTATTTTATGCAAGGCCTAATTTATGCAGAACTAAAAGAACAGTAAAGAAAGAGGAGCTCCTGCAATGTAGGAAATGAACATGGTATCAGCTCCGAAGGATTTTGTGTTTATTTCCTCATGCACAAAAATGTACCAGCTTTGAAAAAAAGATTATTTATATATATACACACACCCATACACAAAGCAAAATACATTCTGGTACACCGTCTTTATCATTTCTAAACATAATAGGCATACTTATATCTTGTTAATCTCAATGACATAGGAAAAAATAACAGGAATACAACTCATGCTAATTTAATTATGGTTATTAAAATATAGTTCCCACAATAATTTTTGCTGTTTTTAAATTTAAAAATCAGAGTATTTTCATATAGGTCCTAATAGCTGCTTTATTATTCCTATCCAAACCGTTTATATATACTACAATTCATTTTATATAATGACATACATTTTGTAATACTACTGTCTCCTTGAAAAGGTGGAGTACTTATCAAAACATTTTATATAATCACTTTGATGTTTAGTCCTTTGAAAATCAAGGATTTTGTTTTTGCATATTTGTTTTTGCATATTACCTTACCAGTGTCAAATTCTAAAGCAATGTAAAATTACTTTTAAACTTTTTCTGTCAAGACAACAGTGGCCATATGTAGAATTCATGGTCTTCTCTCACTTCAGGTGTAAAATGTATTCTAGCACACATAGTAAATAATTTCCCTTTTTTCCCAATGATATATTCATAAGTTGGGGGAAAATTACCAATTTGATATCACTAATACAGTTTTTTACTTTCAAATTGTAAAACAGGAAAATATATTTCACTTTATGAATGTTCTAATACTTTGCTCAGTCATCAAGATTAATGAAGCAATCACTTTAATACTATATGATGCAGTTATTATTTAATGCCTTATATATAATAATACTAACACTGGACTTATTTTAAGGTGTTTCTTTCATCTCCTTTGTAGTTTCACTAAAACATTTGATAATTGTACTCAATATCCTGATTTGGATAGTTGTCCTGGAATTTTTGGTAGACTATTAATTATTTTATTGTAAGAATAGTTATGTCTGTATTTAGCACTGTGCTGGACCATAGTACATATGTTTCTTATATCTATCAAATAAACATTGCATTTCTAGATGGATGAATGATAGAGTTATAGGTTGGCACGCAGTTCATCAAAAAAAATTGAAAAAGTGATTTTCCATATTTATGAGTTTTTCAAGATTTCCTCTTATTTTCTAGATCAGAACAAACTCAATTTTACCTATAGATAAATTTCTACTCTCCTCCTTTTGTTTTGGTATTTATAATAGCAAAAATACTGATTCAATTTATCTTATGACTTCCTTTCTGTACATAAATTATTTAAATATAAACTGTATGAGCACACATGCTGTTGAGGATAAAATGTGCTGCAGTTTGTGGGTGAAGCCATGAGTAGCAGCCTCAGGAATAGAGCAATATAAGGGGATTAGTAACTTGGGGGCCAAGGTATTGGATACATTAAATCTAGGAATCTTGAGATTCTGTAAGGAATGAAAGAACTTCAACTTTTGAATATGGAATAGGACCTCTCATGAAAGGCTAAAAGTACCTTGCTGCTTTTGTTGTTTTATTTTGCTTTTCAAGTGAGACTACTACCTCAATTCTGGAATTTACATCACCTAAATGTATAAAAACAGACAGCAACACTTGCAGTTACTCTGTAAATCCTCTAATTGTGAGTTAAAATTTTCTAAGAGAAGGTAAAAGTATTCAGCTAGAGTGGGAGCTAGATTCAGATAATGGCCCGTGATTTGATGAGGGAGTGGCATTAATATTATCCATTTAATATATATATAATACTTATTGTATTATATATAACAGTATTGTGTTTTACATTTTTAAAGATTGTATGGCTTTTAAAATTTACTATAAATTTATGGCCCATGTGTTCTGAACTGCCATTAAATGAATCTCAGGTGCTACATGTTTGGAGAAAATCTCTTCAGAATATATTGGGTCCTACACATTTGTATAAAATGCTTCCTATGTCCTGAGTGCTTTATCTGTCACATGAGATTGAGCTTAAGTATCATAATTCCCTAGCAATACCCACGTTTATTTGGTTTGGGATCCCTTCTTTGTGAATCTTCTAACTCTGCTGAGGTATTTGGTTCATGACACATGGTCAGTTATGTTTCGTGATGATTAAATTAATCTTCCTATTTTTATTTACTCTATCATTCGTACTCAATAAGCTTTCTAAAAATAGGGCGTTGAGCTCACAGATAAAATACTCATCTGCCTTTAATAATGTACAGAATAGACAAAGGGTATCTGGTTGTGTGTTAGAAGTACAGTTTCTAAGCCATATTCAAACAACGCCTATGGGACTGGGAATGGTCTATCCACCTCTTAGGCCTTGGAGTATTTTTTTTCATTTCTGTAAAAAACAACAAAGTGTCAGACAAAATCACTGTTGCCAAAAATATGAGTCCTGTAACTATGTAAGGTATTAATAGAAAATGCATAAAAACTTAAAAAATACAATGTTTTTCAGACTAATGTTATTGAAATGCACTGGATTGAATTAACAGAGACAGAATTCTTAGCTATAATGGTCAATAATATGGAAGGATAAAAGGCTACATGGAGAAGATTTTACCTGACTCAGCTTTCACTAGCATCAATTACCAGACTCATGGATGAGGCCATCTTAGATCTTATTACCCACCCAAATAGCTGCATGAGGAGAAACCAGAAGAGAAAATAAACGAATCATAGATAACAAAAAATAAGAAATTGTTGTTTTAAGATTAAGTTTTGTAAAATTTTAATGTAATATTAAAATATATAACTGAAATCATGACTCTTACTTCGTGCGAAGGAATGTTCTAAATGCCTTAGTAAAGTAACTTACTAGTTCCTCACAGTGACCCTCAGGGTAAGTACTATTTTTAATCCCCATTTTAGACATGAGAAAATAAGACATAATGGGGTCATAACTTGCCAAAAACAATCAAATTAGTGTCAGAACCCAGATCCAAACCCAACAAGTAAGTCTCTCTCCAGAGCTCTTTCTAAATCCCTACCATTCTGCTTCTATTAATATGAAGAACAATTTTATTTCTGGTTTGAAACTAATTTGGAAATCATATTGATTACAACCAGTATCACTGGAAAAAAAATTCAAAAAATTATTACTCCTTCAAACTCACCAAATTTAAACATGGTTGTATTCTCAAATATAAAGGTATTACAGTAATAGATATTTTCTAAGAAGTTAAAATGTCTTTTTAGAAAAAATGGAAAAACATCTAAATGCACTTATCAGAATTTGATGAAATTTAATTACCATGTTCAGTAACCAAGATATCCCTTTATTAATATTACAATATATTGGGATTTGATCAGAATACATATTCTGTTATAGTTATTCCACTATTACAAGTCAAAAAATAATAGTGGTGTCCAGTAATTGTTTACTTATGTGCCAAGCCTTTGTTAATCGCTGTATATAATATAATGCTTCATTTAGCCTTTAAAGCAACCCTAGGAGGGAGAGGAAATGAGCCTCCTTTTAGTCTATGAGGAAACTAGGGCCAAAAGAAGCTGTACAAACTCCCCATGGTTAGAACTCCTGCTATTCTAACTCCAGACCCTGTAGCATTACCCACTGGTGATTACTGTAGTATAAAATTTTGATCTGAGGTTGTTTTTTGGTCTAATGATAATAAGAGTCTTTATTTATGCATATTTTCTTTCAATGTCTTGTATAGAATAATTTATCTATAACATTAATTATTCATATAATTACCCATGAAAATAGGTGTTAAAATGAAGGAACCAAGATTTAGAAAAAAATATCAGTTGTGTTACGTATTACCTGTTTAGTCTTAAGTAAGTTACATTATACCTGTATGTATATATATATAATATATGTGTGTGTGTGTATATATGTTATATCATATATGTAACATATATATATGTTACCCACATATATATATGTGTAACAAAACATATATATATATATACATTCTATATAATTATATATATCCCATTCTTTATAAGTTTAGGGTGAGACATCATTCTTTTAATTATCGTATGTGGTGTTATTTGAGTTCCCTCATTCACAAATAGATCAAGCTGATATTTTCCTTTTCACCTTTTTCCCTGAAAAAAAGTGTTGACTTTGCTGATTCCATTAAATTTATTTTTATTCAATTCTAATTCATATATATTTATCAGATAAACATCCCACACCAGGAACTTAATTTTCCTTCATTTTATCAGTACTTAAATGGAGTCACATAATTACATATTTAGTAATTATTTTAGAAAGTATTTTAATATACTTTGTCTTAAAGTCAAATTTTAATATATTTTTGCAAACCAAGTCATAAAGATATTTGTGGCAAGGGTTATGTCCTTTATGTCCGTTTTACACTGTACTTGACTCAAATTATGCACTAGATATTAAATGCATGAACCTTCAACTGAAGTGAACTGAAATTGTTGAAAGTTACTTTGAAGGTTTTATAGAGGGTTAAATTTGGCCAATAACTTGAACTTACCAACAGATCATTCTTAACCAAAGCTGGGAAACCTATGATGTATTGTACTATACTCAATTGTCACATATATTGTTTATTTAAATCTGAGTGTTAAAAGCAGGGTAGTTTAAGTAAAAACAAATCCTTCTGAGATGCATTTGAGCATTTTGAGGTTTAATGATGCCTAACACAGCAGTGTAATTAACAATACCATGATATATAACAATGCTATGTTTTCTAGTGCTATAAACAGAAGGCATATGCCAGATTGCTTGTTAAGGTACACATGGTATCAAAGTACACCAGATGAAACAATCCCCCAGTAACCATGTAATGAGGTAAAGACATCTGTAACATAATTCTAGAACTTTGAATGTGAAGATTTAAAGTCTTTGTAACAGTACAGATGGAATTGTCACCATCCCCATGGACACTGTGTCTAGAAATAGATCGGCCCCTAGTCATACTAGACTACTAAGAGATAAATTGTGTTTAACTTCAACAACAACAAAAATAATATCCCCAAGGCTAATGACTAATCTTAACTGCAAATGAATATTACACTCTCAATGTGAAATCTAAAGTGAGAGACATCAAAATGATTATAGAATATTAATTTGATGGATAATATTTTATTTAAGTATAATTGACATATAATAACCTAGTAGGTTCAGGGTACATTATAGTGATTCATATTTTTATAATTACTAAATTATACCCATGGTAAGTCTAGTTACCATCTGCCACCATACAAAGTTATTTCAATAATATTGACTATATTTATTTTAAAACTGAATGTTTGTACTTCTTAATTACTTTCAACTATTTGGCTAGGTCGCCAAAGCCTCCCTTTCTAGTAAACAATAGTTTATTTCCTGTGTCTACAGTTCTGTTTCTGTTTGTTGGATGCCACATATAAGGGAAATCATACAGTATTTATCTTTGTCTGATTCATTTCACTTAACATAATACCCTCAAGCTCCATCCATGTTGTCCAAATGGCAAAATTTCATTCTTTATGGTTGAATAATATTCCTTTGTATATACATACCACCTCTTCCCTCTTCTTTAGGCAAGTGCAATGAAACAGACTAGAATGGCGGTTACCAGGGCCTGGGGGTGGGGAAAAGGGGAAGATGTTAGTCAAAGAGCACAGACTTCTCATTATAAGTTCTGAGACCTAATGTCTAGCATAGTGATAATAATGAATACTATATTATTATATCCTTGAAATTTTCAGAGAGAACATCTTAAATATTCTCACCACAAAAAATAAATTGAACTTACATGATGTGAAGGTGTTAGCTATCACTGTGGTGGAAAACATTTGCAATATACCAAATCAATAGGATGTATACCTTAAACTCACACATGCTATATGTCCATTATACCTTTATATAACTGAAAAATATATATTTCTGTACCCAGCAAAAATATTCTTCACAATAATGGCAAAAATAAAGGTATTTTCAGAGGAAAAAAAAATCAAATAGAAAACAAAAGACAACAAAACAAATGAGGTCAGATGACTGCAACATGAATAGTGAGATACTTGCTGAGAAGTTAACCCTAGACTACAGCTAATTTTTTTTTTCAGCTCAGATGTGAGGGCAAGGCAAAAATTCCTATCCCACAGAAACTGATGGATCCAGAGAGACTCTCAAAACAGCCTCCGAGGGAAGAGAGTAAGGTGAGAGGGAAGTGGCCTCAGAGAAGTTCCTCACAAGGCTTCCAGCCATGTGCCGGGAGAATCATAAGATGTTCCAGCAAAGCTCAGACAAGCTGCAATTGAATTTGCTCACGTGGCCCAAAGATATGTGCAAGTTCACCAGGATGGCACTGCAGAGCCGGTTTCCTACAGCTGGGGCACCTGTGGTTAGAAGAGGACCAAGTGTGTGCCAGCTTCTACACCTGATTGTACAGTTGTGGGGTACAGAGAACAGAGGAATAAGAACTTGAAAGTGTGAGTAGTCAAATGTTCGATGTAGACTATTTCCCTTAATTATATATGTACAAGGATATTACTTATTAAATTATTTTTAATACGTTCAAGAAAATGACTGAGCTATGGTTGCAGGTTGGAAATGATTAAGGATTTAGAAGTAAGGGCTTTCAAAGATGCTGGCAATATTCTATTTCTTAACGTGGGCATTGAGAACATAGGTAGTTATTTTATTATTCTTTTGATTTATACATACATGTTACAGTATTTTACCAATTTCTAAGGTATTGATTTTCCAGGTTTCCTTATCTCGAAAATTACAATGTATCTGCCAAATAATGTTATGTTATGACTGTATCATTCGTGCTCCCTTTGTAATGTTTATGCTTTCTTAATTGTACATAAAATAATAATACATCTTCAAAACAATGGCATCTAAGATTTAATGAAATATAGTATATATTGTCATTTTGAATATATGAAATATTTTTATAATAAAGTAATTTGCAGGGAGAATCATAAGATAGTGAGACAGCAAATTAAAAGAACACTTCAAAGGATATTTGCTATAAAGAGGAAAATTGGGAAAGTAAATAAATGGCATGTGGGATCAGGAAGATATTTTTGTTGTTCCTTTTAAAGGATGAGAGATATTAGAACATGTATTTAACCTAATAAAAATGAATCAATAAAATCAATAATTAATAATTAATTATACCAGAGAAAGAGAGGAGGTGATTACAAAAACAGTCTTTAATGAGGAAAAAAATGGGGATCCAGCATATAGCACTGAAGGGCTGCCTTTGGGTAGAAATAACAGTAACTTCGTGGCATCAGGGGGGTGGCCAGAATATATTGGTAAAGATACAGTCATGTTGCTAAATTTGATGCCTAGAAAATTAGACTCTTCTAAATGCTTACATTTGTTTCTCATTGGAATAGGAAGGGAATTTTGTCTTATGAAAATAGCAAGGTAGGACAGGTTTGGATGTTTCAAGAAAGACAGGGGCATGTGAAACATTTTTTGGAGAGTGAAAAAGTGTGAAACACAAACTTTGTAGTTGTATATTTAAATATATAGCATATTTAAATAACTGATCTAAATATACTATATAATATAGTATATTTAGATCAGTTATTCTTTATCTGTATGGAGCCCTCATCATTTGCATATGTACACATCAGCTGCTCAGGGAAGGGTGCAGAACAAACAGGGTTTAGCTTGTACCAAGAAGACAGTTTCAGCAAATATGTTTAACAGAAAGACTGGGTCAAGGATGATACAGAAATGGTCAATGCAATAAAGAGTGCAAAAGTGGCCAAGTAGGAACTCCACTTAGGGAAGGACAGCCCCAAAAGAGCTAATGATAAGAAAAAGTGGTAAGTCTGAGGAAGTCAAAATATTGTTGGAGTGTGAGTGGAAAAGTGGAAAGTTGTTGAAACTATAGAGGATTAAAATGGGATGCTTGAAATTGGGATTGTTATGGAGTTACAACTGTTGATAATCACTAAGTCTAGGATACAACAGTTGGGATTTCTGACTGAGTGAGTTGGAGGAATGAGCCACTTTGGTAAAGAAGTCAGACAGATATAATGGTCTCAGAAACCAATGCTCTCCAGCCAAAGACCGCAGGGGACATTTCAGTAAGAGTATGTTAGAAATGGCTTTTTAATGTTTTGCCCTTTGCTCTGTTGACTTTGGGGAGGGTTTTGGCTAGCAAGGCTTTGTTCTGGATTGTATGCTATTATGAAGCAGGGGTAACTCTATCATTGAATATTATAATACTTTTAATAGTCCATGGATAAAACAGTAATTGGTTAAGAAGCAACAGTTTCTCATGTGAGTCAAGATAAAGGGATATTTGCTCACTTTTGTTGTTTGGAAAATATTCATATTTTGTAATATGATCAGATATAACTATGGGGTGGACTTAAGTTTTTCTTGATCCATCACAATCACAGATCAGCTTGTCTGATGTTTATATTTATGTTCAGCAGCGACCTGACTGTGATGGCCGAGCCAGCTTCTGTCAACACCAAAGCAGAGCTGACGGTATTAGAGTAGGTATATAGCCAGACATGAGCAGGGAGGGTGAGGGGGACATTGGCCCATGTTCATATACAGATACTTGATTACATTCTATACATTTTGTGTAAGCTGTTCTTAAGAGATAAGGGAAGTGTGAATATAGATAACAGACTGGCCACCAATTGTTTGAGAAATATAAGTTAGGTCTTCAGGGTATTACCAGATTTAATTTCAGCAGGAAGTTGAAGGCAACTGTGGTAGATAATGATTGATCAACCCTATATCCATTCCCATCTATCTTCTTAGTTGTCCCTTTACTGCAATGAAAACAGCATCATTTACAACTTCCAGAGACCCTGTAACTTAGCTTTGACCAGTAAGACTTAACGGTGAATCATTGGAAAGCTAATGTTTTCTTGTTCAGAACAGGCAGACACAGTCGTATGTATTCTTTTTCCTTCTTACCACTTCCAAAAGAACCAAATGATTTTAGATGTGTCAGCTGTCTTCTAAGAGGCAAAGCAAAAAACATAAGAACAGAAACCAATATGCTGAGAATAACAGAGCAGAAGTACAGAAACTGACCAAAGCTAGCAACTGTCTGTATCAAGACTTTAGGTTATATCCATAGAAAAATATGTCCACATTTTTAGCCACTTTGCCAGGAAGATACTATTTATGGATAAAAGCAATCAAATGCAACTGAAACAAAAAAATATTCCTTAAAAAATTGAAAGCTGTAAGGTCTTTATCAGGTTGGACTGAAAATTACAAAAGATACAACAGAAACATTTGCTTGGGGTAGTGATGGAGTAGTTATTGGATCAGATCAGAATCAGACTGATGCAGAAGGACCCTGCTGGTGCACAACCTGGTGGGCTTTGCCTGCTGGTGGTACTTAAATGACAGACTGATTCAGAGAAACTTCAATTCTAATGTAATCAGTATTGGGAAATTGGTTGCTTAGGCATTTTTAGGTGTGAGGGAGACAACGCTCAGGTGGGTGGGTGGTGTGGGTATGGAATGGGGAAGGAGATTTACCCAAAATAATTAGAGCTCTGGGGATTTCAATCAAGAGCTAATTTCAGCCTCTATCCCAACTCTCCTGGTTTTTTTTTTCTTTTCTTTTTTAGACAGAGGTAAAAGGGCCCTCGAGACACTATAGATGAACTTAGGTGATTTTGTCCATCTTTATTTATACATGCTGATTCACAGTTAGACACAGTGATCTGGATAATTAATTTTATGCCCAGTGAATGCGAGCTGTTGTTAGTCTCCTTACATCCTGTAAGTAACTTAAAGTATATGTAGTAAACTTAAAATTCTGTTTAGTAACCTTAAAATCTATAAAGTAAATGTGTGACTATATCTAGAAAGGGAGACATGCTCTCTACTCCTGTCTCATATACTGTAACTCTGGATTTGGGACCATCTGTCTCACGGGAACCAAACTCCTTAGATTCACCTCACGCCTAACGGAATAATTAAGCATATATAAATTCTGAAATGTTTTCTGAGGGAAAGGATAACATCTAGGTAACCTTTCTGTATTTTATTTTGAATTGATTGACACTCTAAGAGCCACATCTCAATAAAAGGAAAGAAATAACAATCATGCTGTGCACTAAACTTTTTCTGATTTATCATCAGTGTACACAAGCATTTCCACTTTATTTAATAATTATTGAATTATTAATTATAATGAGACTAATAAAATTCAATTTTTAATTCATCAGACAATTAATTAAAGTTCTTGTAATGTTTATTTTTCTTTGTTCCTTCTTTAATTCATACATGAAAGTCTCCCTTTACAGCTTTTTTAATGATTTCATTGTTTCCAGTCTTTAATTCTTCTCTTCTTAGTCTTTCTCCCCTCTCCACCCCTTTTCCTCTTCTTTTCTAGTCATCTTTTATTCCAGTCTGTCCTTTCTTTGAAATTGAAATATAATTGATAAATGTAGGTAAAATTGCAATATTTCCAGAATCTCTTGCCTAGACTTAGTGCATCTCCATATCAGAGGGGGTTTCCAAGGGGTGGAAAGAAGTGACCATCTCCATATCAATAGGTGATTAAATGGGGAAGTGGGGGCATATCTGGATCTGAAAGGTTGGGTGGGGTCCCTTTTTGCAGCTGGGTTGTGAGAGACATGGCGGGCAGAAGTGGACAACTGCTTGCAAGCAATAAATGAGTTTTTTCCACTTTATTTCTGCCTTTGACTGATTTTGGTTTCAAAGGTAATTTGTGCCAGGCTGGGAACATATTTTCCCCCCAGAGTTACAACATATAACATTGTATTAACTTTGGGTATACAGCATAATGATATATATATATGTTTGCAGATATATATATTGCTAATAATTTGGTTTAATGTTTTTAATGAGATATAATTGATATATAACATTATATTAGTTTCAGGTGTAAAACAATGATTTGAGGTGTATATATATATATATAAATTGAAATGATCACAAAAATAAGTTAACTTCCATTACCACACATAGTTATAATTTTTTTCTCTCAATAAGAACTTAGATGCATTCTCTTAGCAACTTTCCAATATATAACACAGTACTGTTAACTATAGACATCACTCTGTACATTATATCTCCAGAACTTACTTATCTTATAACTGAAAGTTTGTACCTTTGCCCACCGTCATCCATTTTGCCCACTCCCCAACCCCCACTTCTGGCAACCAGCAATTGTTCTATCTGTGAATATCAGTCTCCTGACTTATTTTAAGGAGAGTTTAAGGCAGTTTGGAATGTTTGTCCAAAGATATAAAATAACTACCTTCCAAATTTGATGGATAATATGATTACAAATTAATATTTACTTGTGCACCAAATTTTAAGCTTATGCATGATAGTATTGACATACTTTTTTAATGTTTGTTTTAGAACTCTAAGAACTAAACATACAACTTATGCTACAGGTTAAATTTAATGTTCAGATAACTGCATATCACTTTGTACTTTATTTAGTGATTTATATGTCATTTCCAACTTCATAAATTTAAAATAATAACATGCTAACCTTAAAAGTAACACCTTTATTTTCTTTTTAAGAAAGTCAAAAGATGTTAAAATTGTTAAATTTTGTTAAAGAATGCCAAATTCTGTTTGAAAAAGGCTGATTTGATTTATTGTCATATAAACAGAATACAATTTCATCATTTTTCTATGCCCTGGTTGGGGAGGAAAAACTTTCCTCTACCCCTTGAGACACTTCTTGCTTGTCTAAGAATCAAACTGACATAAGACAGATTAATAGGGGGAAAAAAAAACAAGGAATTATATAAGTACAAGGAATCCATAAATACACATTTTAAAGAGTCAGAAAGAATGAGGAGTCCATGCCACCATCCTGAACCAAGGTGAAGAGAGTAGGTGTCTGAGATTTCAAAGGAAAATGGAAGTAATTCACAGGAGTATGAAAGAGGAAATGTTTGGTAAACAATGTTTACTGGGTGACACAGAAACATTGGGGCACAGAGTGAAATTTTACCAGACTTAGAGCCACATTCCTCCCTGTCTACCACATCTAGTTTACATTATAATATAGTTATCTGTGGTGATAGCTTTCTTCCTGGAGAAGTTCCTCTAACTTAATTATTTTTAGGCAGTAAGGGAGTTTGGGGGCAGGGTGGGGGTCAAACTTTCTCACTGAGTCTTTGAGGTCTTGTTTTCAATTCAAATGATCTGTACGTCACAGTGGCACACGTAAGGGGCATCCCTCTCCAGTCCTCTTTTCCCTCAACAATACTGAATCTATAAATGTTTTACTGACTACACAACATATTGTATTTTCACTCCCCTGACCTCCAACAGGGTTAAGAAAATTTTATAAATTTACTTCTCAACTGAAACTCTTTTTCTGTAAAAACACACATTTATATTCTTGCATATGATTTATTGTGCTTGTTTGGCTTGTCTTGCTCTTGGGAATTATGGCATCTCTGTGCATACATTTATATCACATTTGGTAATATTTTCTCCAAGCCTGTCAGGTATATTTTGATGTTGTTGATTTTCTTTGTAGACTGTTGCCACACAGATGTTTTTTACAAATATCTACACTGCACAATGTGTTAGCTTTATCATTGTGACTGGTTAACTTAAGACTGAAACATAGATATAGATATAGATTAGTGAAAAGTTAAATACTTTAGATACCAAGAGATTTCTGAAATAAAAGAGTTTATTGAGCCATTACAGATGTTAGCCAAATATGAGCTGAGTCCTGGCGTTTCAGGTCGAGTTTGCTCTCCTCCTCACTGAAACAAAGAGTTGAAAGGCAGAGACAAAATAGTGAAGCAGAGTGAAAGTTTTATATTCACACTCCAAGGGAGGAGTGGGCCAGAGTCAAGGTAGACAAAAGTCCTAATTCTTTGGGCAGCAGGCCTTTTTATTACATTTTGGCTAGGAGATGTCTCTTTGATTGACAAAGTGAGGTCATTTGATTGACAGGTCCATTTATATAGCCAACCCTCTTAGTGAGCACATCCTTTCCCAGAATGCACACAGAAAAGCCCACAAGGGTCAGGAGGAGCAAAACTGCAATTTTATTTTAATGAGATTATGATGAGGTGTGGTTTGGATTGTTCATAGTTTTGTTCTAACGCACCTGAGTTGTGGTATGGTTGGGACCGGTTTGGCCTGGTCCTGATAGGCAAGGAAGTTATCTCCCTGAAAAATCTTTGTTGTCTTCAAGTGGGACCCTCTAAATTGGTAGTGTTTTCCTTAAAGCTTATCTTCCTTTTCCCTAGCTTCTCACGTTTATCTTTCTACCTAACACTGGGACAGGAAATTTCTGCTTCACCAGCAGTAAGGTCAGTTAACAGAAACAACTTGTTGACCAGACTCAAGAAATAGGGCACATTTATAAGGGGTCTTATGGAAATAGAGTTCTTTAAATTCATATTGGTCACAGAAAGGAAGGTGAGCTAGTATGAAGTGGAGAAAATCTGGGGATAGGTGGTTAGTTCATAGAGAAGGCTTATGGATTGTTTGTTAGTGATGGTCAGACACTGGTTACATGCAAGGGGATGTGGTGGTGGGGACCCTCTAGATGATTAATGAAATGACCTCATTCAGTAACATTAGGACATTTCAGAATATTTGTTTTGTCATTAGATTTTACCCTTATTTCAATTCCTTATTTTTCATTTTTGATGGTAGCATGATAGTTAATAATATAAATTGAGAATCTGAGTCCCACAGTCCAAACCCAGCTCTACCAGTTAGCTGCTGTGTAACATTAGGCAAGATACTAATCTCTTTGTGAAGATGATATGAAGATAATACTTCCCATGTTATCAAGCAGTTGTGAAGATTAAATGTTGTTTAAAGGAGTATAGGACAATGATTGGCATTTGGTAAGCTCTTTATATGCCTTAGGCTTTATTTAATTTATCAATAATTTACCTATGATATTTTGTCTTTATTTTGACAAATCTAATATGAAAGAACATATTACATAATAAGCTGATCACTATAAAATTATTTATGTGATAGAAGTGTCCATTAAAGAAACTTTTTACAGTATTATTAGAAGTTTTGATCAGGAAGAAAAAAGTAACATTGACATTAAAAATAATTGGCAGTATTATCTTTATTCTAAATTAATATAATTTACACTTTGAGAATTTGACTGTTTACATAAAATGAAATGATGGCACATATAAGGCAAATATTTTTGAAGGCTTGTTAATATACAATTCATACAACTTAAATACTGTTGAAAGTTTGTTTCAGGAGAAAATACCAAATATATTTCTATTTACTAAGACTCCTTTCTGAAACTAAGTTACAAGTTTTAGCAGAGAGGTTATGCTGACTTTATAGAATAAATTGGTTTCCTGTATATTTTATTGGACTTCCATTGATTCACAATACATTACCGCAAAGTTAGCATTTGAAAACAACCCCCATTTATTACATCTCAGTTTCTGTTGGTCCAGAATCCAGGTTTGAGTTAGTTGGGTCACTCAGTCACCTAAAATTCTGGCATTGGCTGGGTCTTCAATGTCACCAGAGGCTTGAGTTCCTTTTCCAAGCTTGTTAAAGTCCTTGGCAGAGTTTAGTATCCTGAGGTTATAAAACTGGGGTAACAATTTTGGGGCAAGCTGTCAATCTTGGATTATTCTCAGCTACTAGAAGCTGCCCACAGAACCTGCCCTGCATACTTCTCCATACCAGGGCAGTCTGCTTCTTCAAGGTCAACAGGAGCTAGCTGCTACAGTCTCAAATCTCTGTGACTTCTCACATTTTTGTTCCTTAGACATTCTTTCAAAGGACCCAGACGGTTAGGTCAAATTATAAAGATTACATGGGGCTTCTACATGAAGGAATGGGGGTCACTTTACAATTCTGCCTTTAGCATTTGTGGGGACAAGTGCTGCCTGCTTGTAACCTTTTGTCCCAGAATAATCATGTAGCCACAGGGCCCCCTCCTTCAGGTGGCATGCCAGGGATTTGATGGTCTGGAACTGGCCAATCCCAGGCCTACCTTATCAATGGACACATCTTACTGGGAGGCAACCCTCTGTCAAAAGTTTCATTCTTTGGAGCACTGATCGCACAAGAATGATTTCCTTCTACAGTAACAAGCAGAATAGCCATAAATCACACATCTTCTTTGACACACACAAAGTCTCTGTCCGCTGGCCCATGGCACAAACATAGTATTTGTGTCCTCCCCCATATAAGCAGTTCCCTCCCTGCCCACAAGAGCCGTGTGCAATCAGACGTGTGATCACACAGCATTCACCTATTTCTATCATCTCAAAAAATGTTCTGAATAACTTTGATATTCTCTGTCCCTTTCATCTATATTGCCAAAATTATTGACATAAGATTATTCTTAATGTTAATTTTTCTTAGTTTTTATTAATCTTTGTTGAATTTTATAAGTAATGTCCTGATGTCCTTTTCTACATTTTCAGCATCACTTATTTCTTTTTGCTCCTAAAAATCTATTCATTTTTGTCCATGATACACTCACCTGCCTTTTCAAAGAACCAGTGCTTGTTGTGGCTTCCCCCTCTAATCCCACCTATTGAGAATCATAGATGCATTTTGGAATTTTCCTTTTCATCCGTCCCATTTTTTAATTTGTTTATTTTTCCAGTTTTAACACATCATCATGCCATACCTCATGCCATCGCTTTTTCAGAAGTTCAGCCAAGCTAGACAGAAAGATGAGCTGCCAAATGTCAGAGAAATCAATTAAAACAAGCCCTGAGTGAATGTAACAGCAAAGCCTTTAATCGCTCAGTGCAATAGTGTAAATGAGAGGGTAAACCAGAGAAGGCGCCAACTCCTGTCTCTTTTATTTTCCCCATGGAACAGCTACAAAGATGAGGTGGATCAGCATAGATGTGAGGGTGATCTCACTGCCAAGGGGGCCCTGACCATAAAGCTTTCTGGACTAAGGCATGAGGAGGAGGAGTAGGAGCCCCAGGAAAATGTGGACGGGGGAGCCTGTGAGTGAAAAGTACTAAGGTTCTAAGTATCTGAAAAAATGTCTTCAAGGTGTCCCCTCCTCCCACCATAAAATGGCTTTCTCGGGGGCAACCGAAGAAGAGCTCCCGAAAGGTCTCAGGAAAGCAGACCCGGGAATGAAGGTGCCTGGGCTGCAAAGGCCAATGAGTAGAAGAGTGTGGCTGGACACAAGGGCCTGAATCTTGACTGCAGCTCCTTCAGAGACTGCAAAGCCCTGGCTCTGCCCACGTCTGGCAGGGGGAGGGCAGGTGTCCTCTGCGAGGCCTTCAGGTGCCACCTTCGTATATGCCTATGGTTGGGTCTCAAAAATCACACACAGTTTTTTGTCCAAAATACAGGTCCTCAGACTTAGGGATACATTTTCAATCCCCACATCCTTTTCAGGTCTACTAACCATTTTCTCTTATTTGTTGAGTATTTATTTTATTTCAACTATTTTTTTCTAATTTCTACATTATGTACCTGGATGATCTACAAATATTCCTTTTTCATTTAACATGATTTATCTATTAAAGATATATTTCATATATTCTTCTTCCTTAAGAATGGTTTATCAAGTTCCATCACTGCTTTTCTATTTTTTCTATTATTTAAAATCACTTTAGTACAATTCTCCTCATTATTTGATTTTAGAATTTTCTAATACTGGTGTGTGTGTAACGGACCATCAGCATAACTTGTAAGCATCCTTCACATGATATTGTTTGTAGATGAAACACTACAGAGTAATTTTGCATTCAGCTGGTCTGTGATTTGTTGGTTCAACACTAGTTTTTGAATGTGTGTGCTGACCTGGAGTCTCAGCACACGTCCACACTCCAGCTCGTCCAGACCAGGTTTCATGAATCATGTGTCACTTGATCTACATCCTAGAATGGGCAACGCGTTTCTAGAATGTATCTCATGGCTGACTGGTAAGTAGAATTTTCTAATCCTAATCATGAATGAGAGGGCTTTATCCTGATTTTTTTCTTTTCTTTTTTTTTTTTTTTTTTTTGCTATAGATAGTGAATGACTCCCTGCTCCCCAGCTATCAATGGGGTTGCAATCTTGAAATTTACCAGACTTACTCTGGCTTCAGGTTACCTCTTTGAGTCTGACACCTTATACAGTTTGTGTTCTTGCGTTTGAGCTCTATGCTTTTACCCCCTCTATTTATCCATCATGTATGTGTGTTTTGGATATCAGTGGTTTTATAATGGCTTCAGTAGGTATAGCATTTGACAGGAATTATTTAAGTTGTTCTCATATGAAACATTTCATCTTTGTTGTAGAATGATCTGATACTAATGAGAGAAAGTATAGAAAACTTTCAGTTCTCTCACCTATTCACATATTTTGAGTGAATTAAGTCCCACTAATAAATGAAACATTTCAAAGAAAAAAGAGAGCAATTAAAGAGAGTGGACTAGAAAGTGTCTCTTTATTCGGTCATGTTTCCAAACTTCAGACTTTTAGAAGCAATTCAACAGACTTTCACTATTCTGTCTGAAAAGATGACTAGAGCAGAAATAATGAAGACTAGGTTCTAGTTCTAGGTCTGCCATGAGGGGTATCTTTAATAAACTCACTCAATCAAATGTGACATGATTTGTAAAATAGAGAAATTAAGAGGAAAGCAGATGATGTTTGGGCTACTATCTGGCTTTAAAACATGTGTGTAATTCTAAATTCACACCCAAATCTCATTTTCCCAATTCAGAAATCACCCTTGTGCCTCTCCTATTATTATGCCTCTTCGCTTGTTCTCATTACAGTAAACTCTCAGGATTACTGTTCTGACAGGATAAATGTTACTAAATATGACTTCTTTGCACCCGTGAGTTTTCAGCAAATGATGGGCAGATAAAATGAAGGTGTTGAGCAGTTCCCAAATTAGTTATCTCTATCTCTGTCTAGATCTATGTCATCAAAAGTATGTATATGTTTTAGAAGTGAAAGGTGGGGAGTGATCAGCCATATATAACTCAAAATAGACTAGATTTGGCTGCAGTTACTGCAAAATCACTATGTCATAAAATGAACAAGCTTATTTCTTATCGATGTGATATGTCTACTATGGATTTGAAGGGAAATACTTGCGGCTGTCCTTCAGAGATCTAGGTTGAGAGACTCTGTCCACCTGCATCCTTATCTTATCACCTTGGCAGGGCAAAAGCATAATATCAAGTAGTGCAAAGACTTCTACATTTGTTCTGAGTGACAATCACTACTTCTTCCAGTTCTTCATTATCCAAAAACTCCGTATCACCGCATGGCTACACTTAACTTCAAAGGGGTGGGAAATACAATATTAATGTGTATTCAGAACTAGAACCCCAATACTCATGTACATTCCTACAGTTAAGACAGACTGAAAATGTTTTGATTTTTCTACAAGATACTACAACTATGCTTAGACCTTATTGTCTTTAAATAGCTAAGTTAAATAAGGGGGTATATATTAAGCAGACTATTTATATAAACATATTGCTTGGTATTAGATGGATAATTTGAGTGATTTTCTTCCAAATAAATTTATAAATAAATTTTATTAAAGTAAAAAAGTATCATCACTATTATTGGAATAGAAATTAGCATGAGGTTTATGGATGAAAATGTTTAAAATAAGTGTTACTATTCAAAGAATGAAAGATATATCAGAAAATAGTTGGTAATAAAAAAGCAATGTTATTGTAATAAAAAGCAACAATTTGATAAACACTATTTCTAGTATTACAAACTCCCTTTTTAACCACTCTTGTCTAGATTTAATGCAAATCATTTGTACTACTGTCTTATCTGGAGTATCTTGAATAAAAAATTAATAAATTGAGATATCTGTGCAACTTCTTTATCCTTGTGTTTGTAGAAAATATTTGCTAGCTGGTCATCTGGCTACTTCAAGGACAGATACAAAAAAGACAATTCAGGAGTTGTGATTTAGTATTAAATAAAACAATTATGAATTTATATTTTTTCACTGACATGCATCTTTTAATATGACTGTTTTGTTTCCTGTTTTCTTACATTAGTGAAGAACTATAAAATTCCCCCCAGTAATTTATTCTGTTTATTAAAAACACTTCGTGATGGTATCATCAAGGTGTAAAAAAGCTGTATATATTTAATATATAAAACATGATGAGTTTGGAGTATTTATCAATGAAACCATCACCATATTCCATGCCATAGACATACGCACACCTCCAAAAGTTTTCTCTCCCTCTCTTTATTTATTACTTTCATTATTTTTTATGATAACAACACTTAGAAAAGATCCAGCCTCTTAGCAAATATTTAGTGTACAAATATTATTGTAACTATAGACTTTATGTTATACAGATCTCCAGAACTAAATTATCTTTTATACCTAAAATTTGTACCTTTGGACTAATACCATCCTACTTTCTCTCTCACCAAACCCTGGAAACCACCATTCTACTCTGCACTTCTACAAGATTGACTATTTTAGACTTACCATATAAGAAGTATTTGTCCTTCTGTATGTGGCTTATGTCATTTAGTATAAAGTCCTCCAGATTAATCCACACAGTTACAAATAGCAGGTTTCCTTCTTATTTTATATGGCTGAATAATATTAGATTATATATAAATATCACATTTTCTTTTTCAATTCATCTCTTGATGGAAATGCAGGTCTCAAGTCTATTTCTTAGCTATTGTAAATAATGTTGTAATTAACATGCAAATGCAGATATCTCTTTCATATCATTTCAGTTCCTTTGGACGTATACCCAGAAGTGGGATTGCTGGATCATATGGTAGTTCTATTTTTAAATTTTTGAGTAAACTTATACTGTGTTCCATAGTGGCTGCAACAATTTTCATTCCCACAAATACTATGTAAAGAAGTTTCCTTTACTTCACATCCTCACCAGTACATATCTTTTTGATGAGAATAATTTTAACAGGTGTGAGGTGATATCTCATTGTAGTTTTGGTACGCATTTCCTGAATGGTTAGAAAATGTGAACGTATTTTCATGTGCCTATTCACCACTTGGATGTTTTCTTTGGAAAAATTTCTATTTAGTTTCTCTGCCCATGTTTCAATTGGATTGCTCATTTGTTGTTGTTATTCAATTGTATGAGTTCTTTGTATGTTTTGGATATTAACATTTTATCAGATATATATATATATATACACATATATGTTATACTTTGGGAAAGAAGAAGTAAAACTGTTTTTGTTCATAGATGATATGATGACCTGTGTAGAAAATCCAAGAAAATTGACCATAAAAAAACAAAAACTAAAAACTAAAAATCAATAAACCTTATGGAACTAATAAGTCATTACAGCAAGACTGCAGGATAAAAGGTTAATATATAAAAATCAGTTATTTTCCTGTATTTCAGCAACGATTAAAGGAATTTGAAATTAAAATACATGCAATGCTATTTATATTAGCATCCTAAAAAATTAAATATTTAAATATACACGTTAAATATATGTACAAGATCTATATAAGAAAAACTGCAAAACTCTGATAAATGAAATCAAGGAAGACCTAAATAATGGAGAGATATCCCATGTTCATGAATTGGGAGACTCAATATTGTCAAGATGTCAGTTCTTCTCAAATTGTTCTATCGATTTAGTGCAATCCCAATCAAAATAGCAGTAAGTTATTTTGTGGATACTGACAAACTGATTCTAAAATTTATATGGAGAAGTAAAGACCAAGAATTGACAACATAATGTTGATGGATAAGGACAAAGTTGGAGGCTGACACTACTTGGTTTCAAGACTTACTGCAAGCTATGATATTCAATACAGAGAGGTCCTGTGAAAGACTAGACAAATCAATGGAACAGAATAGGTTCTAGAAATAGACTCACATTGCAAAGACAACTCATCTTTGACAAAGCAATAAAAACAATACAATGAAGCAAATATATGTTCTTCAAGAAATAGTAGTGGAAAAATGACATTCACATGCAAAAAACATTAATCTAAATAAATACCTTAGACCTTTCACAAAAATTAACTCAAAATGGATCATAGACCTAAAGGTAAAAATGCAACACTATAAAACTATTAGAAGATAACATATGAGAAAACCTAGGTGACCCTGGGTATGGCAACTACTTTTTATATATAACATAGAAAGCATGATCCATGAAAGATATAATTTATAAGCTGGACCTAATTAAAACTAAAATTTCTGCTCTGCATATATCAATGTCAAGAGAATAAGAAGACAAGTCACAGAATGGAATGGAGTATTTGTAAAATACACACATGAAAGAGAATTTTATCCAAAATATACAAGAAATACTTAAAACTCAAAATTAAGAAAGCAATCCACTTGAAAAATGGTCCCAAGATCTTAATAGACACTCCACCAAGAAAATATAAAGACATAAAATAAACGTATGAAAAGATACTCCTTAGGGAAGGGGATTAAAGATGGCGGAATGAGAGGTGAGACAGAGACCTACTGTTAAAACTACATATAATATGAAAATATAATTAAAACAACTAATCGTGAAAGAGCAACAGAAAAGAGGGCTGCACCAGACTGCATACACCTGGAGAAAAGAACAGACTTTACAGAACAGTGTAACGTACCAAAGCCATGGCCCTGTTGGACCCAAGCCCTTCCCCCACCGCAGCTCACTGGCAGGAGGAAGAGAAATGGAGCGGGGAGGGGGTGGAGGCCTGGGACTGCTGAACACCTAGCCCTGGAGATCTGCTCTGGGAAAACAAACCTACATTGCATGGTGCTCTGGTGATTAGGGGATTAGAAAGCTAAGACAGGCCAAATACCTGGAGAGACTGAGATTTCAGCAGCTTGTGGATAACAGGGATCCATATCCAGTTGCTCTGGGACAAAAGAAAGGCAGACAGTCTGAGAGACTTTCTAACAGCTAAAGGGCTGCTAAAGAGACAAGGATTGCACGTAGCTTACTGCTCAGGAGAAAGGACAGGTAGACAAAATTGTCAGGGTTCACTCTGCCCAGCAGGTTGGGAACTTTCACAATCTTCAGGTGCTCCAGCTGGCTACGCAGCTCCAAGGCCCCCCTCCGTGATATGCAGTCTGCTGTGCCTTCCTCCCAGCTAGCCCACACCTTGCTTGCAAACTGGCAAACCCTGCCCTGGCATCAGGCCAGCCAGAGGGAAGTCCCACCTACAGCAGTTACAAATGCAAAGTATAGAGGCTTACACCTGTATGCTCAGCCCACTGGTTCTGGCAGTGGAGAGAGGCACAGCAGCTGGGAAGCAGGAAACAGCTCTTTCTTGCCCCCAGGCACCAACACTGCTCCCCTGCGACCCCTGATATTGTTCCAGGGGCTGAGCAGCTCCAGAGAGTAGAGCTTCTGGGCACTAGAGGGCGCCACATACAAATATGAAGTGTCAAAGGAAACTGGTTCAAAGCAAAATCATACATACTCCAGAGAAATAGTCAAATGAAACCAACCTCATGAATTTTCCTGAAAGAGATTTCAAAATAAAAATCATAAACATGCTCATGGAGGTACAGAAAAATATTCAAGGACTCAGGAATGAATTCTGGATGGAGATCCAATCATTATGGAACACAGTATCAGAAATGAAACATACAATGGAAAGTTTTAAAAGCAGATTAGATATGGTGGAGGAGACCATAAATGAAATAGAAATTATAGAAGAGGAATACAAAGAAGCTGAGGCACAGAGAGTAAAAAAGATCTCTAAGAATGAAATAATATTGAGAGAACTGTGTGACCAATCCAAATGGAACAATATTCATATTATAGGGGTACCAGAAGAAGAAGAAGAGAGAAAAAGGGATAAAAAGCATCTTTGAGGAAGTAATTGCTGAAAACTTCCCCAATCTGGGGAAGGAGTTGATGTCTCAGGCCATGGAAGTCCACAGATCTCCCAACACAAGGGACCCAAGGAAGACAACACCAAGACATATAATAATTAAAATAGCAAAGATCAAGGGTAAGGACACACTATTAAAAGCAGCCAGAGAGGAAATAAGATCACATACAAAGGAAAGCCCATCAGGCTATCATCAGATTTCTCAACCAAAACGTTACAAGCCAGAAGGGAGTGGCATGATGTATTTAATGCAATGAAATCAGAAGGGCCTCAAACCAAGAATATTTTATCTGGCAAGATTATCATTTAAATTTGAAGGAAGAGTTAAACAATTTCCAGAGCAGCAAAAACTGAGAGAATTTACCTCCCTCAAACCGTCTCTACAGTGTATTTTGGAGGAACTGCTATAGATGGAAGTATTCCTAAGGTTTTATAACTGTCACCAGAGGTAATGAAACCACAGTAAAGAAAGTAGAACAGTTAATTACTAAGCAAATGCAAAATTAAATCAACTACCCCCAAAGTCAGTCAAGGGACAAAGAGTACAGAATATGATACCTAATATATAAAGAATGGAGGATGAAGAAAAAGGAGAAAAAAAGAACCTTTAGATTGTGTTTGTAATAACATAGGAAGTGAGTTAAATTAGACTGTTAGATAGTAAGGGAATTACGCTTGAACCTTTGGTAACCACAAACCTAAAGCCTGAAATGGCTATAAGTTCCTACCTATTGATAATCACCCTAAATGTAAATGGTATCAATGCACCAATCAAAAGACATAGAGTCACAGAATGGATAAAAATACAAGACCCATCTATTTGCTGCCTACAAGAGATTCACTTCAAATCCAAAAACATACAAAGACTGAAAGTAAAGGGATGAAAAAGATATTTCACGCAACTAATAGGGAGAAAAAAGCAGGAGTTGCAGTACTTGTGTAAGACAAAATAGACTTCAAAACAAAGAAAGACACAAGAGACAAAGAAGGACATTACATTTTGATAAAGGGGTCAATCCAACAAGAAGATATAACCATTATAAATATCTATGCAGCTAACACAGGAGCACCTACATATGTGAAACAAATACTAACAGAATTAAAAGGGGAAGTAGAATGCAATGCATTCATTCTAGGAGACTTCAACACTCCACTCACTCCAAATAATATTCAGCCATAAGAAAGAAACAAATCCTACCATTTGCAATAACATGGATAGAGCTGGAGGATATTATGCTCAGTGAAATAAGCCAGGCAGAGAAAGGCAGGTGCCAAATGATTTTCCTCATTTGTGGAGTATAACAACAAAGTAAAACTGAAGGAACAAAACAGCAGCAGATTTACAGACTACAATAAAGGCCTAGCAGTGACCAAAGGGGAGGGGTGTGGGAGGGCTGGTGGGGAGGGTGGGAGAAGGGGATTGAGGGGTATTATATTTAGTACACGTGATGTGAGGGATCACAGGGAAGACAGTGTAGCACAGAGAAGGCAAATAGTGAATCTGTGGCATCTTACTACACTGATGGACAGTGACTGCAATGGGGTGTGGGTGGGGACTTGATAATATGGGTAAATGTAGTAACCACATTGTATTTTAATATAAACCTTCATAAGAGTGTATATCAATGATACCTTAATAAAAAAAATTACACAGTAAGAAACAAAAAACAAACAAACAAAAAAGTTACTCCTTTCATGTCATCAGGGAACTAAAAATTAAAAAAACAATGAGATGCACTACCTATTAGAATAGCCAGACTCCAGGGTACCAACACCAAATACTGGAAAGTATATGAAACAACAGGGTCACAGACATAAAGGTAAAATGCAAAAAAAGATTTGGTGGGAATCCATAATGGAATAGCTACTTTACAAAACAGTTTGGTAGTTTCTCACCAAATTGAACACAATCTTACCATATGATTCAGCAACTGCACTGCTTGGTATTTACCCAAAGGTGTTGAAAACATGTCTACACAAAAGCCTGTAGAATCACCGTGCTGTACACCTGTAACTAATATAATATTGTATATCAACTATACTTCAATCAAAAAAACATGATTTAAACCCAGCCTATGGATGTTTATAGCAGCTTTACTTACACTTGCCAAAACTTAAAAGCCACCAAGATGCTAATCAGTAGTTGAATTGGTAAGTAAACAGTGGCATTTCCAAACAACAGAATATCATTCAGTGCTGAAAAGAAACTATCAAGCAATCAAAATCATAAATGTGTATTAAGTGAAATAAGCCAATCAGAAAAGACTAATCATACATTATAATGTATAATTCCAGATATATGACCTTTTGGTGCAAACAAAATTATGGAGGATAATAAAAAAAGACCAGAGTTGTCAAAGGCTGAGGGAAGGAGAGTTACATAGGCAAAGCTCAGAGTAGTTTTGGGTACTGAAAATATTCTGTATGATAGATAATGCTGGATTGATGTCATTATACATTTGTTCAAACACAGGAATTGTATAACACTAACAGTTAACTGTAACATAAACTATGGACTTTGGATGATAATGGTGTGTCAATGTAGTTTCATCAGTTGTTGCAAATGTGCCACTATGGTAGGGGATGTTGGCAGGGGTAGAGGCTGTGCATGTGTAGAGGCAAGAGGGTATATGGGAAATCTCTGTAAACCTTTAAATTCTCTAAAAATTGCCTTAATAAATAATTTTTTGAAAATGTATGTACAAGCTGTTGAAATGCTACTCAGCTTCCCAATTTCTCCATGCCATATAGAGTTGAATCTTAGGGGGAAAATGGCCCAAATATCATGCACACACCATCTGACTTTCTTTTCTTTTTTTTTCTCAACTCACAGTCTTGGTTCCATTATCATTCATTCCCTCCATGGCTTTCTGATTATTTTCAAGCTTTTTCAGTTGTCTGCAGGAAGGTTGTTCTGAAGTCCTACCTTAAGGGGACAGAATCACAGGATAAAATACTTTCAGTTCAGTACCCAAGGGTTGCTTTGGATATTGGATATTGGATATTGGCAAATTAAGAACTCAGTAAAGTGATTTACTGTCAGATTCAACACATCTGAAGAGTTAGTCCACTATAAAAGGAAGAAAATAGTGTAAAATTTAAAGAGACACAAAGAAAATGTAGAAAGAGATAGGAGACATGAGGATCCAATGAGATTTTCTAACAGAGGTGATGTTAGAATCCCAGAAGCAGAGGAGACAGAAAATGAGACAAAGCAATACTTGAGAGATAATATCTAAAAATAATATATCATAATGATGCAAAAGTCCAGTTCACCTAAAAGGTAATAATTTGAATGTATGTGCTCATATATGACATTCTCACGACACAGTCACAGTGAGAGGTTGTGACATACTCCTCCCCTTGTCCATTATCCTCTGAAGCTGCTTCAAAATGGTTTTCAGAGAGTATACTTTTCTTGAGTTTTCATTGATCTCTGCTTTATTTTCAGAAGATCATAGGCTGTTGGAACCCGTGCTTGGCATTTCCGTGTGATGTAATTACAATCTACTTTTAATCAATCCCACATACAGTTTACAACTTCAAGAGAAGGATTGGACCATGAAGCTAATAAAGTTTAATTTTCAGGATTCCTAACTTCTGTGGACTCCATCTAAGGATCTGAACTTATTTGCTACTTATAACTTTGTATTCTTTTAAAAATGTCTTCTTCAGTTGCATAATATTTACTCTGCCCAAAGAGTGTATCCACCACTGATATAGCCAAGGCTCTTGTGTAGATGTGCATTTTAATCCCAAATACTCTGATCTTGCGTCTACAGTATTCTGTTATCTTCTTCCTTCTATTAGCTTAAAAGGGGCTACACTGGAAGTTAGTTATGAATGGAAGGCCCTTAATCTGACCTTGATCTCTGATGTGTTTCACATTGCTCAGAAAAAAACACATTCATAAATTTATGAGAAAGGTTTGCATCCACCAGCTTATCTTTTGATAAGGCCTTATTTTAGTGCCACCTCCTAGAACTGCATTGGTTTGGGGTGCAGAAATAGCTGCCTGTTTCAATGCTCCGAAGACTCAAATGAACAGATTCTCAGGTAATTTAGATTACAGGATATAGGAAGGAAACAGTTCCCCTGAGAGAAATAAACTCATATGCATTTCAGTTTGTAGAAAAGGAACTCATTTAGGTGTTGTTAAGAGGATCAGGAGATATTTATGACAAAATTTGGACCTCTCCAACACTAACCTTGAAACTCAGTTCGCATGTGGTGTGCTTCTCAACGTGTAGCCAGTTATAATTTTACCAAATATTTTGCCAGAAAATAACATGTACTCTATTGGTATTCTTAAATTAATAAATTTGTAAATGAGTGATCCAAATCTTGAGTATACCCTAATAGCCATATAACTTCTGTAGACATACATCTTAATTTTGAAAATGCTGGTCTTTCTTTGCATTATTCTCATCCCTCTTCTATTAGCTTATAGGGACAGTATTGAGAACATTATTTTTAAGTGACTTATTTAAAAATGGACAAATGAACGTATGTCTATGTCATGAATGTCATGAATAATTAAAATGTAGAATTAATATTTGTAGGTCAGTCTGATTCCAAACTTTCTCCGTTTCTGTTACATGATACCCATGAAGTATTATTCATTGTGATCAACATTCTCACACATTTCCAAAATGAAACACTAAGGATAACTCAAGATTCTGATACACAATTATTTTAAAAATTAAATATATGAATATAGATTTCAATGTATGCTTTATACATTTTAAATAATATTTCAAGTACATTAATAAAAGGGTTAATACATTTAAAACTCATGTACCTACCACAGAACTGTTAAGATCTTAACATTATGCTATATTTTTTCCGCTTTTATTGAGAAATAAATTGCGACTATTGAACATGAGGCCCACTGTGATCACGTCCCTGGTTACACCCTCCTCACTCCATTCCAGAGGTGACCACTCTCATGAAATCACGGTGCCCCATTCTTTTTCGTGTTTTCAAAATTTCACTATATATGTGTATATGCCCAAGTTTTCATCTTTTATGCAAATAGTATCAACATGTATGTATTATTTTGGGACATGCTCTTTTGATATGACTCTAGTTTTAATACCTGTATAAATGTGCTCATAAAATAAATTACAACTATTTATTTTATTTTTGAAATTTTAGGCTGTTTAAATATTTTCACTATGACATACAATATTCTGGGTAAGCTTTATCATACACTACAACTTCTCTGGGGCATATACTCAGGAATAGAACTTAGCATTATAAGGCATTTTGAAGTGATCTTCAAATGAGACATTGCAAATTCTATCTGTAAAGTGTTTGGAAAATTTATTCTTCTCCAGAATTACATGAGTTCCTTTTACTCCATATCTTGGATAACATGTAAACTGGTATCACCATAAAATATATGACATCTGACAGGCCTGAAATGTTATCATCTTTAATTTGAATTTCCTCATTACAGAGTTGAACATTTTTTCATATACTTTATTTGCTGTTGAGTTTATTCTTCTTAAATCTGACAATCACACCTTCTGAGTTTTACTTTCTGTTGGTACTTTTACTTTATTTCACCTATTCGCATGTCCTTTATATATTCTGGATATTAATCCTTTCAAAAATGTATACATTTAAAATACTGCCTTTCAGATTTTTATCTTGTCTATTTATGGTATAGAAAAATTCTACTTCAATAGAAGTTTATAAGTAATATAAAGCATATATCTGATAAAATATATTTGTACTTTCCTTTATGATGAACTTTTTGTGTTGTGCATGTTTTAAGACATATCCTGAAAAGTTCAAAATAAAGCAATATTGTTTCCTCATTTTATCCCTGTCCCACTCTCCAAGTACATACCACACATGAGCACTGAAGATTTTCTTTACAGCATGTTGAAAATGACTTGCAGTCTCTGGATCAAGATAATGTAGAAAGTCAACTCTAAATGACTGCCTTAACCAGATACACAGAAAGATAAAACATAAGAAAGAAACAAAATAGGATCAGCTCATATACCAGATAATCATATTTGTGTACTAGAAATTAGTAGAAAAACTAAACACTGAGCAAACTGAAGACTTGTTGGGATTCAAGCAATAGACCAAGGTAGTAGAGGTAACGAAATCCATTCCTAAGAGAAAAAGGAGATTTTGTTTTTTAAATGTTTTAATTGAAATACATTTGACATATAACATTGTGTAATTTTAATGTGTATAACATGTTAATTTGATGCATTTATATATTGTAATAGTATTGCCATTGTAATGATAATGAGAACCTCTATCACATCAAATAATTATCCTTTCTAAGGTGTTGGGATAATTAAATTCTAGTCTCTTAACAAGTCTGATGATTATAATACAATACTATTATCTGTACACTGTGCATTAGATTTCTAGGACTTCTGGGTATACACTCAAAGGAAATGAAAACACAATATTTAGGAGATACCTGTGCTCCCATGTTTATTGCAGCATTGTTCACAATAGCTAAGATATGGAAACCACCTGTGTGTCCATCATCCACAGATGCATCGATAAGGAAGATGTCACACACACACACACACACACACACACACACACACACACACACACAC
>JAQQAC010006877.1:21549207-21667094 GCA_029783875.1 Phataginus tricuspis
GGAATATTATTTAGCCAAGAGAGAGGACTTCTGCCATTTATAATAACATGGATAGACCTTGAGGACACAATGCTGAGATAAGTCAGATAGAGAAGACAAGTACTGTATAATCTTACTTATATGAAGAATTGGAAAAAGCCAAACTTGTAAAAATACAGTGACTCCAAGGGAATAAAGAGTGCAGGGATCAGATAGATATTTTTAAGGGTACAAACTTGCAATGAGTAGTAAATATGTCCTAGAGATTTAGCTTTAAACCTCAGCCTGAAGGCCAAGCCTGGGGCTACCTATGCTCTTAAGTATCAATAGTTAACTAAATGGTGTTAAAACAGAGACAGAATTATTAACTTCAATACTGTATATAACCTCTCCTTCAGTTTAAGATAAAAGAAAACAAGTAAGCCTTCTACAGTCATCCCCTGGAATACTTTTGCACTTTTAAACAATGATGTAACTAAGAACCAGCTGATGAGTTTCTATGTAAATGTAGTTTTACATCCACTCCTGTAACATCTGATCAGTGGGTACGGAGGGGCCCTGAAGTGTTGCAATATTCATTGCTAATTATCAGCCTAATTTTTCTGGTATATAAGTTCTCAGAAGACACATTTTGAAAGAATGCCCTGTTCCCAGGTTTGACCAACATTTCATAATTTGGAGTCCTAAACCCTTCAACTTCCCCATCATAGAGGCTCACTTCTTTATCTTTCCCGATACTAATCATCACCCTCTTAATGAAAACCCCACTCAGTTTCATGTAATGTGTTGTTTTCTGAATAACTCCCAATTCTGCATTTATTTTTTTTAACTAAATTTAACTTATTACACTTGCAAAAAAAAGAGCACATTTTAAGTGGACATGACTACCATGTTGCAAATATTTGATCATAATCCTATGGTAAGATAATGTTTGGGGGCTGATATTAGGAGAGCTTTACAGGGAATAGGAAAAGAAAGTACATATCATGTCCACCCAATTGTAAAGATTTTAAACACGTTAAGCAATTTAACGTGTTTCAAAATTAAGCTAATAAAAAGCTAAAATATAAATGTAATGTGCTTTAAAAAGTGCAATTAATTAAGTGGAATTTTGTAGCAATATGTTCTTCTGTATATTTCAGTCTTGAGTATAATATATTATAAGAATCCAGTATATTTTATATCTGATTACTTACAGAACATGAAATGTTTTAATCTGCTAAATATGACTAATTTACTAAATATGGTCTTATTATTTTGGTGTTTCCTTCCCCCTCTTTATTCTAAAGAAACTCTAAAGGAAATAAATTTGATTTATAGCAGGTGATTGCAGTAAACAGAAATATCATTTATACTATTCTGCAGTCAAGCATTAAAAACACACAGTACCATAATAATAAGTTCCTGATATTAACTTGCCTCTAAAATCTAAAAAATATATTACAGGAAAGTATCATTTAAGAGTTGTAATAATTCCATGTCCTTTGGAATGTATAACTGTCATTATTTACTACTATTTTGAACTGCTTTCAATATTTCAGTTTCTTAATCACCCCAATCCAAAGAAAATGAAACTCAAAAAGCATAGAAAACCCAAATGGTGTCATAAATCACAAAATAAAAACAGAAAATATATGACAAGAGAATAAGCACTAGTCATTTTCTTTTTATTTGTTAATGTTTTATGTCAATGCTACTATTTCTGAAATTATTCCTTCCTCAAATAAATCCATTTTGATAAAAAAATGAATTCTGAAGATACATTCTTGAAATTTAAACAAGTATTGCCTTCACATGATTTATGAAAAGTTGTGGTAGACATATTAATATCCCCCCTCCCAATGTCAGTGTCCTAATTATCATACACATGCTGAGATTCTGTCATTATAGATTATATAGGTTGTGTTTTTAGAATTTTGTGTACATGGAATCATACAATATGTACCCTTCTTTTTATATGGCTTCTTTAACTCAGTGTAACAATTTTAAGATTTATCCATTACAGGTATTAAAAGTATTTTCATTTACATTGCTGAGCAGTGCTCCTTGTGTGGGTATGTCAAAACTTGTTCACTCATTTACCTGGCAAGGCACTCTCAGAAGAAGCCATTTGGTTTGTGTCCATATTTTATCAGTTACGAAAAAACAATTACAAACATTCATATTTAGGTCTTTACATGAACAAATGCTTTCAGTTCTCTTGGATAAAAACCTAGCGAGATAATGGCTGGGCTCTATGCTAGATGTATAATAATTTTTTCTTTTTTGAATGATCTGTCAAAGTGATTTCCAAGGTGTTGCACCATTAACAGTCCCACAAGCAATGTGTTAGTTCAAGCTTCTCGGTGTCCTCGTCAACACTTGGTATGATCAGATTTTTTAATTTTTAAGTTTGAGCTTTTTTAAAAGTTGAGTAGCTGTATCTTATTTTGATTTTAGTTTACATTAATGAAAATGACCTTGAGCACCTTTTCATGGTCTTATTTCAACACACACACACATGAATACCAGATGGTTTCATATATATTGTTTGTGAAGTATATGTCCAAACTGCTTGCCTTGACAATTTATTTGTAAATGGTTTGTTTGATTTCTATTAGTGAGTTTTGAGAGTTCTTTATAAATTCTTTATGCAAAGCCTTTGTTAATTATGACTTGTAAATAC
Organism: Phataginus tricuspis; assembly: GCA_029783875.1. NCBI lineage: Eukaryota > Metazoa > Chordata > Mammalia > Pholidota > Manidae > Phataginus > Phataginus tricuspis. Next base: position 21,551,852 of record JAQQAC010006877.1, read on the forward strand.
TTCCACCCAATGTGTAGCTTGTCATTTTTTTCTATTAATAGTTTATTTAAAGAGCAAAACTTTTCATTTTTATGGAGGCTGACAAACTTTTTCTCTTATGCATCATTTTTCGCTCACATACATCAGACATAATACATATCTTTGTGTATGTACACATAAGACACACATTATCTTTGCTTAAACATGTGTCTTCAATAATTTCTCCTGTGTTTTTTTTCCTATAGTTTCACAGATTTGGTTTTACATTTAAGTCTATAATCCATTTGGCTTAAAAAGATGGACACAGAGCTTCCTATTCAGCTGTTACTGAACATGTATATGATCTACAAGAAGTCAGGAAAGGAATCATAAAAGTGGAGATTTGAGAAATCTCAACAAAACATGAGACTGAGTTGCTCTCAATCCAGAACAGGCAGATATATAATCAATTGCATTCTGGTTCCATGAGAGGATGGTCCTTGAAAATCCAGAAGGTTCCACCAGATCCTGACTTCTGCTGACACTTTCCTCAGGTTTGGCCTGCCAGTCAAATGTCTTTCACTGCCTCAGGCCCTGCAAGACCACATTTATTTCCTAGACTAAAATATAAAGCATTTTTTATATAATGCACTTAAGCACATTGCTTATGAAAATCGTGCCAGACTTAAAACCAAAGCTACATATCAGTGGACTTAATAATGGGTATATGAGGGACTCTCTATGTTCCATACACCCCCAAGATACAAGGGTGGTTTAGTGTTTTAATTGACAAACTATAGGCTCAACTGGTATTAAGAAGTGTCAAGAAAACCCCAGAACCCCAGGCTGGACTATACATCTCAGGTGAGCTATCAACCTTCATTGTAGCAATGTCCCCCCAAATACTTCTCATTTGTTGCTCATGCTGACCAGGCTGTTTGCCCATTTTTTCAGTTTTACACCCCACCTTTTGTTTTATTTTCTTACAATTATTGATAACCTAGTCTCCAAGGCAACCCTGCTAGGCTCTTTCATCCCCTTCTATCCCTTCATGAAAACTCACGTTGATGGTATACCCAAAATGGTCTTAAGCAGCAAGTGATGAAAGGTGAGAGGTTCTATAAACCCATTCTGAAGTTTTTTGACTTCTGACCCATTCTTAAACATAAGTTGTTTCTGAATAAACTGCATAAAAATGTTTGTCTACAAAAATGCTTTGATCCTCTCTTGTACACCCCCTCTGGATGAAAAGACAAGAGGAAATAGGGGGTGATTATAAAGTACAGTTTTGGTGATGGAATAAGTCCTCAAACAACAAGGAGGGTAGGGTACCCGGGCGCCTGGGGTAAGGGAGAGGGAGGGGATCATCTTCACTTTTTAGAATTGCTTCTGAACACTTCCTCTTCCTCCTGAAGAAAACCTTCTCATGCTGCCTTTCCAAGATGCAGTGAGCACACGAATTCAAACTGATCGCTGAGACCAGGACCACGCCTGACAACACCAAGCCTGAAGCGGCACGGGGTGGCCCCGGCCCCTGCAGCTCCCACAGAGAACACCTCCAGATGTCATTCACACACCTGAGGCTGATGAATCAATGTCATGGGCAAGCGAACTGTTTGCGACTGACTGTCTCAGGGAGTCCCTGTGCAACCAAGGACTAACCTAAATTATTAAGACTGGACTGAAAACTCCTTGGTACAAGGATATATTTGGGGCCCTGTTCATCTGACTGAAGGATGTAGATCCTGATTGGAGTGTCTTAACAGTGTGACCTCTGTCCAGAAGGACCACATGTGCCCTTTGGGACTGTACTTTTATATACAGTGTGACCCTACAGCTATGTCATAATAGTCCGCTACACGTATAAAAGCACAGTCCCAGAGGACACACAGGGTAGGGTAGCCCATGCTTTGTGCTCAGCCCTGAAGGACCAAATGATAGAGTTGATAGGTCCGACTTCAAGCCAAAATCTTACTTGTAAGCCTTCAGGCCATATCATAGGCAATTAGAAAACGGTTAGTAGATAGATATAAGGGAACGCTGCCCGCCCCACCCCAGACTTGGCACACAGACAGAGGTTATAGTTTTCTGGAGAGAGTTGCAGTTAAGGACTCGGGCATCTGCAGGTCCAGCCATGCTTTTATGCATCTCTGCATTCCTAGTTCAGGAACTTCCTTTAGTTCTTATACTCAAAGTCTTTTCAACATAAAACACTGATAAACTTTCTATTGGAAACTGACATAAGCCTAATCTTTCACAATTATTAGATGTCTTTTCATAGTGATTCTTCTTCTGTAAGCAGTATAGGAAGGTTATTGGTCTGCCCACCACCAGACGGTATGGTAGAATGAGAAAAAGTCTCAGATGAGTCCTGCAATACCAGGAAATTTCATAACCATTTATGCTCACAAATAATGATTACATGATTCCGGAAGCTCAGTGAATTCCCAGCGATATGTGCTTCTATGCTCGCCAATAAAACCTTGAAGAGTTTACTTGAGTCACATGTAACAACATTCTAGCAACAGAATAAGCAAACCTAACCAATACTGGCAGCACAGAATCTATAGGATTAAAGGCTCAAGGACCTCTTTCTATAGGAGCTCAGTTTCTTACACATTGGATAAGCATGGAAGTGCTTTGCAATGTTTCTAATGATTCACACATGTGAGTTATAGCTCACCTTACAAGTGAAAACCTTTACAAATATCCATTGCACTACTAAATCCTGGATCTAGAGGGCAGTAAGTATAGCTAAAGTATTTTCAGGAATTATGTCTTGACAGAAACTTTATTTTAGGCTTGAAATGTTAAACAACCACACGGGAAGGGTGTATATCAAATTACGTAGATTCAAATGTGAGCTCGAATAGGAAGCCTGAGCCCCAAGGATGACACTCCAATAGACAGCCTGGGTAAAATGCTTGTTCCTAATGAAAGTAGAGATGTAATGGTACTGGTATTGTTATTATAGATTATTGTGGTTTGTCAGGGCATGGATTTTGAGTGATCTCTCCCAATCTCGTTATTTTCCTGTGTATAGGGCTGCCCTATAATTCCTAATGTAAACCTGGGCACTTTTGAAAGTAAAAGGGAACCGTAACCAAATCGTCTCTGGGGACGACATGCTTAGTGCTATCCCAGGCAGCCCGGAGCGTGGTCATCGTGTTACTTAGCGTGCATGCTTTTACACAACATGGAACTGTTTAAGAACAGTCTGTGTTATAGTAGAAACTTTGGAACAAGCTATCACCAGCACACTGACAAGCTAACCAGTTGGGGTAGATCCTACTTGTTGACCACAAAAATCTCTTTCCTTTTCCCGGGAAACACAGATAAACTATATTTCCGAGACTTCAGTTAGTAATGGTAACATAACTGATTTCTAATCAATGAAATTGAACAAAAATAATGTGTATTCCTTCTAGGCATGTCCTTTCCCCTCTTCTGCCTGATTCTAGTGATCGGGAATGGCCCTGTCCTGACAATGGCAGAGTGGGATTCAGCTTAGGCCCCTAAACGACTGTGGAAAATGCTTTTGTTCCCCCACCAACTCCCCTGAACTGTTACATGAGTAATAAATACTCTTCTTTTATGAACTGCTATCCAAGTGAGTCTCTTAGTCATGGTAGCTCTAAATTCCCCAACTAACCTGCCTTTGAATTACTGCCATTTGCCTGTATTGCAGGTTTCATACACCAGGCTCTGGGGACACTTAGCTTTCACTGTGTCCTCTTATGTGTCTTTATTATTACCGCTGCTGTCATAGTCTCCAAGTAGGAGAAAATACTCTGCTGATTTTACTGAGATTTCTTTTATTACCAGTAATTGAATCCCATGTCACAATTACCTCAGTGTGTGACAGTATAAGAATTGCCAAATCTCACAAACCTGGACACTTCTGTCCCTAAGAGTGTAAAACAGTGGGATAATAAGTAAATAGTGTTAGTGAAGTGGAAGATATTTTCGATAGAGTAGTCAGAGAAAGTCTCTTTGACAGGCTATTTGAGTAGATGATTGAATCATATGAAATAGGAAGCCATGCAAAGCTGGCAGGAAGAGTTTAACGTGACTTTGTTAATACTACAAAACTCAATTTTTTGCAATTTATGCAGGAAGCCAAGAACACTCAGGGAACACATCCAATCCTAAAGATTTAGAGTTGTGGGAGTAACAAATCTCTATCAGCTATATTGTTTGAGGGTGGAAAAAAAGCAGCATTTTATTGGTATTTCATTTAAGTACTGTTATATACAAGTGTTTCTATTACTTCTTATCATCTGCAGTAATACATCTTTATAAGTATAATTGAATAAAGTGCCACTATCCATATATTCCCTGCCTAGTTAATGACTCTAATACTAATTGAAAAGCTTCTGCAGTGTCATAATTCTATCAATAAATCTATGTATTTATAGCAGTACTATCTGCAGAGTATCTCATTGTTGGACCAGGTGCCGTTTTAGCAACAGGCAGTAAAAAAGGGGAGGAACAATACCTTGCAGAGCAAACCCTTCTGCTGCTCATGCATGCATATTTTTCAGGTCTAGGAAAACAGTATTTTTTTTTAAGCGTTTTAATCAGGATAACTGGAAACAGCATTTTTTAACATGTTTTCCTTTTGGAGAAATGGATTTTATTGTTCTTAATTTATATACTATTTCTTGATAACCATATTGTAAGACCATCTGTAAATTGTCCACGTGAACATTTTATTTTCCTTTTGGTCATTGGCCTCCTGTTATATAATATGATTTCACTGCATTTGGGAGATTTAAAAAAATTCTTTATAGCAATTTTAGCGTTGGTAGCCTAAAGCTTTTTCTCGTATTCACCCCTTCCATCTCTACCAGTGTGATTTTCATATTTGTGACCTGTTTTCAACATCTAACCGCCAATCCAGGTAGGGGCAGGAAAAGTTCATGTTTGAAAACTTGTTAGTTTCTATTCTGACACTTAAACTGTTTTCACTCTTATGTAGTAGCACACACAAGCTTTCTTTCCCAGTGATGTATGTGTTGCATAGAATTCATAAAATTGCCTAATTATAGTATGGGAGTAAAAACTGTGTCTAGCTTACGGAGTATATATTTGGTATCAAGTTGAGAACTATGCAATGATGATTAAGTAGTGATCAAAATTGACACGTGACTCCTGTTCCAATGGAGATTAGCCAAGAAAGTAGAAAGGCAGGAAGTCATTGGATAATGAATTATACAATGATTACTTAGTAACCATTGTGTTTAAATTTAGAAAATATTTTGTTAGGATAATTTTTTTTTAATTTTGTGAGAGAAAATAATAGGGAGTCTAAATTTAGTCCAGGATGTAACACAATATGTTCCTGGAGAAGTAACTATATGTTGGGATCTGATAGGCTAGTGTCAGTAGGAACATGGGGTTAGCAGGTGAAGCTAGCTAGGATGTCAGTTAAGGAAGAGCATAGTCAATTACGATAAATCAGAAAAACATTTGATGGGAAAAATAGTGATAAGGCTAATATATCTGGGGCTTAATGACTGGAAAGGTTATTGGTAGGTAATTGGGTTGAGTCAGTCAATGGACAGATTAGAGAGAGTGTATAAGAAAGTGAAGGATATAGATTTTACTTTAAGCACAACGGAAAGGTGCTTACGAGTGTTTACTCCTGGTGTGACATGGTCAGACCTGCTACTGAAGCCGATGGTACTGACTGCTGATGGAGTAATGTCTAGAGAGGAATAATGACTTTGGATGTGCTAGCTGGGCTAGATGGCATTGGAAAACCATGGCAGCAGCTGAGGCAAAAGCTGTCTATGGTTTGGATGCATACAGTCAAAGTATGGTGGGGAAAAGTTCCTGGATTAAAGGTCTGTTTTGTACTTAAAATCAATAAGATTCTGATTGAAGGAGAAGGTGGTGATGTTAACTACAGAGGTGCTGGTGATGCAAATAGGCTGGTAGGGATTTATCTAACTCCTCTTAAAATTCTTTCTTGGGTTTCCATTACCATAACAATGGATGCATACTGGTATAGTGACTACGAAAGCAGGTAACCTAATTTAGACTGCTCATATTTTCAAATCCCAGCTCCATTATCTACAAGATATGCAATCTTAAACAACCTTAACTTTCAGTTCCTTACTCTATAAACTGTGATCATAATTGTGTCTCTCAGAGTATTGGGATGTAGTTAACAGGCACAATGTAAACCCATAAATATTTATACAATAATTGTACCTTAGAAAGTATACAATGAATGTTAAACTATGAAATTCAACATTATCATTATGGCTCACTAGATTCCACTGATCCCTGATCATCTCAGCATCACCCAGCGACTCTGTTCCCTTCACACTGGCGCTCCAGGGACACCAGCCACCTGTCACTTTCTCCAGCATACCATAATCAGTTCTGCCTCAGTGCCTGCTTTGTAGAATGCCAGGAATTAGTTCTCCTCTCTTCCCACCCTTTACCTGTTAATGTGTACCCATCCTTCAGGGCTCAGCTCAAATATTGAGTTCCTCAGAGAAACATTCTCGACTTCCAATGCTAGAAATGTCCCCTCTCTTACACTCCTCAGAACTTTATTATTATTAGAAATAGTAAAGTATCATTTATGAGTTTATTTGATCAATGCCCAATATCTTCTGCTAAACTACAAACTTATGAAGGTACAGGACACACTGCTTAAGAATCCATAACACCTAGTTCAATGTTAGTCACATAACAAAAACTCAACAGGTATTTAGTGGGTAGATTGATTGCTACTGACAAAATAAATAAATAGAAAATAAGTTTGTTTGGGGATGAAGACTGTGGGTTAAGTTAAATAAAGAGTTTGAAAGGTCTGTGACTATTCAAATTGAGAGTTTATTTTTCCACTTTAAAATCATGTTTGTTGATGGTGAGAAAACAAAGGGCAATGGATCCCAGACTTTTCTGAGCCAGTGGCTATAAATAGTATACAATAAGGTAGAGGTTTTAGTATTATTGAGGTCTCAATTCATAAGGCAGAAACCTTCAGAGGGCAATTATAAGAGATATTAAAAAATGTGCAAATCAGTGATTGGTATGTCACCTATTTCAATTAAGAGATACAATGTTTTTGTTTATTGGGATGATAAACACATACTAATTGAGCAGACATTGTTTAATTCAGAATAATTTAGAATTAATTACTAAAAGCTTAAGAGTTTCAAATTTATAAAATTAACATGTTCTATTAAGAAAGACTCTGTGTCCATTTGGTATTTGATACACTTGCAATATTTAATAGAATACGGTATGCGAGGTGTTTCTGTTTGAAAGTGATATTATGAATTCTTGAAAAAGGTCATGTTCACCAGAATTGGTACTGAAATTAGTGAGTTAAATTAAATAAAAATAATGGGAAAATAGAGACATACATGCAAAATCTATGTAATTTTGTAACCAGAGCACTTAAAAAGTAATCAACTGAGTGTATCTAAAAACTATGTTATAACTCCACAGAGGCATGCACCCTTAACCACATTTAAATCTTTAATTCAGCAGCTACTAATTAAAAGATTGGAATGAACTCTGTATTGCGTAAATTTTTTAGATTCTATAGTCCAAATTAAATAGCACCACACCATCCTGCTGATGTATTGATTTTCAAAATATGAAAACAAACCAGCTGTATCCCTGAGCGGTCTTTCATAAGCATGAGAATGGAGTTAATAGCACTGGAAGAAAAGGAAGCTATGCTGACTTTTCTCTTAGGACTATTGTTAGTGAGCTGCAAAATTCCAGAACATATTTTTCTTGCCTTGAAAAAGCATGACTGCATTCACTCATTCACTCATTCATTCGTTTAATTAGTCTATCAGGCAACTTTTTATTTAGGATCTACTACACAGTGAGTACTGTATTCAAATGCTAGTTTTAGAGGTAAAGGAAGCTGATAAAATGTTTGCCCTTACATACTAAAATTATTTCATCTTTAATATTATGTCTCAAGCCACTTTGCATACATTAAAATAACCTTGCATGTAATAAACTGATAAGGTCCATGAGAATATTTTATTATTGTATTCTTACCATTTCTTAACTTTTTATTCCCATAGGAAAATGTTAAGAAGGAAAATGACATTGATACAATACTATTAATGTATCTACTGACTTTTCCTAGACTTTCCTGACCTTCATAGTTTTGAAGAGTACTGGTCAGTTGTTTTGTCCCACAATTTGGTTTTGTCTGATGTTTTCTCATGAGAAGATTGATTTCTTTGCAAAAATATCATGGACTTCCATAGTGTTCTTGCCATATTCTATTGTATTCTTGCACAAAAACTTTCCCAATGAATGTCAGGAATTCCATGATGTCATTATATCTTAATATTAGTGATGTTAACTTTGAGTAGTTGGTTAAGGTAGTGTCTGTCAAATTTCTCCACCGTTAAATTACTATTGTTCTCTTTGTAATTACAAGCATTTTATGGGGAGGTAATTTGAGCAAATGTTAAGTATCTTCTTTTACATAATACTCTTTCCCATTAATTTCAGCATCATTTGGTGCTCTTGTCTGCAGCAATTATTTTGGAGTTGTGTCCAGTAATTCCATTTTTTTTATTTTAGTATCATTAATATACACTTACATGAGCAACATTGTGGTTACTAGATTCCCCCCATTATCAAGTCCCCACTACATATCCCATTACAGTCACTGTCCATCAGCATAGTAAGAGGCTATAGAATTCATTTTAAATAACAATTTTTAGTCTGGCTTATTTATTTTTGTTTTCTTGTTTTCTCTCATTTGTTCTAATGTCCTTGTATGCCTGCAATTTTGTTATTGGTTGATGGATAAAAAATTGTGAAGTCTCTGAATGATGCTAATTTTGCTCAGGAAAATTTAATTTCTTCTTAAACAGTAGAATTATACTGCAAATTTCCTTGACTTTATTAGTCATTCAAATGATTCAAGACTCAATTTGAAGTCCTTGTGAGAAAATACTTATTTCTGTTATTTACCTTTCTCCTAGAAATTAACCTCCATGTGCCTCTACCAAATGCAGGAATATTTACTAGATGCCTTTTCCTTGTTAAATGTTGATGTCTAATTTTTGCCTATACCATAACTTTCAAACTGCCAAAGTCTCTGCTGAGCCTGTTGGTCTAGGAGATACTTTATGTTTAACTTTCCACCTTTCACTCCATGCATTTGAGATTTAAGAATCAGAAATTTCCTTCATGGAAAGTTGCACAGAGAATTTCGGACTTAATTCTGTGTATTTTCTTTGTCTCTGATATTAATAATTTGCCAGTTGCTTATTAGTAGGCCTGAAAACAAATTTTTGTTTCTCTTCACCAGTGAGTCTGTTGCAAATACTACTCCATAGCTACCCACTATAACCCTGCAATCGAATTATGGGACTCATATTTAAATTTTTCCTTGGTTCCAAAAACTTAATCCCTCAAATCCTAGCTCTGTTGGTTGCATTCTCATTTCTTTAAATATCTGTTTTTTTTTCTTTTATCCAGCTTTTACCTTTACTCTCAGCGTGTAGTTTAATCTGGTACAATTACTCCACACAGTCAGAAGAACCCTAAACATGCCACTCTGGATCAGTATTAGATTGGTGGTTAAGATATTGAAGTGTTTAGCCAGTATTTTTATTAAAGACAATTACTATTGTCTTTAAATATATGTGAATTAATCTATGGTATGTATAGAATGCAGAGTAGAAGTGAATGGTTGGTGAAACAAATATTTTGTTTTGCATTGTTGGTTAATATTTTTTCAGTTTGTACTCTCTTGGTTTCTCCTGAGAGCAATTTATAGATGCATAGGTTGTGAAAGCTTAAGGTACATCATTTAATGTCAACATAACTTGAAAGCATTGACTTCAATCTTGATATTTAAACACATTTTCCTACATAGTTTGGATTTTATATTTACTTCACCCTCGATTCTTACATCTGTGAAGCATCTCATTTATACATCATCAATTAGGATAACAATATGTTTTTATGACCAAAAACTATCATTCAAATTATTATTAATATCTGTATCCACTCTCAGGCATAGATGACAATTCTAGATGTAACTTATGGTGAAACTTTATGTGAATTATCTACAGATCATTCATCAGTCAATTGAGAAATAATATTTATGATTGAAATAATAAAACAGTACAATAATTACTTAAAATTCTGAAAACAACTGATTTCATAATTTAAAAATACAAGCAACTTTGAAAATAATAAAATACAGTAAGAAGATTGGTAGTTAATATAGCTATTAAAGAATGTACATTACCTAGATAAATTTAGGGCAGAAACTTTCTTATTTTAATCTGATTAATGATTATAATACTTTGTGCAATAAGAAAAGACAGTATAATCTATTAGAAGTGTCTAGGGATATTAGTATTCCAATTACTTAAAAAGGTAACCTTAAAATAGAGTTTAAATGGTTGGATATGTATGAATATTACAGGCTTTCAAGAAAAAATGTTATTTGGAGTCAATTAAAAGTAGAATGCTAATTTTGCCTTCACAAGTTCCAGGAAGAGTAAAAATTCCAAAATTATATACAGTGGTATATAAGATAAATTTTCAATTCAGATTTTAAAAAGTAAATCAAGTACATGGATAGAGCTGGAGGGTATTATGCTCAGTGATATAAGCCAGGCAGAGAAAGACAAGTACCAAATGATTTCACTCATTTGTGGATTATAGCAACAAAGCAAAACTGAAGGAACAAAACAGCAGCAGACTCCCAGACTCCAAGAAGGGACCAGCAGTTACCAAAGGGAAAGGAAGTGGGGAGAGGGAAGGGAATTAAGGGGTATTATGATTAGCACACATAATGTAGGGGGCACGGGGAAGGCAGTATAGCACAGAGAAGACAAGTAGTGACTCTATAGCATCTTACTATGCTGATGGACAGTGACTGCAATGTGGTGTGTCCAGGGGACTTGATAATATGGGTGAATGTAGTAACCACAGTGTTGCTCATATGAAACCTTCATAAGAATGTATAGCAATGACAACCTAATAAAAAATAAAATAAAAAATAAATCAAGTAATACATTTTAACTTTCATTAATAAAAATTTAAGATTATTGTATATTCAAAATCATTCCTTGATGTTGATTTTTTTAAATTTAGACTTGTTTTTTTCTAGACATTTTTTATTTTAACTTAAAGATTTTATTTTGATATGATTATTGATTCATATATAGTTATAATGGCAACATTACAAAACTCTAGTATATCACAACCAGGGTATTGGCTCTAGTACAGTCAAGTTATAGGACATTTCCATCATTCTTCATGTTGTCCTTTGAAGCCAACATACTTCTGTCCCTTCCCCATCCCATCCTTAACTCCTGGCAACCACCAACCTGTTCAGTTCTACAATTTTGTCATTTCAAGATTGTATAAATGGAATTATAATTGATAGCCTAAAACCTTTTTCTATTGGTTTTATCACTCAGCATAGTTCTCTAGAGAATCGTAGGTGAATCTGTGCATCAGAAGCTCATTCCTGTTCATTGCTAAGTAGTATTCCAAGGTATAGATGTACCATAGTTTTTATAACCATTCACTTGTGAGAAAATTATTTAGATTGTTTTCAGTTTTAAGCTATTACAAATAAAATGGCTATAAATATTTGTGTATAGGCTTTTGTGTGAACAGAGTTTTCATCCCTTTGGGATAAATGTCCAGGAGTGCTAGACTGTATGGTAATTGCATGCTTGATTTGTTCAAGAAACTGCCAAACTGTTTCCCAGGGTGACTGTACCATTGTACATTTCTAAGAGTCATGTGTAAGTGATCTAGTTATCTCACATTCCTCTCAGCATTTGATGTTGTCACTTTTTATTTTAACCAGTTTGATAGGTATATAGTGACATAGCACTGTGATTTTAATTTGCTTTTCCCTAATGATTAACAGCATTGAACATCATTTAATGGACTTATAAATTCCCTCTGTATATCTTCTTTGATAAAATTTCTCTTCATGTCTACTACTTATTTTCTAATTGGATTGTCTATTTACTATTGAATTTTGAGTTTTTTAAATATATTCTAGTTCTAGTTTGTTGTTAACACATCTTTTTTCTCTCAACTTCATTGAGATATAATTGGCATACAATTCTACTTAGGTTTAACATGTACAGTATGATGATTTGGTATATTTCTACATTGCAAAATTGTTACCACAGTAAAAATAGAAGTATCATATGATCCAGCAATCCCACTTTCTGGGTGAATATTCAAGGGAAATGAAATAAGAATCTTGAAGATATATTTGCACTCTCACGTTCATTGCAGCTATATTTATAATAGCCAAAGTATGAAATAAAACTAAGTGTCCATCTACTAATAATCAGTTGAAGAAGATGTAATACATATAAGTTAGACAGCTCTAATATAAAAATATAAGTTTATATATATTAACATCTATTTTTGATATAATACATATTGTATATATAATAAAATATTATTCAACCAGGAGAAAGAAGGATATCCTGCCACTTGTGACACCATAGATTGACCTTGACAACAATGTGCTAAGTGTGATAAGTCAGACAGAGAAAGACAAATACTGTGTGTTCTCACTTATGCGGGATCTAAAAAAACCAAACTCAGAGAGCAGAATGGTGATTATAAAGGACTGAGAGGAGTTGGAAATGGGAGATGTTGGCCAATGGGTGCAAACTTCAAATTATAAAATGAATTAAGTTCTGGGGATCTAATATACAGGTGATCTATGATCAGTAGTGATTATACATACCAACACTAAACTAATTGCTTGAAAGTTTCAAGAAAGTAGATCTTAAATGCTCTCACCAGAAAAGAAGTAGTAATATTTTAAGGTGTTATAGATGTTACCAACCTATTGCGATAATCATTTTGCAATATATAAGTGAACTTATTTTTAATGCTTGGACCTTTGATATTTGACTAAACCATGAAATTGTTTCACCTCCAATAATATCATCTAACCCACTGTGAGAACATTGTAAAGCTATTGAATGGAGAATAATTACTGTTATCTACCATATCCTCTCCTGCGTCTTTTCAATTCCATTATAAAGAATGAAGCTACACACAGCTATAGCACTTTCATTATGCCATGCTTGGGGCAAATATTTTCTAGTGTGAAGAGCCATGCAATTTTTGCATTATGCAATAAATACTTTAATTCAATAAAATCATCAGAAACCCCTGCATATACTTTTGCACAGTGTTCTATGAGGTGCTTTTTCAGAGAGTATTGAAAATTACCAAAAGGATGGTCAAAATTTGAATGTAAAATGTGCTACTTTCCCCACAGGTAGAAAATCAGCCATAAAACTCTGTAGAGTTGATGTGACATGAATGCAGGAAGGATGTAGCATTGTATTATTTAATTAAGAAAAATAATCTTAAGTATTAAATACAGGTGGCTCCTCTGTGTGAATTTCCAATTTCAGTATTCAGCAAAATGAAGAATAGCAGAATACGTTTAAATATTTAGATTGCATTTTCACTTGTTGATTTGAAAGAAAGGTTTTAAAGCATGAGCTAGATTTTTGATATATCTTAAGCAAGACTTTGAAACTCAGGAAAAGATTTAAGGAATAATACAATGGTTTTGACTGGGTGTTTCTTTTTTAATAATCATTCCCTGTTATTCGATGCATTTACAGAAAACTCAGTGTACTTTACCTCAAGAACAGGTGAGGAATAGATGAATAGTAATGAACAGATACATTTGAAGCCATTTTAAAATTTTATTTGCTATATATTTTATCTCAGCCGATTTTTACACTTAAACCTTTGCTACACAACAGTTTACCACTACTGTTGTATTTGTCTAAAAGCAGAAAATCCAACATGTATAGTTCTGGCCGTATGGTGAACTTACCAAGTAGACGCAATTATTTGTTTTACCACCTGCTAAATTACCTCCTGTACTTACGGAGCAATTGGAAAGTTCCTCCTGCTTTAAGATGACCACAGGAGGGGGGCGAAAAAACAAACCAACAACAAAACAAACTGACCCTGGAAGCCAGGCCCAGAGAAAACACAGTTATGCCTGATCTTGTTTGGCCATAGCAGTGCAGTGTTTGGCTCACTTTTGAAATTGGCCACATAGGTGGAGTCTTTTAAACACACTGGCAGCGAACCCTGAACCACTTTGCAAAGAAGAGTTTAAATTCAGAATAGAATTGGAAAAAATATATTGAAATATCTAAGTGTGAGCAAAATTAAAACGAAATGCAGCAGTTTGCTGCTGCAAACATTCCTGTTTTTTTAAGAACTTCAAGTTAGTATCTTTCCTCATAGTTCAGTTATTTCCTTGTCTCTACCTTTTTATCTAAATACTGTTCAAGAAAAATATATGTATACGTATTAACTTTCACCAAACTTTTCTTTTAAGTCTAATTTCTTTTTAAAATTGTGGTATTGATGTATAATCGATATACCAAGAGCTGCATATTAATGTGTACATTTAATGTGTACAAATTGATGGGTTTGGGTATATGCAAACACCTGTGATACCATTACCACAATCAAGGTAATGGATAAACCCAGTGCTTCTCAAAGGTTCCTTTTAGCTCCCCTTCTGGGCTCCTCTTTTTCTTTTCTTTATTAATTTTTTTGAGGTAAGAACACTTAAAATAAGATCTAAACTCTTAAATAGTGAAGTGTACATTTTCTTAACCATAACAACCAAGTTGTGGAGCAGATCCTTAGAACTTACTAATGTAGCAAAATTAAAACTTTATATCCACTTCACAACTCCTCATTTCTCTCATCACCAGCCCCTATTGTATTCTCTGCTCCTAAAAGTTGAACTATTCATATACGTGGAATCACAGTATTTGTCCTTCTGTAATCGGCTTATTTCACTTAGCATAATGCCCTCCAGGTTCATTCATATTATCTCAAATGGCAGGATTTCTTTTTTAGATGAAACAATATTCCATTGTATTGTTATTTTCATTTATTGCTTATTGTGAATAATGCTGCAATGAACATGGAGTGCAACTATCAATTCAGACCTTAATTTCAATTCTTTTGGAAAAATCCCAAGTGGGATTTCTGGACCTTATGTAGTTCTATTTTTAATTTTCTAAGAAATATCTATACTATTTCCATACCTTCTGCACCATTTTACCTTCCCACCAAAAGTGTACAAGGGTTCCAACTTCTCTATATCCTTACCAACACTGTCATGGAAAATCACAAAAAAAATTGATGAAAGAAATGAAAGGAGACACAAGCAACTGGAAGACATCTTATATTCATGGATTGGAAGACTTAGTACTGTTAATACATTCATATTGTCCAAAGCGATCAACACATTCAATGTTATCCCCATCAGAATCCAAATGGCATTTTTTACAGAAATAGAAGAAATAATTGTTAACTTCAAATGAAATCACAAGAGACACAGAATAGTCAAAACAATCTTGAGAAATAAAAACAAAACTAGGGGCATCACACTTCCAGATTTCAAAATATATTACAATGCTACAGTAATTAAAACAATATAGTACTGACATAAAGACAGATATATAGACCATTGGGATGGAATAGATAGCCTGGAAATAAACTAATGTATATATAATTAACTGATCTTTGACAAGGGTGCCAAAACTTCACAATGGACAAAAAAATAGTCTCTTAAACAAGTGGTCTTGGGAAAACTGGATAGCCTCATGCAAAAAAGAAAAAGAAAAAGGTTGCTCCCCTATCTTACATTATACACAAAATAAACTCAAAATGGGTTAAAGACTTAAACAAGTGGCATGAACTGTAAAATTCCTAGAATACATTTAGGGGAAAATCTTCCGACATTGGTCTTAGGAATTTTGAATATGATACCAAAAGCACAAACAGTAAGTCAAAAATAGACAAGCAGCTCTATGTTAATCTAAAAAGTTGTGCACAGCAAAAGAATCAACAGAATGAAAAAAACCTGCTGAATGAGAAAACGATATTTATAAGCCAGATATCTGTTAAGGGGTTAATTTCCCCCAAACATAAGAAACTCATACAACTCAATAGCAAATTAATAAATAAACCACTTAAAAAATGGGTAAAAGCCTCTCACAGACAGCAGAAGGCTGACAGGTATATGAAAATACGCTCAACAGTCAAACTACAATGACATAACACCTCACACTTAGGATGGCTGTTCTCAAAGAAAAAAAAGATAACCTAATTTTGTTTTTCTAAACTTTTATATCAATACAGACTGTGATATATTTATTTTATGTATTGACTTGTAATCCAAAGCCACACTATTTATTTTTTGCTCAACTTGTTCCAGCTGTGGTCATTAGGAGCCTTTTCAGGTTAACTGAACATCTGTTCCTCTTGTTGGAAAATGGTATTTAGAAACCACGATCTGAGTGACAGGTGTGTTTTTTGCTAGCATGGTTGCTGCTCTAGATTTCTCAGTGCACAGATCTAGGAAATGTCTGTGTATGCAAATGTATGTATATACATTATAATCATTCTGTATCCATCAGTTAGTAACTTGTATTTATATATATTTTAAGCCAAACATGATACCTATTCAATTTATATGCTTTTAATTCAGTACAACAGGCTTTATTCTAGCCTTCTCCCCCTTTTAACTCTTATCTTACTTCTCTGGCAGTGAGAAACCTGGTTCCTACTATCCTTCACCCATTTACTTATTTGTTCAATACCAGTATACATGTAAAGCAGGTACACATTGTTAACTTGTATTCTTTCTTCTAAATGAGAAATAGATGTATGGGCATGGTATTTATGTACATAGTGTAAAGTACATTTTGTCTGTGGCTTTACATTTACAGTCAAGCCTTCATTTTCCAAATTTACCGAGGCCAGTTCTTTTTTTTATTTCCATCTCCTTATTTGAGGATTCACACAATACTAATAGAGTTGTTTTAATTTTTCTCAGTCTGTATTCCATCTTAGAATCCCTTCACCCTAGGTAATATTTTTTTTATTTGCATACACCAGAATTCACTATTTATGATTTGCAATTCTATAGGTTTTGATAAATTCTTAGGTCATACTCTGGAACCATACAGAACACTTCCATTACACCAAAATAAACTTCCTGTGCATCTTTCTTTAGTCAGTTCGTCCTCCAATATCTGAAAACCATTGATCTGTTTTCCATCCTTACAGTTTTATCTTTCCAAATGTCACACAAACTGAATCGCATAATATGTGTCCTTTATGGGTCTGACTTCTTTCATTTAGCAAAATGTATGTGATACTCATTCACGGTATATGAGTCAACAGTATGTTCCATTTAATTGCTGAACGGTATTTCATTGAATGGATGTATCAATTTGTTTATCTGCTCCACTGTTGAAGGAAATCCTGTTGTTTCCAGTTTTGACAAGAATACTTTTTAATGGGACTTAATTTTTAGAGCATTTGTTAAAAATGTCACAGAACATGCACAGTTCTTTAACATACCCTCGTCCCTCCCCTACAGTTTCTCCTATTAACATCTTGCATTATGATGAACTGATTGATGAACTGATATTGCTACATTATTAACTAACCCCTATAGTTTACATTAAATTTCACACTTTGTTTTGTAGAGTTCTACGAAATCTAACAAATGTGTAGGTTATATATCCACCATTACAGTATCATACAGAATCACTTTACTGACTTTTGTTTATTCTTTGTGATTTTCTGCATAGACAGTAATGTCATCTGCAAACATCATTTTTTTTTTTCCTTCTCAGTCTGGATACATTTTATCTATTTTTCTTCTTTATTGAATTGTCTAGGATTCTTCAAGTATGATGCTGAAAGGAACGGTGAGAAGTGAAATTATTGTCTTGTTCCTGACCCTAGAGATAAACATCTAATTTCTTACCAAAGTTAATTTTTAAGTTAAATCACTTCTTACTACAAAAAGAATATACAAACAGTAGCATAATCTGAATTTTAATGAGAGTTCAATAGGTTTCCAAAGAATCTATAAATTTGAGAGATACTATTCTTTTTATATAAAGTCATTTGAAAAGTGTAAATACATGAGTTACTACTCTAAAATGTATCTTCAGTAGAAATTCTGAATTTGTCCATATGGATATAACAAACTATCCTATTTTAAATCTGGATTAATTTTCAATTTCCATCCACTCTTTCTTTCTCACTTTTTATGTGAATATTGTTTTCATATCCATAATGCTGAAGTGTTATTATAGTGATACATAAATATCCATAAACATATTACTACATATAAGGTGTCCATTATCATAACTTTTATCAAGCTATAAAACCTAAATTTATTTTTAAAATGCTTAAAATAGAAGAACTCTTAAATGTAAATATGTTAGTGGTTGCCCTATACATTTTTTTTAACTTGCCATATATATGAACATATCCTTAATGTACTTATGTTTCAAGCCATCATACTTTAAAAGTTACTGTGAAAGTTTATAAGGACCTTATATTGGAATGTTACTGGGCCATGAATTGGCATCAAACATTTACTAAGTATACTTTTAATCTTCTTACTTGAGGCTGTAATGGTTAAATAGTATTACTTCGGGTTTAAGCTGATATAAACAAAAGTGTGTACTTAATCATTGAAACATCATGTCTTTTTTGTTTTTGTTTTGTTTTGGACATAACAATAGCCTCTGGGTTGCTATTGAAGGTGTGACTCATGGACCAACAAGATAAGTAAGTATCGCGCATCATGGGCGTTACCTAGAGTTTTTTAGAAATGCAGAATCTGTGTCTCACCCCAGAACACCTGTTCTGTTGCAAAAGCGGTATGGCTCAACGTTTTGAAATATATATGTACAGTTTCTGGTTCTAGTTTTACTGGTAGTATGACAAAGCTCAAGTCACAAAACTTAGCATCATGGATTCTTTTACTATAAAATGGGAATAATAAAGCACGTACAGTCTATCTTATGGGATGATCAGAGAATAGAATGTTGATTATATTAAACATATTTTCTGAACTGTAATACTTGACCTGTTATATTTAATCCACCACTATAAGAAAAAGGATGAATATATACCATAGTTTATCCTATGCTACAGTTTTAAAATATGATCTTAAGTAACAGGCACAATTCTGTACTTTCTAAATTTACAGTTTTTGTAAAATCAATCTCCAAATGTTTTTTATTTACCTACATCAAAAGTGTTAAATGTGTGTGAATTGCATCAGTGATTATTTATACTACATTGCATATTTTAATAGATTAACGATTTAGGCCATTGTAGAAACACACAGAAAATAGGGAAAGGTAAAATTTCATAATTTTAAAAACAAACTAATAACACATAATTTACACCGCTTAACTCCAGGTAAGAGAATAACAGTAGTCACACCTGGAGTCCAATTAAAATTTGGTGTTTTCAATTTTGCTCTTGCAAACTTCTGCCCCTTATTTTTCTGTTTTCCACCTGGCAGGAAATCCATTTGCCAAAAGACAATCTAACCTTTAACTTGTTACCAGGAGAATTTACTGAGCATGTTTATGCAGTATTCAAATTTGACCAGAGAGAAAGGTAAATGATCTGAGGTGGGCCTGAAGGTAAACAGCTGTCAGTGAACTATGAATCATCTCAAAGGCATATTAGCTAAACTCATTTTAAAAAGGAAGATTGTTTTGCATGTTGAAGGGAATAACCTTGTACTCACTCTTAATTTGCTGTCTACCTTACAGCTTCCTTGGGGGAAGCACAGTGATGAGCTGTTATTTATTTATTTATTTGTTTCTTTAGTTAACAAGGTTTTTCTTTTCTGGATGCCGCAATGCATATAGAGAGGATAACTGAAATGTCCTTCCTTGAAGAGTAGAAAAACATCAACACTCCTATTCTGGGACTGAATTCTGACCTACGTTTAAGTGCTTGAAACTGCTTCTGCTGGTGGTTTGTTTTTATTTGGTCTTTATTTCATTTTTGAAAACACAAGTGAAGTGACAGGAGAATCTTTATCATGATGTCTGCAGCAAAGATAAAACAATGTCAAGCAGTTAATTCAGATGCAGACCCTGAATGCTCCAATGTGTTACACATTTGTACATGACATATTTGTATGTGTGTTTATTATTGATGTTTTAAAATATTCCAAATTAAAATGGATTAGGATCAAACATTATGACATTGAGTTATTTCAGGGGAAATCTAAGTTTTCACTAAGTACACTTTGAAAAATGCTGCTTAAAGATTTAAGAGTTAGCAATTAGAAGAGCTGTGAAAAGAGATTAATTGGATAATTCATTTGTGAAAATACAGTGTGAAATTATACTAAAAACTATAGTTTAATTTAGAAAAGGATATGTCAAGAGCAATGTGCTTTGATAATTTAGAACTTACAATCATTTTCATCTCTCACAGTCTCTGGTTGGTCTCTTACTTTCTTCCCCTTATTTGCTGTATATTTTTCTTTCATAATCTTTACTTTCTCTGTCATGATGTTTTTCTAGTACTGTACTTTTCTTTGTAATACTTTCATATTCTACCAATTCCTTATTTTTTGAAGTCATATTTTCTTATACTTCCCATTTTTGTAATCTCACTTACCATTGATCTAATATCTCTATTTCTTAAAAATAGCAATAAATTATGAACATATGGTTCAACTGTAACATGTACAGAGATGTAATATAGAAGTTTAAACAACCAATTTCACATAAATATTGAATTTTGCTGTGATTCATTTTTTCTTTCAAGAAATGAACAACATTGCAGGTTTGGTCCTCAGCTGCTGAAGTGAATCACTGCTTTGCAGACATATTCTATTTAAAAGCTTAAGAGTTCCAAAGTCTGTTTAATATGTGGGAAGTGCTATTAGCAGGTTGTGTTTGGGGTGGAAGCAGGTGGATGTGGTCTATCTAGGGAGACCTGCCTTACTGTCAGCCAGCCAACAAGTATAGAAGTCAAAGGCATGTGAACAATACAAGACCCAGAGGCTCTGTTTTCAGAGTTCCTCACTGTAGGGAAAAGGAGCAGAAGTCTAGAGGCAAATTCCCTTCATGGAGCTCTGTGACACTTGCATCAACAAATATGGATAATAAGAAATAGGATGAAAACAGATGGGGCTGCTGTCTAGACCTTCAATGGAGATTTTTAAGAAAAGAATCCCCAGTCTGAGTTTCACAGGGCCAGGTTCAAATTTTCTTTACTTGTAAACTTGTGTGGTGGCACTACTCCTCCTCCCTTAAAGGATTCCCTTTATCACTGTTTGATACAAATACAGAGATTAGTAGTAGTAAAAATAGTCAATATCCACATGCTGGCAGCAGTTTGGGGCTGGTAAATATTTCACAGCAAGTAAAAAACAATTATTTGTGGTACTTTGATTTCTGAAATTTTTTGGGGGGGGCAGGGTGAAGGGTGGAGTAGAGCAGAATGTTTTGTAATATCTTGCAGAGTTTCAGTCTTTTAATATTCAAATATAAAGTTTAAGCATAAAATAAACCTTCAGGGTATTTCCTTTTGTGGTAGTTTCAGTGACTCTAAGTGATAATTCAAAGTTTGAAAGTATTTTGTTTAAACAGAGGGGGAATTCTGGAAAGGATTTGGCTGAAAATTATTGAATGTAAAGGGAGGAGGATGATTTAAATTTCAAGACATGTGACAACTACAATAGCAAATGATAGCTGTCTTTCAGAGTGCTAACACGGATAGATTATACCCTGCCTCCAGTATTTTAGAGAGTGATGAAATCATTGATGGATTTTTCTTAATATTATCATGAAAATCATTTTATAAATGACATGAAAAAATTCTAATAAAAATTCTGAGAGTGAATGGCAATGGCTTTTAGCTGTTAATTCTATCTTCAGAGGATGAACATATTACCAAAATTAAGGAGGTCGAGTCACCATGACTGGATGGCGTAGCTAATCTCAAACAGAATATATCTATAAATTCTTGGCTAATCTTTAATATCGATATGAAAATTTCATTCTATTCCAGAATTTGATGATGTTTATTCTAGAATGAATTATGTACCCAAATCTACACAAATCTTCAAATAAAACTGATATTACTAAAATATGTACATGTATTTATCTTATATCCAAAAAGAGGATAACACATAGAGAGGAAAACACTCCATCACTTTTCTTCTAGAACACATAATGTTTTTCATTTCTATTATGTAATTCTCAAAGTGTGTTCTTCACAAAGATAAAATCCATGTGCAGTGTTTTCCCAATAATTCGTTTACAAATAATATGACCAAATTTATATGATGTTATTAAAATATCCATATATTTTACAAATGACAATTTCTATTTTTCGTGGGAGAAAATAATTGTTAAAAATATTGTTACTTCATCTTTCCATGAAATACTCTTTTGAATTATTCTAGTTGGTTTTAAATATTGCTGAATTACTACATTTCCTGTATTTTTCCACCTTTTGATCTGAAGAAACTGGCCACCAAATATATAAATTTCCAACAAGAAACTTTATTTACATATCCAATATTTAAATAGAAAACAAATTCCACAGAAACATTATCAAACTATTCAATTATTTAAGTCCAAAAATTGATGGTTAAATTGGCAGCAATTCATGTTAACATATTCAAACATTTCCTAAACCATAGATCAAATGAAACACTTAGTATACAATACTTAGTTCATATATAACACGTATTTTAAAATGTTTGTGTCCACTGGATAAAGTACACTTATGATAATTATTGACTCAGCTTGATTTTGTAAACCTAGAATTCATCCTTGTATTTTGAAAGTTTTATTATCTAATCTATATTTTTCAAAAAAATCATAAATGAAATGACATCTATTCCATTACTGCATGTTGGGGAGAACTATTATTAGGTTTGACTGAATATAAAATCCTTTTCTTCACACAGATGTAATTCTTTTGAAAAAATTCATATATCAGCATAAAAAGATGTTTTAAAGAATGAACATTGCAGCTTCATTCAACTGACATATAATGAAGTCTAAGCCAAATCCCAGAGCTTTTTGAAGTGATACTAATTTACATTTTAATTTTTCTCTGCATAAAATGAATCTCCTTCAAATACCATTAGGTACTGATGAACACTCTCTAATCTTAGAAATAACACCTTTGCCAACCCTTAGTTCCTGGAAAAAAGAATGTCATCAAATTTCAAACACATTAGCATCAAGATTGTGTTGATGAAATATTTGTCAACAGGATGCACATATCAAAGCAAATTTAGAAATCAGTTAAATTTTGTACAAAGGAAATTGGATAATTAAAATTAAACACAATCATTTTTTGTGTCTTAAAATATAATCACTACAAATATTACCACTATCTCTGTTTTTGCAAGATTACAAGAAATATCACTAAGACAACAAAATTCTGAAGAATTTTGAGAACAAATGAGTTGTTATTATTATTAACCTGGACAGATGCTTTAAAAACATGAAGCCATACTTTTTTTTTCCTGAAATTACTTTATTTGATCTTTTTGTCAGCTATGTAGTCACTTTTACTGAAATAATACAATTCCCTTTCATTATGGAAAGGATGATAAATGTAAACCCTAATTGAGAATAGAAAGTGACAACTGAAGTATTGAAGCCTATAACTTAATTTTTCAATCTAGACCTAAGTAATCAAATGCTTATTTATTGATATTTTTGTCATTAATCATGCCTCTTTATCTAGTTTTTATATTGAAAATTTATTTCACTTCTGTTTCCCATATGGGAAGAAACTTGAAAGACAGAATTTAAAAATTATTAAATCTGATTTCATACTATACATTTCTTTTATTTGTCATATTTGATCAACAAAAAGGTTTTACATATATGGATATTTGCACAATATTCTGGTGTTTGCCACATTGAAAAGTTGAACTTTCACCAAAATATTTATGATCCATAACTAATTCTTCCAATTTCTTCTTAAATCTTAGAGACATTTCAAAGGTATTTAAACTTGAACTATTCAGTGAGTGAGGTAAGAGCTTCAATAGCTTTTACTTATTCCAGAAATTTCTTACTCCAAATATTCAGTCTCTTGGCTTATGACAGTTTGGTAACACTATATTTTTTTGTCAACATATGTTTATTTTTTCTTAGGATATTATATAATTTTCAGTTTTATTAGTAAAGATAATGGAAAGTCTAACACGGGCTTCCATTTATATAACATTATACAATTCATAATGGATTTTTATATACATGAGATCACTTGACTTATGTAATAATTGTGAAAAGAGAAATGCTGATTATTATTTCCATTTTATTGTTGAGGATACTAAGGATCAAAAAGAAACATGAGTTGTCTAAAATATTTTTTTAACTCCAAGCCAACTTCTCATTTAAATAAAGTAGATTTTAAATGTTTGGCTAGTCTATTATAGTAGCTTTTTATAATCCCCCCACCAAGAAGCATCACATAATATCTATCATCTATAAAAGGCCACTCTGACCAGAGTCCACGTTTCCAGATTAGTGAAGGATCACTACATACAACTTGGTTCCCAAACCTGAGTCAGCTAGAGCATATGGCTTCCAAAATATGCCCAAGTGCTATATAGCTTACTATTCATTAAGCGAATACAAACGCTACCAATTGGATGTTTTAAGTATAACAAGACTGTCAAAACAAATAAGAATTGAAAGACCAGTGGCAGTATAAGTAAGGATTCATTAGTGTTGCATGCTATACTGAACAGTTAGTTTCAGGGTATAGTCTATTGGTGTTAAGTACTTCAACTGTGTTATTCCTAGACTTACAAAAACCCATAATGGTTAGAACTGTTATCACATGCTCTGGACAAGGGAGTCAAACTGTAAATGTTGAGTGAATTATCTGAGGCCATAAAGGTAAAATGAGGGAAACAAGAAATGAACTCAAGTTCATAGTATCCAATAACTGTTCTTCCCACTACAACACATATGCAACTCATTTAATCCTCATTTACATTGACATGCAGCAAAATAAATATAATCTTAACAATGCCTCCCACCTCTGCAATTCCTATTAAACTGAAACTGGGCACATTGCCTCTACAATTCCCAGTAACTGTTAATTTAATGCATATGTACTATGAATGGAATGTATGGAAATAATAAACAGTTCCATTAAAAATAGCTCTTTTTAAAGGTCAGCTTGAAATGTACTAAGGGTAGATAATACGAGTGCAAGTTCCATATTCTGGTAATAGGATGTGACTGACTGGATTAGAAACTTGGCCCATTCAATCAGTAACTGTGTGGTTTTATGTATTTCACCTAAACTTGGTGAGATTAGCTTTCTTATTTTAAAATAGAGATTGATAATATCTTCCTCATGGATGTTGTCATAATTATAAAGTACATGGCCCATAGATTTACATTGTTATAATTAGTAATTGACAGTTTTCAGCAAAAGGCAGTGATCTTCAGGTCGGCAAAGGCCATGTCAATTTTTACTTATCAGTAGATTCTCAGCTTATTGGAGTCTTGCTTTGTGGCCACTCAATAATTTTTTATTTCATGGATTCCTAAAAATGTAAGTGAACCATATAATTTACTAAGGATTTAATAGCATTGATGATTTTAAAAAGTCAAGTCTATTAATAGTTCTGGAAATGAACTCTGATTATTCTAAGATAAGCACAGTAATGCTACTACCTCTTCCAAGTTGATTTAGGAACACAGCTCACAGCTATTTGGATATTAAAAAAAAGGGGGGGATATTAACATAAATTGGATCAATAATACTGATGGGGAACATTTTCATTCCAGACTGTGGAAGGAAGAATGTGCCTCTGGACATGAGCAAAGAAGCATAGAATTGCAGTTGTGAATGGAAGTTGTTTTATACCTATTAAGAGAAATAGGATAAAGCAAATGATTGTATGTCAAGGTGAAAAGAAAATGAAATGGCAACATTAAGTTGGTTAGTCAACTAATGCTGAACATATACAATCTCTGGATTTTGTAACACATAAGATAATAGATTAATTCATTGTTTTAGCTATTATCTGTAATTGCAACCAAAAAAATCTTAACATATAATCCTTGATTTTCAGCTTTAAAAGTAAATTAGAAAATGAAGTGAACTACTGGCAAAAAGTAAAGAGAATTGGCTTATCATATGAAAATTTCATTAAAATTCCTCAAGTTTTGATGAAACATAGTTATAAAAAGAGATGACTGAGAGAGAAGATTGACCTAGTATCTGGTAGTCTTACGTAGAAAGCAACATCATAACCATTAGAAAAAGTATGTCTTTATCAAGTAGATATTGGTCTAAAGTTTAGAGCATTGTTCTAAAATTACTTGTAAAATCTTTTAAAAAATATTACTGACACTCGCAAACTATATAAATGTGTAGAAATTTGTGTATTCCTTTTCATCTCTGTTCTTTGATATATAAAATGAAAATAAGAGTAATAGAATTTTTAATGTTGTGAAGACTAAGACAACACATATACCCAGTATTCTTTGTCCTCAGTAATTAAACCTTTTCTTTCTCAACATTTTTATGAGAGATATTTGTTACAGCAATCAAAACTCAATATCTTGTCTTAACTTCACCCTCTATTGCTATTTTAGAAATAAATGTGATTCTTGAACATTCTGTAAACTTACATAATAATAATAATTAAAATTAAAAATCACCAAGGCCCAAGTTTCAGCTATTCATCTAATTGTAACACTGGATTTTAATTTTAGGTGAGTCTGTGTGAATAAACTCTAAATTCTTAGTGCTTTAAAATACAAGAACTTATTTTTCATTCGCAGTACCTCCATCTGTTGGCAGAAACTTTCACAGAAAAAAAGAGTTTCAGAAGACAACAAATAGCGGTCTTTAAAATGCTGAAAGAAAACATTATATTATTAAGGGACAGAAAGCAAACAAGTGTCAAAAGAATATCATTCATGAGTGAATTATATTGTGACAGTGTTCCAGTTTCAGATAATTTAATGACACAATATCCTGTTCTGCTACCTAAAGCAACTAGAAATCCTGGACGATATGCATGAAGCCTCCGAGTCCTGTGAAACATAAATACTAGGAAATGGATTGGGGAACATAAAGAAAAGGAAAATGCATATCCTAGACCAGGAGAAAATATGTATTTGACAAACAACTTGAACCCAGGATGTAAAAATGCTACCAAAACTAAATTCAAGAAGGTGAAGCACCTGATAAAAATTAAACAAAATATTTGAAAACACACTTCATCAAAGATGATATACAGATTCCAAATCAGCACATGAAAACAATTTTCAAAATTATTAGCCATTAGGGAGGAAAAAATTTAAATTACAGTGGAATACATCTACACACCAATGACAATGATACATTAAAAGTAAACTTAATAACAAGTGGCAATTGCAAGTAATAGTAAGGAAGTAAAGCAACTGGAACTGTCACACATTGCCCACGGGAATGCGAAATGTTACAATTCTGTAGAACAGTTTTGTATTTTCTCATGAAGGTAGGCATACACTTATAGGATGGTCCAGCAGTTTCACTTTCAAGTGCTTATCAGAGAGAAATGAAAAGTTATGTCCAGACAAAAACTTTGCACCAAAATATTGATAGCAGCTTTATTAATGATCACTCCAAACTGGAAGCAACCCAGTGATTTTCAATAGATAAGTGGGTAAACAAATTTTAGTGCATTCACTCAGTGGAATGCTACTCAGCAATGTAAGAGATTGGACACACACCCAAGAACCTAGTTGAGTATCAAAGACATGCTGAGTGAAAGAAACCAGTCAAAATTTACATACTGTACAATTATATTTATATGACATTCTGGAAGAGGCAAAACTATAGCAACAGAGAATAGATAGATAGGTTAATGGTGGGTGACTGATTTTAGTACAAAGGAAAAGCATGAGGAAATTTTGGGGAGTATGGGAACTTTCTTGTAGCCTCATTGTGGTGCCGGTTAAACATTTATCAAGGTCCTAACTCATAGACACCTATAATTATATGCAAATAACATTATATTAATTTATATAATATATTATACGATATGTGTTAACATAATTATAATTGCCCATTACAACAGGAGTTGAATGGGTATATACATTTTTGAAGACTAATGAATACTTAAAATGCCTGAATTTCATTATATATGTTAGGCCTTAATGAAATTGATTTAAAAAATTCTCACAATAAAAATAAATGAACATGAACAAAAATACAATTTTAGACAAATGAAATTTAGGAAATTTCAATTTAGTCAATCTCTGGTTTGCCCTGTTTCTAGTGGATTCTGTGGAAAGTATGGCTTTCTTAATACTTTACAAGTGTTTGTTTTCTCTGTACTCAGACACAATAGAAATTTCAGCTATGATTTCCAGGAGGCTAAATTTGGCTTAGCTATTTTCCACCTACCCAGGCATCTTTAGAATTTGGAAATGTCTGGGGAGGCAATAATTTGTATTTAAATTTGAACCTCAAGTTTTTCAAGTGTTAGCATCCGACCTGCATTAAAATTTTGATAGTTGGATAAACATGATGGATTTAATCCTAGAACAATAGACAACCAGTTATATAGTGCAATATAGATCAGATATTTAGTGTTTAATATATACATGTTAAACCCATATATTAAACATATTTAGTGTTAGGAAAAATGTTTTTGGAACACAACATCAAAATCAGATTGTCATTCAAAAGACATTTGGAAAGGTGAGCATATTTTCCTTTGTAAATCTGGATGTAAGTTGTTCTTATTGTAAAACTGCATCTTTGGTCTATAAAGGAAATTCAAATGTAGAACTTTTGTAAGAATGATATCATACAATTAATGAAACTGTTCATAGTTCAAATTCTGCAATTTTTAAGGAGACTGTAGGATTTTGATATTTCAAAAGCCAACTTCTAAATATGTAGAATTAGTTAGTGGTTGTCATTCAATCATTTTATGATATAACTGTCTATATATTTCAATATCTTCTCCTCAATGTCATGGCAGTTCTCTTCCACATAAGATGAGCTTTGAATGTGTTCTTATGAAGATCGAAGATCATGTGTAACATGTAGAAACAGGAAATGTTATTTTCCGTGGTCTTAATGGCTAGAATTAAACAAAGATGAACACTATAGCTCAGATATCCATAATCAATTATAGCTCATAGAACCAATATAATGGTCATAATGTGAACATTTCTTGACATAAATTGTTAATTGACCCTTTATCAGAATGTTTTAAAGTATGAAATATTTTAAATTCTACCTGCATGCCGTTTAATCATTCACTTTTTTAAATTTTGCATGTTTTTGCAAATGATTGCACTTTTCTTCTAAATTACCAAGTGTTGAAACATTTTTTCGTTTGTCATCAGCATTAGTATTGTCAAGGAGATATAATTCTTGTGTATCACAAGATTAAAAAAATAGCTCAAAAGATGCTAATTTGTAAAGGATAAAAAAAGACACTCAGGAGAAGAAAATGAATGATTTATTAGTGCATAAAGAGCTACACTGCTCTGTTTCTTCTTTTCTGTGCACTTGTAAGTATAGGCACTATAATCAAGATGGTTTCCTCATTAAGCTCATCATTTATGATGCTGATTCAGCTTTTGCTAATGAGAATTAAGCCTGGGTTGATTAGGTCATTGAATTAAAATTTTCTAGTATCATTTCAACACATTTACAGTATAGGAAGTAATAAAAATTGGGATTTTTTTCCTTTCATTTCTGTAGAAGTACAGTTTCTACTTGAGAATGGAGCTACATCTATTTTGAATAAGTTCACTCAATTTTTTTGTCTTACAGCCTTCAATGGCAAAAATAACAAAAAACAACAAAAAAAATCCACAATTGTCCAATTAATAGAGAATAATTTCTGCAAAAATATGCATTGGGATATAACAAAATTTCAATTAAAAATGTAGATGGAGTCTGGGATATCTGACCCGATTATCTTCAAAGAATGTGCAAACATGAATACAATAGGACACAGATGGATTTTTGTGCCAAAATTGTCCATCTCAATAAGCACGAAGAAGAAAAAAATGTTAAGTAATCAATCTGCACCAGCAGCTTAGGATTCAAAATTCAGGACCTTGTGAAATTCTACTTATAGCCAAAAGATTTGGAGATAGCTATGTTAGAATCAGAGGAGAGGTCTCATGTCGGAACAGAGCCTCCTGGAACCCGTACCACTCTACCAGGCCGGAGCGACAGCAGGCTGCTGGCAACCGCAGCACACCTCACTCTTTCCTCTTCATTTAAGAATATTCCCACTAATGACCAAGGTAACTTGTTTTAATAAAAACCTGAGAAAATCCTAGTATCACTAGAAAAAGTATCATGAGGCAGAAATACAGGGGGTGAAAGATACATTTGTGAACCCAACATGTAACAGTAAGAGCCACACACCAGTGAGAATTAAGCTAATATAATCCTATATTAAAATTGTGCTTTTTAAAATCAAATTGAAAAATGTTTGATTTTTCTGACAATTCTCATGATTTTCTAAGTTATTATTTCTCCCTATGATACCATAGTCTTGTGCAAAGGCTACTTGAGTAGTCCATAGGAGATTTTTATCTCTTACATTCTCTTTTCAGTTAAGTAGTCATTTTCAGTTTGCAGGACCTCAAATCAATAACTGGAACCTAGCTGTTTAATAACAAACATCTCAAACATACCATTGTTCATACCCTTATTAAATCACCGATGTACAGTAAACCTAGTTATCTACCTCCTTTGCATTGTAAAATACTCTGATGAATATCTCTCTAAGCTATGTACCTTGCTATTTAATGTGCTATGAATAGAGGTGTGACATGTCATTTGCAACTAATTATAACAGGCTTGAGGGCCATCATATAAGCACTACAGTTTTTGTCTCTGTGTTAGCATGAGTTATTTGGGAAATAGACTTTAAAATGTAGATTTGATGCAGATTATCTCCCAGCTTCTGAAGTGCATATATGAAGTACTTGTGCTTTCAACTTTCTGCTCATCTGGTCCTTTTAACACGAAGTAATTAAGATAGTGGAAAATGTGATGTACTGAGGAAAAGCAAAAGAACAGAAAAAGTAACATAGCCAAGGGGCAAAACTAAAAATACATACTTTTGTACATCCCATGTGAACCTAAACAGCTTCTTAACCTTCACCAGACAGCAATGGAGAACAACGTATAAGTTTGCTCAGTGGCCACAGATGGTGTACCTGATGCTGTGCTAATCTTCTTTAGTGAAGATGCTGTAAATTGCACAGTGGTTGCAATGGGATTACTCTTTGTTGAGTTGTGGCTGTCCACTCTCATCTGTCAGGGTAATAGAAGTATTGCCAGAAGAAAAAAAAAAAAGCAGGGTGAGATTATTAAAGGCATTGCCTGAAATCAAGATTTACAAAAGGATTACAGAGAGGAAAAACAGTATGTGCAAATATTGGAGGTGTAAAATTAATATGCTGTAGCTCAGAGTGGGTGGAGTCTAGGGTCTAGGACACATGAGGATATGAATGCCTGAGTTCAAGGTGCATGCAAGAGCCACAGCATAAAAGGATTCAAATGACTCATAAAGGTCTTTATTAATGTTTATATAGTAAACCAGGAATGATTATTAAGTATTTAACCAAGAGGCTGACATTATCAGAATTGCATTTTAGAAAAATTGATCTGGTAGCAGTGAAAAATGTGACAAAGAGAAGGTAGCAAATGCTAATAGGAAAACAAATTGTAATAGCCCAGATAAAAAAATGACTAATGCTTGCCTTAAAGTAATAAAACATAGGATATACTTGAAGATGTTTATTGAAAGGGCATACATTTTCAGACATAAGAAGTTCTGAAGCTCTAATGTACAGCTTGGTAACTATACAGTGACTATAATAATTTGGTACTGTAAACCTGAAAGTTGGTGAGAGTAGATTGTAAATATTCTCACCATACACATACACACAAAAAGTTAACTATGTGAGGTAATAGATGTGTTAATTATTTTGATTTTGACAATCATTCTACGATGTATATGTATATCAATTCATCACATGGTACACTTTAAATATATACAATTATATTGGCCAATTATTCCTCAAAAAGTTTTTAAAAGTATCTTTAATAGAAAAATAGTTTAAAAACCCATGAGATATTAGAGAAAATGGAAAGTGCTATGACTTGACTTAGAGATTAGGGGGAACAATTAACCAAGATCAGAAGAAAAGACCGTGCTTACCCAGCAACAGAGGAAAAGAGGAGAGGACAAAACTGGAGATTAATTTTCTATTTCCAACAGTTAAATGTCGTATGTGTGTAAGGTTACATGAGTGTATGAATGTATCTATTTGTAAACATATAAGGGCCTATTGCAGTCAGAACTAAGAATAAGAACAGAAAAATTAGGTGTTTTTTAAAAATTTTAATTTCTTGCCAGTGAGCCCTGGAATTGCAAAGCATGTCACCTTTCTGAGAATTTTACGGTTGATTGATACTGGTAACTTGCAGGTTCACAGTTCTACATGGCTATCATTCTGCAATACCTTTGTGCTGTTAAAGTGAGAAAATAAGTTTATAGAGAACGATATTTTTTGTTACTGTGTTGCTTTCACAAGAGTTAGATGTTAGTTTTCTTTTATAATAAATATGGTGAAAAAGTAATGAAAACATATCGAGGGATCTTAGCACTCTCCAATACGATGGCCACCAGCTATGTGACAGTTGAACATTGTAATGTAGCTAGCCCAAACTGAGGTGTACTACTGTATATAAAACACACCAGATTTTGAATATGTAGTAGAAAAACATAGTATCTCATCAATAATTTTTATATTGATTGAGTGTTGAAGTAGTGTTCTGGATATAAATGGGATATAAAAGAAAATATAAATATATATTTTATTTAAATTAATTATTTTCCTTTTCTGTTTACATTTGTCAATATGGCTATGGGAAAAGTAAATATTGCATATATGGCTCCCATTTGTGACTCACTTGTACTTCTATTGACCAGCACTGCTCTAAAATATAATAAAAGTTAAGATATATAAGTATAATTTAAATTACCAACTTTCTTCTAAGTTGTATCTATTGAGAGTCTTTTTTAAAAGAATGTTAATAAAGCCTTTATGAAATACCCTGGGTTTGTAAGTTTGTTTTTTAAGCCCATGCTTTAAGAGTGTCAATTTCTCTATTTGATCAGTGTTTCTCTTTACTCTCCCCCATGTTTACAACTGTTATGTCTAGCATCTTTTGTTTTTTTTTAATTTTTTTTAATTGGTACATTTGTGGGCAGTTTCCTTTCATTTTGTGTTTCCTTTACTTTGACCTCCATTTGGTAGATACACAGACATATCTCATTCTATTGTGCTTTGTTTTATGGCACTTTGCAGATTCACTTACAAATTGAAGGTTTGTGGCAACACTGCATTGAGCAAGTCTATTGGTATTATTTTTTGAACTTCATTTGCTTATTTCATGTCTCTGTCACATTTTGGTGATTCTCACAATTTTTCAGATTTTTTCATTATTATTTTATTTGTCATGGTGATGTGTGATCAGTGGTTTTTAAGGTTACTATTGTAATTGTTTTGTCCTGCCACAAACCACCCCCATTTAAGAAAACAAGCTTAACTGATAACTGCTCTGTGTGTTCTGATATTCCAACAACTGGCCACACTGGTCTCTCTCCTTTTTCTCAGTCCTTCTATTCCCTGAGACACAACAGAATTGAAATTAAGCCAGTTAATAACCCTACAATGGCCACTATATGTTCATGTGAAGAGTTACATGCCTCTCATTTTAAATCAAAAGCTGGAAATTCTTAATCTTGGTGAGGAAGTCATGCCAAAAGCTGAGGCAGGCTGAAAGCTAGGTCTCTCATGCCAACAGTTCGCCAAGCAGTGACTGCAAAGGAAAAGTTCTTGAAGGAAATGACAAGTTCTACTCCACTGAACACACAAGTAATAAGAAAGCAAAACAGCCTTATCGCTCATATGGAGAAAGTCAGAGTAGTCTGGATAGAAGGTCACACCAGCCACAACATTCCCTTAAACCAAAGCCTAATCCAGAGCAAGGCCCTAATTCTTTCCAATTCCATGAAGACTGAGAGAGGTGAAGAAGCCACAGAAGAAAACTTTGAAGCTAGCAAAGTTGGTTCATGAGGTTCATGAGATTCGTGGTTCATGGAAAGAAGTCATCTCCATAAGAAAAAAGTGTAAGTGAAGAGGCAAGTGTAGAAGCTGCAAGTTCTCCAGAAGATTTAGCTGAGATAGGAAGTGAGAGCGGC
This sequence comes from Phataginus tricuspis, assembly GCA_029783875.1. Taxonomy (NCBI): domain Eukaryota; kingdom Metazoa; phylum Chordata; class Mammalia; order Pholidota; family Manidae; genus Phataginus; species Phataginus tricuspis. Next base: position 21,585,960 of record JAQQAC010006877.1, read on the forward strand.
TATAACAAACACGTGATTTTCCTTGTAGACCAAACAGCCTTCTACTTGGAAGACAACATCTAGGACTCTCATAGTGAGAGAGAAGTCAGTGCCTGGCTTCAAATCTCAAAGGCCAGGCTTTCTCTCTCGTCAGGATCTAACACAGCTAGCAACTTTTAAGTTGAATTCAGTGCTCATTTACCATTCTGAAAATCCTGGGGCCCTTAGGAATTATGCTAAGTCTACTCTGCCTGTGCTCTCTAAATGGAACAATAAAGCCTGGATGATCACACTAGTATTACTGTCTTGTTGTCTATTTCTCCCTTCAAATCTATTAGTATTTGGTCAATATATTGAGGTTTCCAGGGTCGTGTGTATATATATATATATATATATATCTGCATTTGTTATATCTTTTTTACTAATTGGTTCCTTTATCATTATATAAAGACTTTATCTGTTTTTGATTTAAAGTCTATTTTGTCGGGTGTAATTATAGCTATTCTTGCTATCTTTGGGTTTCCATACACATGAAATAGCATTTTCTATCCTCTTACTTTCATACCGTGTGTGTACTTGGAACTGTATGTAGTGAGTCTCTTGCAGGTTGCATGTAGCTGGTTCTTTTTTTTGGTCCATCCAGATGCTCTATGTCTTTTGGTTGGATATGTCAATCCATTTACATCTAGAGGAATTATTTATAGGAAAGGTCATGCTAGTGCCAACTTGTTAATTATTTTCTCTCTCTTTTACAGTTCCTTTGTTCCACTCTTTCTCTCTTATTTCCTCTTCTTTTGTGATTTGTTGATACTTAAATCACAGTAGTGGTTATACTTCCATAGTGGTATGCTTTGATTCCCTTTTTTGTCTTTTGTACCTACAAATGTTTCTGTTTTGTAGTTACCATGAGTCTTACATCAATTCTCTTATAGTTAGACAATCTAATTATAAACTGATAACTTTGGACACATACAGAAATTACATTTTTACAATCCCATTTTATGTTTTTGATGTTAAAATTTACATTTTTATATTGTGTATCCATTAAATTATTGCATTATGGCTATTTTTAATACTTTTTACTTTTAATCTTTACACTAGAATTGTAAGTGATTTATTAGCACTATTACAATATTAGAGTGTTCTAAATTTAACTATGAATTTACTTTTAAGTGTATTTTATACTTTCATATGTTCTTATATGAAAACATTACTTGTTAATGACTTTTCATTTAAACTTGAAGAAATCCCTTTAGCCTTTTTTACATTTAACAGATGAATCTGTGGACAAGCTCCTTCCACGGAGAAGCTAGAGACTTAGTTTTATTGTTGGAGCCAGAGACAGTAGAGGACACGGCAATCAGCTATCAGGGTCCCAGGAGGATCCTTGTCAACTCGCATATGTAGGCTGAGTAGAATCTAGAACTGCAGGCAGTCGCTAGGAAAGTATGCAGTCAAATCCCTTCCAGGGAGGGACTAGGATGTAGGCAGTTTTGCCTCCTACTATACTGAGGCAGTGGGCAGTAGCTGCAGGAAGTGTTTGCACACCTGTTGGAACCTTCTTTCTTGGTTTAGTGGTCCCGTGGGATTGGTGAATGCTGAGCCCCACTGGCTGTCAGAGCTCAGTGATAGGGGGGCTTGTCCTTTGGGTGGTAGCTGAAAAAGCTGGGGTGTTACATGTGTGGTACGAACCTGTCAGTCCTTTGGGAGAAACTAGGAGTTAAGTGCTTTCCTGATTGTAAGGCACTGCACCTGAGTGGGCTGCATGGGCAAAAGCGATGTTCAGCCTTTCCTAACTACTCCAATGTGGCTATTTGCACAGTTGCCCAGTGTGGAGAAGTCACTCAAGTAGTTTCTGCATTTTCTCAGAGGAAATTGATTCATGCACCAGCTGTATATTTGGTGCACCCACAGAGAGGGGCATTCAGGAGCATCCTTTGTTGCCATCTTGGTGATGCCCTAAAGGCACCTGGTTTTATGTTGACCAAGGTTAATGGAAATTGTTATCTCCTCCGATTCCCTCAGAGAGTGGGAGATATAGTGTGAGCCATTGATTCTTTGCACTGGAAATGTAAAACAAAGTCATACCTTTGAGTGAGAGTAAGTCTTTAATATAGGTTCAGAAATACCAAATGTATTCTCTGAATAATTAAAGGTAGGATTTATTTTCCTTTTTAATTAGAAGGATGACTCCAGAGACTATAAAGGCAAGAAGCTCTTTATCATTCAGAGACATTGAATGTAAGTTATTTTTCAACGTCTTTTAGCTTAATACCACCTTCTTTTTTCACTTATTGAAAAGTATTTCCCAGCTGGCTTTAACTCAGGATATGCCCATAGGAGGCTTTAGCCCACTAGATGACAAGAAACAAAAACAGTTCTGCTTTTGCTGATAAAGGCAGGTTGGGGCAGTTGCTGGTACTACTGTAGCGAAATGTGCAGGTGGTGGTTGTCAGCTCAAGAAGTCCCCAAGGTTACTAAGGTTGTTAAACTCTTCCTACTCCAGGAGAAGGTGCTTCCTTCGAGGTTCCAGCACTATCAGTAAGAGCACCCTCACCAGTCCACAGAAGAGGGGGGACCATGAGTTCCAGAACGAAGCATGCACAGGCTCTGAATTGGGGCTTAATTCCTCTAATTGCCTGCCTTACTTCTCCTAGTTCCCTTTCGCTCATTCATGCCTTTCAACACTGTCTTTTACTGAGATATAATTGACATTTGTAACATTATATTAGTTTCAAGTGTCTAACATAATGATTAAATATTTGAATATGTTGCAGAATGATCACCACAGTAAGTCTAGTCAACACTTTTTAAACAAGTCTTTATATATCTGCTTTAAATAACCATTCATGATCCTGTTTTTTCTTACCAGACTCTGGTAAAAGCCGAGTTTCTGGATAAATGTTGCTTTGCTGTGTTAAAAGTAGCTGTAAAAACCTGTTACGTCTAAAGAAATGGACATAGTACAGGGAGTGCCACATAACTTTTGTGAACATCAATTAGGCCGGTTTCAGGAGTAAATAAGTGAATTCCCTGAATAAACAAAAGTGGAGATGTCCTCTTATGGATGGGAACCGATCCATAAAGTTTATATCAGCACCTAGAATCCATGAAAGGAAAATATATTTTAGATTTCTTTCATTTATTTTCTTTAACAAATTCAGAAAAATACATCACAAAGGCAATAAAAGATGGTACCAGGTGATGACAAATGTACTGTGATTAGAGCATGAGTATTTTGTGGGTTCTACATTAATAAATTTATAAATATTTGATTTCCAAAAACCTTTAAATACAACAATATATACCCAACTTTGCTGGCCTCAACTAAACCAATAACAATTCAATACATCTCTTTTCAAGGGAGTCACTTAATTTTTCCTTTTTTACTGAACTCTATAATATGCTAAGCACAGAAATATGTTCAAATTTTCTTCAACCTAGGTATCCACCAGAGAATTATTTTTGAACACTTTAATAAAAAATATTTTCAAAAACGTTATATCTAAGCAACTCTTTCACTAATTTGTGGATTTTCAAAGGGTAACATAATAAAAACACTTTGTTTTCATGTAGTTCTCATTAGCAGCATTAAAATTTTATAATTATTATTTGCTTAGCATTTCTCAAGTGCTAATAACATATTAGGATTTTGGACACAAACTATTACTTATTTTTAACAGATGCAACCATGGGAATGGAGGTGAAGAAATCAAGTTCTACGAACCAGGTTGAAGAGAGAACTCAGGAAGCCTTTTTTTTTTTCTTTTTTTCCTTTTTCTTGCCCTATTTCTAGGACAATTTATTTTAGTGGCTAAAATGATTTTGAACTGAACATAAAACCACCAATTCTACTGAAGGGCTAAAATTTTACATTCACAGACTCTCAAAGCTAGTAAGTACCAAAGATTGGATTTACGATCTAAGAACTCCTCTCCGTTCTCTTTCATGTCATTTTCTGCTCATCTGTATCAGTCCGTTGTGCAAGCTGCTTCTCAAGAGCTTGCCGTCCTTCGGTACTTGCTTACACTTCTAGATCACAGAGTAATGTTATATGATGTGACTCTTTTTTCCCCCCTTTTATATAAAATCTATGTATAAGCATATATAATGATACACATATATGTAACTTCCTACATATGTTTAAAACATTTTTTTTTAACTTACATTTTTAAATTAAAATGATGGGTAGTTCTGGGAAAGTGATTCTTGAGAGTTGACTATGCATTTCCTTCAAATACCTTCTGCTCATGCTAAGGAGACTGAGTGAGACTTCCATGTGGAAAAAAAACCTGTGAGAAGATACTGATGAGGGACAATGCTAACGCACACTATCTGTAGAGTTATGTGAACTGGAAACTACGAGTTCCTTTCCATTGGCAAACTCCTCATTTCCACCACCATTCTATCATTTTTAAGGTATTTTCCTGCTCCCTGCAGTCAGCCTTACAAACATCCACAACCTTTCTAAATACCTATATCAAGCCATAGACCTCATATAAAAGTGGTCACTTTCATCTCTGGATATTTTCAGAGAATAAATTTTCAATAAAGTTATGAGCTATAAGTTCTCCACATGGACTAGTCCGTCATAATGACATAGAGTTAAAATGATAAGGAAATGTTTGTTTTCTCAAACAGCAGTCACAGATCTATGACACTGTAGCAATATTGTTTGTAATAAAAGTCATATACCTTGTTTCCAAAGGCCACATGCTTTGGACAAAGGGCTACTATACATGGCAGGTGATGTATGTTATGCTTTTTAAAATTATATATAAAATGAAATAAAAAAGAGAAGGCTATTAAATGAAGAGAAATGGTAGCAGCATTAACATAGAAAGTGCAAGTAGAAGAAATTTTTAAATAGTAGAAAAAGTTCTTGAAATGTATTAAAAATTAAAGATGTTTTACACAAATCACATAATAAAATGACTCATGTTTATGATAATTTTCAAAAATAGATGTCTGCTAACTACATTATTTTTATTTTTATTTTATTTTGCTATCATTAATGTACAATTACATGAACAACATTATGGTGACAAGACTCCCCCCATTATCAAGTCCTCACCACATACCCCATTACGGTCACTGTCCATTAGTGTAGTAAGATGCTATAGAGTCACTACTTGTCTTCTCTGTGTTATACTGCCTTCCCCGTGTCTCCTCCCCACATTATAGGTGCTAATTGTAATGACCCTTTTTCCTCCTTATCCCTCCCTTCCCACCCATACTTCCCAATCCTTTGCCCTTTGGTAACTGTTAGTCCGTTCTTGGGTTCTGTGAGTCTGCTGCTGTTTTGTTCCTTCATTTTTTTCTTTGTTCTTATACTCCACAGATGAGTGAAATCATTTGATCCTTGTCTTTCTCTGCCTGGCTTATTTCACTGAGCATAATACCCTCTAGCTCCATCCATGTTGTTGCAAATGGTGGGATTTGTTTTCTTCTTATGGCTGAATAATATTCCATTGTGTATATGTACCACCTCTTCTTTATCCATTCATCTACTGATGGACACTTAGGTTGCTTCCATGTCTTGGCTATTGTAAATAGTGCTGCGATAAACATAGGGGTGCATATGTCTTTTTCAAACTGGGCTCCTGCATTCTTAAGGTAAATTTCTAGGAGTAGAATTCCTGGGTCAAGTAGTATTTCTATTTTTAGCTTTTTGAGGAACCTCCATACTGCTTTCCACAATGGTTGAACTAGTTTACATTCCCACCAGCAGTGTATGAGTGTTTACCTTTCTCCCCTTTGCCAACATTTGTTGTTGTTTGTTTTTTGGATGTTAGCCATCCTAACTGGTGTGAGGTGATATCTCATTGTGGTTTTATTTTGCATTTCTCTGATGATTAGTGATGTGGAGCATCTTTTCATGTGCCTGTTGGCCATCTGAATTTCTTCTTTGGAAAAGTGTTCCGCTCCTCTGCCCATTTTTTAATTGGCTTATTTGCTTTTGTTTGTTGAGGTGCATGAGTTCTTTATATAATTTGGATGTCAACCCTTTATCAGATATGTCATTTATGAATATATTCTCCCATACTGTAGGTTGTCTTTTTGTTCTACTGATGGTGTGTTTTGCTGTACAGAAGCTTTTTAGTTTGATATTATCCCACTTGTTCATTTTTGCTTTCATTTCCCTTGCCTGGGGAGATATGTTCATGAAGTTGCTCATGTTTATGTCCAAGAGATTTTGCCTATGTTTTTTCTAAGAGTTTTATGGTTTAATGATTTACATTCAGGTCTTTGATCCACTTTGAGTTTACTTTTGTATATGGGGTTAGACAATAATCCAGTTTCAATCTCTTGCATGTAGCTGTCCTGTTTTGCCAACACCAGTTGTTGAAGAGGCTGTCATTTCCCCATTTATAACTACTTTTATCATTTTTATTTTATTTTATTTTATTAGACACATCTATTACTATTTTTTTTCTGCTGAATATGACATAGTTCTGAGATAATGCCCTGTGATTAATTTTCAGTTAACAATCAAGACTGACCTTTCACATATCAGGTATTTTTTAGTCTTCCTTATTCATATTTTCAGATCCCCTATTATCATTTCATATTCCCCTTAAAATTTTTCTCAGAAGGATTTTTGAGCCTGTCTAAAAATAAAGATAAAGAAAAAAGAAAACAAGGAAGGTTTAGAGAAGAGAGATAGAGGTAGCATATTAGGAAGAATGAACAATGAGAAGATAATTAGAATCCATAATGCACTTGATATCCACAAATTCTAAACCCTATAAGCCCAGGCACTTTGATACTATACCTATATATCTCTAATTATAGTTTTGCCTCCAGTTGAAGATATCAGAAATATCAGGTATTAGTTTTCTATAAAAATAGCATATTGTATTTTTGGCATTTATAAAAATTTGAGTGAACAATAAATAAAGTGATAATTTCTTAAGAAACATTTTCAGAACATGTCTTCAATGAGGCAATTTGTATGCAATGATTAAATATGCCCTCGTTTATGATCTTTCTTTTATAATCAGTAATTGCATTTCTTTCAATAAAATCCCCTAGGAAATGCTTTTTTAGCATTCAATCAAAGAGTTAAATAAATTAATTCTATTTAATGGTGCACTTTTTTATGTATTCACTTACTCTTTTCATGATCATGAACTTCATGTGCAGTAATATTAAAATATACAATAAAATAGATTAACCCTAATTTGAAAGCAACTGTTTCTACCTGAAGAAAAAAGGCACAAAATCTGACTAATCAAGAGACATCATTTATTTTTTATATTTAGCATATATTTATGTATACCTTTCATGTTAGGCTTTCATGTTCTTTGTCTTATTAATACAATACCAAACAGAACATTCTTTCAGCTCCAAAGTTATTCCCACCTAGTAGAGGAAGTTATGCATGCCAATATTAAAAGTGTTTCATTGACTGCATATAGACATATGCAGATGATTATTGGTAAATAAAGAAGGAAACTATCCGTTTTATTTAAGGAACACAGTGAAGATTTCATTGAAGAGATTGTTTAAAATGGCATTGAGTTTTCAAAGATGAATAGGCATTAATGGGAGAGTTAGGGAAGGTGTGAAAGATGATAGGTGTAGTTGAAGAAAGAAAATAAAAATAGTCAAGATTCAGAAGTATGAAATAGCTTGTATTTTCTGAAGTACATGCAATTTTGTCAGTCTGGAGGATGAGATCTGACAGTGAGGATCAGGAAAGAAGTGGCTAGTGATAATCCTAGAGAGTAAAGCAAGGATCAGATCAAATACAAGGAATTTTTATGTAAGTTTAAGGAAAGTTTACTTTACCTCATAGGTAAAGGGACTTCAGTGTTGGATATTATGCAGAGATTATATGATCATAACTTTTTTCCCATGATAACATTTGGAAAATTTGTAATGTATTTATCCTTCACAGTGGTTTATTTTAATATGAAATTTTTGTTTGTTTGTTCCTTTGTTTTTAGGGTTCTGTTTTTTTTAAACTAGACCTTGAATTTAGGTGTTATTGCCCCAGCTAAAAGAGAACACCAATTAACCAGAGAAAATGAAAAAGCTGATTAAATATCTAAATAGATTCTTTTAAAAACTCATAATAGAAACCATAGATCTAAAGTTGAAGTTTTATGTTAAAAGAACTAGGCTTTTGGAAAGGGGAAATATATCTTGAAATACAAAATATTAATTGTTATAAGTATTCTGTATAACATATTATTTATAATACATGCAACTTGGTAAACAAAATGCAGAATTTAATAGATATTTTTCTTTTTCACCTGGCTTCTTGGAGGGGAGATAATTCAGAAGGATGTGACAGGTAAATCCTTGGAGAAGAATAGCAGTATAATGACTCCTTGGTGTTGATGCCTGCCGGGAGAGCACCAAATGAAGGTAAAGTGTAGAAACTCCATATAAAGTTTAGAGGGACCTCAGAGCACAAAAATTCTTGCAATTCATTTCTCACAGGGTAGTCCAGGAATATTCTAACCCTCATAGAGAAGTTGTACATCCATCTCAGTTGTGCAACTGAGAAACGAAGTAGTTACTCAGTAAAGTTAAGTAGACTAAAAGATTTAAGAAGATCCCCCCCATTCCCAGAAAGTCTTACAAACCTCTATATGTCCGAATGCAGGAAAAGTAGCCAGAGATCGTGAACACCTTAAAACCTTAAAAATTTATGTTTTTTTCTTCATAAAAGTGTGTGATCTACTTTTATCATTATTTTTATTTCCTTGATATTCATATATATAATATATTTTTCCTCCCATTATCTACTTATCTTAACTAATAAAATGAAAAGAAATTCTCTCCTGAGAATACTTTCTTTTACATTTAGATAGCAAATTTATTGATTTCTTAGACTTCTCTATCAGGTTTCTCAGGGTATGAGGAAGCCAATAATGGAATTAAAATCCAGACTCTGAAACTGTGGCACAACAAAACGTGAGCAAGCTAAATGTAAGTCTCCTGTATTCTGCTCGTACCTTAAAGGATGACTTTACTATGCCTAGAGGTCTGGGTGATTTTTACGAATTTGTTCATGGAGAAAATAATTCCAAAATTAGGTTGTTGGGATTTCCAAATATTAAATCAACTGTTATTTTTAGTAAAACAAATAAACATCACAAAGCCATACACTAGAAATGTCAACAGGAGCAACAAAAAATAGGTTAGATATAAAAATTTGAGTTATGAGATATAGAATGTAAAATTAAAAAAACAGACAAAATATTTAAAGAAGTAAAGATACATCTTGGATAAGAATAAATGAGTAACTAGCTTATAAAGGATAGGTTGATGTAAAAAATATCCAAAATGATGTTCAGAAATGATAAAATATGCTTATAGGTTAAAAATTCAATTGGTGTAAGCCAATTAAAAAATGGGCAGAGGTGCTAAACAGTCACTTCTCAAAGAAGAAATTCAGATGGCCAACAGGCACGTGAAAAGAGGCTCCACATCGCTAATCATCAGAGAAATGCAGATTAAAACCACAATGAGATATCACCTCATACCAGTGAGGATGGCCAACATCCAAAACACAAACAACAACAAATGTTGGCAAGGATGTGGAGAAAGAGGAACCCTCCTACACTGCTGGTGGGAATGCAAATTAGTTCAACCATTGTGGAAAGCAGTATGGAGGTGCCTCAAAAACTCAAAATAGAAATAAATTTGACCCAGGAATCCCACTCCTAGGAATTTACCTTAAGAATGCAGCAGCCCAATTTGAAAAAGACATATGCACCTCTACGTTTATTACAGCACTATTTACGATAGCCAAGAAATGGAAGAAACCTAAGTGTCCATCAGTAGATGAATGGATAAAGAAGAGGTGGTACACAATGGAATATTATTCAGCCATAAGAAGAAAACAAATCCTACCATTTGCAACAACATGGATGAAACTAGAGGGTATTATGCTCAGTGAAATAAGCCAAGCAGAAAAATACAAGTATCAAATGATTTCACTCATCTGTGGAGTATAAGAACAAAGAAAAAAGTGAAGGAACAAAACAGCAGCAGACTCACAGAACCCAAGAATGGACTAACAGTTACCAAAGGGAAAGGGACTGGGGAAGATGAGTGGGAAGGGAGGAATAAGGGGGATGAAGGGCTATTACAATTCGCACACATAATGCAGCGGGGGTGGAAGTGGGGTGGAGGAATACGGGAAAGGCAGTATAACACAGAGAAGACAAGTAGTGATTCTATAACATCCTACTACACTGATGGACAGTGACTGCAATGGGGTTTGTGGTGGGGACTTGATAATAGGGAGAGTCTAGTAACCATAATGCTGCCCATGTAACTGTATACTAATCATAGTAAAAGAAAAAAAATTCAATTGGTGGATTAAACATAAATTTTGGAAGTGGTAAAAAGAGACTAAGTGAACTAGGAAGTTGAAATCTGAAGAAATTACTAAAATATAAATAGCAAATAAAAAATTTTAAAGCCAGGTAAAGATAAATAGCAGATAAAATAAGAAAATACAGTATGTGCAAAGTAGATACACAAAGGAAGAAGATGGAAAAAATAAATTAGAAACAATACTCAACTAGAAAATAACTTCATTTTTTAAAAGATTGGTAAAAGGTATATATTCATAGACATAGAAAAAAATAACTGTGTAAAAGGAGAAGAATGAAAATGAAAGAAAACCAGAAACTGACTTATTGTAGAAAAACCCAGAGAACAAAAAGGTGCTCAAATCAGCCATAGGGAAAACTATTGCATTTACCAAGGAACAGCAATAATGGAAGTCAGACAAGAATTGAATAACATCTTCAATATGTTTATATAAATTACTAGTCAAACTAAAATCAGATACTTAACAAGTTATATTTTGAAAATAAGAGTTAAAGACTTGAACATGAAGACTTGAAATGAATATTAGATTAGGAGGTACATATTTTAGTTTCTTTGTAAATTTGAAATGAAATTTAGAAATGAATATTTTTATTTTGTAATGTTTTAAAATGTGGTAGTAAAATGCAAGTGTTATCACTTAAACATTGAAAAAAGTATGAAATCCAAATATTAGGGAAAAATAGATTAAAATTAATATAAAAATAAGATGAATAATAAAACAATCTAAAGCTCAATCAAAAGAAATCAATAAAGATATAGAAGACAGAATTGAAAATAAAAAATAGGTAGGAATGTAATGAAATACCATTCAATTCATAGGAATATAATAGGACATGAGGAATACTGTGAAAAATCACCTACCAAGGGAAAGTGAGAAATCAGTTCTCATAATAAGACATAAAACTATAGGAGGACTATATCTACTATAAGAATAAACTAAAAGTACAAAATACATAAAAGCAGATTTGACCAATGCAATTAAAAATAATCTTTATTTAATTGTCATATATGGGACACTTTGCCAAACTGAACTCATGACAATCTTGTCCAATGCACATGGACTATTAAAAAAATAATAAACAGGGGCAAACCTATAAATCAATTCTGAATGAATTTCTAAATCTGTATCATTTAAATAAAGTCTCTGGACTTGTGGGCCAGTCCAACCTCTCTGGCAGAGAGGGGGACTGAAGATTGAAATCAATCAAATGTCAATGATTTATTCAATTATATCTCTTTAATAAAACCCTAATAAAAACTCTAGACCCTAAAGCTTGGTGGAGCTTCCTGGTTTGGGAGCATCTGATGTGCTGGGACCGTGACGTATCTCGATTTCAAGATTACATCATAGGACACGGAAGCTGTGCATTTCACTCCCTTAAACTTTTCCCTCTGTATTTCTTCATTTGGCTGTTCTTGATTTGAATCCTTCGTAATATAACTGTAATCATAAATATTATCTTTTCACTCGGTTTGGCGAGTCATTTCAGCAAATTCAAACCTGAGAGGATTCTGGGAAACTCCACATTTATGCCAGTTGGTTGGAAGTGTGGGTGCCCACTAAAAATTGGAGATGGTGGCTGACCTGGAAGCAGGCTGGTGAAGGAGATAGTCCCAATTCGTAGGATTACATTTTGTATAGTTACTGTAAGAATTGAATTCAAATGTAGTATACCCAATTGTTTTAAGAAAACTGATATCAGAATAGTCCTACCAACATTTATGGAAAGACATTTATAATATTAAACAAAGTCTTTCAAAAAATTAATTTTAAAATGTATACCCCAACTTTCTTTTATAGCCCGGGGAGTTATGATCTAAAAATTCAAGTTACTTGCCCTAAATTAAATTATTAAAAGTAGGAGCTTGCATTAACATCAATTTCAAGTTCAAGTCCAATAACTTTCTACTACACTCTGCTAACAAGACCAAAGTAGAGTCAGGAAAATATAAAGAATATAAAATATTAGTGAAGTCAAGTGGCATATTTAACTACTTTTATTTAATAATGATGTTTTAAGACTTTGAATTATAAACTGACATTTGCCATGGTAAGGTTCACATATGTTCATGTCATATCCATATGTGCGTACATAACTGATGAAAGTGCTGTTACCAAGTTATTTCAGTTATGATTTTAGTTTAATTGATAAATTATTAATCTAAACAGTGATCTTTGAAGTAATAGAAAAAGAAAAAATCGAAGTAGGAATCTATTTGTCCATAGAGAAGAAAGATGAATTATACCTTCGGTTTTTGAGTCTCTGATTAATTGAAGCAAAAATAATATAATCTGAGAGAGGATGCATCAAACATATTCTTTCATAATTGGTTGATGAAAGAAGGTAATAATTTAGGACTGCAGTATGATGAGGTGAAGGTAAAAAATTACAAAATAATTTTGCAGTAGAACACTAATGCAAGCAGAAAAACACATTCTGGCTATTTTTTTAACATTAACATCTGTGCACTTTTTAAAAACATCCTTATTAGTGTCCTTTATAATGAAATAATAGTCTACTCTCTTTCTCTTTTTATTTTATTATAAAGGATAGTAGAAAAATAGAGTTGGATTAAAAAAAGAGAGCTAGTGTATAACCTACTTTTTAAAATGAAGCTTTTGATTTAACTCTAGAATTTATTATTTAATATCATGCTATTTGCATAAAAATGAAATGGGGAATGCAAAGGGAAAAATGTACATGCTTATCATATTGGAAAAAATAAAAACAGGTTGAATGAATTATGGATGCTGTTGTGATGGACTATAACATTCAATCTGTAATGCAGCATGTAGATAATAGGACAGTCCACTTAAATAGAAGCTTTTTTCTAAAAATTGAAGATGACATAATTACAGTTTCAGTAAAAAAGAGCTGACCTTGATTCCTGAATGTGTTTATCTGAAATATATGGACAGTAATTTAGTAGTAAAAAAATATGATTTAGATATTTACACAGAGAGAGCTAAAGACAGTTACTTATATATATTTTATATAATACATAAATATATTTTTAAATATATATCTTATGTATATATGTTTATATAGAGAGATCTTTATACCTATACTTATACATAAACAATAATTAGTGAAAAAGAAATACCTAAATTAAATAACTTTAGCCCATATTATATTTTTTTGTGTTCTTGGTTAATAATAATAGTCTACCTTGTAAGTGAACACAATTATTACTGAAAATCTTAAATATTAGTTACCTATGACTTTCACAGTGTCTGTGGCTTTCGATAATCTACATTCTAGTTTTAAATTAAGCAAATTTTATCGGTTTACTTAAAGACACTCAGTTTCTGATGAATTAAGTCTTTTGAAAAAAATAATCAATTCTTCATTAAATGTCACAATATTTTGAATAGTTATTGATCTATACTTACCCTAAAAGCGTAACTGAACACAAGGCCCTTTTTTAAATGAATATAATTAAACCGAAAGATAAAAAGTAAGGTAATTCCAAAATCTCTGCAAAGCTAGACTCCACCCATAAATATTTATAGAAAATTATATATATATATATAAAGCTAGGATATATAAAAAAATATATAATTATATGTATAAAAAGTGTTTTATATATATATACACACACACATATATGTGTTTACATACACATATATACACACACACAAACATATACATACATACACAATATTTTGAGGATTGTTTCCTCTAGGAATTAACATATATCCTTATATGTCCTCAGGAAATAGCCATCTTAAAATTAAACATACAAAATTACATAATTAGAAAGTTTGAAATTTCCACCTGTTTTAAAAATATATTAAACATGATCAAGAGAATATCATGAAAAGTTTTAAAGATTTTTAATGAATTCTAGAAAAATAAATGTAGTATATGTAATTCCGTATATTCTTATTCTGAAGAAATTCACTTATTTATTGATTTATTTAACGTATGGGTAGGAAACCTGCCCTATTGCCCAGACTCTGTTAAAACTAGGGATGAGATAAATTTAATTCAACATGTACTCTGAAATTCAGAGAAGAAAATCAAGAATAATAGTACAGTGAATTAGTATTAAAATTATATTTCTCCATAGAATGCTATAGGAGCTGGGAAGTACCTTCAGTGAAGAGGCCAGGGAAGGGTGTGACTCAAACTTAGAACAGGCGTATATTAGGCCAAATAGGAAGAAAAAAGTTTCCAGAGCTATGAAAAGAAGAACAGCATGTAAAATAATGATAAATATCTAGTTAGCTAAGCAATATTAAGTAGCTGGACAAAACAAAATAATGCAGATGGGGTGACAGATAGGCAAGGCATAGTTCAAGGTCTCATAATCATGCTAAGAGGATTCAACATACAATAGCCACCCAGTGATTTTCAGCAGAGTAGGACATGCATTATTGATTTTCACTAAAAGCACACTTTGAAGGGTGCACATAAGTGATGAATTTAAGAGGACAAATGAGAAATTCTAGAGACAGAGACAGAGAAAGAGAACCTTTAAGAGGCTATTTCATTTACCTAAGAAATAAGAGTAGAAATTATGACCTAGAAAATACATGCCATAGAATGTATAGAATGATACATTTTAATCTATTAAAGCACTATTAGAATTGGTAAATGAAATAATTAAATCATTAAAACAGAGAGAAATGGAATATATAAAAAGAGGTCATCATTACAGGTGCTTTATACAATAGAAAAATTCTGCTGATAAACTTCACACTTTTGATGAACATACTTTGATTGTACATATAACAAATTATCTGAAAACTATATTCATTTACCCTGAATAAATGCCTTATCACAACTGACACAAAAAAAATAGGAAGTCTGAAGTATCCTGTAACTACCAAAGATAATTAAATTTAATTAAAAATCTACTCCCACCAACAAAGAAATTTTCATAATGAAGTTCAGTTAGTGCCATGAGGGCTAGTGTCAAATTCTAAAATTTTAAGGAAGAAATAACAGCAATCCTAGTCTTCCAGGAAAAAATAAAATAAATAGAAATGTTTCTTAAAATGTTTTAGGAGGCCAGTAGATACCAAATATGACAGCAAAACAAAATTTAAGGCTATTAACATCAATGCAAAAACCTCCAAAAAATAGTAGCAAACCAATGTAATTATATAAGAGGATAATGCATCCTTACTAACTAGAGTTGGTAACGATGCATTCCAAGAATGCATGTTAATAACCATTACAAATACTCTATATAATTCAACAAATTAGAAGAACAAAGAAAGATCAAAGTGCATATTTAAAGATATAAAGAAGATTATTTTAACATCCAACATCCATTTGTTAAAGGGAACCTATAGATAAATTTACACTACAAAACATATTAATATCAAAAATCTGTGAAAGCTTTGCCTGTGGAGTAGAATGTCTACTGTCAACATTTCTATTCAACTTTGACCTGAAACACTAACTAGTGAAACAAGGCAAGAAACATATGAGCTGTCTACACAAAATGTCATAGATATTCAGTGTGATCAATTAATGAAATAAATAAATGAAATATCACATCCAAATAAGTGAAATTGCTTGGGTTAATCACATAAAATATTATTTTAATAGGCCATAAGGTAAAAGCAACTTGATTTTAATATTGAGTATTAGAAAAATGTGAAATCTTTCCAAATGTATCTATTGATTTGAATAGAATTCCATAAAAATCCCAATGTCGCTTTTGTAGAAACTGATGTTAATTTATATATGTATTTGTAAACAGAACTAGCCAAGGACTATAGAGACATAAATCAGAAGAACATTGATGTACTTATAATATATGAAGACATATTAGAAATTCTATAATTAAACATTATAATAGTGATATACAGATGTACAACTAGATCATTAGGGAGTCCAGATATAAAAGCAACCCATGTAAGCATACCTGTTTCATGACAAAGATGACATTGACTAGAACTAGAGAAAAGAAGGTGCTTCAGTAATGATGCTGGGTTGTTCGAGTTTCAATATAGGGGAAGAAAGAAAAACTATAGCCCTGCCTTGCCTACAATAAAAACCAACCTCTGACAGCCCATAGATCTGAATTTGAAAATTAAAATAATAAGGCTTCCAGAGGATAAAATGTGAGAATATTTTAATGACCCTGAGTGAGGATAATATTTCTTTAAAATGAGACAAAAAAAGCAGGCTTTAAACAAAAAATGACAAATTGGCCTAAATTAAAATGAAGAATTTTTTTCATTAATAAATATCAAAGTAAGAATGAACAGGTATACATCCCAATGGAGAATGAACCATAGAGAAAAATAACATAATTGTAACACATATACCCAAGAAAGGGCTTTATCTCTACCATAGGAAGAGCTACTACATAATAAGAAAAATACAAAATCTCAAGAGAAAAATGATTGATAGACTAGAAATGGCACTTCTGAAATGATATCCAATTGAATATAAACATATGAAAAGTGGCACAATAGCATTAATCATTAGAGGAATGAAAATTAAAACCAATATGACACACTAATACTTACCCCTTGAGAACTGCTGAAATCAATGAAATAGTGACTACACAGTGATATGGTGCAATCACAACTATCACTGTACTTACATGAAAGACAACTAGCTAAAATCTCTTGGGAAACTGCTTAGAATTTTCTATTAGAGGTGATGATATGATACAGCAAGTCTACTACTAGGTACACATACCACAGAAATGTATGCACATTCTTACCCAAATGTTACATACAAGAATGTGCTTAGTGAAATTATTTGTAATTGCCTCAACTAAAAACAACTAAAACATGCATCAATATTATAATACAAGTAAATTTAGTACATGCAAAAACTGAAATATAAGAATGAGAAAACTATATCTACATGTAATCAAAAATTTTTTTATATAAAATCTAAAGATTCTTTGGATGGAGAGACACTGGCCACTAGGATGGCTGGAGGGCAGAATTTTTTGTTATTTACAACTCCAAATGAGAGAATGTGTCCATGCAGCGCCCTATGGAGACTGCTCCCAGGGACCAGGTTACAGCAAATGGGAGCTATAGGGGTCAGTATATGTATGGAAGGTGGGATGGGGTTATTAACCAGGTTTGTGGGTTTCCTGTAGATTGATAATTTAAATGATTACCGAGAACTCTGTGCACAGGAATTGTCTCTGGTTGTACTTGTCTCTGGTTCCTGGCCCTCGGGAATTATGACTGATGAATAGTGGCTGAGTATGAAAACTTGATAATAGAAAAGGTTGGGTGTAGATTCAGCTTATCATAAAGAAGAATTAATCTACTTTTAGCCAGAGCCTCAGAACTGGGTCAGAACAACATAATTAAAAAAAAAACCCTATATTAAAAATATGAATTAAAAAGACAATATATAGTGATATAGTAAAAAAAAAAAAGAAGCCAAAGGGAAACATACTTTACAATTCCATTCATATAAAGGCAAATAAAAAATCAATGCTGATGTATTGATTTCAAAGTCAATTTTAGTTTACTTTGAGGTGCAGACCAAAGATTCTGATTGGGAATATGTTAGGCTCTGGTAAAGTTCTTATTCTTTATTGTATAGTGGTCCACATTTTCACAATTATTTAATGGTACATCGACACACTTTTGTGTGTTAGTTTCATTTCAAAAGAAAGATCATATATATATATATATATACGCATGTATATACACACATACAATCTAATACACATGCTTTCTACAGTGATTCACTTATGAAATTTCAAGTGGAATGCTAAAAAGTCTGATTTTAACTTAAGTTAATGTAAGATTTACCATCAAATAAAGTACAAGGAAATTTAATGTGTTCATTGTATGTGAACTGATTTGTTCAGGAAAGCTGCTAATTTATCTCCCAAAAGATGGAGTTTATTATGGGTAATTAGGGAGAAAACAAAACAAAAAGGACCATCCATAGGTGAGTTTGTTTTTTTCCCCTTGGTGTTGTATTAGATAAAATGCACTGAAGTTTCTTGCAAAATGGTCATGGTAATTATTACATAAAGCAGTATCTGAAGAGAAAATTAGCTAGAAACTGGAAATGGAAAGCAAACATAAAATAATTAACTTGATTAATAATAATAACTCTTGGAAAAAAAGGCTTTCATGGCTCATAACAACTAAATGGCAATAATAAGCATCACTTTATGTAAGAGTTACATTAACAAACTACATCAATCTCATTTCATTCTGAAGGTTGCTCAGCAAAATTTTAAAAAAAGATGATATCAACTTCTGAGGGTCTAATGTACAGCATGGTGAATATAGTTAATAATACTGTATTGTATACTTGAAATTTTTCAAGAGTAAATCTTAAGTATCCTCACACACACGAAAAAGATAACTATGTGGGGTCATAAATGTGTTAACTTGAATATTATAATCATATCATAATGTACACATGTATCAAATTATCACCCTGCACATTTTAAATATATTATAATTTTATATGTCAATTACATATCAATAAATCTGTAAAAATGATTATTTGAAACAAACAAACAAAATTATTGTCGTAACTGTAGATGACCATGTAATTCTGCAAGGCAGAGGACTCTGGCTTACAGTGCTGCTTGTCCAGTACTCCTCAAATGGCATCAGGAGAAAAAGACATTATAACTCATTTGATACAAGACAGCCCAGGGAATACCTGCTGTCCACCATAATCATTAATAGTAATTCTTAACTCTCTCAAAACTGTTCCTCTGAGGCCTGGAAATTACATGGTATTTGAAACCAATTAATGATCTGACTACCTCCCTGTTCATCAAGTTATTGGTAATAACCACTTTTTAGCATTCAAGAGGCCCACCATTCACTTAACCTGAGTATCAACCCACAAGAATATAACTGATTAGAATACTTGTGATGTCAGCACCCATCAGTCTTACCAGGATTTTACAGCAACATCAATATCAGCTGATGTCATTATTATCATGGTGGTGATTTTTAAATTTATTTTCTACTCATAAAATATTGAGAAATTATGCACCTTGAGTACCTAATCATACTGGTCTGAAATTACAGCAAATTATTTGCTGCTTGGTATTAATTCAGTGAAGAAATGCATTGAATTAATTTTCATATTCTTGAGAACTCTTTAAATGCAAGTCAATGCTTCTGAATTAACATTTTATTAGGAAGCAGTTACTATATCTCTGTAAGTACTGAGTCTTATTTTTCAGTTTGTTTAAAAAAAGTAATATGTATGTTATAATAAATTCTCCAATCAGATATATAGCTAGATAAGTGAAAGTCTGTGAATTTGTAATCTGCCAAATGGTTTGAAACAAATATTATTTTTAATACCTAATGTAGATATTATAATTTTCAAAGACATTTTATAACTTAAAAAAGTAATTATTTTCTCATTTAGGGAAAGATCATAAAATATTTTAATGTATGTATAATTGAGTATCTAATTACCGCTTTTTCATAAAGAGATGAGCTTCTCTTTTTGCAGTTTTGTATTTTAGATACAATTTTCAGCAATTTAAATATTTGATATTAGTTAAAATAGTCAATATGTAATATGTATGTAAAACAAAAAATATAATTTGGACATATTGGGGTGAAAGCTAGTATGAATATGTTTTAATTTATTTTTTATTGAAGTATCGTTGATATACAATCTTTTATTGGTTTCAAATGTACAACAAAGTAGTTCAGCAGTTACGCATATTATTGAATCGTCACCCCCTAGTGTGGTTACTTTCTATCAAGATAGAAAGATGTTAAAGAATCATTGACTGTATTCTCCATGCTGCACTAAGGTCCCTGTGACCAACTTACACTGTGATTGCAAATTACTGTGCCCCTTTATCCCCCTCACCCTCCTCATCCACCCCAACCTTTCCCCCATGGTAACCAATAGTTAACTTTCAGTGTCTAGGAGTCTACTAATGTTCTGTTCATTCTGTTTTGCTTTGAATTATTTTTAAATTGAAGAGTACCCTAAACCAGAGAAATTGCTATTTGATTACTTTTATATACATGTCTTGCCATGTGTTTGAATATGCTTTATTCTTATGTCTTTAAATAAAATCTTTGACTACATAGCAATATTTAAGAACAGGCTTTGCCATTAATATCACAATAAAACATTCAGTAACCTATTTGGTTAGGTAGTAATTAGAAATTAGAAAACGTGTTGTATTTATTTCTTCAAGAAAATTCACAATCCTAAGTGCCTACAAAGTCTCTCGAATAAATAGAGAATACAAGTGTGATGAAGAACATGGAGCTCAGAGGACCAGGCACTTCCTAGAGCAAAGGTTGTCAAAGGCCCAGCCTCATATTCATACCAATAAATTCTTTAAGCCTTTTAGCCTAAAGAGAAAATTACTACATAATTATCACCATCACTCAATGTCCAGTGAACTTGGAACACTTTGTATTCCAAATGACCTTTTGTATTTAAAATCAGCAGAAGTGGATATGGACACAGATCTGACCTAGAGACACATTTCTATTAAAATCATTAAAATGATAATTCATAGTTCATTTCATCATCATTTTATTGGGAAGAACAAATCTGAGGCAAATACAGGGAGATAGGGGGATTTTCTAGGCACTTGAGGCATTTATTGGTATCATATTATGTAAGGAAAGCCACAATATGGGCAAGAGCTTTTCCTTTTAAACTAAGTTTATATACATTTTATAAGATTATTGATATAGTAATTTAAGTTTTCAGGTAAAATTTTGTAAACAAGTATTTTTTTGGAAATACATGAAATATACAATTATTATTTTTAATAAATTGTGTATTTTTGCAATTATGTGATTATGCCAAATAAACCATTTCAAATAGTTTGTAATCATTCTAAAAAATCAATTAAATTAGATCAAAAGAGATTTACTTTGGCTTTAAAATTGCAACCTTAGAGATTAGGTCCTCTAGAATCCTGTGAGTGTGGCAATTTTTTTAACTTCAGCTACTGGTTAGTATCTAGGTTAAGAACTTGGATAAGGTAATCTGGAACTTTATGGCCTGGCATGTCTCCCAGACTATAGGCTTATGAAAGGACAAAAGGTGTCCATGACTAGATCATTTATTACTATTTACCAGCAAAGACAAAGAAAGAAAGAGTGAGAAACTCTTAAAAACACAAATTTGCTCCGAGGCAATTGATACGTTAGGGAACAATTTAAACATAATCAAAACTTCACATTTGCTTATGCATTGTTGCATCTGGGGGAAATTAGGTAAAAGTGCAAAACTGCATTGAACTAAATTCACATATACAGAGGCACACACACCTCAAACATCTTTTACTACCTTAGTACTCCATATGTGTTATGAGCCAGACCCATTCACATTTTTATCAGGTTTTATATAACAATCCTTCCATCATTTCACAGTAACTCACACACCATAACCCTTCTTCCACAATCAAACATCAGGTCTTATTCTTACGTATTTATGCATTTCTGAGCCGTGTAACACATATAAATTGTTTTATTAGTCGGGAACTATAAAAATTTTACATGTGATATAACTTGTCTCATTGGGGACCTTTACCATGCAGCACCCTTATCTGGATTTCTAAAGCACCCTCCAACAGGCAATTGAGATATTTTTAAACATTAACTTGATGCTTAAGATATATTCTGTAAGATGTTTATTCATATATTAATAAAACCTAATAATTTGTTTCATTAATCTTGTAACCACTTATAAGATTATTTTCCAATATAAAAATAATATTGTTTTTCCAAATCAATTTTCTTATGATTATATTTAGTGTATTCTACATTTTGAAAGATCAATATTTCATTCTTATTAAAAAAAGTGCTATGATTTTCTTCCTGGACATTGCTAATTAAACTAGTTTTATTTTAATCTATTAATATCAGGGAATGAAAAAAACACTGTTGCAACCTATAGGATAATATAATACAGTTACCAATATAGAAGCGGATACTGTATTTATTTTAATGTAGAGTATTTTATCACACTGTCACTTGTAATTAACTTTTAAGTCCTTTCACTGGACTTTCACTTATTAATATGACATTTCAGAATTATATAAATATTAAAATAAAAATATGTTCATTTAAAAATCCTTTGGAGATATAATATTAAAGACATTTTGAGGTGTATTCCCAAATGAACCTATACATAGTGTTCAGTCCTTTTACTCTATCCAAATGAGGGAACCTCTGGGTGCCAGTTCTCGACTATTCTCTTGGAAGTACTATCCAGCTACTTCTTTAATTGTGGACTGCTACTGGCTGAGTCCATGGGGCAAAACAAGAAATAAAATGGACCTCTTAACATTTCTCCTCATCATGTACTCAATGAGCTCTAATATCTTTCTTTTTGGTACATTAGGTATGCACTACTAATCAGTGTCCTCTGTACAACAGGACGTGTCAATTTATTACTGGCATCTTCCCCTTGTATTTGTTCGGTATTCTTGTGATGAATTTTCACCCCAAATACTGTTACCTCTGGATTGAAATTTGTGGAAAAGAGCTTGCTCTTTTCAAATGCCAGATGGGGATTCAGGGGACTCTTACCCAGGAGTTTCTGGATGCACCTTATTCTCCTTATCTCTCCCTTCTTTCTTGACAAAAGTAAAAGCTTGTTACTTCTGGCGCTGGAGAAATTGTTACCAGATAAAGTTTAATCTCTATCTTTTGACCCTCCCATGGTTAAGATATTATTACAATAACACATTTCAACAACCCAGACTGAATATCTAAATGCTCTGAAAGGAATTATAGCCTGTCAAGCAACAATATCCATTGCTATGAAAAAATAGCCTTTTAAAAAAAGAAACAAAGGTGCATTTTCATTGATCATAAGTAATTTTTGCCCATATGAATTCTGTAATAAGACCCACTCTTTATAATTCCTATAAACATGTCTGGTAGTTTCAACTTTATTGAGTTTAGTTTTTATTGAAGTATAATTTATGTAATTTAAAGTTCATCTATTGAAAATTTAAAATTCAATAGTTTAATAAGTGTATAGAGTTGTGCAATTTTCATCACAATCCAGGTTTAGAATATTTCCCCATCCCAAAACATTCTTGGCACTCACTTGTAGTTAATCCCTGCTTTTACTCACAGCCCTAGGTAACGAGTGGTTCTCTTTCTGTATAAATTTATCTTTGCAAATCCTTTTAGTTTAATGGAATCAAACAAAGCGTATTATTTTGCATCTAGGTTCTTTGATTCCCATACTGTTTTTGATATTCATCCAAGTTGCACCATGTATCAATAGTCAGTTCATTTTAATTTGATGAATAGGATTCCATTGTACAAACATACCAATTTTGTTTATCCATCCACAAGACAACGGATATTTGTTTTGTGTCTACATTTTGGCTATTGTCAATAATGCTGTTCTAAACATTGTCTATCTGCCTTTGAATGCAATACCTTTTATCATAAGGTAAGTTTAGATTTAACATTTAAGAAACTGAAAAATTATTTTCCAAAATGAATATATTGTCTGTCTTTGGTGTTTGGTATTTTGTCTTACTTTATAACCATTCTAATAGGTGTATAGTCGTATCTCATTGGGGTTCTACTTATTTCCATGATAAATAATGATATTGAGAATCTTTTCACCTGCTCATTAGCAATCAGTAAATCTTCATAAAATTTAGGAAGATTTTGGATTAAAAAAATTCTACACATTTCTGTCTCTCCTCACCTTTTATGACTCCATTTACAAGTAAGTTAAAATATCTGATGTTATATCACCGTGAAGTTCTCTTTATTTTTTTCTTTTCTTCAAATTGGCTAATTTCGTTCATTTGTATTCAAGTTCACCAATTCTGTTTTCCAATGCCACCATCCAAATTTGATTAAGCTTAATTTCTAATTTTAGTTATACTCTTTCCATAATTTACTTTAGTTCCTTTAATACATAGCAGATCTCTATTTATTGGCTTATTGTTGCCACACACTTGCCTTTTTTTCTTTAGATTTTCTTTTCTTTTTCTTTTAATATACTTTTAATAGCTGACTTGAAATCTCTGTGGGAATAGGGATGGTATCTATAAAGTGTTCTTATTTTTCTAAGTATGGATCACAATTTCCTATTGATTTCCATATTTCATAATATTTTGGTTGAAAACCGATTTTTTGGTAATATATTTTAGCTTATATTAACTCTCAAGTCTGGTATTTGCCACCAAACATTGTTTTTATTGCTCCTTTTGGTTATTTTTCTTTCTTGTTTATTGTTTATTTCCTCTTTTATTCTTTTTTTAAAATGTCTTTCCAGGGCTAAGTTTGTGAATTCTGTTTGCCTGGCAGTGAACATTACTGATGTCTCTGCTCAATATTATTTTATTTTAAATAATCTTTGCTTTTATATTTAAGCCTAACTTTACCCTGGTTTTCCCTTTTCTTTATAACTTAGTAGTCAACCAATGACAACCCAGAAGTTGTTTTAAACAAGCTAGGCAATAATCCTTCCAACTCTGTTAATGCATCTGTGTCTGTATAGGGAGCATATTTAACGTTCAAACCATTTTCACGACTTCTTTCTGAGCCCCTTAGAGTCTTCTGTTCACCTGTAGACAGCCACAGAGTATACCAGGGGTGCCATCAGGTTGGGCTCTCTCTTCCTCACTGCGCAATAATAGAGTCATAGACACAAATATTCTCTAACCGTAACTACAATGTCAGGAGGCAAGAATGAGCTGAATTCCCAAACCCCATTCTTGCCACTGAGAGGTCACACCCACTGTTGATGATGACGGACAGGAGCTCTGCTCTGCTTCAGGTCAGATGAGCGATTTCCCCACAGCAGGGAAGTGCCAGCTCTCACAGCCTTTCTGCCCTGACATCCATGCCAGCCACGTTGGAAGGAAGTGTCGGCAGCCCCAGGCTAAGGCCCACAAATTCCCGCAGCTCTTATCCCATAGTTCAGCAGTTCTTCAAGCATAAATGCTTCTTCATTCGGTTTATGCCTTTCGTCAAGAACACGGTCATGGTTGCTGCTGTTTACTTGTTCTTGCTTCAGGGCCACTTGTTAAAGAGAGAGGACTTCTTAGTCTCTTCACTTGGTAATCTACAACTTTTTACATCACTTTGGCAAAGACCATAACAAGATGTGGTGTTAAAATTAAATTTTGTTTTGCAGTCTCCTAGGCTGCCACTTAGTACCCAGGTTAGTGGCAGTAGGTGTATTTGTGTGGAGAGTTTATGCACCCACTTTACTTAAATGTACATGTGATATTCCATTTGAGAGCTAAGTTATCTAATTAAAAGATGGACTATTAAGTCCTGTTACCTTATATGCTTCAATTATTGAATTGTATGTCCCCCCCTACAGAATCTTCTTAATGTATTTCTTCTATCATATTTTTCCCTCCAACTTAGTATCCCAAGTGTCTTTCATTATTTAGCCAAACACATACGTAACCTACTGATTATGCAGTATTGTCAAGAATTGCAGAATGAATCTCTAGTGAGCAATTCTTCACTCTTTTTTTCATTCCTTTACTGGAATGAGTTTCTTCCTAGAAGGTTTCTAAGACACTTCCAGGAACACAAATAACCATCTATCTGCTGGCCATATATTTTATAATATTCTCATAAGGCTCAATTTGCCTACCTAGAGAATTATTCATAATTTTACCAGCCTTTGCTTTTAGTGTTATTATGCCTGAATTCTAGTATTATGTTCATTCCCGTATGGTCACTTTGCAATCCTTGGGTTCCTCATCATCTCACCACAATATTAAACATGTAAAATTACCAATCAGCACCATGCTACTATGTAAAAGAGTGTCTTGCTTTGTAAATGACTGATCGTTTATAAAAATGGATATAGGTTCCAGCATACAATTCATAACCTGGGTACAGTAATGTTGTAGAAGAAGACAAGGCCAACTCAGTAGGTGGCCTCATTGATTTTAGAATGCCTGTATCCCATTTTGCAGTAGGGAGAGGGGTGGAAGAATGAGGCTGTGAGATTGCTCAGATACTTTTTATCAAGGTTTTACTGGGATGAAGGAACTCAACATTTGTCATGTGCTCGCTTTTCTTCATGAGGCTCTAGTATCATTTGTTCTAAATTTAGGGGGGTAGGACTCAAACCAGTGTTCCCTAAATTTACCAGTGTATAATACTTTGCCATCCATTATACCTCATTTTTTCAGTGGACTTTAATATTTCAGTAAACTTCCCTTTCTCTCCCAGAGACCTGGTTTAGGTGTGCAAGTGATACAGGGGCTGCATTTATAAAAGTATACAGTATTTTTCCTTCCAGGGGCAAGATTTACATCTACGATCCCTAGCCTCCCCACAGTTAGTAACAAACACTTAGAAATCTAGCAAATAAATAAAGGAGAAATGGTTTCAAGTTCACCAGTTATCACATCAAAGCCCAGCTATGTCCCTTGTCCTTTGCTAAAAGGTGTTTTTAAGATTACCTGGCCTATGACTATAAATGAATATAAGCCAATTATACAAGCTCAACTGGAGTCACTTAACTTTCAAGTAAGAATTGGATTCCAGAGACTGATAAGAACAATTATGAAGGAACCATGGAAAATTAAATGCAATGACTACTGCTGGTGTGATTATGGACTTTGTCTTATTTTTATAGCTATAAAGTATCCTATTCTCCTGTAAGTGGGTGGATGGAATAATTTTATATGCTGCAACCATATTTCTTTTTCATCTAGTGTTATAATACTGAAATTTTGGAAATATTACACCTTATAGCTAGTGAAGATTTATTCTAAAATTTATATCTAAATAATCCTAAATAAGGGTTGTGATAACACTGATAGTAATAGCAATCATTTATATAGCGCTAACACACTCCTGGTACTATTATAAGCGTTTTATACATATTAAACATTGGGAATTAATTTTAAAATCATTTCTTAATTTTAAAAATAACTATTTTAAGATTAAAAGTTAAGAAGACAAATTCTAAGGCTTAGGTTGTGCCTTACTATAATGCTTTATAATATTAAATCATTGGTCATAATATGCAAATCTACTTTTTGTAAACTTTGAAGTTGAGTTCTGAAGAATATTTGTTTTATCTTCAAGGTATACTATTTTATCAAGTATAACTATAAATGTTTTGTCACACAGATAACAATTAACAGAAAACAAATATATGCTTTGCACTATATTTGATTTGAAGAAGAAAACACACAATTATAAAATATTTAATACATATATATATATGTACCTTTTGCACAAGAAAATATTTTAGCCATATCATTTTCTTTAAAAAGCTATACAGCAATAGTTTAAAATACTATGCTGTTGAATTGCAATATATCAGACTATTTCACTGTCTTTTTATGGCTTACAAATCCTAAAACCCACAGAAACAATAAATTTCAAAGAGGATAGAAGAGTAGAAATATGATCAAAGGAAAAATGTTTGTAACTAAAATTCCTAAGCATGGAAAAGAAAAACAAAAATAGTTAACACCTACCTTCACAAATGTTAGTGCATATAATAGCACAGAAAATGACATCTATCCTACCTTTAATTCTGTCTCAGTCTCACAACCAGCATACTCCCATACAGCATGGAAAGTATAACTAGAAATAATTCCTTGCTAGTGGAAGCTATTACATATTGGACTGACTTGAAGTCAAGAAACCTCCCTGGAAGTCCTTAAAAATGCAAGAGAGTCACACTTCTTCATGCTTTACTAATAATTCTGCCCTAAGAAGATACAACCTGGCCTAGACAACTTTCCATTGTTCATTTTCAGTCAAATTAGTTATTTATTGCTTATGATGAATGGTGTCCTAACTTGACAGTTGTGAAACAATATGGAAAATCTGGAGAAAGTCCTTGATTTCATGTAGTCTATAATTAAGACATGCCCGAAAAGATACCACAAACTACTACTTTTGGAAGATATCCTCAATAAATAATATAACACTTAATAGTAAAGAAAGCATCAAAATTTCCAAGTCGCAGCAGTATTATAACCATTTAAGAGAACCACTTCATCACAAGAATGTATAATTGCAGTGAAGCTTGAGAGGAAAGACGTATTCTTAATAATATATTAAAAGGCAATCTGCTATTTAAAATTCCCATTCCACACTTTCATCTCTATTCTTTAAAGTTTGCAAAACTAATTTTTAAATTAAATTTCCTAAGCAGGAGAGATTGTACTGTTTTTATTAATTTTGTCTGGATTATATATATAAATATATGTAATATGTATAAATATACATATAGTAATAATATGTATATATATATATATATATATATATATACACAAAAAAAATCAAGACCACCCAAATGAGAATAAGCAAAAGTTATTTATTCAGAACTTGCAAAGGAGTCAGCCACCATCACTTGCATTTGGCAAAAACTCGAAGGCAGATGGGGAGCTGTGAAAGCTTTATAGTGGAAAAGAGGCAAGGCTTCAGGTATGCCCAGAGTGGAAGTTGTGGGTTTGAGGAAGCTGGAGGTGGGCTGACTAGAAGAGGGTCATTCTGTGTGATTGGTTAATATAGTGTCCCTGGATTTCTCTGCTTGGTCCTAATTTGGAAGCTGGGAGGAAAGGGAGGAGAAGGCAAGAATGGATGAAACTGGCAGTTGTTGACCAAACACACATCCTTTGGTGCTGATTGTTGCACACATAGGTTTTCGTTTGGCTTCTTGGACTGGTTGCTGTAAAGGTTGTGGGTTAGAGTTCTATTTTTATATATGATCTGGCCATGGCCCTTTTGTATATCCATTCTCCAGTCATGATGCTTTTAATTTTCTGCACATTAGAACATATGTGCATTTTAAAACATCTAATTTGATATCTGAATGTGAAATGTCTGAAAAGAATAAATGATACAACCACCTCTCTTATATGTGAATGTAACACAAACATCGGATGTAATCAAATATCCCAGGTCTGCTCTTAACCCCAAAGCATTATCACTTTAATTTTTAATCTTGAAGACAATTCCTCTGTGATCCAATTCAAACATGACGTAGTAATCCTTTGTGAGCACAACTCCATTTTCTCTGTCTGCCTCCATCTCTTATATTGCTTTGTACTCACCTCGGGGGCAACTGCTGAAACCCTCAGGCAAGACACTTATGCTAACCAACTGGTTCCAGGAGGAGTGAGAGAACATGCAAGAAATTAGCCAAAATGTAGACACTTGACTAAGTCCAACAAAAATTAGCCAAAACCCGCCTAGATCAGGCAAACCCTCCAGATAGTGCATGTTAGTATATTTGGATGTATTTTTTAAAAGAAAAGGCTGATGATAAAGGATAGTAAATGTTCAGGATGGTAAAAGCATAGGGCTCAGTGGTCCTAAGGTGTGGCTCCACCGGCAGTTCTCCAGCAGGATGAGGCCCAGGAGGTTGCACTCTGCCTGGCGCTCCAGGTGGAAGAGGAGGTTTCCCTGGAGGATGAACCAGCGGCACTGGTAGGTCCCTTCGAGTCCCTTTCTTTAGTAAGATGCATTCCTGGTCCGGAGCCTGTGTTTTGTACCCATGGAAAAACCTGAGCACAGAATTTTGGTGCAATGTCATGGAAATCCAATCTGGAAGGAAACCCTGGGGGCAGGAGAAAGAAGGGGTGGCCCATCTAGTTACCCTGGGAAACCCCCATACTGTCCTCCTGTGGATTCAGTAGGCTTTTACTGGACACAGCCAAGAAAAAAGGAACATTGCACTGCAGCTGTGTGAGTCTGTGTCTCCATGGGGAAGTGGATTCCTCTGCATTTCTCAGCGCTACTGTATAAAGCTTTAGTCTCCTGAGAGTCTTCACATACCATGGGAATTCAGTTTTTAGACATTTGTCTAATGAATTGCTTTGGTTTATAGGGATAATAAAATTCTTTTATCTCTCTGAGAGAACCAAATAATTATAGCCAGAACTATGTCCCTAGGTTAAGTTCTATAGTAGGTACATGGTGGGGAGTTATCTCTCTAGGTATTTTTATGTCAAAAGGTTGAAGACAGATTGTGAAGACATTTTTATGCCATAAAAACTGAAACACATCAAACTATCTGGCTACTAGAGACATATTATTTATATACCAAAGGTTTGGAGTAAGGATTCAGGCCCATTACTTTTCCAAGGAGACCCTTTCAAGTGGGGACATCCTTTTAAAAGTGGAGAAGAATACATTTTTCTGGCCTTTTACCTATGGAGTACCTGGTTACTTTTGTAGGAAAAATTGCCATTGATTCTCACCTTGTCATGTCAGGGATAAGCATAGGACAAATGAGGTTGACACATTTATTATTTACTGTGAGATAATAAGTAAAAAATCTGTCTCTAACCCAGAATACTCTGTATGCATTTAAGATAAAATTAATAAAGATGACTATTCCCCTCCAACACTGTCACCTAACTTAGCTGAAATTAGAATTTACCCCTTAAAAGTACAAATATTTTCAGTTTTTATATCAGAGACAATTACATATGCTATATAATATGAGAGTTTGAGAAAAATTATGGGAGCATTTTTACTATTAATGCAGCCAAAAGGAAGCAATGCTTAAACCAACCATTTAACTCATTGGACTGCAGTTAGCATGATGACACGGTATGCTAGCAAAACATTGGAAGATGAAAATGGAAAATAGAATACTAACAAACTTTAATAGTGATAAACCAGGTCAGTAGAGTTCAGTTTAATAAAATTTAAACTAAAATACAATAGTTCAAAATTCCATTATGCAGTACGTAAATTAATCCAAGGAACACATAATAGCATGAGAAATGATACTAGATTACAGGGTCCAGAATAATGCTAAAGGCCTTTGAAATAAATAAATAGGAAATCTGAGAGTCCCTGAGTATAGAATTAATAGCGTAGAAGCACAGCGAGTCCCACAACGGCAAATAGATCAGGAACAGGTGTAGATATCAGCTAATTTGAATTGGCATTTTTTACATGGAGAAAACCAAGTTCCCCGAGATTGAAATCACAGATTAGAGATCATTTACGAATCACACAACCATGGACGCAGGATTGATGTTTTTAAAATGCAAACTGTGGTGAGTGAGCAATGTGTAAATCTGAGGATTTGAATGTTCTTCCATTGCAGTTCTTGTTTTCAAGGTCAAAAGGAGTTCTGACCCATTTTGGCAATAAAAAGCCCTATTTTTGATACCTCCCTGTTTCAAGCAAATTCTTCAAAGTTGCCAGATGGAAAGGACAAGGATAGATAAAACAGCACAGAATCTCCTTCAGGTAATCATGGAGATTAACCCAACTGCAGGAATTAATGAAACAAAAAGACATAGGAAGAAATGAAGACTACAGTCAACTGAGAAGCTTCTTAAAAGAAAAAAATTATTCGCAGAAAAGAATCATGAAGAGTCAGAGCACTGAGTGTGATGCAGGAAGCTGGGTTTTATTTTTCTGACCCTGAAAATTCTTGCCCATGATTTCAAGTGGTCTTGAACTTGCTAGGTAAGCACTGGGCTATCTGATTGCTTGCATTCAGGAAATCAAGAGAAATGCATTTTATAATCCAGCAGTGGTGTTTGCAGTGTCTTTATTTCTTCGTATACAAAGTCAAAGGTTCATAATAACAAAACCTGTGAACAAAACTTTGATAGAAAAAATAAAATCTGCTACAGGTCTGTGACTTGGTTTGTTTGGGAGGTCAAATGAAAGTGCAAATCACACTTAGAGAATAAAAAATTAGTCATCACTATGCACGCTAACATTTTCCCTCTTGGATCTTAAATAATTTGAGGAATATATTCGAAGTAATTTGCATCCTCTTTAAGAAGAAAAACCTGCTGCTATTTTTAACCAATATTTCATTGTAAGATTTGTTTTTCTCTCTTCCCTATTTTTCTCACTTCTAATTCCTATTAACTTTAATTGGTTTTACCTTATTTGCAAGTTTATTTGGAAAGCAGTAAAAGGAATACCAGTAAATAGACTTTTCAAGTTACGCTATTAATGTGTGTTTGAAAGAGATTACTAAATAATTACTTCTTTCTTATGTAAATGCAAAGGTCTAACATATTTCCAGATCTTTCAAACCCTTCAGCTATTTATGCTTCAATATTTAATATTTTCATTGGGGCTTTAATATATTTCTCATTTAATCTATGAGAAACAATAAATGAAACTACTACACAAAATCATATTAAATATTACCAAAATGGAGAGTTTTAAAAAAAATCTTAATGTGTATATATTAGCCTTATTACTACAATTATACAAGTCTATTGTTTAAGGTCAGATTCTTAAACTAATGTATGGTCTATAATCTACTTGTCTGTAGGTTACAGACTCATTCATTCAGCATATATCGAATGTCTAATATGGCAGGCATCATACTAACATAAGAATACAGATGACGAGACACTATTTAAAAATTATGCCAATCAAAAGGGTTTTTATATGAAAATTAACTTTCTAGTGAAGA
Organism: Phataginus tricuspis; assembly: GCA_029783875.1. Taxonomy (NCBI): domain Eukaryota; kingdom Metazoa; phylum Chordata; class Mammalia; order Pholidota; family Manidae; genus Phataginus; species Phataginus tricuspis. Next base: position 21,618,644 of record JAQQAC010006877.1, read on the forward strand.
CTTCCTACTTCTAGTAATCAATCTGATGGTTTATCAACAAACTATAATAGTGGTCTTGAAAGTATGCTAAAAAATTTCGCAGGCATATTCCTTTACACAAAGCTAAATATATCTGAATGTACTTAGAAATCAATTTTTCAATACATTTGGATTATAAGTCAAGCTATTATATCTATCCTAAGAAACAACTTACGGTAATTTTAGCATAGAAATCTTGTGAAATTAAAATTGCCACTTATTTTCAAGTGATTTTTTATTAGGTTAAATGTATTAATAATTCTTTCCTTAGTATCTGCTGAAGGGAGGTGGTGGAAAGTAAAATAAATTATTTCATTTAAAGCATTTTTGAGCTTTTTTTTCCTTTGCTTTCTATAAAAATGTATATATGGGGTGGCTCATATCTGTAATATTTACTAAAAATTCCTGTAATCTCTACTTCTTAATAATGAGAGGAAACTTTGGTTAAAAATCATGTGATTACACAATAAATATGTGAGTTTTCTAATTTTTACCCGAAAGTGGAAATTGTTTATAAATTATTCAAAATCCTCAAGAAGAGACAGTGGTGAGCTAACAACCCAGAAAATTAGTTATTTATCAATATATCCTGGGAAGACATTTTTACTGGAAGTTACCAAATGACTAAGTGCTTCCCCAAACTCGAAACTTAATAGCTAATCTTAGTTTTCCCCAGTTTCTGTACTAAACGGGTTATACTGCCTCTCATTCTTCTCATATTCTCTATTCAATATTCAGTTTCTCTCTTACAGAATATAAATGAATCTGTATAATCTTTCCTAAATCACACTTTGTTGTGATAATATGTTCAATTTTCCTTACCTAAAAATTTGAATTCTAAAATTTTCAAAAAACCAAGAAACTTTTTAAATAATACATCTAGCAGGGAAAAAAATATCCTTTCTTGAACCTAATTTGCTGGCAAAATATAATCAAAATGTATATGAGGCAATCAATAGGCTTTATTTCTAAGTTTTAATGTGAACACATATGCTTTATTTTACTGAGAAAAAATAAATATCTTTGTTCACAGGGTGTTACCCACACTGACCTGGAGGTGTTGGGTAATAGACTTAAATAAGAGGATTCAACAATAAACTGAGCATATAATAAGCCTATGCTGAGAATGATATATTCACCACATATCCTGAGGAGGTAGGAACATTTATATCACAATTGAGAAAAGAACAAGAACTTCAACTATAAAATTAATTATTTTAAAAATATAATGGAAATATACATGTAGTCTAGAATTAACTACAAATGATACACATTTTGTATGGGAATGTATATGTGGGTAAAATCGCAACATTTCCAGAATCTCTTGCCTGGCCTTAGTGCACCTCCATATCAATAGGTGTTTCCAAGGGGTGGAGAGAAGTAACCATCTCCATACCGATAGGTGATTACTAGGGGGAGTGAGGGAATATCTTGATGGGAGAGACTGGTTGGGTTCCCTTTTTCTGCAGCCGGGTAGAAAGAGACACGGATGAGCAGAAGTGGACGACAGCTTGTAAGCAATAAATGGTTTCTCCCACTTTATTTCTTTCTTTGATTTCAGTTCAAAAGTACTTTGCCCCAGGGTAGGAAAATATTTTCGCCCTGGAGTTGCAGTATATTAATATACAGCGTTTTGCTTAAGTCTGTACTTATGCTACTACAGTCGTATTCTTAATAGTTGAAGTCCATATATCTCTTTAAAGAAAAAATACATATTTTGCTCTCACTTATATCAGAAGTGTTGGTGATACATTTATGTTCTTTTATGCAGCTTAATGAGTTCAAAGAAAATTTAAAAGTTAAAGTCAACATTTAGAATTTTAATTCTCTGAATGTCTCCTTGCCATTTTTATGTGTGTGTGTGTATCTCTCTGTGTATAAAATTAGGAATATATACACACACACACATATATATTATGTATATGCACTTCATGCATTGATATACATTTGAATACATGATACATATTTTAGAAATATGTGCTAGAGGAAAATAATTTATGTGCAACAAAGATTATTACTAATTAACCATAACCTAACTATAATATATGATTTATTTCACAGACAGTGATTATTAGGGATTGATTTCATAAAATTTCTTTTGGAATAAGATAACACAGAAAGGGAAACAAAATCCTTATATCATAAATTGATAAGCATCTTTTCTCTGCCACAGTTTATATGTAACATTAAACACACTGAAGTTAGAACTAATTTTAAGCTTTGTAACCATAATATGCAACTTCATTTAATAGAAATTCTTTCTGAATTATTTTATATGACTAAATTATAAAGGAAAACAAATACAGTATAAACTATCAAATGATATACTTGCACTAATTAGTACATTAGGTTAGAATAAAAATGATACCAACATATTACAATACTCAGGATCATATGTTGCATCAAATGAATATATGTAGCCTAAGTAGTGATATTCAGTGAATGTGTTTATTACATAGTGCTCCATGGTTCAAACATGCAGAACTGTAAACTAACTGAGTCAAGTTGAGACAGAGCTACAAGAAGGAAATGTGTTCACTTTTTAATACTTAGTAATCTGTGTGAATAGAATTTTAGAACTCCTTGCTGTATGTTTTCAACTATTCTCTAAGTCTGAAATTATATAGAATTAGAAACATTTAAAATTAACAAATACATAAATAGAAGATAGAAAGATGATAGAGAAAGAGGTAAATGGATAATGGATAAATAGATGATAGATATTTTCTACTGAATTTCACTCATAACTGCTAGCCTTCTTATACATTTGATAAGCTTCCTTTGGTAAACTGTTTCATTTTTATTTATGCAACCTTTCTATGCCTATGTAGTACATGGTTTTTTCATAGAGAATTTCTCTTTCTTCTGCTGTTGAGAGTGTTGGTAGGTGGGAGGTTCCTGCTTTTGCTCTAGGTTACAGTGACTAAGAGACCCTACCTGGGGCTGCTTCCCTTTCTCGCCTTAGGCTTAGACTTTTACTGCTTGTGTGGTTCATGCATTTATTTGTCTGGAGGATGGGGAAGGTCAGTGCTCTGGCCTTCTCACCTTTCTTTGCTGAGACCAGCAACACCTCAGAGCTCATCCTATATGGAGACTGGTGATGGACACAGAGGGTCTCTCAGACTTTGTATTGATACGATTCTGAAAGCAGAAGAATCATATTGATCAAACAAATGTATTTATCTAATAGGAAAGACTTTAACAGTTTGATAGTGGTCATTAAAACTAAGATCCAGGAGGTTAGGATTTCTAACACCCTATTTCTTTAAATATAAATTAAGAAAGACTTACTGGAGGGAAGATTTTGGCAACATCTATTAATCTTCAGAATTCCTGTTAAACTGCATAGAATTTATTCCTAAATTAAATTATGTAAAATCATAACACTAAAACTTATTAGAATCTGTTAAAAAAGTTAAAATTAGTTAACACTTATTGTCATTGTGTGTGACTAAAAATATTTGACCACAACTTAATTTTCTATCAATAGACTAATAGTTAAATATATTAGGCTATATTTACATCTGAATTATCCAGCCTTCGGGAAAATGACATAAATGTTTTTACTTGATACTGTTATGGAAATATATATATCTATGTATATACATAGATATATGATTTCGGTGGAGTTTTATCACTTCCGAAATAAAATTTTCACTATATGTGTGTGTGTATATATATATAATTTCTGTATGTGTTAAATATAATATGACTCTTTATACAAAAAGAAGCTTAAATCATAAATCTTTTCTCATAATAAAAAATTTTAGTTTGCTGTCAAATTTTCCAGAATTCTAAGCTAAAATGTACTAATAACATACTTTTCTTTCAATGACAGTATTATGTTTAAGATAAGATCACATATATTTTATTGTAAAAATACAAGTGATATCTGTCATGGTATTGAAATAGTTGAAGAGTATATTCTAGAAGAAAACACATTGAAAGGTTTAAAAATAACATTGCTTGATACCTACCTCTGATTATATTTTTCTAATTTCTCAGTCTATTTAGTACAATGCCATTGCTGTTCTGAACTTATTTCTGCCTAATTGAGATGGCTTTATATTTGCCCTAGGAATTTGCAACTTTAAAAGAAAAGTTTTGGGATTTAGCGGTTAGCAAATGACCCATTGAAAGACAGAGTAATGACACTCTGAAGGATGTTCGACAATTAAAAAATGAAGATTCAAATACAAGTCAGTGATTGAATCTTTAATTTGTGTAATTGTTTACCCACACATGTGTATGTCAGAAATGAGCTACTTTTCATATTATCTTAAAATTATAATTTAATTTACCTTTGTGATATATGAGTTATAAGAAATATATATTTGGTCACTCAGATGAAGACGCCCTCCCACACATACACGCATTGCAATCAGGTCTGGAACCCAAAAGGAGTTGGTGTGGAACACAAACTTTGACCCTCGAACTTTTAAATCATTTGATTTTAGTATAATCTCTCTCCATGTGTAAATTGAATTGTGCTGAAAAGTCACTCTTGTAAATCAATTATACATATAAAATTCTAATTAGACATATAGCAAGAAGAGTGAAAGAGAAACAAACAAATATGTATGATTCATTCAAGTTGTCATGTTAGAGAAAGACCATACCCTTGTCTCCTAATTGCTATTGTTCATTAGAATAGTGTGATGTGGTAGGTGGGCAGGATTAATTTCAACTGAACTGAGGAAAGTATTCTGTGAAAAATGTATGGTTCTGTTATCTTGACAGCTCTTTGCTATCATTATCATTTATATAACCAAATATGACTAAGTATAAAAAAAGTACAGCATTTAGAGAGACACTTTAAACATTAAATAAACTTAGAGAAATAACTATTAATATATTCCAGTAAATATTTTGTTATTAAATAATTTTTATAATGCTTGCAAAGCAAGGGTAAAAGTTCATGTTGGGAATGTATTTATTTAAGGTAATTATAGTTAAGTAGTAAAATATGAAAATACTTTTAACTTGAAAAATGAACTGTGATACATATGAAAAAAATATAAAATTCATTTGTAGATACTGATTTAAATATATTTTTTGAACTTGATAAATTAGAATTGTCATGGGTGCTGGGAAGGTTAATACATAAAAATGTGGTTCAAGTAAAACATGGAAAAATAAGAATCCTTATTCAGCTAAGCTAGGAAACAGTTATCAAAATATTATAAAACAGGACTCAATAATACATTTACAAATGCTTTACTATCTTTAGGTTGTGTGTGTAAAATGTCTTTTCCTTGAGTGTCATTCTATTACCCTAACATCAGATAACTACAAAAGCCACCTGACTGAAAACTTAAAATGGTTCTTATTAGAGTGAACAAAATATATTTTGAAACAGCTCAGGAAAACATCATGCCACACAAGTGGCCTGGACTGATTCTGAAGAAATCAACAGATTACAAAATTGACTTGCAATTAGAGATTATTGTACAGAAATATAATGGAAAAAAAGGAATATATAAAAGTGTGTAGCAGCAGGAATTTAAGTTGATTTAGCTCCAGGAGTAAGGAGGTTCCCTGCCTAGGGCAAGTTCCCTATGAATTCAGTGAAACTGAAGGAGGACAAGGGGAAGGGCAGGTTGGGCTGAAGGGTTTTTCTTACTGCTCACAGCTCATTCAGGTTTGCTAGCCCAGCCCCTGCTCCAACAGTCTCCTCCAGCTGTGCGTGTGCTCATTTCCCCTGCCCACCCCTCCTGGGAAGAACTCCGTGGGCTGGTCCCGGGTGACTGGCAGGCACCAGATCAATTATGTACCAGGAATGGAGGGAAGGAGAGAATGACTGCTTTCTCTCCACCCCTTTTCCCAGCTGCAGCCCTGCCATAGCCTATTGATATGCAAATAGAGGGGGAAATTCTGAGTCCAAACTTCCATTTACCCCATAGTTGACTACCTGAGCTTTCCCACACAAAAAAATTTAATTATAATCAGAAATTTGATTACTGGATATTGTGGGTTGAATTGTGTTCCCCACCCCTAATTCATACACTGAATTTGTACCCCCAGTACTTCAGTGTGTGATCTTATTTGAAAATAGTGTCATCAATGGTGTAATTAGGTAAGATGAGGCCAATAGAGTGAGCCCTCATCCAATGACTGATATCTTTATAAAAGGGGAAATTTGTACACAAAGACACACACACACACAGGAGGAAAGCTATATGAAGATGAAAGCAGAGATTGGGAGCATGCTGCCACAAATCAAGGAATGCCCCAAATTGCCAGCAAACCACCAGATGTTAGGAGAGCAGAATAAAACAGGTTTTTCTCACAGTCCTATAAACTTCATAACTATGACACTATACATGTCCATTGCTTAAACCACCCAGTTTTGTGATACTTTATTTTGGTAGCCCTAGCAAATAAATACCCTAGAAATTAAGAAAACATCAAGTTAGAAAAAATAGAGGTAGTTTTTTTTTTTTTTTTTTGGTTAGAGGTAGTTTAATGTACTAGATGATTATTACATTTTTATTCCTGATAAAATATTTGATTATGTTAGGTCTTTTTGGAAAGTCAATGAACTATTTTTAATTCTTTTAACATGTAAAGTAGCCCAAATAAGATATATCAATATGTATATTTTACATAGTGGATTTCACTAAAATTCATCTGATCATCTCTATCATGTTAATGAGCTATAGTTAATTATAAATGCTATTAAAGCTGCATCTTGCAAAAAGAAGAAAATTATAATTATGAAGTGCATGAACCATTTTATTTGATTGACAGCACTGAAGAACTTTCATGTAGTAGATTATATTAAAAGCATATCACATATTTTCTCTACCTCATGAATTACTTATATTCCTGGAGAAACCTTGTTTGCATGGCTACTTAAGCAATTTGGAGACATCAGTTCTTCTAAATTTTGGAAGTAAATTCACCTATGTGCCCCTTTGCCTTATAGAAAGTATACGAAGAAGAATTTGATTTTTCTATATGACTAGATAACTCAGATTTTACCAAAGAGTAGCAAAACTATTTTTCTCATTAAGTGTCAATAAATACAGCTTTCTATAGAGTATGCTGTTTCAATTTTACCTGAAAAAAGATATCTTTAACTATATCCTTTCTAGACCTGAACAAAGGGAAAATGGTTCTAATAATATAAAGTATTAAACAGAGTTAATTCCTAATAAAATAAGTCTGCATTTTTTATTAACTAGCTGAGTGTATAATTTTTCATTAGAAGTCTCAATGGGAATACTGCAATGACTCTAGTAATGTCTACCAGAATAAGATACATGACCAGAGAGATGGTAGAATTATGGAAGGAAAACATCATAGCATTTACTTATATACATTTCATCCAATGTATTATTTTATATTATTATTATTATATATTAACATTACAATTTATTATAACATATACAATAATAAATGATGCCCACTATGAAAACTTTACTAATATTTCATATGTGGATTAATTCTGGAGCTTTCCATAGATCTGCTTATCAGACAGGCATATATCACATAACACAGGCAAGATTTTCTGAGGGAAGCATGGCAGATTCCCCAAAACACAAAAAGGCACCAAAAGCATCCTTATATTTTATTCATGTTTAGAATGTAATGAAATGTTATATTACAGTTTTTATACACCAGATTAATTTTACTAATAGCTTCTAAAAAAAAGTGGTTTAGCAAGAATCTGTAAAGAACTCTGTGAAAAACACCATTAATGCTAGAAATAAGCAAACACAGCCCCAGCCCCACCTCTCAAAAAAGTACAACACACCTTTCTCTAATTTGTATGTGCTTTTCTCAGTAATGGTGTCACATAAAATCAATTATAAGTTTAATCATATCTGATTTAAAATCATCTAAAAAATTGAAAAGATCAAGATGATGATTTAAAGTATGAATGTGTGTTTAATGATAAAAACAAACCTCTTACATTGTGCATTGAAATATTATCTGATAATAATAAACATAAGGCATTTATAAAATAACGTGTTTTTTAGGAAAATGTGTAAAAAATACACAACCATTAGAAATTCAGTTTTGCAAAGATATAACATCATCAAAAGTAATGGCCTGACTTAATATTGAAATTCTGAGTAACCTTGAATTTAAATCTATAGAGTAGATATCAAATATCATTGTTTCCTTGAAGATTTAAAACATTCTACCATGCTCCTGTGAACCTTCTGTGCTGCAGGGTATTTTGACACAGTCTTTGGACATGTTAGCTCTAATTTATCAAGCTCTTAAATTTCTGTGTTTTTCTATTACGGAGTCTGAGTATTTGAAATAAAGAATATTTGACTTAAAGGACCTTGCTTTTCCTGTTATACCAGACCAACTTTCAATAACACAGAGGTCCTCTAAGAAGCAATACGACAAGTTAAAAGCAAGAAGAACTGCTGATTAGAGCTCTTAGCCAGTAATAATTTCTTAATTAAAGCCAATTTGAAGAATATTAAATTTGTGACTGACTTCTGTGGAGCTCTCCCAGTTACTCACCGCCATATCTGCATGACATCCTTAAAATAGTGACTGACAGGTTCTACTGTTTACCTAAAGACTGACGACAGTATCCTACAGAAATATGTCCCTTTTCGTGATATTCTTCAGTGAACTATGAAAATAATCTGTCACTAGGAAAGTACTGTACATTTAGAAATATTTAACAAGATCTCATGGCAAATAAATAATTTTCTGGAACACATACTTACCATAGTGCCCAGCAGGTGAGGACCATATAAGGAGGGTGCAACTGATTACAGTGTTAACAGTGCCATTTTTAAAGCACTTTGTTCAACATTTGATGCTTACCATGAAAATAATAAACTTAATACTTTACATGTAGATTAATTCTGGAGTCCTCAGTAAATCTCCTATCAGATAGGCATATATCCCTAGCAAGACAAAGTTTTCTAAGGATGGAGAACCCAAAATGTAAAAGAATCTACCAAAGCATCCACATATCCTTATATCCATGTCAAGAAGTAACCTTGCATTGTCCTATTCCAAACACAAGCACAGAAAATAATATAGGTCATACATCCAAGGTCATGAAGCAAATAAATGGTAGACTTGGAACTCAAAGCCGTGTTGTCACACCAAACTGCAAGACATCACCGTTGGGATGCCGCTGCTCCCATCCTCGCCTTTTAATAGCTTCTTTGGTAGACAAGATTTATTTTTTTGTCAAAATAGATTTTATATTGATTTTCATTGAGTAAATTATGTATAGTATGTCACCAATAGTTTAAGTTAATATCAGACACATTTTTATTCAAATACATTCTTAATAGAGTTTCTTCTTTGTTTTACTCCATGTAGGAGTATGCTGCTAAGACAGGCAATGCTTATGAAAAAAGAATAAAAAGGTATTTCACACTATTTTGATGATTCATAGACATAACTCCAGATTTGTGTACATAGGCTATGCCTATACATTGAGCTGATTAAGGAGTTATATTAGCCAATCAATCAAAAAATTTGTATTAAGGTAGAGAATGCTATGTGACTTCACAGGCTAGAATGCTTGATCAGCCCCTTTTTATCCCCACTCTACTTTCATCACCTACTTGAATCTGTCTTATTCCCCATCTGGCCAGAAACAGCTCTTTTAAAGGTCTTTAATGACTTCCCAAAACTAATTTTATTATCCGCTAAGGTAATTCAGCAGATCAGGCCCTTACAATACTCATTCTTTCTCACCTAATAAGAATCATTCATCCTCTGAAATCCTGTAAACTGTATTTCCTTTTGTGTTGTTATTTTTAAAGCGCGCTCATCATGTGGGAGCTGATTTAGCCCTTCTCTTGATTTCTGATATTAGAATGCTTCCGGATTCTTTTATCACAAGCGCACATTCTTTATATGCATACATTTAGTCTTGAATTTTAAAATATAACTAATGAGAGAACTGAACTGCTTTATCATCTTAGCTCTTTAATCTTGTTCAATAACACTTTTTTGCCCTAACAGCACTCCTCTTTTATTCAATATCTTCAAAACTCAAATTAAGTAAGAGAAAACTTTGATGTTAGCTTTCTTTTGACCAAAGATCAGTGAGTATGATCTTGACTATGCACTGCATGCTGAAACACCATTTCCTTCGCATTTTATTGTTATATAACCTAAACAAGTTTTCCTGCAAGGATAACAGCCTGAGGGTGGCATTGATCTTTTCTTTAATCTGGGCTTTTTGTTTGTCTGTTATATTATTAATAATATTTTTAGACCAGAAACATCTGTTGGGCTCCTTTTTGTTGTCTCTATTTCTCTGAGGAAAGCTGAGAGTTCTTTGCTGAGATTTGCATTCATTGAACCACGTTCAGTTGAGGATTGTCACAACAGGGGCCTGAAGATTTTTGTTAGTGTCCACATCTTGATTTTTTCAGTTTTGGACCCAGTTAGCATTCTTTGTTCTTGAGAACTTACTACATTTTTGTTTCTCCATATTTCAGTTAACTGTGTCCTTGATATTAAAAATATTAAGGCGTGGGAATTCTGGGGCTGAAATCGCAGACTTTTTCTTGAGCGGCGTCTCTGGTCTCAAGCCAGATACAGTTTCTAGAACTGGACTGATTTGAATCTATTTCACCCAGGGTTCAAGGTTCAGCCAAAATGTGAAGAGGTTTGGTTTGGAAATCCCCTCCTTAACTCTTTCCCTTCCCAAATTCCTCTAACTTTTTCAATGTTCACAGTTACACAATGTCTTCTTCTGGTTTCCCAGGCCAGAAAGACTGGGCTTCGTGTGTACCTGCAGGTACTGTCTGTAACGCATGGATTGCTCCTGGTTTCAGATCAAAACCCATGAAGACATGGGGGAAGTCGAGGGTGTGCTCCTCGGGGGTGTGGGCTTCTGTGCCTTCTACAGGACTTGCACATTATCTTCAGATGTCTTTGTGTTTGTTTCAACAGTATATCTCATACCAGTTGGTTTTTAGTCCATCATATCAGAATCAGGATCAATACCTGTTCTTGAGAAACCCAAAACAGTAATCATATTTTTTTCATGGAAAAAAAGTACTTAAAAATACTTTCATAGGTTCTTAAAATTTTTCTGAATTATTTTGTTGTATTTAAAATTATGGATGACGATTGCATGCAGCTAAGAATGATGATTACAGCAACATTTTTAATTTTGTTGCAACAAAATTTTGTGCCCTGAAATATAATATAATACGGGGTCAAATATTTATACATTTACAAAGAAGCACAAATGTACTTCTGATATTAAAGTAACCTCATTTTTTATGGGAGGGATAAGTAACCTTTTACACATTCACCTTATTCATATATAAAATGGGAGTCAATTTTTCTAATAGATTCCTATGAAATGAAATGGCATATGTAGGTTATATAATAAAGTTTCTGAAATAGAGTAGACACTTTGCTTCATTATTCCACTACTGCCATTCTCTTCTAAGGAACATAATACTTCTAAAACATGCATATATAGGCTCATAAATAACCTCAAATTTTAGAGGTGTTGAAAAGTGCCCTGCAGCTACCATGTCACAAAACAAAACAAAGCAATATCAGTTGAAATTAAGTCAGACCACATGTGAAAAATAAGGTCAATATTAATTTTCATATACACATTGTATATTTGTATATATAGCATGTAGCATCAAGAATCAAATTATTATCAATTTTAAATAGTATATGAGTAGGTAAAGCCAATCAAGACAGAAGGGAATTATTTCAATCTGTTCCTACCCGCTGATATATTTATATTAGTGTGTGTGTGTGTGTGTGTGTGTGTGTGTGTGTGTGTGTGTGTGCAGGGAGTGGGCTGTTCAGCTAGAGACAGAATTAGTGGGAAAGGGCTTGAGGGATTTATATAATTTGAGAGCTTATACTTTAGCTAACGATTATGTAGAAATTCAGGGCCAGTGAAATATCACATTCTAAACAGGGAAAATAATTGATTTCTTTTGTCTGAAGTCTGTTAAATGATCAGAGGCTTTCCTGATGATGAGATTAAGTGCTTTAGTTGCATGAGTTCAAAAACTTTTTTAATCTGTAAATTCTGGTATTGTTTCTGACCCTAAATATAAGTCATCATTGTCACCAGCACCAGACACAATGTCCAAATTATAGTTGGTGCTCAATAAATATTTATTAAAGGAATGATAATCAAATGTATGCATACATGTTTTATGTATCAGATGAAAAATATGAAGGTGAGAAAAATATTGTGGAGACCTTATTCAAAAGCAATGCCTTTAAAGGAAGATAGTCAAATTTAATCAGAATGTGCTATAATAAATTTAGATAGGGAAAAAACAAAACAAACAGAAAATATAATAATAGAGACTAGTAAAATAATTTTAATGTTTCCTCCAGCGTGGTGATCTGTATAACATTTCATTTTTAAAGCATATTCCCATGAATCCTGATTGCTTTACAGCACATAGAACTCTTCATAAACCCTGACTCCCAGAAAATATAACAATGCTTTTAATTCTTGATCCCCCTCCCATGCAGAACACTTACTCCAATATACTGCTGGCACAGAATGGGCAACATTGAGGCCGGAGTGAGGTTGGATTGCTGTTTGAGTTAAAAGGTTTTGTGGTATTCTCAAATTCATGAGTCAACAAGTCTCTCTTCTCATTCCATAATCAAACTAGGAACATTGTTCCGTGTTAAGAGATACTCCATTATTAGAGAAAAATATAAATATATATTTGAAGCTGGAAACTTTAAAGAAGATGATAGGGGAAGCATTAGTGACAGCTTTTCCTTCTGAGTAAATGGTTCACTTCATATCATTTGCTCACAAATTTTTCACATGAACAGTTCTGCCAAATGAATAGTTTTTGCATTAATATACTGGGTTCGCATTTGCAGCCTGCCCTCTAACAAAATGCATTAACAGCAGGGCTTAAAAATGAATAGAGCTTGAGTCTGCAGTATCACCTCCCTGTTTTCTTCTAAATCCTTTTATAAGACTAAAGATGAAATGTGGTCCATCATTAAAAATAATTTTGTGGGGATGAAAGTGTAGAGCTACAGATAATAGGAGACATGATAGTTGTAAAATTGGGAGAAAATGGGATAATTAAAAATTTTTTATCTACAATTCAATATCAGTGGATGTTTTTGTGTAACTGAGAATAAAAAGGAAATTAAATATTTTTGAGGTAGTAAGAAAAACAGCTGAGAAAAAACATATGCAGACATACATACATGGTTCTTATGCCCTGCCTTAGTTAAGTTTTGGGGAATGCTGTTTTGGGTTTGCTTGTTTATTTCTATTATAATTGTCAAGGAGTTCTGAGAGAGGATGAGCTATTACATTCAGGGAGAAAAAAAGGACATAGTTGATCAGCTAATGTAAAAGGTAGTGTATGATAGAGAATTTGAATTTTCAAAAAACCTGTTCACCTCTGGGGAGCATTGTAACACAGGTTCAGTTGACAGCAGCAAAACTGTTTAGCCATCAACAAGACGGAATGTTAGAGAATTATGTATTTTAGTAATGAACCCATCAATAGAAAACTTTTTGGTTTTATATTAGCCAAGCAACATTATTGGAAATACACATTACATACTGAGTAATGATTTGTGTTTAAGCAGTAATTCATGTATATATATATAATTTAAGCCACACATTTTTTGCAAACTGGGACCATGGCCTTTATCCAGATGCCATGTATTACTGGTTTTATAATTTCAGGTTGTGTGTGTGTGTGTGCATGCATATAGGTATATAGGTGTGGGTGAACAAGTGGGGATGAGTGGGTGCTACTTGAGTCCTCCAACTCAAGTACATGATTCTTGCCATTCTAACGATAAAGGAGGGAACAAAAGAGACTAAAATAAAATATGGAAATGTGTGCCAAAGAACCAGATGGAATATTTTCTAGATTAAAAAACATTTTTCCTTAAAGAAGGACACCAAAAAGATAAGACATTCTGTTTATACTCCATAAATCTTTCTATTAACTTATAAAATGACTTCTAGACAAGCAATGAAAATTGATTTTGGTCTATTACTATTTTATAAACCATCTCCAATGTCAGTTCTTCATACAAAAGTGTTCATGAGAGTTCACTGAGTCTTAGAATGGGGTGGATCATACTAAATTCAATAATACAAGTAATTCATAATCATATCTCTTGAGAGATTATCAAATTTCAGTTTTGATAACATTATCTCCCCATAATTTGTATTACTCACTGCCAAGGAAATTACCTTCCTTAGATAGTGGGGCAAAAGAAACTTAATCCTATATATATGCGTGTGTGTGTGTACATATGTATATATGCATACATATATGTAAGCAAGAGTATATATATATATACACACTCATATATATATGAAAGAAGACAGAAGTTATTATTCTTTTTAAGAAAATATAATATCCTTTAAACTACTACTATTGGTAAAATAGTGAAGCCCTTTCCTTCCTTTTCCTCCACATCCTTTTCTTCTCGTTTTTGTACCTATGTCTTTATGTATAAGACTATTTGTCTCTGTGAGGGATGTTATACCTTTACTTTTTTATCAGTATGATACTTACCCACATCTATTTAAGCCAAATGATTAATTTCCCAAAAGATTCATTTGTCACAAAAATAAATGCATACAGTAACCTGTGGGCTGACTTACATAAGCTGTTTACCAACTGTGGTTGGCATTGAGAGAAAAAACATTAAGAAGCTTCTTTTGAATATATTGTAGATTTAAAAGATAGTACACCTGAAAATGCAGAGAAAGCAGAGAAAACAGAACAGTAAAATAAATAGTACCACATTTATCAGTCCGAACGCACTAGCTTCATTTCTCTAGAAAAAAATAATTCTCTATATTTAACTTCTAAGTACTGCATTTCTCAGGGCCACTGAAATACGTCTATATCTTACAGAAATGATAAAGCTGAAGACCATTAATACCAGAAAAATACCTTTGTTAAACATTTTGCAAAAGTCTATAGAGAGTGAAAGCAGCCATCACAAACAGGAAATATCCACTATCACCAAAACATTGACTTTACACAGGACATCATATCCTACTCTCCTCCTCCTTACTCATTAGACTCCTTAATATTATCATGCAAGGGGCAAAAAGGGAAGCAGAAAATTTTATTTTTCCTTTTTTTTTTAAAGTTCTCTTTTGCGTATCCTGGAAAAACCTAATGTATGCATCTGCGCACAATAAAGTCTCAGTAAGTATTATAAAATCAACAGAATTAAATTGTATTCACTTGTAGATTATATGTATCTTACTTTTAATCAAGGTTTTGTTTTTCAAAACATAAAAAAGTGATAAAGTGAAGACACTTAAAAACATTCATATTATGAAGTAAGCATTATAAATTGTCAAATAATTGGGCAGCACGCAGAAGATTTTGTGTTTTATGGTCTACACCGTGATGTTTAATTCTATGTGTCTACTTAACTGGGCTAATGGATGTCCAGATAGTTGGTAAAATGTTATTTCTGGGTTTGTTTGTGAAGGTGTTTCTGGAAGCCATTAACATTTGAATAGATAAGCTCACTAATGATCGCCCTCACCAGTGAAGGTGGGCGTCAGCTACTCTGTTGAGGGTCTAAATAAAAACCGAAAGTAGAGGAAGGGCAAATATACTATTTGCTTGAGCCGGGACGTCCATCTTCTGCCTTTGAACATGGATCACCCTGGTTCTCAGCCTTCAGACGTTGACCAGAATGTGCACCAGTTTTTCTGGTTCTCCAACTAGCAGATGCCAGTCTGTAGGACTTTATATTAGACCGCTATTATTACGTGAGCCAATTCCTACAATAAATGAGTAAAAAGTTAAAAATATCTATCTTAAATTTATATCCTATTGCTGCTATTTCTCAGGAAAAGACTGACTGATATATAGTCATCTATATTTTCTTTTATCTTCATTGAATTTATAGCCTTCACAATAAAAATCACTTTTTTTCTATCTCCACACATAAATTAAGAATAAACTGTAAATGTTGAGACAAAGTTTAATGCTACTCTAGTGCCTCTCAAAACTTCCTCACCACCCTCCTCTAGTGCGCCTGAAAGAATACATTCAATACTCAGAAAATGTTTCCTGATCAACTGAGTGAGTGAATAAGTGAATGGATGAATGAAGAAAGCACAACCTTTGGCTCGCAAGGCAAAACATCTACGGAGAAATATCTTGTGATAATTACTTTTATGTGTCTACTTGGCTAGGCAATGGTGAACACCTGTCCGGACAAATAGTACATAGGCATGATTGATTAAATCACTGGCTATGACAACTGATTAACCTCCAGCTCCTCTCTCCTTCCCAGACATCAAGGGGCAGGACAGAAATTTCCATCCCTCTAATACCACGTTTGGTTCTAGCTTGCAAGCCCTGTCCTTGGGGTCCAGAAGTCACCTCATTAACACCAACCCAGGTGTGGTTGAAAGGGGTTCATTATGAATATTAAAACACATTGCTTACTCTTATTACTTAGGAAATTCCAAGGGTTTTAGGAGCTCTGTGACAAAATGGGACAAGAATTAAATATCTACTTCTTGTTATAAATCACAACATCATATAATTAAGAATAGGAAATAAGATGTTATCCAGTAAACATATCAATAAGTCACAATTCTTAAGACAACCAAATTGTATTAAATTTTATTTTGTAGTACTTAAAGATATTTTACACACTTGTTAAAATTAGAAAATGAAAAAAGATGTGTAAAATTCTGATATATGATTTTGATATTTCTTTGACATTTTACAAACAGGTATCATATTCTGTTACAAATGACATTCACTAGAAAATTAAAGATTGAGGATTTCCATTATTGATTTGTTTGTTTATAATTAATTTTTCAGTTGAAATATCCAGATTGGGTTTTTTTTTAATCTTTAAAAACTCCTTTATTTCCTGGAGAATCTGAACATATTTAAACTTCTTAAAATATCGGTTTGAACAATTTTATTCCTTTAACATTTAAATATGAGTTGTGTATTGCAATTACAACACTAACTGAAATTAAAAAACTGAAGATTATCATTGAAAGATGAAACATTTAATAAGTTATAATGCCAAATGAATCCTGCAAGATATTAACTGCATTACATTGTATACTAAATGATATCTGTCCTTCCTAGAAAAGCAAGTAAATTCATCCACATTTAGAAAATAGAGATAAGATAAATTAACAGCATAATAGCAATCTATCATCATATGGGCATGGCAATAATAATATGTAACAGTTAAACTGTATTGTAAATGACTAATATTCTGCAGATAATGCAAAAAGAATAAAGGTATAAATTAACTGTCAAATGTTTAGAAATTGTGAAAATCTTTGAATACATTTGCTAGTTAAACTCAGAAGTTTACTAGACTTGCATATTCCTAAAGTATATTTCATAATCTTTTAATTTTGATTTTGAGTAACTAGAAAATAATTATAATGAAAAGCAGTGGCAGGATCAAACAGTTCATAGTGGAAAATTTTTCTTGAGGTGAAAGTGAGTTTCCTTTCAGACATATAGAATTGGAAGGAATAGTTGAAAAACATTGTTATAGATAACCTAAAGAGTTGGTAGATAGAAATCAACATATTTTATATTGATAAAGCTTTTTGAAAAATGCCAAGTAGAAGCATACTACAACTATTTCACTCTAAAATCAGATCTAACTAGCTCATCCAGCAAAGAATACAGTTAAGGAGCAGAGCTGTGACCCATTTCTATCCCGATTATGAAGAAGTTATCCCAGGGGAAAGGAAGCAGCTGACCCATTATAATCATTTTGATAATTGGATCACTAGGTAAATAGACTAATATTTGCTAGGCAGATATTATCTATGGAAATCTCACAGCATCATGTCCATGGGTTAGTATTACTAACAAGAAGCAAAACATAGTCTGTGAGTTTATCACACATGGCTCACTGAGAAATGTGATGCAAACATCATAACATTCTTGTTATAAAATGGGCATTTGAGTACCTAAATGAACTCCATTGTTTCAGGTGATACACAAACCTTACTTAGAATTTGTAACTATTACTATAGGATATTGAACATGTGTCTGATGTGAGAAGGAAGTCCCTGAAGAACCAGATAGAGAGAAGATGGGAAAAGAAGGTGGAGTAGGAAGGTAAGGTGGATACCTCCTCCCACATCCAAGCCAAGGAAGAAACTACAGCAAATACAACTAACTCTGAAAACACCCCAAAGACTGCAGGACAGACATCTACACCTGGTGAAGAATAGAGGACCACATAGAGAAGGGAAAAGTGACAAATCTTTGATCCTTCAGGGCCCAACCCTTCCCCCATTTCAGCTGCCAAGCAGGAGGAAGAGGAATGAAGTGGGGATGGGATAAGTGCCCAGGAATCCTGCACACCTGGCCCTGCAGCTCTGCTCTGGGAATGGGAGTTCACAGTGCACTGGGCTTTAGTGATTAATGTTCTGGCCGCTAAGGAGAGTCGGAACATTCTGAGAAGCTGAGACTCTAGTCACTTGTGGAGAACAAACATGCTCTGTCAGTCTGGCTGAGACCCAACACATATGTAACAGTGTGGAAGATTTACCAGCAGCAGGCAGTGAGCCAGAGTTGTGGGGCTTGGACAGAACTCTCTCTGGAGAAGGACAGGTGGACGATGCTCCCACAGACCTCCCTCAACCAAACGTATCCAGTGCTCGTGGGAGCCAGTTCCAAGTGCTCCTTCTCTCGCACTGCAGCTCAGCCCCACCGCATTGCTCCCCTGAGCAACCACACACCCACCTGACACATTTGACCCAGCAGTGATCAGACATTGCTGCCTGGCAGGTGAAGGGGGAGACTTGGCTATTGGAAGGCAAACAAATAATTTCACAGCTTTCCCAGCCCTCTCTCATCTCAACTGGTGAGTCATCTGCAAGAGCCAGCTCCAAATGCTCTTTCTCCACCTCTGGTGTATCTGACCCACAGTAGAGCTCCCCTGTGCACCTGCACATTCACGCCACTGGCTAAACACTACTGCCATCGCTTCCCAGGCTGGTAGAGGGTGGCACAACCAATACTGACCCCAGAAGAATTTCTACAAGGCAAACAAAGGGCAAAGAGACAAGCTGTCAGCCTCTGCTGACAGAAATAAGCCACTTATCTCCTCTCTTATACTTTTATTCTCTTAAAAAGTGAGGAACTATAAATATAACCAGAACAGAATTATAGTCAGATATCCAATCACTGAAGAACACAATGGATGGTATTAAAAGCAGATTGGATACAGTAGAGGAGACGATAAATGAAATGGAAAATAGAGAAGAGGAATACAAAGAAACTGAGACACAGAAGGAAAAAAGGATCTCTAAAAATGAAAGAATATTGAGAGAACTGTGTGACCAATCCAAATGGAACAATATTCACATTATAGGGGTACCAGAAGAAGAAGAGAGAGAGAAAAAAGGATAGAAAGTGTCTTTCAGGAAGTGACTTCTGAAAACTTCCCCAATCTGTGAAAGGAGATAGTCTCTCAGGCCATGCAGGTGCACAGATCTCCCAACACAAGGGACCCAAGGAAGACAACTTCAAGACATATAGTAATTAAAATGGCAAAGATCAAGGATAAGGATAGATTATTAAAAGTAGCCAGAGAAAGAAATAAGATCACATACAAAGAAAGCCCATCAGACTATCATCAGACTTCTAAGCAGAAACCTTACATCCAGAAGGGAGTGGCATGATGTATTTAATGCAATGAAGCAGAAGGGCCTTGAACCAAGATTATGTTATCTGGCAAGATTATCATTTAAATTTGAAGGAGGGATTAAACAATTCCCACATAAGCAAAAGCTGAGAGAATTTACTTCCCACAAACCATCTGTACAGTGTATTTTGGAGGGACTGCTATAGATGGAAGTGTTCCTACGGTTTAATACTGTCACCAGAGGTAATAAAACCACAGTAAAGAAAGTAGAAAAGCTAATTACTAAGAAAATGCAAAATTAAATTAACTATCCCCAAAGTCAACCAATGGGTAGACAAACAGTACAGAATATGATACCTAATATATAAAGAATAGAGGAGGAAGAAAAAGGAGGAGGAAATATACAAAAACAAAAAACAAAAAAGAACTTTTAGATAGTGTTTGTAATAGCATATCAAGTGAGTTAAGTTAGACTCTTAGATAGTAAGGAAGTTAACCTTGAACCTTTGGTAACCACGAATCTGGAGCCTGCAATGCCAATAAGTACATACCTATCCATAATCACCCTAAATATAAATGAACTGAATGCACTAATCAAAAGACATAGAGTCACTGAATGGATAAAAAACAAGACCCATCTATATGCTGCCTTCAAGAGACTCACTTTAAACCTAAAGACATACACAGACTAAAAGTGAAGGGATCGAGAAAGACATTTCATGCAACTAATAGGGAAAAAAAAGCAGGGTTGCCGTACTTGTATCAGACAAAATAGACTTCAAAACAAAGAACGTCACAAGAGACAAAGAAGGACATTACATAATGATAAAGGGTCAATCCAAAAAGAAGATATAACCATTATAAATAATCTATGCACCCAACACAGGAGCTCCTACATATGTGAAACAAATACTAACAGAATTAAAGGGGGAAATAGAATACAATCCATTCATTCTAGGAGACTTCAACACACCACTCACTCTGAAGGACAGATCAACCAGACAGAAAACAAGTAAGGAGACAGAGGCACACAACAACACATTAGAACAGATGGACCTAAAAGACATCTACAGAACTCTACACCCAAAAGCAGGAGAATACACATTCTTCTCAGGTGCACATGGAACATTTTCAAGAATAGATCATATACTAGGCCACAAAAAGAGCCTCGGTAAATTAAAAAAGATTGAAGTTGTACCAATCAGCTTCTCAGACCACAAAGGAATGAAACTAGAATTGAATTATGCAAGGAAAATGAAAAATCCCACAAACACATGGAGGCTTAATAACATGCTCCTAAATAATCAATGGATCGGTGACCAAATAAAAACAGAGATCAAGCAATATATGGAGACAAATGACAAGAATAATTCAACACCGCAAAATCTGTGGGACGCAGTGAAGGCTGTGCTAAGAGGAAAGTATATTGCAATACAGGCCTACCTCAGGAAAGAAGAACAATCCCATATGAGCAGTCTAAACTCACAATTAATGAAATTATAAAAAGAAGAAAAATGAGGCCCAAGTCAGTAGAAGGAGGGACATAATAAAGATTAGAGCAGAAATAAATAAGATGGAGAAGAATAAAATAGAAAGGATCAATGAAAGCAAGAGCTAGTTCTATGAGAAAATAAACAAAGTAGATAAACCCCTAGCCAGACTTATCAAGAAAAAAAAAGTCTATTCACGTAAACGGAATCAGAAATGAGAAAGGAAAAATCACTACAGATACCACAGAAATACAAAGAATTATTAGAGAATACAATGAAAAATTATATGCTAACTGGATAATCTAGAAGAAATATACAACTTTCTAGAAAAATACAACCTTCCAAGGATGACCCAGAAAGAATCAGAAAATCTGAACAGACCAATTACCAGCAATGAAATTGAACTGGTAATCAATAAACTACCTAAGAACAAAACGCCTGAACCAGATGGCTTCACCGCTGAATTTCATCAAACAATTAGTGAAGACCTAATACCCATCCTGCTTAAAGTTTTCCAAGGAGTATAAGAAGAGGGAATAGTGCCAAAATCATTCTATGAGGCCAGCATCACTCTAATACCAAAACCAGGCAAAGACACCACAAAAAAATAAAGTTACAGACCAATATCCCTGATGAACATAGATTTAAAAATACTCAACAAAATATTAGTGAACCTGATTAAAAAATACATCAAAAGGATCATCCATCATGATCAAGTAGGATTTATTCCAGGGATGCAAGGATGGTACAACATTAAAAATATCCATCAACATCATCCACCACATCAACAAAAAGGACAAAAACCACATGATCATCTCCATAGATATTGAAAAAGCATTTGACAAAATTCAGCACCCATTCATGATAAAAACTCTCAACAAAATGGGTATAGAGGGCAAGTACCTCAACATAATAAAGGCCATATATGACAAACCCACAGGCAACATTATACTTAACAGAAAGAATCTGAAAGCTTTTCCTTTAAAATCAGGAACAAGACAAGGATGCCCACTCTCACCACTTCTATTCAACATAGTACTGGAGGTCATAGCCATGGCAATCAGACAACACAAACAAATAAAAGTTATCCAGATGAGCATGGAAGAAGTTAAACTGACCCTGTTTAGAGATGACATGATATTGTACATAAAAACCCCTAAAGAATTAACTCCAAAACTACTAGATCTAATATCTGAATTCAGCAAATTTGCGAGATACAAAATTAATACGTGGAAATCTGTGGCTCTCCTATACACTAACAATGAACTAGCTGAGAGACAAATCACAAAAACAATTCCATTCACAGTTGCAGCAAAAAGAGTAAAATACTTAGGAATAAACTTAACCAAGGAATTGAAAGACCTATACTCTGAAAACCGCAAGACACTCATGAGAGAAATTAAAGAAGATACCAATAAATGGAAACACATCCATGCTCATGGATAGGATGAATTAATATTGTCAAAATGGCCAGCCTGCCTAAAGCAATCTATGGATTCAATGCAATTCCTATCGAAATACAAACAGCATTCTTCAACGAACTAGAGAAAATCGTTCTAAAGTGCATATGGAACCAAAAAGACCCCAAATAGCCAAAGCAATCCTGAGAAGGAACAATAAATCGGGGGATTATGCTCCCCAACTTCAAGCTCTACTACAAAGCCACTGTAATCAAGACAATTTAGTACTGGCACAAGAACAGACACAAAGACCAATGGAACAGTCTAGAGAGCCCTGATATAAACCCAACAATATATGGTCAATTAATATATGATAAAGGAGCCATGGACATACAGTGGGGAAATTACAGCCCCTTCAACAGCTGGTGTTGGCAAAACTGGACAGCTATGTGCAAGAGAATCTAACTGGATTATTATATAACCCCACAAATGAAAGCTAACTCGAAATGGATCAAGGACCTGAATGTAAGTCATGAAACCATAAAACTCTTAGAAGACAACATCGGCAAAAATCTGAATATAAGCATGAGCACCTTCTTCCTGAACACATCTCCTTGAGCAAGGGAAACAAAAGCAAAAGTGAACTCATGGGACTATATAAAACTAAAAATTTTTTGTACCTCAGAGGACACCATCAACAGAACAAAAATGCATCCTACAGTAGGGGAGAATATATTTGTAATTGACATATCCGACAAGGGGTTAACATCCAAAATATATTAAAAAATTACATGCCTCTGCACCCAAAAAGCAAATAACCCGATTAAAAAATGGGCAGAGGATATGAAGAGACAGTTTTCCAAAGAAGAAATTCAGATGGCCAACAGACACATGAAAAGATGCTCCACATCACTAATCATCAGGGAAATGCAAATTAAAACCACAATGAGTTATCACCTCACACCAGTAAGGATGTCCAGCATCGAAAAGACTAAGAACAACAAATGTTGGCGAAGATGCGGAGAAAGGGGAACCCTTCTACACTGCTGGTGGGAATGTAAGCTAGATCAACCAATGTGGAAAGCAATATGGAGGTTCTTCAAGTAATTAAAAATACAAATACCATTTGACCCGGGAATCCCACTCCTTGGAATTTACCCAAAGAATACATCTCAGATTCAAAAAGACGTATACACACCTATATTTATTGCAGCACTATTTACAATAGCCAAGATATGGAAGCAACTTAAGTGTCCATCAGTAGAGGAATGGATAAAGAAGAGGTGGTACATATACAGAATGGAATACTATTCAGCCATAAGAAAGAAACAAATCCTACCACTTGTAACAACATGGATGGAGAAGGAGGATATTATGCTCAGTGAAATAAGCCAGGCAGAAAAAGACAAGTGCCAAATGATTTCCCTCATTTGTGGAGTATTATAACAAAGCAAAACTGATGTAACAAAATAGCAGCAGACTCAGAGACTCCAAGAAGGAACTAGTGGTTACCAAAAGGGAGGGGTGTGGAGGGTAGGTGGGGAGGGTGGAAAAAGGGATTTGAGGGGTATTTTGTTTAGTACACATGGTGTGAGGGATCAAGGGGAAAACAGTGTAGCACAGAGAAGGCAAATAGTAAATCCGTGGCATCTTACTACCCTGAAGACAGTGACTGCACTGGGGTATGGGTGGGTACTTGATAATATGGGTAAATGTAGTAACCCCATTGTTTTTTCATGTGAAACCTTCATAAGAGTGTATGTCAATAATACCTTATTTCAAAAATAATAATAATTACCTTAAATGTAAATGGACTAAATACACCAGTCAAAAGACATGGGTGGCAAAATGGATAAACAAATAAGACCCACCTATATGCTGCCTATAAGAGACTCATTTCAGACCTAAAGATATACATAGCCTGAAAGTGAAAGGATATTAAAAGTGTTATTTCATGCAAATAGTAGGGAAAAAAAGGAGTAATATATATATATATATATATCATACAAAATAGACTGAAAAACAAAAAAAGAGACAAAGAGGGATATTATATAATGATAAAGGAATAAGTACATAAAGAGGATATAACAATTGTGAATGTATTTGTACTCAACATAGGAGCACAAAAATATATAAAACAAATACTAACAGACCTAAAGGAGGAAATAGACAACAATACAATCATATGATTAGGGGACTTTAACACCCCATTTACATCAATGGACAGATCATCCAGACAGAATATAAATAAGGAAACAAAGGCATTTTTGAGTGACAATAGACAAGATGAACTTAATAGATGTATACAGAATGTTGCACCAAAAGTAGTAGGAAACACATTTTTCTCAAGTGCACATGGAATGTTCTCCAGAACAGATCACATCACATATTAGTACACAAAAAGAGCCTCAATGAATTAAAAAACATTGAAATTGTATAAATATCTTTTCAGATCACAGTGGTATAAATCTAGAAATCAATTGTATGAAGAAAACAAAAAACACAAATAGATGGAGATTAATCAATGGATCAATGAACATATCAAAGAAGAAATCTATATTATAAAACCACAGGAATCAAAACAGTACGGCACTACCCCAAGAACAGGCCCATAGATCAAAGGAACAGAGTAAGGAACTCTGAAATAAACCCACACATATGTGGTCAGTTAATACATGATAAAGGAGCCATGAATATAAAGTGGGGAAAAGAGAGTTCCTTTTTGGGAAAACTGGATAGCTAAATGCAAAAGAATGAAGCTAGATGATTGTCTAACTCCATACACAAACGTAAACTCAGAATGCACTAAAGACCTAAATATAACACATGAAACCATAAAACTCTTAGTAGCACACATAGGGAAAACTCTCTTGAAAATAGGCATAAGCAATTTTTTTCAAGACACATCTCTCTGAACAATGAAAATAAAATAAAAAATGAACAAATAGGACTATATCAAACTAAAAGGCTTCTGTACAGCAAAGGACACCATCAACAAAACAAAAGTAACCAACAGTATGGGAGAATATATTCATAAATGATTTATTCCATAAGGGATAAGCGTCCAAAATATAGAGGATTCATACACATGAACACCAAAAACAAAAAACCAAAAATCAAATAATCCAATTAAAAAATGGGCAGAGAACCTGAAGAGATATTTTTCCAAGGAATAAATACAAATGACCAAAGGGTACATGAAAAGATGTTCCACATTGGTAATAAGCAGGGAATTGCAAATCAAAACCACAGTGAGATATCACTTCACACCAGTTAGAATGGCCACTATTCAAAAGACAAGAAATAACAAGTGTTGGTGTGGATGTGGTGAAAAGGGAATTCTCCTATACTGTTGGTGGTGCTGCAAATTGGCGCAGCCACTATGGAGCTGCATGGAGGTTCCTCAAAATCTAAAAATAGAATACCATATGACCCAGTAACAGAGGATGAATGTAGTGGGTATTATGCTAGGTGAAATAAACCAGGAAGAGACAGACAAATAATATATGATTTCATTTGTATGTGGAACCTAAGATCAATCAATCTTTCCTGACTTTATCAGGAACACAGCTGATATCTATCTATCATCTATCTCATCTACTTACTTTCACATATATGCTTTTTATAACACTTTATAGTAAATTAGGAACATTAGGAATATATATATATATATATATATATATATATGCATACATACATGACACAAGTATTTATTAAAAATTTAATGCTATTACTATCAATCCAATCAAATACCCAGGATTCATTCTAGCTTTCTCCTTTTCGATTTCTGTGACTCTCTCCTCTGATAGTGAGAAACTGATTCTAATTATTTATAGTATATTTACTTGTATGCTTAGTCCCAGAATACAACTGGATTACTTTTTGAATGTCTAATGAATATCACTGTGAAAAACAAACCTATTAACTGGAGTTCTATATTTGGTTATAGCTTTGTTTTCTTTATTGTCTTTGCCCCATTAATATAAAGTAAAAATACTGCCTACAAAACTTAATAGGTTTTGTGTTATTTGTTTAGCCTTTACCTTTATTGTGGTTATGTTAATCATTTGAGATACACCAGGGTTCATTGTTTCTGTTGCACTCTTTATTGATTTTGTTTTTGAACATGTAAAAATTAAAGTGTTTTTTGAAAGCAGAGCTTTCTGGGAAGTTGTATTGAGAGAAGCACACCTTCTCATATTTTCTATCTTATTCCTAGTCCCTTTCTTTTAATTACATTTCTAACTCCTCATAAGCAATCTCCTTATTTCCTGTTTTATTTCAGGACTGAGAAAGAAAGAACAAAATAACCTGGAAATCTCATGTCAGAAAGTACGAGAGCCCATAGGATAAAATAAGGATTAATGAATTCCTACTCGCACAAATAACCAAACACAGAAAAGGAAAATTTTTTCTTCCATAGAGTATAATTATATTGAAGAAGTGAAGAAAAAAATTCACAGTTTAGCAATAGTTTAAATTAAGAAATTTTAATAGATGAAACTAGGAAACCTAAGAGAAATGTGATTTTTAGAGTTACAAAATATGCTTCATGAAGTACTGGTCAATTACAGATAAAATCTTACTTAATCTGTAAATGAGATCATAGTATTGTATTAATGTTTATTTCCTGATTTTGAAAATTGTGCTATGATATTTTCCTGGGAAATAAACCTGGAATAAAGGGGCATCATGCCTGCAATTTTCACACAATTGGAGGAAAAATCAATTTATATGTATTAATAACTATGGGTGTAGGTGTATTGATATACACACACATGCACACACGAACAGAGGCAAATGTGGTAAAATATTAACATTTTGGGAATTTGGGTGAGAGATATACAGACTTGTTTGTTCCCTTTTCACACTTTCTAATAAATCCAAAAGTATTTCAAAGGAAAAAATTATAAAGCAATAAAATTAGCAACTGGGACTATACAGAGAGACTCTAGAATTTAGGACAGTGTCATGAAAAAATCCAGGGCTTAAAACATAATAAACATATTCACAAACAGAAATGTGTGATTCTGAATTTTTCAGCTTCTGATTATGTTTAACTTATGCAACGGACTTACTTAGCTCTTTATATTTGTCTTCAGCTCCAACTTTGCTTTCCGCATAAACTGAGGTGTTTTTTTTTTTTTGTCATCGTATCATTTGTGTTTTAATTTTCAGATTCATGTATACTTTAATTTTCTTGTCTCTGTGAATATATCAGCTTTCTTTAATTCCCTGGATAAAAATTCAGAAGTACGTCATCTCCATGTGGTTTGCATATATTTCCTGCTTTTCTCTTTATATTTAATAATTTCTTTTAAACTCTTTTTAAAAGAGTTTGAAATATTTTATCTGTATTTTTATCTTCAAATGAAAAATTTATCTAGAATCTCTTTTATCAAAAGAAATGAACTTCTACAGCAACATTATCACCAGCAATAACTAGACAACAGGATGAATAGTTCTCTTCTGTTTGCTAGGTACTATATGATCACTTACTTGGAAATTAAGCTATAGTGCTGTGCACTGTGAATTCATCACATATTTTACTTTGCTAATTCCTGATGGTAAGTAGGAAAGCAGGCCATTCTCACTTAATAAGTAATCTTTAAGTCTATCTTCTTTCTCTTTATAAATATTAACACCAAGAGTTATTCTACCTGGTGGGAGAAACTGCTATTAACAGGGAATGTGGGCAATGAACACCCAGATTTTTTTTTAATATATCAAGTGAAGGTAATTAATTATAGAGAGAATTCACTGTATCTCACAAATTTCTCTGTAACACAGTTTTTTTTATTGCTGTTGTCATTCATTGCAGATCATGTCCCCAAAATTTGAGTGTGTATGTGTGTTTGTGTGTGTGTGTCTTCAGTCAGAGATTATTATTTAAAAATTTAAAAAACAAGGTAGAGTCATGAATTTTCTATTTTATTCTCAGTGTAATAGTTTCTACAGAATTTGGTCTATGGTGAAGAATAGGTCTCTGAGAAGAATGAAGTGGAATACCAATATATCCCCTGCAAATTCTTCAGACCTCTAGGCACTCTATTTTTATTTTTTTAAGTTAAACAAGTAATTTTTCAGAATCCCATCTATTTTTTCTTTAACACTGTATTATTATTTCATAAGGGGGTTTATACAATGACTCTGAGCATCTTACTCTACATACACATTGGATGTTTAACTGGGGATGTCTCAGAATATTTTCTAAAACACTGAGTAAGGAAAGTTGAATATTTATGATAAGCAACCTCTTTTGATTTTATGTAAACTTCAATATATGGCAGAAAATCTTTAGGGTTTAGTTTGCAACTATTATGTTTTTCAGCATTCATAAAAGTTTCCCCACCATTTTTTATTTTCTTTGTTCATTTTTGTCAGAGTTTAAAGATCTCTTTTCTTAATCTATAGTTACTCTATCATCTTTCTCATGAGTCCTAATATTCAAATATTCTTCTATTTTAAACTACATCAACTAATAATTTTAACTTACAAGGATCCTTTTGGTGTTCCCATTATTTTCTGTCTTTTTTTTGTTGTTTAATCAGGACAATGGCATTTTAGATTTTTTAAGTATTCAAATCACAGAGCTTCTGAAAATGCACACTGAAATGGAAATTGTGTTTTTTTATTAATATGTATGTGCATCTAATGAGTTTTAATGAATGTGAAAAGGTCATTTCAATTGATTGTTGATTTGAGTAGTTTTTCTTCCAAGGGATTTGAAAGAATTATATTCAAACAGATTAATTGTTAGAACAATCAAGATATCCTAATAGTGAATATTATGATATTAAAATATGATTTTCAGGGCTTGAGAACAAGTGTTTTTCTGTAAAGTTATGACTCTGGAATTATAAGAATATTGGATGATACGATTTGATATAAATTAATTTGAATTACATATGAGTTAGGGGGAATTTTTTCATAGTGTAAATGACAGACCATGAATAGAATGCATTATCAGAGAATTTTAGTAATTTTCACCTGATCAAAAACAAATATATTACTTTTTTAAGAAACACACCAAATGTTTATTTGTCTTTAATACTTACCATAATCATGAAATTGATTCTTACAAATCAATTCATTTTCAACTTTCATATGTCATAATAGATTATAATTACTTAGGAACTTTTTCTAAACTTAAGATAATTTATTCAAGTAACTAGTAATAAAAAATTTAGTAACTCAATAAAATATGCACTTGCCAACTAAAATTGAACTATATCATCTTTATTTAAAAATATTTTTGACCCAAGAAGTATAATATATATTTGAGAGAGACAGCATCTATTCAAATAATAAAACCATGTTGCATAATGTAGTAAAACTACATGAACAAAGTGTAATGGGGATTCAATTATAGATATTTTCTTTAATGGACAAAGTGTAAGGTAGAAAGATAGACATGAATAGCCAGGGAAGGAGAAGATAAGGCTCAAGGAAAAAAACTGGCTGTTGTGAAGACAACAAAAGCATTGCAGGGAGATAACTTCTTTGCCTATCAGGACCAGGTCAAACTGGCCCCAACCAGATCACAACACAGGCACAATTGAACAAAACTAAGAACCACCCAAACCATCCCTCACCATAATCTCATTAAAATAAAATAGTGGTTCTGCTCCCCCATTCTCACCATGGGCTTTTCTATGTGCATTTTTGGGAAAGATACACACACCAATAGGAATGGGTGTATAACTAGACCTGTCAATCAAATGAACTCACCCTGTCAATCAAAGAGGTACCTCCTGGCTAGGACATGATTAATAGACCCTCCACTGAAAGATCGGCCTTTGTCTACTTTGACTCGGCCCACTCCTCCCTTGGAGAGTATTCAAATAAAACTTTTGCTCTGCTTCGCTATTCCATCTCTGTCTTTCAATTCTTTGTTTCTGGGGGAACAAGAACCAAGGAGAACAAACTCAACCTATAACAAAAGGAAGCAATTGTGCTATCCTATAACTTAATTTGGATTCTTCTAAATGACTGAATTACGTAACTGTAATGCTTATATCACTTTCATCTCTTTCATCACCAAGATATTCCAAGGTGGTCCTGCCTTACCATTCAAAATAAGTCTGGTTTGCACACCAACAGGCTGTCAAAGGTGTTCAAGAAATTAGAGGTGTGAGAAATTAGAAATTTAATAAGGAAACAGAACTCAAAATCAAAAACTTGTCATAAATATACTGTCAAACTTTTCCTGAACCCCAATATGATGAGATTTTTCTGATTACCCTGGACTACAAATTTATGACAACTTCAAATGTTACAAGTCTGAAGAGTTTCTATATCATTGGAAACCTAACAGCTATCCAGGCTCATTTAAAGTCAAATGAAACAATCAGTGTTTTGCCCTGAGACATTCCCACTGACATTTACAGGTTCAGGTTTGCCATAACAAAAGTGAAATATCTATGTCCATTTTTTTTTTTTAATTTTGCTTTCTATTTGAATACGGGGCCACTAGGTGAATGGCAACACCTTCCTAGAGCCTCCTGCTCCTACGGCTGTGGGGGAGGGTATCCACTTTGTTAAGGACCATTTTGCCAAAGGCAATGCTCAGCCATGAGCTGTTAGCAGCCGGGGCGATGAGTACCTTAGTCTTAAAGTTTGTATTTGCACCACTGAGCATATTAACCTTAGATTCCTATACTTTCTAATCAGAGTTTAAATATCCTATTTTTTTATCTCCTTAAATTCTATCATTCTCAGTATTAGAAGAACATCTTTTGCTAAACGAAATACAATAAAACAATAGGTCTTGTTGATATTTGTCTTAACAAT
The DNA here is from genome assembly GCA_029783875.1 of Phataginus tricuspis. Classification (NCBI taxonomy): domain Eukaryota; kingdom Metazoa; phylum Chordata; class Mammalia; order Pholidota; family Manidae; genus Phataginus; species Phataginus tricuspis. The sequence goes on from JAQQAC010006877.1 coordinate 21,649,962, forward strand.
TTTTTTCAACTATGAGACAAGTTCATAATCATAGCCGTAAAGGATGTAAAAGCAAAGGTACAGTAGGAGTTCAGGGCAAGACATGCTGGATATTGGTCCCGTTTCTCATTTCTTGTCTCCAGCTTCAGAGATCTGGGCAGGTAGCTCCCTCTCTCCCAGGGATGCCAAACAACACAAGCTTCTGTGTCTGTGATTTGGGGGCAAGAGCTGCTATTTCACTTTCCAGCATTGCGGGTCTGAACACATCTCATTATAAACCTTGGAATGAAAGAAGGGCTCGTTCCGCAAACACCGGGCCTGAGCCTGTGAAGACAGCATTACTCTTTCTCTAGCGTAATGTTTTTCTTGTCCCTAATACTTTCCTTTGCCATATGGTCTGCTTCTCTTTTAAAATAAGATTCACGATTTCATAAAACTTCCACCTATAGCACCTTGACCGACTTCCTCCTTGAAAGTGTCGCTGCATCTCTTTTGCCTCAGAAGAAGAGGTATGAGTTTTCTCAGGCACTAAGGCAGTTACCACTTCCTTCCATGGATCCTCTACTATGTTCCCTTTGGTATTGCTTCAGAAATTATACCTCCTGTCTTACATCTCAAATGTTATCAGCTAGATACCACCTTTCCTTTTATATTCAATCATGATTAAATCACTGCTGTGACAAGGGAAAATGACTCCATTTATTGCAACATATCTCCCAGATGCAAAATGTTTCTTTGTTGAAAACTACTGCACAGACAAATAAGGAGAAGCTATAGAAGTCAGAAAATAAGTTTTATGTAATAATATTAATAGTTTTCAGGGTACTTCCTATATGCCAATTACTACTATAATACATTTACAAATTTAATTGCATGATATGTGATCTTCACCCAAATACTTTATGAGGTTGAAACTTTTATAATACCCTTTTGACACATGAGGAAACTGAGGTGAAGAATAATTATTTAGCTTAACAAATATTTCATAGCTTATAAGGGATAGAGCCTGGTTTTAAACCCATTTAGTCTGATCTTGGCACTACAAAAACGTGCCTCGAACCCACATCCCACATAAAGGCTAGAAAGAAAGGAAATATAAAAAAATACATAGGATTGACAGAAGAAAAGAATGTTTAAGCCTTGAAAGCAACTTCTTAAGAAAGCAATAAAGAAGATGAGAGAGGGAGACAATCAGGAATATGATTCAAATAATAAGAAGTACAAAAGGCAGAGATGCAACTTTTCAAGGAGTTTGGGATAAAAAGGAGAAAATAAGTTCATATCCCCATAACATCAGAATAAAAGCACTTAAACTGTTATTTCAGATCCATAATTTTCTTTAGAATCTTATTTCTCTGTCGTCACAGATTAAAGTTAGTGCTATGGAGAATGACAAGGGAATCACAAAATACTCAGTTATATTTACAATCATGAAATCTAGCAAAAATAGATCTGTAAGGCATCCATTTTACTTGGTGTCATGGAGTTATGTTTCATAATTTTACTAATGATAAAAGTAAGATAAAATAGCTTCCCATGAACATAAACTAGAAATTAACATTATTGTGTTTGAGTTTACTAGTATACTTTGTCCTTTAGTGCAAGAATTCTCACAGCCTCATAGATGCAAGGGGCAAGAAAACATGCATTAACAGACCAGCAGCAGGACATCATACAGAGAGGTCGCACAGTCTAATCCCCAAGGAATACAGCAACCGGTGGTGGCAATATGCGACCGGTCAGGCAGAGAAGGCAATAACGTGTCAAAATCAAGTTAAGTTTGAAAAAAAAACTCAGCGGGTTGCACTATCCAAAAGGCTTGCAAGTTTGGGTACAGTTGTACAAAGTGTTAAGATATTTTAAATTGGCTTTAGAAGGAGAATAAAAGTAAGTTCTGGATCAACTAAACCAGATGAAAACTCCCATCAGGCTGCCCAGTCCAGTGCACACACTCACAATTGCTAAGGATGATGAGACAGCTAACAAAGGGAGAAACTGGAAATGGACTCCGAAATAATAGAATTGTTGCTCTGTGTGGAGTGCAGTAGTTAAAATAAGAACTGTCTTTCAAGCCATGTCACAGTTTTGTGCATCCCAATACTAATGTTCCAGTATATGAATGAATGTGTTTTATAAATATCCTTATTCTCCTCTCAAAATACAGGCTACTGTATCTTTCACTAGCAAAAAAAAAAAAATTATAGAGAATCACAATTTTTTAAAAAATTCTCTTTCAGCTCTCCAAATATTCAGTGTGTATCTTTCATATAGTATCAATGGGGATGATGTTTGCTCATATTATGTGAAGATAAGTGAGGAAAATAGAACAGGAAAGGTTGAAGCCAGCTATTTAAATACTTCTGGTTTTAAATATCTTTGATGTCGTAGCAGAAACAAAAATGGGTGATTTAACTTATTTGTAGTAGTTGCTATATATTGACAATAAAATATAAAGTTTCATTTTAAATACTTTGAGATCATGGTAGTTAGCAGAAACAAAAACGGTTGATTTCATTTATTTATAAAAGTTGTATGTATTTACAATAAAATATGAAAAATTTAAACACTTGCACATCTAACATTTGTAACCACATAAAAGTAAGTCTTGGTATAAGATCTGAATAACATTGTTCTCTTAAATTGGCATAGTGACAAAACGCAATTATAGTTTGGCAGCACAAAATAGTAATCATTATGTTTTAAAAAAGGCTAAACTTGATGTGTTGTAGTAAATGCTTAAAAACATAGTTTAAACTAACCAAACATATAAGTATATAAATCTCATTGCCATGATCTCAGTGTACCTGAATTCCTGGAGTTTTATTTCCAAATTGTGGTGGTATTTTGATTCAAATTTTTCTTCTTCACTGTTTATTACAAGGTAGTTATTAACAGATGACCTCTTGAAAGTTTTACGAAAACAATTTCAGGATAAAATTTTCAATGACCTCCAGAAAGACATTCTCAAATGGAATTTGAGATTGGACTGTAGATTCTGTCACATAGCCAGTTGAATAATATGTGACAAAAGTACCTCTGTATGGCGATAAAATATGCCTTTGTATCTGAAAATGGATTGCCAAGGGAATTTTAGCCATTATGATTTCCTGTAATCTTAATAAGGAAAAGATATGAAAAAAATGAAAATGTGAGGTTCAAATTACACCAGATTTTTCAATTAGTGCAAATACCTAAGATATAATATAAACCCACACTGGATGATTTTTTCTTTTTTTACATTTAGTAGATCATAACTCCACATCACAATTTTCTATATTCCAGAAATTCCAGAAATATATACATATATGTATATATGTATATATTCACAAGTTCAACTTTATTTTCTTTTCTTGAGAATATTTCAAGGGAAAAATTTACAAAATAATGGGTTGGATTAGGATTTAATTGTTTATTTTTCTTTTTCAACATGACCTTTACAATAAAAACATCCTCTGAAAGGAAAACAAAAAGATCTCTTCCTCTCAAAAGGGGTTTTGAAACCCAGGAATGGTGTCTTATGTAGCCACAAAGTAAAATCACTGTCACAATTTTCACATCACCAAATGTCCTGGTGAGTTTAGAAGTAGCTTTTGGTTATCATGTTGAGAAGTCTCCTGGGTTCTAAACTCACCATCACAGCTCTTCAAAGAGTCCTCATTCCAGCAGAAACATGCACCACTGACAATTCTGAAAATATAGACAGTCTCTGTCCTCATGTGGAGCAAAAAAGAAACAGAAAAAATCAGAACCAGTGTATTTATACTAAAATTTCACTCAAGCAAAACTCATTTTTTAAAGATCGTCCAATTCTAAAATATAAGTTAATGAGAGCAGGGAACGTATGCCTGCTCTCTGCCATGCCTTCAGATTGTGGAAGATGTACTGGTTGAGGGTGCAAAGACATAAATTGCTATGGTTATAAATATTTATTTATGAAAGTGTGTTTATGAAAATTAAGTTGAGCCACCAATTTATAAGGTCTCTTAGGAAATTACCTAAAACACAGAAACACCTCAGGGATTAGTAAATTGCTTTACCAGTGATATAATTGGAGTGTTTAAAAATTGTATGAATTTATTTCTCAAAACTTAAACCAACGTGCGTGAGAAGAAAACTGAAGTGACCACACGTAAAAGGGAGAACACGGGTAAAAAGAAAATATAAAATTTAAATCCAGCTCTGCACTTCCCAGCTTAAATCCCCTCATTATTTTTTATTCCAAAGTTACACACTTAGGAAAGGAAATTATACTAAGCATGGGATTAGAGAAGATTTGCTTGTTTTTTCAAGTTGTGTGAAGGTTTATTCACTTCCCTTTGAATGTATAGTATCTTTCAAATTATTATTTTTTATTATTATTAAATATTATGGAATTAAATATTATTTATTATAATATATTATGGAAATGCTGCACATCCATTCCTTCTTAAGGATCCTCTCCAGTTTCCTCTTCTTATTCATATGCCACAATTTAGCCTTTTAAATGTTCATCCTGTTCCCTAAGCATGCAGATCCCTTTGGCCAGGATACTTGCTTGTCTACTCTTAATCTGACTAATTTGTAAATATTCTTTAGTACTCACCTTGAAGCCTCCAAACTTGATAAAATTCCTCCTCTCAGTGTGGCCTCACTGATCACATTACATCGAAATTACTTGGTTTCTCATGTATTGTCTGTCCTTGACTACAAACTCCAGTAATACAGACTCCATGGGAAACCCAGGGACATATCTAGGAACTAGTACTGTTTTTGGCACATAGCAGGTGTTCCATAATTTTTTATGTATTGCCTGAGTTAATATATATATAACTGAGTGAACCAACAAAATTGGAGCAAATGACTGTTTCTCTGAACTATTGCTCTGCCAGTGGAAAGAATAATCTTATATTTGTTAGAGGAGCTTGGTAGAAAAACTGTTTGAGCGGCACCGTCCTTACTACTGTATCACAGATGTAGAGTGTGGGCAAAACTGCAGTATTTCCAGAATCTCTTGCCTGTCCTTAGTCCATCTCCATATCAATAGGTAATTACACGGGGGATGAGGGCATATCCGGACCTGAGAGGTGGGGTGGGTCCCTTTTTCTGCAGCCTGGTGGCAGGAGACACGGGCCAGCAGAAGTGGATGACTGCTTGTAAAAAGTAAATGAGTTTCTCCCACTTTATTTCTCTCTTGGACTGATTTTGGTTTCAAAGGTATTTTGCCCCAGGCTTTCCCCAGTTACGTAGAGTTAAAACACTATTTGCTAAGATAACATGAAAGTAGAATCTATATATATACTGCAAATACACAAGACACTTTTATATACAGAAGTCTAAATATCTTAGGAGGTTTAGATTACTGGGGGAGACAATAACTAAGTCAATTCTTCAAGACCGGTTTTTTGCAACTATTAAAAACCAGTCCGTGGTCTCTGATGCATTCCACCTAAGTGCTGAGGAACTCTATAGAGTAAGAATCATGAACCACAAGTGTCCATTCTTAATTTCTATTCATTTAATAATTTTATAGTACCTCAGATTTTGATTCCAAAATTACACACTTAGGAAAGGAAATTATACTAAGCATGGGATTAGAGACTTGCTTGGTTTTTGAAGTTGTGTGAAGGTTTATTCACTTCAGTATTACTTTTCATCATCGAAAAGTTTTCTGGAGACCAGTAAAATAAAAGCATCAAAAGCTATATGATGGATCTCTCTTCTTCAAAGCTGCAAACAATTTCAGTGTGCTAGTCTGGTCTAACTAGCACAGCCCTTAATTTAATTTTAGTAGAGTTGATGAAAAACTAAATGAGGAAGGGTAAATCTAAATTCCCAATAAGATACAAGCAAAAAAAAAAATCTACATTTGTAGTCATATCAATTGAGGAAAAACTAACACCTTAACAATAGTGAGTCTTCCAATCCATGAACCTGGTATATTCTGTAATTATTCTGATCATTTAATTTTAGTTTTTCTCTGCTATTTTGGCTGGATTTTTAAGTATCACATACATACACACACACACACATACAGACATGTGTGCACACATACTTATCACTGAGTATTTAATGGTACTTTTTTTTCTATTTTAAGAAGTATTGTTTCTGATAACTTCAGTTTCTGTTTCTTAATAATACATGAATGTACAATTGATTGCTTAATCTTGGTCTTGTATTCTGTAACATTGTTAATCTCACTTATTAGTTTTACTAGAATTTTCTATGTAGGTATTCTATGTACATGAACATATTGCCTGTGAACAAGACAGTTTTGTATCTTTTTAATATGTAGGATTTTATTATTTCCCTTATATAATTGTACAATATGGGATTTCCTGTACATAGTTAAACAGAAGTAGTGAGAATAGCCTCTAATTGTTCCTGACCTTAAAGGAAAGGAAAATAATCTGTAACCATTAGATAGAATATTATCTATAATTTTTGAGTGTCTTGTATCAGGATGAGAAAGTTACTTTTATTTCAAATTTTCTGATTTTTTTCTTTTATTTATTATTAGAGGTATGTTTTCCATTTCATCAAATCCTTTTTCTGCATTAAGGGCAATGATTTAAAAGTTTTTTTTTTAACTGTTGTTTTATTCAATTAGATTGATTTTCAATGTCGATCAAACTTTATATTCTTTCCATTCCATGTAGTTCTGGTACATTTACCTTTTTATATGTTGTTAGGTTTGATTTGCGAATTTTACTAAGGAATATTTCATCTAATGTAAGAACATATCAGTCTATCATTTTGTTTTTTGTAATTTTTTTCTCTACTTTTAATGTCAGAGTAATGGCCTCATAAAGTGTTCCTTTGAGGAAGGTTTCTTCCACTCTATATTTTAAAGGAGATGTATAGAATTGAAACATATTTTTCAATAAACAATTTGGACCTAGGATTTTCTTTGTGTGAAGGAGGGTTTTTTGTTGTTACAGTTCTGATTAAAAATCAGCATAAGGATACTGAGATTTTTTAATATTTCATGAACATGTGTCTTCTGTTAACCTTAAAAATAAAACAATTATTTACAAGCAAAAATGGGTTTATTTAGGAATAGCAGAAAGTTGCAATCCAGGACATTCTAGCTCTGGCAAAATCATGGGTAAGTCCAGCATAGAAAGGAGAGGAACATTATTTTATGGAGAAGAAGGAGGAAGTCAGAAGGCACTTTTTTGAATGAATGAAAGCCCATCGGAGAAAAGCAAGACTCCAGGGTGGTGATGGTTTCTCATTGTCTGAGTTGAAGGGTAACCAGTTTCTTATAGAGGATACAATGTACAACTTTTCCTGTTGGGGCCTATTACTGATGGTTCTCTCTGTTGATGATTCTTCTCTTGGGCTCTGTAATTGACAATTACTGTAACTTACACTGAGTGGCACAGCTCCCCCTTCTGGCCTCCAAGCTCCATTTTAGTTGGTTAATCTTCATTAATTTCATATTTCCCCCTTTTAATCAAGATTTTTGCCCCAAAGCACTACTGATCAAAAGTCAAGTTTTAATTCAGTGGCCTTTTGTCCGTTGGTACCAGAAAAGACCTTTCCTGGTATTAACTCCCATGTTGGAGGAAAATGTATGGAATGGAAACCTACTGAGGCCACAAGAAGGGGTATAAGGGAGAACTCTGGGGCACTTTCCATCTAGAGTCCATATTTATCAGGATGGTAAGAATTGAAGAGCAGCTCCTTACTGGGTGCCTCATTTTTACAAAAGTTTTACAGGCAAAAGTTCATAATCAAAAGTAACATGAGAATTCCAAATTGTATGATGGTTCTAAGCCAAGATGCTCTTTCTGAAATTATTCAACTAAAGATATTTATTGGCATTTATTCCACCTTAGGGGATAGATGTCTCCTTACAGAGGCAAAACTGGAATCATGCATGCTTCCTGGCAGTTCCTTCAGAAAGCAGCCATGAAAGCAGAAGAGTGACTATTGTACGAACACATTGAAAGAATTAACCAAGTGCATTTGGGAAGATACAGTCCAGGTATGAACATGAAGCAATAGCTGATGAACTTTTTATAAATCAGTACAACCTCAAAGGTGTATTAAACAGTATAGTTATATCGAAAGAGCTATTTGGAAACAAATGTTATCCAATAAAACAGCCTATAAGTTTGAAGATTCAGAGACCATAAATTTGGATAAGAATGAAGAATGAGTAGTTTGAATGAAAGGAAGTCCTTTGTTGATTTCTGAACTTTCTAACCCTTCAGAAAAAGCAAACAAAGAAATCAAGGATTAATTTGTTCCAATTATGTCCCAGGATCATAATGAGGCTGTTTCTGAAAGGCCATTATCAAAATAAGGGTTTCCTCCTTTGCTAGGGTTTGGGGAATGTGGAGAAGGGCCTTATCTTTCCACAAAGAGAGAAGAAGCAACTGTGAGAAAAAGGTATACACACATCTGGTCTAGACATTTTGTGAAAAGTAAGAAGGACTCTAAAATTCTAAGACATCATTGCCCAAGTGTATTGCCACTCCTATCAAGTGAAAGCAAATTCCTAATTTCATCTTCAATGAAAAATTTGCTTTCAGTGAAAATGGGTGTTAGTGGCATGTGGGGGTTAGGAAAAACAGGGTTCCTACCCTGAAGATACCAATGCAATTTTTCTCAAAATTCCTCCATCCACTAGCATTGGATTGTCTCACAGGTAAAACAAGGGTGTTACAGAGACTACTGCGAGGGGTAACGGTGCCCTGACCCTTGTAACCTTCCATTATGGACTTGAGGCCTTGAAGAACTTCTTTGTTTATAGGTTACTGATTAATTCTGGGGAGAGGTTTTGAGGGATTGATTTGAGTCTTGATGGGAAGCACATTGTGGATTCTCCCAATATAGTTGAAGATTTTGTCCATAAAAATAATGGTAGCTGGTGAAATAGGGACAAAAAAATTGGTGTCCCCAGATTCAGCTATAGTGCCACCAGAGATGGAGAAAATAAAAGATGAAGGGTCACTGAATTCTCCTGGTTGGCTACTTTGATTACTTTTATCGAATTCTAGAATTATTTTCTCTTTGTGGGAGAAGAAACTTGTGGCATACTTATCTAAGAAATCTAGGCATAATAAATCAATAGGGGTGGAGACACTAATGAGAGAAGGTTGTGTATCTCTCAAAGGGCCAAATGAAATGGAATAGGTTCATAGACAGGAACCTGTTTGGGTTATTAGAGACCCCTATTTGAACTGTTTTATTTATTTATTATTATTATTATTTATTTATTTATTTTTAGGAGAGCAAGGTACAGGCTTTATTTAGAGATAGAGTGAAAGGACAGAGCTCCCGGCTCACGCCAGGAGGGGACAAGAGAGTCCCTATTTGAACTGTTTTAGTACTCTGAGGCAGGGGCTGCTTAATAAGTGAGGTTGGGCACTGAGAGTATTGCTCCAGTGTCAGAAATGACAGAAAGAGATTCATTCCCAGTGTGGAAAGTGGTTTCTCTGAGCCAATTAAGAGGGAAGATTTGGCAGAGCCCCTGTAATCCTTGGATTCATATCACTGGGGATTAGGAGGACATTGGAAAGGCTGTCTGCAGGCTGAAGGTGCCTGGAGCATTTATGCTGGTTACAATCTCTTTTCCAATGTCCTGGTCCTTTGTAATAATATCAGAAGCCAGACTTTTGTTTTTTGTTCATAGGCCTTCATTTGCTGAAATTGAAAATGTGGTCTTTCTTTTAGTTGGTTCATCTGGTTCATCTAGGGTGCAAGAAACTGAACCAGTTTGACAAATTGACTAAATCTGAAGTAGATAGTTTCCCATTCTATCCTAATCCTTTTAATTGAAAGAGAAGGATCCTGGTTAAGCTCATTAATAAACAGTTAAATGCTACCCAAATTGATTCAACATCTAAAGGAAGACCACAATATTCTTTAGAGACAGTTGGGTATAGGCTGTAATAGTAATGAATGGGTTCATCAGGATTTTTGTGTGCAACCCTGAATTTTGTTCCAATTAATAGAATCAGGAAAAGCTACTACAATTGATTAGTGGAGGTTTCAGTGGGTGTTCTAGCATTTTGCCAAAAGTTAGTCTGTTTCTCTAAATCTCTTTCCGGATGTTCCCACTGGAGTCCTCTGATGCAATGTTTGTTCTAGCTGTCACTAACAGGCATGTGGACTAACTGATACAAATCTGAGAAAACAGGTTGAAAAGTTTGAATACTTATGTCAAGTTCTTCATCAAACTATAAAGTTCGTCCGTCACTTTAGGAAACTATGACTCACAATTCAGCCTAAGTCCAGGGAACATAAGAAAATTGGGTTTTATTTGGATCTTCAGAAAAATTAACTTCAAAGGGGCACATTCTGATAGGTCCAAAGGAAGAGGACATGCAAGAGGTTCAGAGAGAAAGGGAAGCTTGGCAAAATAATTAGAAAGAGGAAACTGAGGATGTTAGAGGAGGTGGAGATGGATGGAAGGGAGCAAGAATGATGGTGCTAGAAGGGGGCCTAAGCACAAGGTGGCTGCCATCTGTTTAGAGACAAAGAAAATGGGAGAGGGAAATGAGAGGCCTCACACGCTTTTTTGTCTGTCTTTGCTTCAGTTAGTCTAGAATTTGTGTTTTGCAGAAAGAGAACTTTAGATTCCTGATAATGTTTGGAAGCTTCAAAATATCAATCATAACAGGCATTCCGTTCAGTCTGACAATTTTAGAGCCATGGCTGTCCTACTGAGTTTTGAGAAAAGTAAGTTTGGGAGGACTGAAAGTTCCCCATAATGGCCACTGGTGTTCTGAATGACTTTTGGAAATGCACATTAGCAGGGAATCCAGCTTTTAAACATGAAACTGGCCTGCGTCCCAGAAGCAGGAGTACCACCCTCAAAGCATTTTGATGATCGCATTTCTTAGAGGTTTTTCTCTAGAGCAAAGAGAAAAATTCCTAAACAGCACAGTCCCAACAGAAACAACTTATTTCCAAAAAGAAGTCAGAAAGACGGCCAGCATAGTTCCAGTAAGAACAGTCCAGTTTCAAAAAGGAGTTGGACCAAAGGCTGGCACATTTCCAATAGGAACAGACTAGTCAAAAGCAGTTGGATGAAAGGCTGACACAGTTGCAACAGGCACAGTACCAGTAGGAACAGTCCAATTCCAAAAGGAGTTGAAATGGAGAACAATTGAGTACTCTCAGAAAGGGCAAAGCCTTAAAGCATACCCACAATAAAGCCCGGAAAGCTCAAATCACAGAAAGCAGAGCTTGAAGTCCAGGAAGTGCATGCCCTCCAACTACAGGGTCAGCAGGAAGCAGTGAGCTCCGTGGGCTCTGGGAGCTCCAGGACCTGTTTACCGACCGGCCTTGAAGTTGGTGCATTTTCTCTGTATCCCATTCGCTAACGTCAAATAATGTTAATATTAAAAATAAAACTGCTATTTTATCAGCAAAAGCAGGTTTATTCAACAATAGCAGAGAATTACAATTTGGGACATGAAAGCTAGAGCAAAACATTGGTCAGTTACAACAAACAAAGGAGAACAACATTATTTCATGGAGAGAAGGAGGAAGTAGGAAGGGGTTGTTTTGAATGAAAGTCCATCGGAGAAAACCAAGAGTTCAGGATGATGATGGTTTCTCACTGTCTGGATTGCAGGGTAACCCTTTTCTTGCAGGAGATGCAATGCACACCCAGCCCTGTTGGGGCTTGTAACCGATGAACCTTTTCTACTGTTGATTCTTCTGTTGGTATCTATAACTGACGATTCTTCCTGTAGCTGACATTGAGTGGTAAAGCGTCACCTTCTGACTGCTAGACTCTGTTCAGTGATGTTTCCCTTTATTAATTTTCACACTTCCAAGGAATTCATCTATTTCCTCCAAATTGTTAGATGTATGCATGTAAAATGGTTCTTAACATTCCCTAAATTAAAAAAAAAATTGATTGTCACATATTTACTTAAACAGATGAAGAAGTTGAGGTGGAGTTTTGCATTGAAGGAAATTTATTAGGAGTAAATCCCTGTGGACGGGAAAAGAGAGGAAGGAAGTGGCACTGGAAGAAGGAGACGTTGCCTTGTTACTGCTGTTCTGAGGTGGATGGTCTTTGGTGGAGATCCATATGTAGTACAAAGATGTTCACACTTTATTCCAAACTCTATACATTTGTCTACTTGCCTCTACTCCAAATCGTCTTGCCCAATTTTCCCTTTTTTTCTTCTTCCAGGCCCCCAATCATGCAACGAGGCCATTTAACACAGCAGTATGAATCCACACGCACTCTAATCTTGGATCCCATCTTATTCTACATAAAGCGTATGACTCCATGTGCTTACATGAAGCTTCACCATTGAGGAGAATACTCTACCCCGTGCTTTTCAAAGGCACCCCCCTAGTGGTGTACATCCTCAATCTGCATTCACATACCCTGCCTACCTTTCTGTAAACCCAGCCTACATTTTTTTCCTTCTCCATCAGCTTGTCAAAAACGATCAGCCATCTGGCCATTGTTGGGGATGTAGCCATTGGGTGACCTGCTGCCCTCTTTGATATTGTCCAATCAGTGCCCTACGTCTGGAACATTTCCCCATATGGAATCTGGGGCAGAGCTGTCACTTAGCCACTGATTCTTACTTCTTAATAGAAATTTTTCTCCTGTCCTGGATAGGCATCAAACTTCCTTACATTACTTAAGCCTATGATGCATAATATAGTACCTGGACAGCCCCACAATATATCTCCCCGGCATATCCCACCTATAGGAATGGAATGGGGTCTTCGCCTTCAACAGCAGAGAGTTGCTTGCAGTCCATAGTCTGCACTGGCTATTGGAAAGGACCTGCCAGCCAGAGGAGACCCATGAACACTACAGGTGTTGATCTTGCTGCCCCTCTTCTTCTTGTGAGTAGAGCATTGTTCTAACCAGTGCCTTGTGTGTTGGGTCCTTCTTGGTGACTCCAAACCAGTAGAAGATGCAGTTGGCACAGGTATATGGGCTCCTACTTTCAGTGGCAGGCATTAAGGTCTTTGCAGTCTCCACACAGTAGGAATCATCACTTGGGCTTAATATTTAAATTTTTCTGCTCCATTGTCATGGATGGATCTGATGGGAGAATTGGTGCTATTGAAACAGCAGTGATGGCAAGGGTTCTGGGAAATATTCTCATGCCCCTTGATTTGTTACATTATTCGTAATAGATGTGCAACTACCAATATGCTATGGATTTCTTCCAAGTCAGCTTGATCTTATGATTTTGTGGCTAAGACAGAATCCAATTCATGATAGTTAGTTCGAGATACATAGTTACTTGATGTTCCAGGTTTAAGTGTTTAAAATCTTAGATAATCAAGGAGTTGCAATAGTATTTTGCTCTGTGCTACAAATGGTCTAGACTGATTTCAGATCCTCAAAAGTTAACACTCTGATTGTCCTCCTAGGGCTTGCCCTAAACTGCATGTGAGTTTTCCCAGCTACGGATAGCTCTACTATTATAGTATACTGAGGCAATGTTCCCAAGGGGCAGAGCTGCTTATATCACAGACTGAGCATTTTCCTGTAGCAGAACCCACTGGATGACTTAATCATTGGGTATATAACCTGAAGAAGTATTTTCAAGTGTGGAATAAATTGCCTCAGGAACTCTAAGGCCCAGCAGGTATTATGCTTTCTTCTTCATCATGACAGGGCTAAGCTTCAATCATTTTTGTACCATTATGGGCAATATCAATCCATCATAAACATGCTCTACAAGATAGATAGTGTCAACCCTATTTTAAAGCTTAAGAAGCTGATAATTTGGCCAAACTTCTCATATCACTTCATATTTATAGTCAACATTAAATTAAACCTAAAATGTATTTTACAAAAAGATTTCTTTTTCATAAATATATCATTATTTTACTTATACTTTTCTTATGCTTTCATTTATGTAATAACATTGGAACCTGTGTGTCATGAGAAATAATGGATGTTATTTCAAAAGGGCAAAACATTTTATGGTAAGCTACATTTTAAAACAGTTTTGAATAATAGGTTTAACATGTCTGTTTATGATCAATACTATAGTTTTTTGCAGTGTATTTTGTTAAATATAATCTGACATGTTAATTTTGAGTAAATGTATTAGAATTGGAGCTTTACCTTTACACATGGTGTGGGGGTCACGGGGAAGGCAGTGTAGCACAGAGAAGGCAAATCGTGAATCTGTGGCATCTTACTACACCGATGGACAGTGACTGCAATGGGGTGTGTGTGGGGACTTGGTAATATGGGTGAATGTAGTAACCACAATGTTTTTCATGTGAAACCTTCATAAGAGTGTATATCAATAATACCTTAATTAAAAAAAAAGAATCGGAGCTTTACAATATAAAAAACACAATGCATATATGCTGAAGATGTAAAGTCATTCTATATAAATTAAACTCAGGGAGACAATCTTCAGCATATAAGAGCTGGTTTCTCCAGTGCAAAGAGGTTATCTCGGCTCTGGTGGAGCAGTGTTGCTTCCAATGCCCTTGTCCAGCACCAGCTATAGTCTTCCTACCTCCAGATAAGCAAATGCAGTTCATTCTTTTCCATCAGTGTGAAAAACAGTGCATCAGACCTGCTGCTATTGACCTAGGGCACCATTAACGAAAAAAAAATCATACATACCTGAACAAATTCCTCCCTGCCAAAAGCAATAACAGACTTTATTTTTTAAATAATTATACCATTGTTTGGTCCAATGAACAAGCAACCAGAAAACATACTAAAAAATCTTATTTCAATTCAGTTTTCCATGAGATAGGAAAGTATGTATATAAGGTAAATGTCCGATAGGATTTTTGCTGCAGAAATGTAACCGTTAGTTTAGAGGAGCCAGACTATGTCATTTTAAGCAGAAAACGACTTTCTTCTTGGTGCCCAGTATCTATTCAAACTCATTGCTTATTCTAGGTTATTCAAAAGTTCTCAGTCTTCTCTGGTCATTAGAACCAATTTCACATAGATGATGATAGATGATAGATAGATATTATTTATTATATAAACTGCCCGGTCTTGGTCAATTTTCCCAAATCATTTAAAAAGAAATCTTTCCTGCTACCAACTGGCTGCCCTGCAATGGGAAATGGGAGCACAGTCATCTTCATTATTACCCATCTGCTGTCTTTCTAGCCGGACATCCTAACAACCTCTACCTTTCCCTGCTCTGTAGGGATCTTTCATCTATAGTTTCAGCTAAAAGTGAATACATCTCTCATGGGTGGTCACTTCTCATTCCTTCCCACTCCTTAGGCAAATATTCCATAAGGGAAAAAAATTTTTTGGTAATATTTGGGAAATGTGGTATACAATTTTCCTCTTTTGAAGATTATTGTTGAGTCTTGTAACAATAGAGCATGGAGAGATGTTAACTTCATTTAACTATGGATGTCTCCACTCCTCTTTAAGATTCACATCTAATGGTCAGCATCTCATGGGAAAATACTGTTCTGATTTAAGTTTGACCTGTCTTCCTCACAGGTTTTTCCAGTCACATTCAGTAATAGATATATCTTTCTGTAAGAGTTCTTATGCTAATTATCTACACTATTTGAATAGGAATTAATTTACTACTATATTATATGGTTCTTTAGTGACCTTTTATTTTCTTTACTGCTCTTCGACCCCTAACATATGAAGTTCTTTAAAAAAGTCTCTCTTTTCAAGAAAGTAATTTTATCAAAATTATTTTATAATCCAATATTTAAAAACTTTATTTAAGGTGTATTTCTCTTTATGCATTTTATTTCAATCTTCACAGACATGCAGAACAGTGTATAACATTTACATACGTACATTCTGAAAAGTAATTTTAAATTAACACTTGTTACCTATTCCTGAGCCTGAAGGAACAAAAAAGTGTCTTAATGCTTCTGTGCATTCCTGTTTATATCTCACCCATTCAGTTGACCCACAATCCAACATTAGTGCTAATCATTTCTTGGATATCATTATAGTTTGATCACTTATTAATATCTCCCCAAAAAGTAAGTTGTTTAGTTTTATAAAATGGAGTCAAAATTATACAACTAATGATAAGAAAGGACAGAGCTGACAACTACTAGATGAAGGCCCTCAACAGAAAATAAGTTACACAAGGTCTCTAAAGCATAGTCTGGTTTCTGTTATGGTGAGAGTTTATAGATTTTCTTCTAGGAAAGTCAAAGGCAAGGATGTGAGCATATCTTGAGATTCCATAGTGAAGCTCTTGCAAAAGCTACAGTGTGGGACAGAGATTGCAGATCTGGAAAAGTATAGTTGGAAAGTAACATGATCTGTGTCTGCTATTTCATAAACTCTTCAAATTCTAGGAAGAATACTTCTGTAAATAAATGCATGTTCTTAGCTGCTCCTGGCAGCAATGCATAGAGAAAAAAGGAGGAACATGAGAAACCAGGATAGAGAAAGGCCTGATCTTGGTTGAACAGACAGAAAAATAATATTAAAGGCACAGTGGGAATACTAATGATTAACCTTTTATATATCTTTTTCTTGAATCACATGCTCAGTGTGGATGGGGATATCTTGGGATAGCCCTTTACCTCTTCCTGAGGACTCTTTTTTATTTACTCTACTGTGTTGAGTCTTCTGATTCATGTAGGCTGGGTTTTCTCTTTTTTTGGCCTCATTAGTTATTTTGCTGCCACACATTTCCTAGAACAGAGAATCCAGATTTCTATTAGAATTAGCCAGGGAGATTTTTTAAGTACTGAAGCATGGACACCAATAGCCCACTGCTAAGAGATTTTGATTAGTCATAGCATTAAAAAATCATTTTTTTAAGTTCCCATATTTTAAAATATGAACTCACAATTGGCAATCATTGGTCTAATAATTTCTTGAGAATGTGTATAGAATATAATCTTTTGGGGATTTTGCATATTTGGAAATGTTTATTCTACAAGTATAATTGATTGCTTGTATGGTTGGGTATAGAATTTTCTTTCAGAACTTTCCACTTTCTTCCTTTGTTTCAGTGTTACCTTTAAGAACATCAAAGCATTATGATTCTCTAATCCTTTATATATAATTTATTATTTTAAAATCTCTTGAAGCTCCTGTAATGTTATTTTTTCTCTGGTATTTCACAGTGAGAAACATTAAGTAGATAGATAAATAGATAGATGATAGATAGATAGATAGATGATAGATAGAGAGATAGATGATAGATAGATAGATAGATAGATAGATAGATAGATAGATAGATAGAT
>JAQQAC010006877.1:21667104-21686571 GCA_029783875.1 Phataginus tricuspis
GATAGATAGATAGATAGATAGATAGATAGATAGATAGATAGATAGATAGATAGATAGATGATAGATAGAAATAGATTTTCTATTACTTTACCTTGCCTTCAGTGGACTTTTCAGCTAGTCACACATAGCATTTTAATTTTGATAAATTTTCTATTTCCTTCATGATTTCCTTCTATTAGTTTTCTTCTTTTTGGAACTTCTGTTTTGGGATACTGCCTTGTAATAATTTTTTCTATTTTCCACGAGGTGTTATTTCTTTCTTACTGTCTTGGAGAAATCTTCAGCCTGTATTACAAAACTTCTATTGGAAATGTTCCAGTTTCTGTTATCATGTTTTAGTTTTTGATAGATTTTCTTCCTTTTCAGAATATTCCTTATTATAGGATGTTGTCCTACTTTAAAGAATGTGATATTTTCTTGCATCTCTGTTATATTAGTGAAATATTTCTGCAGCTTTGTTTCCCTAAATAGTCTTGGTTTCTTCTCATTTGCTTTTGTTCCCATTTGTTTGAGTTTTAATTTTTCTTGTCACAAGCAATTTCTCAAAAACACAGTAATATTTTGGTATCTGTCCATGATTAAGAATGGAGGACTAAAATGTGTACTTAGAAACTCAAAGTGCAAGAGTTGGACACTTAACTTCTGAGTTTACTGGAAAGTGATTTCAATGGATTGCTTTTGGGGTATACCAAACACGAATAAGATAAGAAGCCAGTATCTAATTGTTTGCTCGAGTTTCTCAGAAAAGAGTCTTCTAACCTCCTTCTCAAAGTGTTCTGGATTGTAGATGGAAGAGTGTTGAGATTTCTGCATTCAGTGACATTAATTCACTTTATCCTGGTTTTTAGTAAATCACTCATGTACTCCACCCTCTTGACATTCATCATTCCAACACAGTCCCTTTTACCCTCTCTAGAGAATGACTGTAGCTCTTTCTAGGTGGATGAAAGGCACCTGCCATGTGGTTTAAATTTAGAAAGAGTATCTAGGGACATAACTGCTTTTAATATTTTTGTTCAGTCTTCTTTATTTTACCTTTATACCTTTCACTTTCCATTGAAGTAGAACATCGTACTCCCAGTTCTTGGGAATTTTTAAGAATTTTGTCATTTGAATGCTTTGTTCTCAGCTTTCTTGGGTTTGGAAGTCAGATACAGACTCTCACACACTTCCATGCATGTCTTTTTTTCTTTTTTTTTAGTTTTCTATAGTTAACATGGATTTAGTAGGTATTTTGGAGAATACAATTAGATGCATGATTTAATCTGGTATTTTCCCTGTAAGTTAGAATATAATGTTTTAATGTGCAAATATGTCATATTTTATTTAACCAGTCCCATAATACTGGACCTTTTATTATTATTATTATTATTAAGGATTGTACAATTTCTACATACATTTTTTTCTTATTTCACTAGGATTAATGCCTTAAAAGAAAATTACTGTGTTAAATATGCTGATTATTTATAAGCTTTTTTAAACCCAGAGGGTGGCTTTCCAAATAATTTAACCAATTAACATTTTTCCCTACAAATGTAAGTATGGAATCCATTAGTCCTGTTCAGTTATTTTTCCACATGGTGGGATTGTGTTCACCTCTCTGTTAAGTTTCACATAAATGTGTTACTTACTTTGACCTGGTGAAATGTTTGTTTATATCCCAAACAGTAATTCCAGGCTGTATCTTTGAGACACAGTGTGAAATTCATCATATTCTCTTCACTTTGCCTAGGTTGTTGTGAAAGTAAGTGGCAAAATAGAGTTTCTACTGGTCTGTGCATTACTGGACTGCATTTAGCAAACAGCTGGATAATTTGTATTGTGAATGAGAAATCATCATTTATTAATTTGTTGACATTGTTTTCTACAGTAATGAATCATAACCTACCCTGACTGATCCAGTATAAACATGTATCTTCCAAAAATCTTGCCAGAGCAATCTTTAAGCAAAAATACTATATCAGATACAGGCCATGTTTGATTTTAGGTTCCAATATAGCCTTTAAGGTGTATGCATACACTATTTTTCAGCAAAAGATAACTTATTTTGGATGTAAATATTGCCTGCAATTGTAATGCTTTGTCTACAAAATATAGCACTACTCAAATTTTTTAGAAAATGTTCCATTCAGAAGTATTGGGGTTTGTAAAAATTCTCTTGAAAACAATGTGAATGTAAGGTTGATGACAAAAAACTGTTCTTTCAAAAGAAGTCTTCACTTCTTCCTTCAAAACAAAATATCTTAGAAAAATTCAGCAATGTTCAGATATAAAACTGTATTTTTTTAGTTTCATCTTTTCATTGCAAAGAGGGTGGCCATTAACATGTAAGCAAGAGACACTGTGTTAGGCTAACACAGATGGAAGGTAACCCCTTTAACACTTGCCACGTTCTCCTTTAAACCCCTGGGATGGTTGGGGTGGTAGCTAGAATTGCCACAGTCATTCTGTAATCATGAAAAATACACAGAGTAAGGAGTGTGGTACGAGAGGGAGAAGGATTGCTTCAGGATCTCACGTAGAAATATTTCTTGTACTAATCCTGTACATCTCACATTTGGAATTTGTTTGAGGAAGATAAAAGATAAGCTTTATTTTTTGAAGACACTAACTTTTTGCCTCTTTATTATATGTAGCCAAATTTACAAGTTGATATACAAATTTATTCATAATATGAAGCATGTTTTTAAATAATCTTTTAATTAAAATTTCTGTAGTCTATGTTTGTGCTTTTTTCATTTTTTTATATCAGGAGTTATATTTATGCTTTTGTTATTCCTTTATATCATGAGTACTCACGTGTGTGTGTATATATGCATATATATTCATATATGTCACATTCTGTCAATCTCTATAGATACCAAATTTGAATATTTTAGTATTCATTATACTTCTTTCATTAACTCTTTTATTAGGTTTAATTTCTTCCATATGTTGAGCTTCTTAACTCATTTTTATCACATTTTCTGTCCTCAAATACATAGTGATTCTTAACTGTATGGTCAGCTTTGAAGCTAAATCTGTCTGCTCTTCTGCCCTGTTTGCTATCCTAACCAGATATTAAAGAGGCATGAGTGTTGATAAGGGGTGCTCTTTTCATTTTCTTTTGCTGCTGTAAGAAATTACCATAAATTTATCAGCTGCAAATAGCACAAATTTATTATCTCACAAATCTGTTGGTCCAAAAGCCAGTGAGCTTAGGAGGTTTCTCTGCCCCAGTTCTCACAAATCAGTGTGTGAGCAAATCTGTGCTCCTTTCTACAAGCTCTAGGTAAGAACTATTTCCAAGCTTCTTCGGGTTATAGGGAGAATTCAGTACCAATAAATTGTAGGATTAGGTTGCTGATTTTTTTGCTGGCTGTTAATCGAGAGTCGTTGTTAGCTTCCAGATGCCACCTGCACGCTCTGAGAGCCCTTTCTCTACCTGCAGTGCCAGCAATGGCGGACGAAGCCCTTCTCATTCACACACTGAATCTCTCTGACCTTGACTTCTGCTTTTCCTCTCCTGTCATTTTTGTTCTATCTCTCTGACTGGCTCTTCTGCCTTTCTCCCTCTGTCCTTTAGGTCCATGTGATTACATTGAGCTGGCCTCGATAATACATGATCATTTTTCTAGTTTAAGATCGGGTGATGAGCAATCTTCACTCCATCTACAAAGTCTCTTCACAGCATACTACATGACCGTTTGAATAACCAGGGCACAGGAGTCTTGGGGACCATCTTTACGATTCTTCCTATGACAGATACGGCCCACGCATCATTTGGCGGCGCCTCAGCAGCTCCTCTCCTGGATGTCACGCTTCCCTCTGCCCTCCGTGCAGACATGTGGGGTGCGGCTCGCTCCCACACAGAAGCTCTCCCTTTCCGTGGTGCAGCCCCATAGGCAGAGCTCTCCGACTGAAGGTAGATGCACGTATGAACCGTGTAGCTGCTCCTGCTCCGCACACCGATCGGTCACACTGAACGCTGCGCTCCAGCACCTTGAGCATGTCATAGGTCAGCGCCTCTTCTCTTACAGTGTAGTTTCCATTTCAAATATGAGACAACCTGATTTATGTACTGAACAGACTGCTTATGATTTTTTCATTGTATACTTACAGATACTTTCATTTTTTTTGTAAGTTCTGAAATTTGGTATAAAGTTGGATATAGCAGAAGGTACTCCAAATACCACTCTAGAAACTGAAGTTCAATCTATAAAAAGCTAGTAAAAATTTGTAATATTACAGATTGTGGAAATATCTCTTTCCTTATATGAAATATGTATGTACATATGCACATACTTAACAAGAAACACTTTCTGGCTCTATAGTACCTTCAAATAAGAAAAAAAACATTTATTTCATGAAATGTGTCATGACTGATGCCTTATGTTTTAAGTTACTTTTTATTTATGTTTTGTATAGAGTAGTTATAAGCTCTAATTGGCCATTTTATAAAATCCATTATATAGCCACACACTTGTGTGTTGTGTGTGTGTATGAGATATACATGTAAAAATATATCTTATTTTTTAGAAAAAATATAAATTGAAGTTGCAATGTTTTGTTCCTACAGTTCAGCAGCGTTTATAAATGTATGTGTATCTGAGCCTAAACTGGCTTAGGGAAATTTGGACACGAAGTAGAGTCATTGCTATTCACTCTGTGCTTTCAGACCAGCCTAGGTCAGTGAAGACATCTGGTGTTTGAACGTTTGGCAGCTCTCAATAGGCTATGACATATGAAATAGTTTCGTGGTCTGACTTCACTCTTCACTGAATCATTGCAAGGTAGTGATTAGCAGCCTCTGAGGAACTTGGCAAACAGCAAGGGATGCTCCATGTTGGAATTCTTTTCTATCTGAACACACTCTGTTTTTCATACCAGCAGTAAAGTGTATTGGCAAGAAATTCTGTCTATGTCACCCTTTCCTACTGTTCAATAAATAAAAGACTTTAACTGCCAGGGCAGATTATATATTTCAAGAGGTTCAAGTATTTGAAGTATAAAAAAATAATTATACAGTGCTAAGAATGTATAAAATCACAGGAAACATTTTAGAAATGATTAATAATGTCATCCCTCTATTTTCATTAAAGAGAAAAAGTATTTTCCTAGCTGAAAAACCTACAACAATTAGGCATTTAGTAAATATTTATTGTTTGTTAACTGACTCTTAACCTTTACTGGATTCAAATAATTTTCTATTTTAATGAAAAGTAATTATACCAATTGTGTGTGCATTCAGAAGTTTAGAGACGAAGTGGAGCACTAGAATGCATCCCCTACCTTTATGGAGATATAATTGACATATAACATTGTGTAAGTTAAAAGTATACAGTGTGCTTATTTGGTATATTTATATACAGCAAAATAATTACTGCACTAAGGTTAGTGAATACCTCCATCATCTCACATAATTATCATTATGTATGTTTGTGTGTGTGTGAGGAGAACATTTAAGATCTACTATCATATCAATCTTCAAGTGTATAATACAGTATTGTTAACTATAGCCACTCTACTGCATATTAGATCTGCACAACTTACTCATCTGATACCTAGAAGTTTGTACCTTCTGACCAACATGTCCCTATTTCACCCACCTCCAAGTGCCTGGCAACCACCATTCTACTCTGTTTCTGAGTTTGGCTTTTAAAAAATTCCACATATAAGTAAGATCACACTATATCTGTCTTTCTCTAACTTATTTCACTTAGCATAATGCCCTCAAAGGCCATGCATGTTGTTGCAAATGGCATTACTTCCTACCTTCTTATGGATAAATAATAATCTATGTATACATATACCACACATTCTTTATCCATTCATCTGATGATAGACATTTAGATTGTTTCCATATCTTGGCTATTGTGAATAATGCTGTAGTCAACAAGGGGGTGCAGAATAAGGTGATTGCAAATGTCTATGCAGAAAGGCTACTAGATACAACTGGAAATCTTGGTTCAAGGTGTATCTTTGTAAAATAGTGCTTGATCTTGAACAAGCTAACTCTATTATTTTTGAGTTTGAGTTTTATTTTCTTCAAAGAAATTATGAATTCAAACAAGCTTTACTATCATAAACACTCTGTGAAATAATATTGCATAGTATCTGATGCATAAATGCCTTTATTCGCAAATAATTATTAACTATATACTACTATTGCAAGCCAGTTAATGTGTCTTATGCTATTGATTGAAAATGGGATATAGTGTATTTTCCCTCAGAAGCCTGAGTAAAGATCGGTGGTCCCTGTAATGGAAAATGTTCTTGGCCAAGTCATATGCAAGACTCTTATGCTGCAGATGCAGAATACTAAGCTTTCTATCTATATTTTGAAATACAGATTTAGTCTTCAATTATTTGGCCTATATGTTTTATGGTCATCTCTCACCTGCAATAGTATATTATTCCTGAAAAAACTGTGGGTATTTAATGTACAAATTCACAAATTCACTATGGTTTTAATATTGTGATATAATACATCTTTCATAAATCTGATTAAATGAATTAAAAATTTTATTATTTTGTTTAATTATATTTAAGATAACATTCACAAAATGATGTAAAAATTCCTTGCAAAGAAAAATACAGGTAAAGCAGTATTAAGTCAAATAGAAGCATACATAAGAAATGGGTAAAATTGACTTCTTTTATTTTCCTAGTAAAAGATTATAACAAAATAAAAATAATGAGAATCAAACATAATTGAAAAAATCAGATACAAAAGTTTAGAATTATAATTAACTATTAAATATGTATTTTTAAACAGATTTATATTATCAATTATGGAAGGTTTCTCTAAGTCTCAATGTGACTTGGGATAATAGATAATTATAGCATTAAGCCATCATTATTAGCAAAACACTTAAAAATTCTGCCAAACATATGAAGAACAAATGCTACAATTCCTTTTCAGCAAGTCAGTTTATGTTTAACACAATAATCTGTAAAAATATACTAAATTATGAATATTTAGATAGTTCTTCTGAAATTTCTTATTTAAAGGTGAAATGCCAGTATCCAATACCATCAAAGTAACACTTGTTTTCTTGCCGTGGTAAAATAGCTCAAATAAAACATATGAAACAATGTGGGATTGAGATAAAGTACACTGTACTGTCAGAAATACTGTCAGAGGATGCTTGGAAAACATTGCTGAACATCTGAAAACAAACATGTCATAACATATCTCAAAGTGGGGGAAGATTGCTGTAAAATTGGATGAAAGTATAAAAGTTTCTACTGTATCTTATATTGTTGTTTTCACAATGTTGTTTCAAAAAGGAGATGTGTAAAAAAGTACTATTTATTGATCCAGTGAAGAAAGATATATGAGCCAGATATAATCTAAGTTAATATCTTTTCTAAAACATATTTTATATGGAAACATATACATATATATATATGTATGTATATAATTTTAACCATTAATGAAATATTTGGCCAATCTTTCTAAAAATATGGGAAAAAGTCAGTAGTTAACAGTTAAAATAAATTAATGATTTTTTAGACAATAATTAATTCACTGCCTTCTATGTGCCACCTTTCAATGAACTGGAAGCCTGGAGATAAGGCAGGGAGCAAAGTAGATAGCCATTCCTACCTTCATGGGACTTACATTGGGAAGGGAAGGAGAGAAAATATGCCAAAAAATTAATAAAGCATGGAGCATGTCAGAGATGAATGAGTGCCATGGAGAAAATCTAATCAGGAACAAGGACTAGGGAGCATTAGCGGGGGTGAGGACGGAGCCTACTATATTTCAGATAGTGGTTTTTAAATCTATTTTGAGAGTGTTACACTTGAACAAAATCCAAAAAGAAGTGAAGGGACTAATCCTGCATACCTGGCTGCTCTCCAGGTAAGGGAAACAGCAAGCTCAAAGGCTGTGGCTGCCCTGTGCAGGGCATGTTCGACCCAACAAAGTGGCCTGTGCGGCTTCAGAGAAACTGCTGAGGAGGAGAGATTTCACAGGAGGGAGTCCAAGCCTCCAGCATCTCTAGAGCCTTTAGACCCTTCTACAGATTTTGAGATTTTTACTCTGAGTGAGACAGTCATTTGAACGGTTCTTCTCCTGAGCAGAAGAGAAGCATTATCAGACTCAATTTTGAGAAGGATCTCTAGTTTTGGTGTCAAGAATAGACATCAGGTGGGAAAGATGGGAAGTGGAGAGACTGTATGAGAGATAAAGCTGGTCTGGCCCACAGCAGGAATGTCAGAAATAATATGATTCTAAATTATGAATATGTTTTTGACAGAACTTTTTTTCCAATGAGAAAATATGAGACAATGTGAGGTTTATGTGACAATAAAAGAAGTTAAGAATGAATCTATACATTTTGGAGGAATAATCTAAGCAAGCTACTGAAGCCAGGAGGCACCCAGATTGTATGATAACCACGATGTGGTTAATTTTATAAAAGGAAAATTTTCAGTGTGGAGCCTATTTTCTACTTTTTTATGAAATGCAGAGTCTATGAATATATTTTTCACATAAAGTTCACTGGTTATATTATGGAAGAATATTAAGAGAAAGGATCCAATATAATTAGAGGATATATGTTACTTTGCATGTATTGTATGTTTCTTTTGCACAAAGATAACATCCAACTCAGTTCTGAAAATATGTCAGTGATTTGTATACTACCTACAGTGGCTTTGGGGAAAAAATCATACACTTAATCTGTCTCTTCCGGTGAAATGATGTTTCTGCAATATGAAAGAACAGCTACTTCTGTCAGTTTATTCCTTCTAAAGGGAGTACATTTTGACAATTACTGCTTAGAATATTTCTATTGTAATGTAATTTTACTGTTGGAACCCATGTTACTATAGGTTCTAGGTAGTTTCTCTGTAAACATTTCCTTATGATCATTTTTGCCTGAACTATTTTCATATAATTAACCAACTGTAAGACAATTTTGCCATAAAGAATAAAAAAAAAATAACTGACAGTCTGGTTGGATAGTTTATTGGTTTCATCAATGGGTTGATAGTTTGGTTTCATTTCTCCATTGACACAATTCTCCCATTTTTATGTTATATAAATCTCAGCCCTCCTAAGGTTCTGAAGAGTAGTGCAGAGTTTTCAGCCACATTCTCAATAGAACTTTGCAACATCTATCAGCAGACGTGACAATACGCCAAGAATCAATAACAGTGTAGAAGGCTTTCCAAGAGGTAATACAAAGCTCTGTTACCAATAAACATCCTAGTATTTGTAAAGCAATACCTCTTTCAATGAATGAATTTCATTGAATAAAATGTCTGATGCTGAAGAATGAGAAAGATCAACAAGCAAGACAAAAAATGTGTAATACTTTGAATAAAAGACTGAAAGCACATACTTAGCTCCAATCCACAAACTAAAATCAGCTATTTGCGCAATTTATTTCCATGAGTCTACACACATTTTAAATGTATTCAAATATTTTTTATTTTACAATATGTTCTTTTTAATTTTGTTATTAATTTTTCATGTTTCGTTACTCATTTGTTTAAGGAATGTCCCTCTCTATATTTTTTGTGATTTTATCTTTTATGACGAAACTGCCTTACAACTGATTTATTATATATGCAGCAAAAATGCCAGACACAGTTATTGTATTATGTATTAAAGCTCTTCCCACATTAAAAAAAGAAAACAATTTCCTGACACACACACACAGGTGTATAAATATTCATATAGATGTATGTATGAAGCATATTCTCCTTGTTGTAAAAGTACAAATGATTAATATCAGATAATATAAAAGTGATTGCTGAATTAGAAGAAAAATTTTACCTAATTGATACAATTGAAAAGTAAGAATCATGCTTTATTTTTTTAACAGAGGCAAGGATGCACCTTTTTAATTTGGAGATATGTATGTTGGTGAAGTACCTTTTTAAGCTATGACAGTCACTATAATAAAATAACAAAATATAGTGCTCCACTACCACTTATCATAAAGATAAAATAAATATTTGGTATTACCCTGTAACCTCTGAACTTCGGAGTGGCACTCCAGCCATGATCTGTCTTTAGTCCTGTGTCCAACTTTGAGTTCAGGGCATCTGGTTGTCTGAATAGTGCTTCCAGAATATTGTTGTGTTTGCCTTAATGTTAAGCTCAAATAAGCTGTGGTCAGAATACCTGAAAGAACAAAGATCTGAAATTTTCTTAATGCTTTTTGTGCTTGCTTTCTAGTAAACGTTGTGATGTGTCATAAAAAAATGCAGAACACCTATAATCAGACATTAAAAATATGGATGGCCACACAATGTTAAATGAAGATTTACAAAAACAATAAGTTATGTCATAACATTATTTATTATTGTTTTGATAAAAAAAATCCAAAATTTAAATAATTTCATATTTTTTAATTCTTTTGTCAATTTTTGTTTTTATCATACAATGCATTATTACAGAAGTCCATGCGTATAATTTTATCATAAATAGTCATATTAAAAATATGCAGAGGATTTTTAATAATTTATGCATAACCAAACATTTGAGAGGACAATGCACACAGGTAAATAGATTATTTTCTTACCAAAGACACTAGCACAGGTAATTTTATTATAAGACTGTGTCTGTTGTGGATGTGTATTTTTTGAGTATGCATGAGATGTTCAATAGATGTTTTCTAAAAGTATTTGTTTAGATGTTCAGATGAAACAAAACTATATGTAATGAAATTGAATTCTATTAGTCCAATTCCGTTTGTTTGATTAATATTCTACTTTATGATTAGCAGTGGCTTAAATATTATTCTTTTTCCTCATCAACAAGTGTTCTTAATAAAGTTAATAAAAACTAATGTAATCTCTGTCTTTGTTACGTGATTGTCAAGATTTCCAAGTGGGTAGTACTGTTAAATTCTAAGGACGGTTTATTTTGCTCACATCCCTTAATGCTTATTTACATAACTGATGTGAGCATCCTTCATGGAGTTGCTTATGTCAGGCTTGCCTGCTTTTGCACCAACCGCCCCTGTAAACATACCCCACCCTGACAGGCGTGCGGATGAGTCCCCAGACTAGGTCACTCCTTATGTCAGGTCTGTCGGTGGATGTCTGAGTTGGATAACACCACATGTGGACTGTCCCTTTTATATTCGACCCCCGAATGGATGCACTGGACTGTGGATGAGGAACTGGACACACGGCCCCTGTGGCAGGCTCGTCCCAGAGGTCCCTGACACCGGACCGCAGACGTGTGCTCCGAGGCTGGTTCCTGCTCATGTGCCTGCGTTCCTGCTCCATCACGGGCGCGCACTCCGCTGGAACTGTCTCCGCTGCATCGTTTTCCCTTGGGACAGATGGGGCTGATCAGGACAGCCTGGACCCAAACCATCCATCGTGACCGGCATGGAATGTATTGATCCGTGATATGCGTGATTTTTAGACATGCTTAATGCCCCCTTTGAGTGTTGTGTAAAAGGAAATTGTAAAATAAACCGTGTTATTCGTGCAACCATAAGTGTTTTAAGTTCATTATTCCATCGCCCTGAGGATCCATACTTCCTGACCCGCTCACATCAATAACATATTGTAAAGTATGGACCAGGCCCTGACAATAGATTAATAATAATAATAGCAATGCGAAAGCAGACACTGTATGCCTCTATGTGCTGATCCCTGTTTCAGTAGTTTTTAATGTATTATTAACTTGTTTACTTCTACAACTCTCAGGGAAGTGTAATAGAGTAAGAG
Organism: Phataginus tricuspis; assembly: GCA_029783875.1. Taxonomy (NCBI): domain Eukaryota; kingdom Metazoa; phylum Chordata; class Mammalia; order Pholidota; family Manidae; genus Phataginus; species Phataginus tricuspis. The sequence continues at coordinate 21,678,790 of JAQQAC010006877.1, forward strand.
ACTGAAACACAGATTACTTGCCTATGGTCACACTGCACTAAGGAGAAAGAGCTGATATTTGAACTCAGATACACACGTTAAGTGTGGGTCTCTGAGTGTATTTCATTTTGCAAAAATCTATATGATTCCTCTGCATATTATGCTTCCCATAGTCTGGTAAATGTTTCTTTCGAGTGCATCTTGGTTAAGTTTTATCATTTTCTTTAATTTTGTTGCTTGAATACTTTAAATTCTCAAGACCTATTCAATTTCCACTTGAAATGTTGATGAAGTATAACTATAGCTTGGAGGTACTCCTTTTTTTCCCCCATATTGTTTCCAAGTTTAACTATTCTGGAAGTACCAATGTTGGCTTTGAGCTCTGCTTCTACGGTGTTAATGAGTGGTATAATTGCATTTTAAAGAAACATCATTGCTATTTGAAATAATTGCAAAGAGTACCTTAGAGATAGAATTTGCAGAAGGAGAAGGGTGGTGAATGGCTATTACGCACAAACTAATTTCCCAAAACTTCAAGCTTTGATCTAATATTAGACCCTGGAGCTAATTGTCCCAATGGATATTTTTAGAAGAGGTTAAGGATTCCTTCAGTTACTTTCATCAGAAAGTAGGTAATATACCTTTAGAAATTGAGCTACATGCAGTTATTCAATTAAAATAATGGCATTCTGTGTTTTGTCTGTATTGACTATATTCAACAAAAATGTGTTACTTACGAATTATTAAATTCTATTCTTAAAAGAATCAGAGTTCATCCATATCCAGAAGTAATTTAACCATTGACAGTAGAAATGTAGTTATTTTCTTCACGGTTCCAAAGAAAGGCATTAATAATAACATTAACTTACATTGAAGTGCAGATTTCTATTAAGAAACAAAAATGTCTTTGTATTTCCAAGGGTACCCCTCCTTTTTATTTTTAGAGTTATATAAATCTGGCAGTGGAGGGGGTGTGCCCAGATTCATTCATAATATATTGGTTGTGTTATAACACACTTTGTCTATGGAGGTCCAAGGGTACCTTGCAAAAAATAATGTCCCAGGAATTGTCTAGATGCTAACCAGACACTATTATTTTAACACAATACGATTAGTTTCCAAATGTAATTGTTTCCTAAATTCTAATAGGTATGTCTAAGCCCATTACAGTACTGTTTTCACAGACTGTTAAAGTAGAACATAGATGTTTTTTTCATGAGTAAGGTAATAGCAGTAATGACTTTGAGAATCAAAATACTGTTAAATAGATTAATAATTTCAAGTATATTTGTTCCATTAAATTATTAATGAATTCAAAGTTGCAGGGCCTTATTTTATAATCATATTCTGTACTTCAGTTCTGTAATTTTTAAAACATTATAAAAATAACATGTATACACATTTGTTTCATTAACTAATTTATTAAATATACAAATAAATAGATTTACCTACCAAATCGTTTATTTATTTATTTATTCATTAAATATCCAGGTAGATGTACAAGCCATGTCTACTACAAGGGGGAAAAACTCACTCTAGATAGAACTGTTTCTTCAAAACAAAATGCATAGCCATCCAAGTATTATAATTAATAATATATGAATAATTTCCTATCCCCTTTTTGCTATTAAATAATATTCTGGACTAAATCTTATTTCTACATCTTTATACAACTCTGTAAGTATACATATACAGTAAAATGTTAGAAAGTAAGTTTCTGAAATTAAGTTATGTACATATCACTATTTTCCTACATAACCATATCATCCCTCAAATTTTTTACTACTTCATAACATTATAGGTAAAAATATTACATTTGTTGATACTTTAATTTTTTTCTATAATGCATACATAGCACATTTTCATATTATCTAAGATATTTATATTTCTGACTGTTCATACTCTTCACAAATTTTTTTCTATTTGGTTTCTGGCGTTCTTTTAGTTTTTAAAACACGTACTAATTAAAACCAGTATCCTTGTTTGTGACATAATCTTTAAAAATGTATCATTTACTTTTTAATTTTGTGCAAAGTAGAGCAAAATCTTGTTGCATGTTGGTTTTATTTTATGTCTTAGGAGTTTCTGGCTGCCCTGGTAGTGTTTTCCTCCCTCCCTTTTTTTTAATTAAAATATCACACATTCTTATAATGCATTTAATATTTTGTCCTAATATTTAAATTTAGTAGATTTAAATCTTCCAATGAAATGGCTTATCTTCTGTATGCAGAAATTATATTGAATGTTTTATCTTTATTAATTCACTATAAATGTTAGCATAAATTTCCGTATGTTCCATCGTGTTACATTGATCTGTTAATGAACTGTTATGTCCAAATGATTTTAATTATTCTAAATCTAAGTATATTTCAGTGCCTTGTAATATGCCTAATTCATCCTTCATCTTTTCAGAAATTCCTGTCTATCTCTGAATGCTTAATTTCCATATGAATATGCATTCTTTATAACTACCTTTCCCCAAAATTGTATTCTGGAAAATAAGCAAATAAAATTCTACAATCACATGTCTTTTCTGATTGCTATAACCCTCCATTTAACAATATATATTCAACATTATATATTTAGTGAAAGAGAAAAAGAAAAGATACAAACTTACTATATTTGATTTTTTCCCTAAATAAGATGCATTTCTTTTTTCATTTCTTCCATTTTACTTTCATGTCTCTCAGAAGATGTAGCACATAGTTGTCTAGATCAGATCACTCCTCAATATATTTTGCTTTCTCTCCATATTTTGTTTTGTGAGCAGCCAAAGGGACCAAAGCCTCCACCCCTGCTCCCAACTAACTAGAGCACTTTAGGAGTCTCAACCCGAACCTTGAAACCTGATGGAATAAACGAAATACCGCTAATATGCCTGCAGGGGAATGACTTCCGAGTTGGTGCCTGGGATGCTGGCTGGTTCCTAGTGGTAGGGCTGGTGTCCTGCAGTGTTAGGGAAAAATTTACAAGGACAGCCATCTAGTCCAGGTGGCTCCCTTCTGCTTCTCTTCTTAGCAAAGGCAACAGAAACTCCCTTCACTCCCCGCTCTGCCAGGCACTCACTCCCTAAGCTCCCTCCCTAAACTCACTCCCCCTTGCTTGCTTGTTTGCTGTGCATGTAGAACTGTTGCAGATAGGAAGCAGAAAGATAGATATATTCCGCCCCTTGCCTTTGTTCGGGGCTCAGACCTTGGGAGATTACTCCCTTCTGAGCCCGCCAGTGTAAAAATAAAGCCTCAACGCTCCAAGACCTCCGAGTGCCACTTGGTTCTTCTGTCAAGGATCCAGTCCAGGTTTTTCAGGTTTTTTCCATAACAGTAGGAGTCCTGTCTTCTGCTTGGCCCTCCAAGGTCCCTGTAGTTCTTGCCTCTTATCCAAGCCCAGCAATTCAGTTTCCTGTTGAAACACCCAGCACACTTTCATTAACCTCGTTTTTTGCTTACAATCATTAATGTCAGCTCCTCCAAGAAGCAATCTGCTTGTGTCCCAGAGACTCTTCCAGACCTTGGCATAAATATGGAAAAGGGGATGGGAACATTGTCCTCTTTCAGCCAGATCTGTCAAAAGAGTACTCTCTCAGGGCTCATCAGCCAATGAGATCTGAGAAAAAGATTTAGTCATAAAATATATGAAAAGAGCCATCTGGCCAACTGACAGACAACTCTTTGCATGATGGGCCCAGGCTTTTGGGGTATCATGGGGAATCTGAACCAGAAACCACTATATGTAGCTATGCTTCCTGCGAAGAACGTACTGTAGCCTACTAACCAAGGAGCAGGCATAGAATGGCACCCTTCATAATAGGTCACTATCTATAATGATTGTCAGGGACTCTCAGGGACAATAATGTTTTTATCAGCATAATGCCATGGTCTGCGGGTTTAAGATCTTCAGCCTGAGAAAGTTAATGGTTCCAGAAAACTATAAGCTGAATCTGCTGCCAGTTCACTTGAGGCTCTTTATTTTCATCGGTAAACAGGCAAAATCAGAGGAGTGTTTTGGTGGAAATTAATGCTCTTGGTCATCAAGAAGATACATCTGGATCCCGTGCAGGGACACTCCTGTTGTCATTATGTCCAATGACAAATATTAATGCAACCCAAGGGCACCCACAAAGGCATCACCACTGTGTACACTTATCCTCAGAAACGAAGGTGTGACTCACCCCAATGGACAAAGAGCCCCTGTCAGCTTATCAGCAGAACCGCAGACTAAATGTACAGGTAGTAGAAGAGGTTGGTCCCAAACATAACTTCTGCCATTTACTAATTGCAGAAAAAGAGATTTTCCTTCGTGTGATCCCATCTTTCATTCCTGTTTATCCCTTCTCTCTGACAATTGCATCTTGAAAGTGGTAGTAGTGGTTAACTTTGCCATTAGATGCTCTGTGCAATATTAAGAGAGGAACATAACAAAATTAGAAATGGAAAAATTATCTCCCAGAAATAATGGTACTGGGGAAGATACAGTAAATGAAGAGATTTAAGGTTGTATTCCTTTGGGAAAGTGGGGATGCCTTTATGTTTTAACTGTAAAATTAAAAGTTGCATTATGTAAGCAGGAACATTTTTAGAAGTGTAACTATGGAAAGAAGGGTGAGTTTCATTGGTAGGAAACCAAGAGGATTCTCAGGACATTTTCACTCTTCATCATCCAACATCCACTTTCTCCTTTCGGAGGTGACCAGCTGTGTGTCGCCTGGTGGGAGACATTGTTCCCCTTTCCTTATGGAAGGTGAATATCCCAGATATTTCTCTTTCACCTTCATGGAAAATGCAACATCTGCGTCTTGCCCAAACATAAACTACTGCCTTATATTTTAAACCTGGTGCTAGCAGTGCAGTTGGAGAAAGACAGTGAAAATTTGTTTTTACAATCGCTACAGTAAAGGTGTCCAGTGGCGACAACCACCTTATCCAACAGAGACAACTGCAGCGTCTAGTGATGGCTCAACACCCTTTCCTGACGATTTATATTAAAGATTCTATGTGCATTTGTTCTTTGGTCCAACAGAACTGTTTTAGTTTCTGACTTTTTGCCCAGGCAAAGGCTTCCAACATTAAACACGATCAGTAAGGCTCTGGCATCTGCCCAGTGAATACCCTTTTTATTTAAGTGAGCAGACATTTACCTCCCTGGAAAGCAAAACCCCTAAGTATCTAATATTTAAGAAAGAATACAATTGGCAGACATAGGGTGGGAGGGTCGGGGGGGGACTGTACAGCTCAGAGAAGACAAGTAGTGATTCTCATCTCACTACACTGATGGACAGTGACTGTAATAGGGTTGGTGGGGGGGACCTGATGAAGGGGGTAGTTTAATCATCACAATATTGCTCATGTAATTGTAAGTTAATGATACTAAAATAAAATAAATTGTAAAAAAATATATATATACATAAAAAAACAAAACAAAACAAATAAAATGTGGATTTGCTAAAAAATTAAAAATTAACAAATTGGGAAAAAAAAGAAAGAAGACTCTGAATTTGAATTATAATCACACGGTACTGTGTATAATCTTTGAATTTCTTTCTTTTTTTTTAAACTTCTAGCTTGCTTTAGTAAAGGAAATATTATCTTCCATTAGATGTTCTATGTGCTTATTTTATATGTGGAATCCAATTATTTATCTATTCATTTTGTCTATTTTTTATATTCATTTTCTAATGAGCCACCATAAAAAATTACTTTGTTATTTCAAGTTTTTAAGTACATTTTCTGAAGTGGTTTAGGTATACAATAATATCATCTAAAAGAATGATCATTTTGCTTCTTTGTCTTTAACTAATTGGATGGTACTTCTAGAACATAGTTAAATATTATTAATGGACAATCATACTGTTCTTAAAATTTATGCTTCATATGCTCCAACATTATGTGTGATATATCTTATGAAAAATATTGTAATTTACATTGAGACATAGTGTTTCCTTCCTATTTTATTAAGAGTTTTTATCAGAAATGTATGCTGCATATTTTATCAAACGACTTTTTGGCACTTGTTGAGGTGATCATATTTTTTTTTTCCCAATGACTTCTAACATTGTGAATTTATTATAAAGATGGTCTGACAGTGAGCTACTGTTGAATTCCTGGAATGAATTCTATTTGATTCCATTAATTATTAGTCTCATAATAGGTAGATGGAATTCATTTGATTATATTTTATTTCAAAATACTTTGTAATCTCATTATATAAGACTGAATAATTATTTCCATTTTATTATTTTATGAATTGCTATCAAGTTGGCTCTCCATGTTCATGAAAAATGCAGAAGATATTAAATGCTTGAAGGTCTATAAGAATTGTGAATTATCTTAGACATGGAGTAAATATGTCTCTGTGCATATGTAAGTAAAGGACAAGAAATGACTGAGGAAAGGCATGTGGCAGCTTGCTGCCACTTTCTTGATTCCTTCAAATGTTATAATAATTATTTTCTATGACATCTAGTTTGAATAACAAATTATATTTTTCTAGAAAATCACCATTTTCATCTAGTTTTTTTAATCAATTTGAATATAACAATTCTCTTGCAATTTTTAAAATGTCACATACATATGCAATTTTTTCACTTTTCATTCTTATTTTTACAAAGTAGTTTCATATTAATTTTTCTTGATTGATTTATCTAACAGTTCCTGTTTTCTTGATTTTTTTTTAGAACACACACATATTTAATTCTTTTCTATGTTTTACTAACGTCTGCTTTTTTCTTTTTTTAAGGTTTTTCTGCTTTTATGTTTCTCCACTTGATTTTTACAAATTTTTGGAAAATATGCTTAAGACCTTCATTGTATTCCTCCTTGTCTTATATTACATAACTTAAAATTAATTTTTTTCTTAGTCATTTTATTAGTCAGGTTCTCCAGAAAAACAGAATCTATATTTTATTAAAAATGATTATTATCTAAAACTTATATTATAAATAATATAAAACAAGGAATTGGCTCAAACAGTTTTGGGGGGCTGGCAAGTCCAAATTTGCAGGTTGGAGGATGGACCCACATAGATGGCTGAAAATCTTGCTCTATAATGTGGGGAACAACTCAGAAAGAATTCCATATTAATATTAATGTCCTGTTACATGCATTTTATATATATATGTATATAATTTAATGTACAATTAAATGTATTATTTTTATAGTTACTGTTATAAATTTACATATATTTACTCCTCTATGTTTTAACTTACAATTTTCTGGTATTTACGATTATACTCTCATTATGGGGTAGTAAGGAATTTGGCAGATTTAGAATGCTACCTATATATTCTTCTCCTAATACTCCTTTTGAATCATTATTTTAGTAAATACAGATTTAACAGTGGTTGAATAATTGATTTGTCAGTATTAAGTATTATGTATTTGAATTCATACTAAAGATGATGAGTAAAACTGAAATTTCACTTTCTCACACCTTTTCTGCTCGATGGTTTGTTGATTTTAGTCATTTTTGTTACTTCCACCTTATTGTGGTTCATTTTATTTAAAATGTATTTCATGAAATGATTCCCAGATAATAGTAATGTTCACCACTGTAACTTTCCTTAAGCGAGTTAATTTTTCTCTTGGTTGCTGGACTTGGGCACCATTTTTTCTTAAGGGAAAAAGAAAAATGTATGGCTTTCAAAAGTATTTATCTTCTGCTACCACCATTTTCCAAATAGTTTCATTGTGGCTGGGAAGAAAGAATTTCACTATCATTGAGTTTTCTACAAGTCACTTCCATCCTAATTTCCCACCATCACACACACACACACACACACACACACACACACACACACACACACACACA
>JAQQAC010006877.1:21686581-21747004 GCA_029783875.1 Phataginus tricuspis
ACACACACACACACACACACACACACACACACACACACACACACACATTCCTTCATAAATTGATTTTTTTTGTGATGCCCCTATATTCATTCTTGCAGTTCAGAATTCATGAACATGTCTTTATGTCAGTTCAGTTATTTTTTCCTCCACTTTCATACATACAAATTACACGTGCTTGGGCCTTTCCTGTTTTTAATATATCTCTTTTATTTTATAACTATAACCTTATATACTTTTCTATTTCATTTTACTTCATGTAAGCTTATTCTCTATGTGCCTGCTCCTTTTTTTTTGAAGTATAGTTGATATACAATATTATATTGGTCTCAAGTCTGTAACACAGTGGTTCAACAGTTACCCATGTTATTAAACCCTCACCCCCATAGGGCAGTTACTATCTGTCAGCATAGGAAAATGTTACAGAATCATTGGCTGTATTCTCCATGCTGTATTACCATCCCCATGACCAACATATTATGACTGAGAATTTTTGTGCCTCTGACCTCCTCACCCACCCACCCCAACCCTTCCTCCATGGTAACCACCAGTCGCTTCTCAGTGTGTATGAGTCTACTGCTATTTTGTTTTTGTTTTGTTTTATTTTTAGATTCCACCAGTAAGTGAAATCATATGGTATGTGTCTTTCTCTGCCTGGCTTATTTCATTTAGCATAATACCCTCTAGGGCCATCCATGTTGCTCCAAGTGGCAAGATATCTTTCTTTTTTTATGGCTGATAATATTCTCTTTTGTACATGTACCACATCTTTCTTATCCATTCATCTGTTGATGGACAATTTAGTTGCTTCCATATCTTGGCTATTGTAAATAATGTGGCAATAAAAATAGGGGTGCATGTATCTTTTTGAATGAGGGATTTTGTTTTCTTTGGGTAAATTCCTAGTAGTGAGTTACTGGGTCATATGGTATTTCTAGTTTTAGTTTTCTGAGGAACCTCCATACTGCTTTCTACAGTGGCCGCACCAATTGGCATTCCCACCAACAGTGGAGGAGGGTTCCCTTTTCTGCACATCCTCGCCAACACTTGTTATTTCTGTTCTTTTGGATAGTGGCCATTCTGACTGGTGTGAGGTGATGGTAGCATATCTCACTGTGGTTTTTATTTTAATTTCTCTGATGATTAGCAGTGTGGAACATCTTTTCATGTGGCTGTTTGCCATCTGTATTTCTTCTTTGGAGAAATGTCTGTTCAGGTCCTCCACCTATTTACTAGCATTATTTGTGGGGTTTTTTTTTTTTGATGTTGAGTCCTGATTCTTTATTTTAAATAAAAAATATATTACTTTTCTGGTGCTTCAAATATTGCCTTTACACACTGAGTAGTTTTTTCTTCCATTATTATCCGGTGCTATATTGGCTTGTGTTTTTCATATTTTATTACTTATTGTTTTACTTTTTGACCTTTTATTTGAGCTCTAGTTTTTATTTCTAATTTTTTATATTATTCATCACTGTACATTTTTAAAAATTTTTTATTAAGTTATTATTGAGGTATATACACTCTCATGAAGGTTTCACATGAAAAAACAATGTGGTGACTACTTTTACCCATATTATCAAGTCCACAACCATACCCCAATGCAGTCACTGTCTTCAATGTAGTAGGAGACCACAGATTCACTGTTTGCCTTCTCTGGGCTACACTGTTTTCCCTGTGACCCCCACACCATGTGTATTAAACATAATACCCCTCAATCCCCTTCTCCCACCCTCCCCACCTGCCTTCCCACACTCCTCCCTTTGGTAACCGCTAGTCCCTTCTTGGAGTCTGTGAGTCTGCTGCTGTCTTGTTCCTTCAGTTTTTTTCTTTGTTCTTATACTCCACATATGAGTGAAATCATTTCATACTTGTCTTTTTCGGCTTGGCTTATTTCACTGAGCATAATACCCTCGAGCTCCATCCATGTTGTTGCAAATGATAGGATTTGGTTTCTTCTTATGGCTGAATAATATTCCATTGTGTATATGTACCACATCTTCTTAATCCATTCATCTACTGATGGACACTTAGGTTGCTTCCATTCCTTGGCTAGTGTAAATAGTGCTGCAATAAACATAGGGGGCATCTGTCGTTTTGACTCTGAGGAGTTGTATTATTTGGGTAAATTCCAAGGAGTGCGAATCCCAGGTCAAATGGTATTTCTATTTTGAGTTTTTTGAGGAACCTCCATACTGCTTTCCACAATGGTTGAACTTATTTACATTCCCACCAGCAGTGTAGGAGGGGTCCCCTTTCTCCACATCCTCGCCAGCATTTGTTGTTCTTAGTCTTTTGGATGGTGGCCATCCTTACTGGTGTTATCACTGTGCATTTATACAAGCCTTTTGTGTCTTAATTTAATTTTCTGATATTATATAGGGGTAGGTTCTTGAATACTTTTACTTACTATTATGAGTGATTTGAAGAATAGGTATTGGAGTTGGAATGGTGTAAAAGAAAGAAACAAACTTGTGACCTGAGATGCTAGAAAAACTGAATACAAGTGATTTTCTTAGAACTTTTTTCAAAACTCTTTCTGACTATGTAGTCTGCCCTGATAACACATCTGTTATCATGGCTCTCAGCATTTGGTATTTTGCCTATCAGAAAAATCAACAAAGCTCTGCATGTCCTGTGTTTTCTGTTTATTGCTGCTTTTGCCTTTGAGTGGCAATCGAGCTTTATTTATTTTTTCTTCTTCAGCTGGCTGTAATTGGCGGCTGCTGCTGTCTTCTCTGCACTGTCACCTGCCATACTGAGAGGCTGCTTCTTGTAAAGATGATGTGCTACATGACCCCTTATCTGATTGAACCAAACTCTTTCTCACACTTTACCTTTAAAAATAAAGGCCAACATTATTGATTTGTGGAAAATTTCTCATCTGTCCAAGATCTCAGGGACTTGTTTCTTTGCTCAACATCATCTCTGACTGCATCTATATATCTTTAAATTAAGTTTGGATAATAATTCACAGCTATTGTACATTCTGATTTCACTTACAGTTATTTTTCTCTGCTTTTACATTCTCTGTGTTTTGAAATAAAAGTGCCAAGCAGTGTGTCAATGAGCGAAATTTCTTAATAAGGCCCGTTACAATCTCATCTCGTTATTTGTGTGGCACAGTGTAAAAAATTTTAAAATGGAAGGAAAACTTTTTAAAGCTCAAATATTTTGCAATAAAATAAGGATCCTCTTTTCAGAAGAGAGAAATTCCTTATCTGCAAACATAGGTTCCATAAGGACAATGATTGAATCTACTCTATTCACTGCTTTAGCCTCACACCAAAAAATAAGACTTCAACAAAGTTCTATTTAATGGATAAATGCATTTGTTTTAGCTTTTTCAAGAATAATTTGTAACCCTTTAGCATATCATAAAATAATGGTTTAAGCGTTATGGAGTCTGCCATTTACTGAATAATAATGTCATAATTTCATATGACCCTCAAAAGGAGTTTCTAGAAAAGTGATACATGGTAAATAATCAGATAGTTTCTAAAAGATATACACTGGCCCAACATCCATTATGTGCTGGAGTTTTCACTCTAGTTAGCATTCTCCTTAAGCCTTTCTGGAAATAACCAGAGGTTCAGGGAAAGTATTGTGTTCTTTATTTACAGTCAGTTTATAAGTGTGTGAGTGTCTGTTGACCATTCATTAAACATCTTGCACCACTGAATCACTGCATCAAAGTGTACTTGAAAAATCACTTCAGGTATGTCTGTTTATCATTGCAATAATTTGGGGCAATATATATTAAACACTTCTTACCAGTTGATAGATATGTGTTCAAGCAAATAAAACATTCTTTTAAATTAGAAATTCCTCAGATTTCTGACCATACATACAAAGTTACCTGCAGGAGTGGTTTCCTGTGCAATTCTCTCTATGGCTTGCAGATGACCGCCTTTTGCTATCTCTTCGCGTGGTTGTCCCTCTATGAATGAATGCATCGGTGTCTCTCTCTATGTCTTAATTTCCTCTTCTTATTAAAGACACTAATCATATTGGATTAAGGCCAACACTAATGGCATCATTTTAATTTAACTACTGCTTTAAAGGCTTTATCTCCAAATATAATTACATCTAAAATACTGGGTGTTAAGAGCTTCAACATATGACTTTGGAGGGAGTAGGGTGACACAATTCAGTACATAACAGTGGATAAGATATTTATTAGGGAATGTTCTTGAAATTAGCATCTGTAGAAGGGAAGGGAAAGAGTAGAACTGAACAGAGAGAAAATATGAGTTACTGCATTGCAGACCTGAATGATAGTCCTGGACTAACCCACTAGGAGCCTTAAAGAATTTATGTTTCACCCGTCAGAATTGTTGTGTATTGGGTCAAAATGACTGGCCTCAGTAAATTTAGGAAGGTTAATATTCTGTCAATCAGGTTTTTAGACCACAGAAGTATGAAACTAAAATAAATTATCCAACAAAAACAAAAACAAAAAAAAACCATGGATGGTACAATATTAAAAGATCCATCAGCATCATACAACACATCAACAAAAAGAAGGACAAAATTCACACAATCATCTCAATAGACACTTAAAAAGCATTTGACAAAATTCAACATCCATTCACAATAAAAATTCAACAAAATGGGTATAGAGGGCAGGTACCTCAAAATAATAAAGACCATATACGACAAGCCCAGAGCCAATATTATACTTAACAGCAAAAAGCTGAAAGCTTTTCCTCTAAGATTGGGAACAAACAAGGATGCCCACTCTCCCCACTTTTATTCAAAATAGTACTGAAGATCCTAGCCATGGAAATCAGACAACACAAAGATATAAAAGGCATCCAGATTGGTAAGGAAGAAGTTAAATTTTCTCTGTTTACAGATGACATAGTCTTGTACATAAAAAAACCCTAAAGAATATACCCCAAGACCACTAATAACCGAATGAAACAAAGTTGCAGAATACAAATTTAAAACACAGAAGTATGTGGCATTCCAATGTACTAAAGATGAACAAGCAGAAAGAGAAATCAGGAAAAACAGCTCCATTTACAATTGCATCAAAAAGAATAAAATACCTAGGAATAAATCTAATCAAGGAGGTGAAAGACCTATAGTCTGAAAACTACAAGACACTCATGAAAGAAATTAAGACACCAATAAATGGAAATACATTCCATGCTTATGGATAGAAAGAATTAACATTATTAAAATTGCCATCCTGCCTAAAGCAATCTACAGATTCAATGCAATCCCTATTAAAATATCAACAACATTATTCAATGAACTAGAACAAATAATTCTAAAATTTATGTAGAACCACAAAAGATCCTGAAAAGCCAAAGCAATCCTGAGAAGGAAGAACAAAGCTGGGGGAATTACACTCCCCAGCTTCAAGCTCTACTACAAAGACACAGTAATCAAAACAGTTTGGTACTGGCACAAGAACAGACCAGTGGAACAGAATAGGGAGCGAAGATGTAAACCCACAAATACGGACAATTAATATACGATAAAGGAGCCTTGGATATACAATGGGGAGATGACAGCCTCTTCAACAGCTGGTGTTGGCAAAACTGGACAGCTACATGCAAGAGAATGAAACTGGATTATTGTCTAACTACACACACTAAAGTAAACTCAAAATGGATCTAAGACTTAAATGTAAGTCATGAAACCGCAAACCTTATAGAAGAAAACATAGGCAAACATGAACAACTTTTTCCTGAACATATCTCCCCGGGCAAGAGAAACAAAAGCAAAAATGATCAAGTGGGACTATATCAAGTTGAAAAGCTTCTGTACAGCAAAGGACACCATCAGTAGAACAAAAAGACATCCTACAGTATGGGAGAATATATTCATAAATGATATATCCGATAAGGGGTTGACATCCAAAATATATGAAAAGCTCACAAAATTCAACACACAAAAAGCAAAAAACTCAATTAAAAAATGGATGGAGGATCTAAATAGACACTTCTCCAAAGAAGTTCAGATGGCCAACAGACACATGAAAAGATGCTCCACATTGCTAATTATCAGGGTAATGCAATTAAAACCACAGTGAGATACCACCTCATACCAGTTAGGATGGCCAACATCCAAAAGACAAGAAACAACAAATACTGATGAGGATGTGGAGAAAGGGGAACCCTCCTACACTGCTGGTGGGAATGTAAATTAGTTTAACCATTCTGGAAAGCAGTATGGAGGTCGCTCAAAAAACTAAAAATACAAATACCATTTGATCTAGTACTTCCACTCCTAGGAATTCACTGGAAGAAAACAAGGTCCCTGATTCAAGAAGACATATACACCCTTAAGTTTATCACAGCACTATTTACAATAGCTAAAATATGGAAGCAACCAAAGTGTCCATTGTTAGATTACTGGATAAATAAGAGGTGGTACATATCCACAATGGAATATTATTCAGCTATACAAAAAAAACAAATACTATAATTGCAACAGCATGGTTGGAGCTAGAGGGTGTTATGCTCAGTGAAATAAGCCAGGCAGAGAAAGACAAGTATGAAATAATGTCCCTCATTTGTCGAGTATAACAATGAAGCAAAACTGAAGGAACTAAACAGCAGCAGACTCAGAGACTCCAAGAAGAGACTAGTGGTTACCAAAAGGGAAGGATGGGGGAGGGTCTGTGGGAGGGAGGGAGAAGGGGATTAATGGGTATTATGATTACACACATAATACAGGTAGGGAAAGAATTTACAGCACAGATAAGACAAGTAATACCTCTATAGCATCTTACTACGCTGATGGACAGTGATTGCAATGTGTTGGGTAGGGGGACTTGATAATATTGGTGAATGTTGAAACCACAATATTGCTCATGTGAAACCTTCATAAGATTGTATATCAATTATACTTAACTAAAAAAATATATTGCTTACAAAGACATTTCTAGCATAGCAATAGTATTGGTACTAGAAAGAATCAAAATCAAGATTTAATTTAAAAAATACATGTTTTTCATCAGGTAATCATTATAGGTACAGGCAAAGAGTTCTCTTCTATGACACATTACTCATAAATGCAGAAATAGAGCCTCAAATAGCATGAAAATTTTCTTTTCTTATCCCCATAAATCATTTCTTATTATCTCTTGGCAATTCTTGTAAGACCACTCAGCATTAAGTTCTCAGTTATGAAAACAGCAGGGACTTTGCTTGGAATTCCCAGCACATAATTAATGGGTCAGTTATAAACACAAGGTAGACTCAGTTTGTATTATCTAAGATGTTTTGGAATTGCAGGTGTTTTACGACTTCCTAACATCTCTGATCATTCCGACTTGATGCTTTAATGCCTGAAACATATAATGACAGTTCCTGTTGTGAAAATGCTGCAGAGACATGAGAAAGCAAAGGCATGTTTGCAAAGAGAGCAGAAAATGGTGAAAAAGTCAGTGTATTTCTGAATAATTTGCCTAGACTATGATTTTGTAGCAAGATGAACAAACTGGGAGTTCTGAAGTGAGTTTTATTTTCTTATCCTGTAATTAATAAAGAAAAGAGTTAAATTGCCTCTTTCAATGTCAGATTTCTAATGATGTATATTTTGAAATTATGGCGGACGAGGCAAGATGTTCAGTTCCATTGTCATAAATTGAACATGCAATAGTGGTGAATTTGATTAGCGTAGTCATGAGAGGATGTGCTTTGTACTGTCATACTCCTCAGGCTATTCATTCTTTCATACTATTTCCTTATTTTCTCTCTTTTTAAATTTTGTCCAACAATATCTCCATTTCATTGTTTAACCTACTTTTTAGAAATATATTGTTGGAAGCGTCTCTCTATTCTGTCACCCAAAGAAATGCTAATTAGAGAAGATGATCATAAGTTTATAGGTATACAAATGCATATAAGGAGTTATTCAGACAGTAAAATTTGACATTTTCCATAGCAGTTTATATAAGCCTTAACTCTAAATCATTTTGTGTCTCTGTCTATATAGTGAAACGTATTACAAGCATGGAGTTGAATTCTTTCAAAGCCAAGGACACAGGACATTAGGTCCTGGTAAACTTTCATAAACATAAATGTGAAACTTAACTATACTTGATAAATTATTTAATTATGGTTTGTGGACATATTTTGTAGGCTTGGATTAGACATAATAGTGATAAATTTACACTGACTTCACAAACATAAAATATAATAACTAATAAGTTTACAAAATGGTAATGAATGACCTACTGGTTTTTTTGTTGTGGATGGGTTAAGATATAAAAGTGAATACAGAAATTATAACTTTAAAGATTTCATAAATAGCACTAAGATATCCTTTCACTTTAAACTAGATGTAGTAAAATACACCATTTATGTAAAAGTGCAAAATGTTCACCATACCAAGAATAAACCTGGCATAGAAATTTGATCCTGAGTGAGTTATCGTCTACCAACATAACTTTCAGATAGAAACAAACTCTGTGTGAAGGTGTCCTTCCTTGTTCCATTATAATGTTCTCCTATATCCTATGATATTTCGCTATGTGAGGAACACTTGTTTCCTTAATGGCATCTTGTCTATAAATGTGAAAAAATCCAAGGCCCATTGTAGTGCATTTTGTGTACGTCAAAGATTTAATAATGAATTATCTTCTTAATCTTTGCCTGACATTGCAAGTGTTGAAAACTATACTATTTTGATTAAGTATTCTACATATTGTCTTGGGAATTTAAATTTTTCTAACTGAGCAAGGATAAATAAGAGAGAGAAAAATATAATCTTTACCAACATGTAGCCAAGGTCTAAAGTATGGATTTGAGAAATAATTAAGAGCTACAGCTTCAGGTGTACCTTGGACATTAAACCTGACTGAAGGAATAACCAAACCCCTTTGGTTTCCTGCTTGGTTGCCTGAGACACTAATTCTCGGCTCCAAAGATTTTACACTCCAGTGGCTTTGGCACCTTAGTATAATCAATTGCTGTGAACTTTCTCTGCATTTTACAGATACACTGTAGGGAGTGGAGCATTCAGAAAGGATGAAAAGCTGTAAAAGCTCTAGCCGACTTCATAGCTACTATTTAGATCTCAAGCAACTCCTACAAGTTCTGTTTTAAGCAGAATTCAAAAGGAATGCATATTTGCCTTCTAGGGATTCCCCATTCCTGCCCCAACTCTGTTCTATTAATATAGGTTCACCGCTTCTTGTACGTTCAGACATTGTTAAAGATGTCAAGTAGCTCCTGGATTCTTCAATGTTGGCAAATGTAATTTAATTAAATGTGATAAAATGGATTAAGATTTACATTAAAAAAAGAACATGAAAATCCAATTCCCCACAAACTATTCTAAATTAGTTTAGATGAAGATAGTCAAACAAATATATCACTATTATTTTCAAACAACTTCATACTTCACCAATTTCAAATTCTTAAGTGATTTTAAGCATGATCATATTCTTAAGCATTTACATATTACATGATAGGTTTCTGAAGTTAATTCATACTTGTGGTAAATGAAAATAAATGTGTTTATTTTTGCTTTCTTGAGCACTTTAATGATTTTAAGCTATAAATAAACTATTTATTATATTCAGTAAGTATGCAAAGAAATGATTTATACTACCAAATTATACAATTACAGACTTTTCAGTAGAATTAACTGTAGAATTATTAGGAGTGATTGAACAGTTCAGGAATGTGCTATATACATGCTTTTTTAAAGTATGTACAGTGCATAGTTAAAACAACTAAAAAGAAAATAATAAGAAAAAGAATTCCTTTTATTTTACCAATAATATACATTAATATTTAAGGAATGCAAAAATATAGTTGACGTAAACTAGAATTTTACCAAAAAGAAGAGTAGAATACCCAAGTGAATGAAGTGACTTACTGTTCTGCTGAATAGAAGAATATTACCCTAAGTTATATCCAATGTAATCTAAAACTCCCAAATATGTTTCAGTGAATCTTTGAAAGATGATTTTAAAATCCATGTGAGACATAAAGTCTCAATATTCAAGAACATTTTAAAAGAATACAATGAAAAAAGATAATCTACAATATAAAAAATGTGTATTATGAAATCATAAGCATTAAAATGTCATAAAATTGCTTAATACATATACAAATATAACTGAAAAGAAATAGGGCAAAACAAGTTTATTCATATGGATTTTTCAGGCTGATATTTCCATTTAGTAAAGAAAGAATGCGCTGATTTGTTATTCTTAAATTAGATACCACCCTTTTATTATACACACAAAAAAAATTCCGTGTTCACTAAAAAGCTAATAATTTTTCTATAGGAAAATATGGGTAAAAGTTTCTAATTATGAGTTAAGGAAATCCTTCTTGAGCAAATACCAAAAAGCAAATCTTAAAAGTATGCACACTTTTAAGAATTTCTAATAACAATTTAAAGGACATGTGATAAACTTTCAGAATTCTAGTATATAAGACAAAAGAATAACAAACCCAGATAATATAAAAAACACCATCAATCAAATAGAAGACAAAGCATTAAAAATTTGACAAAGAATATGAATGGCAATCTATCTGCAGAAAAATAAATAGAAATGGTTAATAAATTTATTAAAAGCAGTATAGCCTCACTGGCATTCAGGGAAACACCCATTAAAAGAGTGAAATATAATTATTTTTGCTGAAAGATCAGCAATATTTTTAAAGATTTAGCAATCTGTGTTGGCAAGATTGCAAAGACCTAGGTAGTCTAAGAATTGCAAGAATGTAAATTATCACACTCTTTTGGGAGGATTACTTAGTGGTGTCTAATTTTTTTTGCATCTTTTTTTTTTTATAAAAATTAAAAATTTTTGTTTTCTAGAAGCTTTAGATTTATAGAAAAGTTGTGATGACAATAGAGTTCCCACTATTTTGTATGCAGTTTACCCTATCACTAACATGTTTCACTGGTATATTACATTTGTCTCTTCTAAGCCAATATTGACACATTATTATTAACTGAAATCCATATCTTATTCAAAATTTATTAGTTTTTACCAAATGTACCTTTTGCTTTTCCAGTAACCCATACATAATACATTACATTTAGTCATTATGTTTCATTAGAATTCTCTAGAATTTTGCTTAAACTTTACTGTTTTTGATATACCTAAGAGTTTTAAGAAAGAGTTGTCGGGTGTTGTACAATGTCCTACATTGAGGTTTGGCGGACGTGTTTTATAATTAGACTAGTGTTATGGGTTTGGAGTTATGACGGAGGTAGAATGCCATTCTCATCACATTATTTCCAGGACGCCTGCTAATGAAATGATTATTGCCACTGATGCTGACCTTGATCGGCTGACTTAGGCATTTTTGTCAGGTTTCTCCGCTGTAAAGTTACTCCTTTGTCTCCTTTAGTTTTTAGAAGAAAGTCACTGTACACAGCACACACTTAATGTATGGAAAGTATTGTTCCTTCCTCTCAAGAATCTATACAATTTATTAGGACCTTTTTGGTGTGAGAAATTTGTCTACTGTACTCTATTTTTCCAATCATTTATATATGTCAATACTATGTAATTTTTATAATTTCTCAAATTCTTCTAACAATAGGGAAGTTTTTCATTTGGCTTCTGTGTCCTTTGTCATATACCCATTATTGCAGATTTTTTTGAGCACTTTCTTATGGCCTATATATATATATGATACTTATATATCCCTTTTTGCCTCCTTTGAATCAGCCATTCCTCCAAGAAATTCTGGTTTCTTTTACTGGGAAAGATATTAGAAAGCAAGACCTGGGCTCAAACTAGTTTTTAGGTGGGTGTCCTTGTTACTAGACCCTTTCAGCTGACAGAGCAAAAGAATGTGTATTTACTAACTAACCCATATCTATGTACATACCTATGAATATTTCTATATTTGTACATCTGTATGTATCTTAAGTTAAAGACAAGGTTTACTGATGTCTTTATCATCATAAACCAGTACCACATGGATTATTCCAGCTTTCCACCATCTGGTCAGCAGCTTGCAATTCCAACAGTAAAATATCTAGCCCCGTTCATATTTCACATTCTTCTTAATTATTCCATTTCAATATACATGTATAGTGCTCTGAGAATTATTGATTTTAAGGGAAACAGCTTTATCAAAAATAGGACACTGTGTATATACTTTTTACTTTTAGTCTTAACAATATCTACTCATTCTCAGTCACTTAATTCAGTGCCATTTTCTCCTACTGATTTCAATTAGGCTATTTCATACATATGTAATGCAGTCAGGGACTTTGGCATAGATTTTATGCTATCCCAGAACAGCCTGACTTCTGCTAAAGTATTTACATAAAAATTTGCATGCATTAAGTTTCAGTCTTCATACTGTACAGTGATATGGGTTTGAAAATGCATAGGGTTATGTACATTAATCATACAGACTACCTCAACCACCATAAAACATCCCCTGTGCTTTACTTTCCACCCCCACCCTAAACTCCAGGCAATCACAAATTAATTTGTCATCTCTATAGACTTACCTTTTTAAAATGTCATATAAATGTAATTACACAGTATGCAGCTATTTCACGCTGTCTTCTTTAACTTAGTGATATGCAACTAAGATTCATCCATTTCCTGATCATTACTTTTTACTGCTAAGTGATATTCCATTGAATGAATGACCCAACAGCTTGTCAATTCACCTACTGAATGACAACTCAATTCCATCCACTTTTGGGCAATTATGAATAAACTCCATAAGCACGCATGTGCACATTTTTGTATTTGCAAATCAGTTGGTTATATCTAGGAGAACAATTGCTGGATTGCATAGTCAGACTGTATTTAGCCATGAAAAAAACACCCAAACTATATTCTAACATGTCTTTCACAATGTACATTGTAACTACCAATAAATGCAAGCTCTTCTTGTTATATATCTCCACCAGTAATTGATATAATCAAGTTATTTTTTCTATTTTATATTTTATACAGTTGCATCTCATTGTTGTTTTTATTTGCATTTCCTTAATGACAAATGATGAACATCTTTTAATGTTTTATTTGCCATCTGTGTATTTTCTTAGTGAGGTTTCTGTTCAGATTCATTGCTCATTTATTTTTAAATTGTGTTGTTTTCTTATGTTTAGGTTTTCCTTATCTTTTCCTTATGTTTGTTCTTGCACTTGAAGTGTTTGTATATCTTGAGATACAAATTGTTTGATAAATATTTTATTTTAAAATATTTTCTATCAGTTTGTGACATATATTTTCATCCTCTGAACAGTACCTATATCAAAGTTTTGTTTTAACAAATTCTGAATAATAAATACTTTATTTTTGGATTTTATTGTGTTTTTTCTAAAAACTGATCACCAAAAGTCAATGTTGCATAGGTGCTCTAGTTTTCCGTAGTTTTATAGTTTTGTATTTTACATTTATGTCCATACTGTAAGTTAATTTAAGTGTAAGTTGTATCTGAATCACTTGTTAAAAGACGATCCTTTTTCCTCTGAAGTGCCTTTGCTGTTCCTTTGTTAAAGATTAACTGACTCCCTCTGTGTGGATTGATTTCCGGATAGTTTTGCTCCATTACTATAGGGGTCTATTCATTCATCAGTACTAACGGTCTTGATTGGAGTAAAGCTTGAAACTGCATGTGAGTGTTTCGGCTTTGTTCTTCCTCAGTGTTGTGTTGCATATTCTCAGTCTTTTCAGACAAATTCTCAAATCACTTTATCGATATGTATGAAAGATAGCTTGCTGGAATTCTGTGTTTTTTATGGTCTTGTTCTAACAATAAAATATGTAGTTATTCCATGTATATGACTAAATAAGTTTTCCTCTTTCTTCTTCAGTTAGTTTTGGTAAAATATTGTTCTGACATTTTGATTAGCATCATAGGAAGTCTGTATGTCAAATAGAAAAAAATTAACATTTTAACATTACTGGCTCTTTCAATTCATGAACACAAAATACCTCTACATTTTAAAAATTACT
Organism: Phataginus tricuspis; assembly: GCA_029783875.1. Classification (NCBI taxonomy): domain Eukaryota; kingdom Metazoa; phylum Chordata; class Mammalia; order Pholidota; family Manidae; genus Phataginus; species Phataginus tricuspis. Next base: position 21,700,500 of record JAQQAC010006877.1, read on the forward strand.
TCTTCTTTTCATCAAAGTTTTACAGTTGCTAACACTATAGATGCAGATCCTATAACTCTATAACTCTTTTGTTAGATTTATATCTACATATTTCATTTTGCCTGCAATTACAAATGGTATTATTTTCCTTTTAATTTAAAATTCTAATTGATTAATTATTGTATATAGGAAACAAGACTTTCAAATATCAGGTTTTTATCCTGTGACCTTGCCATTCTGTTAATGGGTCTGGAGTTTTATGGGGTTTTTTTTATTCTTTGTGATTTTTTATGCAGATAAGCATGTCATTGGTGAATAGAGTTTTATTTCTTCCTTTTCTTTTTATTTCGTTTCAAATTTGTTTTTGCACTTGCTCTATTTTCCAATAGGTATTGAACAGGCGTGATGAGAAAGTAAATCCTTGTCTTGTTCCTGATCTTAAGAGGAAAGAGTTTTAGTTTCTTATTATTAAGCAATGTCATCTGTAGGTTTTTCATATATTCCTTTTGTTAAACTGAGGAAGTTTTCTTCTATTCTTAATATTTTAGAGTTTTTGTCATGGATGTACGATGAATATTGTTGGAATTTTCCTCTGCATCAATTGACATGATCATATTTTTTTTCTTTTGGTATTCAGTCTATAGATATAAAGAATATTTTTTATTATTTTACAAATATTGAACCAGCCTTGTACTGCTGAGATGAACACTTGGTCTTGATGTACTCTCCTTTATACCACTAGATTTATTTTTCTAGTATATTAAAAGAATTTTTTTTTTAATAATTTATTTTATTTTAGTATCATTAACCTACAATTACATGGGCAATACCGTGATGATTGAACTCCCCCCATCACCAGGTCCCCCCCACCAACCCCACCACAGTCACTGTCCATCAGCGTAGTGAGATGAGAATCGCTACTTTTCTTCTCTGAGCTGTACAGTACCCCCCGTGCCCCCCCACCCTATGTCTGCCAATCGTAATGCCCCTTTTACCCTCTTATCCCTCCCTTCCCATCCATCTCCCAGACCTAAGTGCCCATCAGTAGATGAATGGATTAAGAAGATGTGGTACATATTAAAAGAATTTTTATGTTTATGTTTATGAGAGATATTGGTTTATAGTTTCCTTGTAATGTCTTCATTTGATCTTGTTTTGGTTAAATGCTGACTTCATAAAGTCAGGTGGAAAATGTGCATATATGTATTTGTATGTTTCTCCTTTATTCTGGAAAAGATTGTGAGAAATGGTATTATTCTGTCCTTACATGTGTGGTAGAATTTACCAGAAATACATCTGGTCATAGAACTTCGTTTCTTTGGATAGTTTTAATTAGTAATTCAATTTCTTTAATAGATATAAATATACTTAAGTTATATATTTCTCCTTGGATGAATTTGGTAATTTGTGTCTTTCAATAAATGGTATATTTCATATAAATTGTCAAGTTTGTTGGAATAGAGTTCTAGGTAATATTCTCTTATTATCATTTTAATGTCTGTGGGATGAGTAGTGATGACTGCTGTTTAATTATTTATTATTTCTATTCTTCTAAATTTGTTCAGGGGAATTATGTGACCAGAACATAATATTTCTAAATTTCCCATGTGAGTTTGAAGAAAATGTTTCTGTTGTTAGATTTAGTATTCTATAAGTATTGATTAGATCAAATTGATTGAAAATGCTCTCAAGTGATCTCTCTTTACTAGTGTTCTGCCTGCTTGACTTATTAATTAATGAAAGATGCTTGTGAACTCTCAAAATATAATCTTAGATTTTTCTATATCTCCTTTTTGTTTGACCACCTTTTGCCTCACTCATCTTGCCTTATTCCTCTGTTGTTACACGCATACTGGTCTGGAGTTGCTAGGTTCCCCTTTAGGATTGACCCCTTTATCATATATAATGCACTTCTGTACCTCCAGTGATCTTTCTTGTTCTAAAGTCTGTTTTTTCTGAAATTAATATCTCTGTTTCAGCTTTGTTTTGATGATGTTAGCAAGGTATATATTTCTCCATTTCTTTATGTTTACTTTACATCTTTATATTTAAGGTGGATTTTTTAATAGACAACACAAAAGATGGGTTTTTTTGTTTAATTCATTCTAATATTCACTGTTTTAATCAGTGTTTCTAGACAATTTGCATTTTAAGTGATTATTGCTATGTAATTGCATTGATATCTAGCATCTTCGTAACTACGTATTATTCATTGCATTTTCCTCTGTTTCTCCCTCCTCTTTTTTGCCATCTCTGGTTTAAATTGGGTGTTTGTACAAATCCCTTCCTAATTTATAATCTATTCAATCTTAAACATTGATTTATACTTAATTTTGAAAATTATTTTACAATTCATATCATGAAGCCAGTTGTTTGGAGTGGTAAAGAAATTCTTTTGATCCTGTGCCACATACAACAAGGATGTTTTTAAATAGTTATATACATTTTCTGGGCTTTGTTTTTTGTTTTGTTTTGTTTGAAAGAGAATCTGGTCATATCTTTTCTGAAGAATTATTGAGTGATACAAATAAAAAAGTGTATAATACGTCACTGACATAAAGTACTTACTGTCATATATTCACCAGAATATATAGTATATTTGAATATTGCAAAGAGATGGGTTTTCTAGAAGTTTACATAGTAAGTACATTAACAGTGAATTTCTGTTTCTAGTTAAGACAGGTTACCTTTTTTCACACAAACAAGCTACCAAAATAAAACTTAAAAATATCACTTCGATGACCATTGTCAGCAGACACATAGAAAACCTGCCAGAAAACAGTGTTCAAATAAGAGGTAAAGCTTCAGGATTTTTCACACAGAAGGCCATTCTCGCAGATAATGCCAACTGACAAAACATGTATTTATTTTCACACAATTGGTAAATTTATGTACAAGAAATGAAGATATTGGAATTGCTAAGAAGATATAAAAAACTGGCAGAAGACTCTATGCATATCTTAGGAAGTTTCCTAAGAAAAATACAGCATTGGTCACCTAGAAAAAGAACAGGAACATTTACATACTATCTGAAAAGATTAAGTCAGAATTGAATGAGAACAGAGCATCTTGTAATTACACTTTTTAGGGGGATTTTTACCATGTGAAAAGTAACACAACATTAATTTTTTACATAATTAGGATTTTAAAAATTCTGTGGTATGCCAAATATAGTAGTCCTGCTAAGTTTTGTTAGTAACTCTCAAAAATAATATCTATTTAATTAATACAGTAATTTAAAACATATTCTCTATAGATCACTATAAAATGCCAAGTTGCTTTTCTCAAATGGTATCACCATAACCATCCTTACCATCACTGTCACCATCTTCATTACCATTAGACACGCTTATATTGAAATCTAATCATAAATTACGTGGAGAAAGAGGCAATTGGCATTTTATAGCACAAAATGATTTACTATTCACAGTTTTATCTGATTTAATCTAATACAAACCATAGGTGTAAGTGTTTAACTATGTTATTTAATTTTATCCTACTATTATACTGAGGTAGATAAGATCATTCTGCTCACTCATGAGAAAAATAAGGGCTTGAAAAGCTGAAGTGATGCGGCCCAGGATACATAGACAGGGAATGATGGAGATAGGGTATATCTGACTGCAAAATCTAACTCCTAACCGTACCCATAACCCGTGTGCAGCATATCTCCAGCTTGTTTCCTAAGGAGATGAAGTTCTTTAAAACATCAGACAGCTGTTTAAACACAGAAGTCAGTATTAGAGTTAGCAGGGACAGGTAGATATATTCAATTTTCAGCTACTACTATTTTTTTGTGATCATATCCTAATCTTGTTTACAAATATGAATTATAAAATGTCTACAATATTAATTAAAAATAATGACATTTAAGAATTTCTACACTTCCTTGGAGACTGTAGGGGTATACACTGAAAATGAAAATGTATATGTATAACAATGATCTTAATTCTCATATAAGTCAATAAAATCAATCTTTAAAAGGCATACATACTGAAAATCTCCAAGAAAATTGAACTCCTTCTCCTTAGGGTCATAAATGAACTAAAATAATCATTAGCTATATATCTGTAATATTCATTATACCTCTACTTACTTAATATATTATTTATATATATATTATACAACATATTCATACTGCTTAATATATATTACTTACTTAAAATATTACAATTATTGCTTAAAATTAAAGAGGATGATATAATAATACTCAAAACAAAATTAATGGTAATACTCAATGTATGTGTCCTGAAATTTTTAATGTATTAATTTAAAAAATATTGTCAGACAGAAAAACACAAGTACCATATGAATCCAGTTATGTGCAGAATCTAAAAAAAAAACAAATGAGCAAAAACCAATATTGAAATAGACTCATAAACACAGAAAACATACTGGTGGTCACCATAGGGGAAGGAGGTAGGGAATGGGTGAAATAAATGAAAGGGAAAGAAAATTAGTGAGATTGGTATCTTGATCTGGGTGATGGTTACATGAATGTACACACATGTCAAAATTCATCAACTGTACACTAAAATTTGTGCAATTTCTTATGTATTCCTCAACATAAGATTATTTTTAAACAGAAAATAAGTTGCCAGAAAGATAATAGATATCAGTTGCTTTGAAAAGTTCTTTTGTTATCTAAACTATATCTACCAATGACACTACTGACCGTATTTCTTTTGAAGACTACAAATGTTTTCATCAGTAAGTATTCTAAAAAATACAATTTAACTAATATCCTTAATAGCAAATTTGAAATAAAAATAACTGAATTAATCATAATGGCAATTATATTCATACTCCATAAGCATGTGAATGTCCTACAGTATCCCATTGGTTCCTCAAACAGTCTCTGAGATACAAAATTTTAATAATAATTATAAAAAATATTTATAAATGATATTTATAAAATGTGGAAGCTGATTAGAGAAATTCCATTATTATAGTTAGTGTGTTTTAGTACCACTAATAGTATCGAGGTCATTTGTTGTTTTAACTCAGGGCTCTGTCTTAGAAATCTTGTTGACCTCTTGTGAAGTTAGTGGATCAACAATCATTTATTGGAGTTCTACTACAAATTGGATAGTAATAGATTCTATAACAAATGCAAAGTGGGGGTGGGAGGTGGGACATAAACTTTAATTTAGTTAAGGAACTAAAAAAGCATCTATGAGTGTCCAAGAATAATTACAAAATAAATATTACAGAATGAAATGACTTAACAATAGAAAATAATGAGAAAATATATTGATTTGATATATCCAGAACATTTGATTGAATGAAGCATTCCATATACTATCACTTAAATATTAGATATGATTACATCCACAAAGTATTTTATTGTGAAATTTTAAAATGTTATTCTTTTATTTCATAATTTCAAAGCAGATACTATGAATTTACACATCAATTGGAATAGGATAAAGAATGAAAATTGGTATTTGAATACTTACTATATTCTCCAAACATAAAATATACAAGGGATTTGTTCTACTTTCAGCACTCTGTAACACTCTCTCCTGGAGTATAAAAGCTAAAATGGAATAACAGATTTCTATGCAAATAATAATAAAGAATGGAGTATGGAAATTACATGACAGGTACACAGTATAGGGAATTCAGTACATGGTCTGGTAGCTTCTGAGCAGAGTTCAGTAGAGGACTTAGTGGTTACTGGAACTAAAACATTGGAATTCTTTGGTGAGAGGATATTGTATTTCATAAAGAGGAAAACACAGAAGGACACAGAGTAAAGATTCTTGTGAGATAATGTATGACTGGATTTTGATCATTTAAAATGCAAAAGTGAAAAACATAAGCAGATTGAACCAATGAGTTTTAGACTGAAATTAACTGAGTGAATTAAAAGTCATTGTTTGATGAAACATACATAACAAAAAAGTCATAAAACTTTCAAAATAGGCCTCACTGATATCTCCTGCACTTGAAAAAAATTATAGAAGAGCTGTTTTTATAATTTATCATAAACACCCCAAGAGCTCACACTTCATTTTATATCTGATTATAATAATATCTGCATGTATAATTCTCCATTGGCAATAACAGATTGGTTTCAGAAAGCAAGAAATTAACAGCAAACAAAGAAAATATATTCAAATCCCTTGCCACTAAAATCAATAAACTGACCAATTTTAAAGCTGAGCTGTTTTATTATGTAGTAATGAAGTTTATTTAGATTTTTGGCAACCACATTATAGCTCAGGGATTTATCAACCACTCTGAAACAAGGACATTTGCATACTTCTTGACTAACCCAATTACTCTTCAGACAGGAATATCCATTTTTTTCTTTGAATATTTAGTTTTTGAAATCTTAAGTCTGTTCACTCTGTCTTACTGCATAATTAGTTCTTTTATTTTAGTGTTTGATAGCAGAAAAAAATTGGCATAACTTTCTTTTCTTCTAGCTTGCATTTTCTTTAACATCATTAAATTTCCAGATTTGGTTCTATTAAATCAATTCAACTAAATTTCTATTTATTAGCAGCACAGGCAAACATTGTTGAGAGCTAGAAATCACAAATAATGATTTTATAGTTTAAAATTAAGGGTCAACCCCTGCTTACATTATTACAAAAATATCAGATATATTTGATATTCTATTCTTTCATGATTTTGTGATAGATAATTAGGGTTTATGAGGATATAAAATCTAAAAGTATTTTCAAAATATTATTATCAAAAGACAAATTTAATCATTCATGCAGGAACATGCAACAGAGATGTATTGTGTACTACCAAATATACAGCCAAGTATGTAGCTACTACACAGAGGATCTGGTTTCCATTATAGAAGTCTTTATTGACATTCCTTATCATATATCTGTAAAGATGAAAAATTATTCCAACTTGGTGAACCATGCCAATAGCCCATAATTATCCTCTTTCTCTCATTTTTCATTGTCATTGCCCTGGCTTAAACATTTAGCAACTCATAGCTTTACTGTTGTCATGAATTTTAATTTTTATCTCTATTTTTTATCTACCATTCTACTGAATAGCTAGGTAGAGAATCTTGTGTCACCAACTAAAATGGAGTCTGGAGCCCAACCTCAGCCAATTTTGACCAAACATGATCCCTTTTACCAAGCATTCAGGAAATCTGCTATGATCCTGACACATGTTGGGTCTTTCTGATTTCTAATAGATAATCCCATGGTTTAAAATCCACATTGCCTTCATTGTCTCAAAGAGGAAATAAAACTTACAGACATTATATGTGTAGTCCAAGGATAACTAGCAATTAAGCAAAAGATACAACATGTAAACATACAAAGAGATAATGGTGGAGGCCAGAATATGATGATGGATGTTAAGTGGACTTATCGTGGTGATCATTTGGCAATATACACAAAGGTCAAATCATTATGCTATACACTTGAAATTCATATAGTTACATTTCTGTGATACCTTAATAAAACTTACAAAAGACAATCAACTTCAGTATCAGTCAGAAATATAATTAAGAATATATAGTATTTTTTCATCATCAGATGTATAAGAGAAAAAATTTTGAAAAATCTGGTTTTGGTGAACATGTGGATAAATCAGCATTCTATTCATTATGTTGTGAAAATAGAAATCAAGTACAATGTTTTAGAAGGATAATTTGAAAATTCTCATAAAAATAGAAAAAATACCTACATCCTTTGAGCAATTCTACTTCTGGAAATATTTCTTATAATATATTCACAAATGTATACTGTGTATATTTATGATCAATTGAAAACTGTAATTTTTTTAAAAAGAAAATAATTTTGTTTTCTGAAGCAACTACTTATATGAGATAACACTTTCTAAAAAACTTAAAAAAGGAAACAACAGATATACAATGTGCTTCTATAAATCTGAAAATAAGTAATTATTTTTAAGACACAAAGTGAAGTTAAAGCATAAGTTTCCAATAAAAGAAACTTTCTGTTTTTATCCTACCACAATACATACCTCATATTGTTTGATTTTACAAAGTATATGTATTATTTTTTACTTTGTAAATAAAGAACTAAATATATCTCAATGTAATGGAAATAGACAAATGAGGGATCTTAGACTATATGATTATTATATTGCTAATTAAACCAATACACTCTGTTCATATATGAGTTAAAATGAAGAACCTAGAAGAAATAATCAATGGGATGGAATAAATAATAAATTCATACATATATACTCTTGTATATATATATATTCTTCTATGTATTTAATATATATATGTATGTATGTGTGTATACACATTCTTGTATATGTGCGTGTGTGTGTTCTCAAGGCTTGAATTTCAAAGACTTAAGAGTGGCTGGAATTTCAATGAATTGAATAATGCAGTAAGTTACACATTGGTGCCAAAAAGAATGACACTTCTTCAGATGGGTTAGCCTTTTTATACTAGTTAATAGTTAATATAATATAGCTCTCAAAAGGGTGAGGCTTAATTACATAACTATATTTATCCATTGCCACTTCTACCAACAGCACAAAATGCCTTATAAACTATAAGTAACAAAACATGTATTCAAGTGTAACTACATTTAAAGTTGACCAGGAATCACAACCACTAACATTTTCAAAACTAAAATGGTGTAAAAATACAACTCTTGGATACTGAACAATCTACTGATATCCACAGTAAAGTTGTTGCCTGTAGTTAATTGATTTAAAAAATTCTTGCAAAAACTCTAAATCAAAACATAATTTATCTGTAGTATCAATTAATATAAAATTTACTAGAAATAGGCAGACTTCTGGGAAGATGGCAATGAGAGCAGGGCAGCAGAAATCTCCTCCCAAAACCATATATATTTATGCAAATACAACAAATACAACTATTTCTAAAAGAGAGACCAGTAGATACAGGAGAGCACCCAGCCTGCATCTACACCTGAGAGGCGGGTAAGATATGGAGCCACGACCCAGTGGGACCCGAGCACTCCCCCACCCCAGCGCACCAGCGGGAGGAGAGGATTCAGAGCGGGGAGGGAGTGGAAGCACAGGCCCGCTAAATAACCAGCCCTGGAGATCTGTGCTGGGAGCGCTGACACACATCACGCGGTGTATCAGAGATTGGAGAGACAGAGGGTGCAGGATCTCACAAGGGAACACACCCAGGTCCTCGCAGCCAGTTCCCCAGGACAAAAGAAAAGCACACACTTTTTTAGGAGTCTTAAAGAGACAGGGGCCCAATGGAGGAGCAGGATCTCCCAGCACACCCAGCCCAGCAGGCTGGGAGTCCTAGGGCATTTTGGACACCATAGCTGGCGACTGGGAAAAAGTAGCCACACTGAGACTTCCCACAGAGATCAACAGCCTCCCATTCGTTCCCGCCCCGGACAGAGCTACAAAGGGCCCAGCAGAGTGGTGGGGCTGTGGCTGCAGAAATGGAGCAACAGTGCAACCTACAGCACCCCACGCAATCTACGCCCGGTGGGCATTTTTTTTCTTTCTTTTCTTTCTTTCTTTCTTTTTCTCTTTTCTTTTTATTCTTTTTTACTTTTTAAAAATCTTAAAGAGCCCAGCTGACATAGGTGGCACCCACCAGCGACCACTTCTATTGCCATGAAAAGACAGAGGAATATGGTACAAACAAAACTTACCTATACCCAGACAACACCAGAGACAGAACCTGAAGGGATGGAAATACACAACCTTCCTGAAAAAGAATTCAGAACAAAAGTCATAACCATACTGATGGATCTACAGAGAAATATGTAAGAGCTGAGGGAGGAAGTGAGGGAAGTGAGGAAAGACTATGCAGAAATGAGGCAAGCGATCGACAGGCTTAGCAGCAGACTGGATGAGATGCAAGAGACTGTTAATGGAATAGAAATCAGAGAACAGGAATACAGAGAAGCTGAGGCAGAGAGAGATAAAAGGATCTCTAGGACTGAAAGAATATTAAGAGAACTGTGTGACCAATCCAAATGGAACAATATTTGCATTATAGGAGTACCAGAGGAAGAAGAGAGGGAAAAAGGAATAGAGAGTGTCTTTGAAGAAATAATTGCTGAAAACTTCCACATGCTGGGGAAGGAAATAGTCTCACAGCTCACGGAAGCCCACAGATCTCCACACAAGGGACCCAAGGAAGAAAACACCAAGACACATAATAATTAAAATGGCAAAGATCAAAGATAAGGACAGAGTATTAAAGGCAGCTAGATAGAGAAAAAATACCACCTAAAAAGGAAAACCCATCAGAATATCATCAGACTTCCCAACAGAAACCTTACAGGCCAGTAGAGAATGGCAAAATATATTTAACATAATGAAACAGAAGGGCCTCGAACCAAGAATATTGTATCCAGCATGATTATCATTTAAATATGAAGGAGGGATTAAACAATTTCCAGACAAGCGAAAGTTGAGAGAGTTTGCCTCTCATAAACCACCTCCACAGGTTATACTGAAGGGTCTGCTATAGAGGGAAGCACTCCTAAGGCTAAAAAGATGTCACCAGTGAAAATAAAATCATAGCAAAGAAAGCACACCATCCAAATACTAACTAAAGGCAAAGAATAAAACACCTAGTATATAAAGAATGGAGGAGGAAGAATAAGAATGGAGAGAAATAAAGAAACATCAGACTGTTTACAATAACTTAACAAGAAAGTTAAGCTAGATTGTTAGATAGTAAAGAACCAACCCTTGAACCTGGTAACCATGAATCTAAAGCTAGTAATGGCAATAAGTACATATTTATCAAAAACCCCCTAAATATAAATGGACTGAATGCACCAATCAAAACACACAGAGTAATAGAATGGATAAAAAAGAAAGACCCATCTATATGCTGCTTACAAGAGACTCACCTCAAACCCAAAGATATACAAAGACTAAAAGTGAAGGGATGGAAAAAGATATTTCATGCAAACAACAAAGAGAAAAAAGCAGGTGTTGCAGTACTCGTATCAGACAAAATAGACTTCAAAACGAAGAAAGTAGCAAGAGATGAAGAAGGACATAAAGACATTACATAATGATAAAGGGGTAAGTCCAACAAGAAGATATAACCGTTATAAATATATATGCACCCAACACAGGAGCGCCAGCATATGTGAAACAATACTAACAGAATTAGAGGAAATAGACAGCAATGCATTCATTTTAGGAGACTTCAACACACCACTCACTCCAAAGGACAGATCAACCAGACAGAGAATAAGTAAAGACACAGAGGCACTGAACAACACACTAGAACAGATGGACCTAACAGACATCTACAGAACTCTACACCCAAAAGCAACAGGATACACATTCTTCTTAAGTCACATAGAACATTTTACAGAATAGACCATACACTAGGCCACAAAAAAGAACCTCAGTAAATTCAAAAATATTGAAATTCTACCAACCAACATCTCAGATCACAAAGGTATAAAACTACAAATAAATTTTAGAAAGAAATCAAAAAGGCTCACAAATACATGGAGACTTAACAACATTCTTCTAATTAATCAAATCAAAACAAAAATCAAAGAATATATAGAGAGTAATGACAACAACAACACAAAGCCACAACTTCTGTGGGACATAGCAAAGGCAGTTCTAAGAGGAAAGTATATTGCAATCCAGGCCTATTTAAAGAAGGAAGAACATTCTCAAATGAATAGTCTAAAGACACAATTACTGAAATTGGAAAAAGAAGAACAAATGAGGACCAAAGTCACCAGAAGGAGGGACATAATAAAGATCAGAGAAGAAATAAATAAAATTGAGAAGAATAAAACAATAGAAAAAAATCAGTGAAACCAAGAGCTGTTTCTTTGAAAAAATAAACAAAATAGATAAACCCCTAGCCAGACTCATTAAGAGAAAAAAAGAATCTATACACATAAACAGAATCAGAAATGAAAAAGGAAACATAACGACAGACCCCACAGAAATACAAAGAATTATAAGAGAATATTGAGAATCTATATGCTAACAGCTAGAAAACATAGAAGAAATGGACAAATTCTTACAAAAATACAACCTTCCAAGACTGACCAAACAAGAAACAGAAAAACTAAGCAGACCAATCACCAGCAACAAAATTGAATTGGTAATCAAAAAACTACCCAAGAACAAAACCCCCAGACCAAATGGATTCACCTCTGAATTCTACCAGACATATATAGAGAAGAAATAACACCCATTCTCCTTAAAGTTTTCCAAAAAATAGAAGAGGAGGGAATACTTCCAAACTCTTTCTATGAAGCCAACATCACTCTAATACCAAAACCTGGCAAACACCTCACCAGAAAAGAAAATTATAGACCAATATCCCTGAAGAACGTAGATGCAAAAATACTCAACAAAATATTAGCAAACCGAATTCAAAAATACGTCAAGAGGATCATACACCATGATCAAGTGGGATTCATCCCAGGGATGCAAGGATAGTATCGAAAATCCATCAACATCATGCACCACATCAACAAAAAGAAGAACAAAAACCACATGATCATCTCCAGAGATGCTGAAAAGCATTTGACAAAATTCAGCATCCATTCATGATTAAAACTCTCAAGAAAATGTGTATAGAGGGCAAGTACCTCAACATCATAAAGGCTATATATGACAAACCCACAGCTAACATCATACTTAACAGCGAGAAGCTGAAAGCTTTTCACCTAAGATTGGGAACAAGACAGGGATGCCCACTCTCTCCACTGTTATTCAACATAGTACTGGAGGTCCTAGCCACGGCAATCAGACAAAACAAAGACATACAAGGCATCCAGATTGGTAAAGAAGAAGTCAAATTGTCATTATTTGCAGATGACATGATATTGTACATAAAAAATCCTAAGGCTCCACTCCAAAACTACTAGAACTAATATCTGAATTCAGCAAAGTTGCAGGATACAAAATTAACACACAGAAATCTGTTGCTTTCCTATATACTAAGGATGAACTAACAGAAAGAGAAATCAGGAAAACAATTCCATTCACAATTGCATCAAAAAGAATAAAATACCTAGGAATAAACCTAATGAAGGAAGTGAAAGATCTGTACTCTGAAAACTACAACACACTCCAAAGAGAAATTAAAGAGGACACTAACAAATGGAAATTCATCCCATGCTCTTGGCTAGGAAGAATTAATATTGTCAAAATGGCTATACTACCTAAAGCAATCTACAGATTCAATGCAATCCCTATCAAACTACCAACAGCTTTCTTCAATGAACTGGAACAAATAATTCTAAAATTCATATGGAACCAGAAAAGACCCTGAATAGCCAAAGCAATCCTGAGAAGGAGGAATAAAATGGGGAATTACACTCCCTGACTTCAAGCTCTACTACAAAGCCACAGTAATCAAGACAATTTGGTATTGGCACAAAAACAGACCCACAGACCAATGGAACAGAATAGAAAATCCAAACACTAACCCAAACATGTACAGTCAATTAATATTTGATAAAGGAGCCTTGGATATACAATGGGGAGATGACAGCCTCTTCAGCAGCTGGTATTGGAAAACCTGGACAGCTACATGTAAGAGAATGAAACTGGACTACAGTCTAACCCCATACACAAAGGTAAACTCAAGGTGAATCAAAGACCTGAATGTAAGTTATGAAGCCATAAAACTCTTAGAAAAAAACATAGGCAAAAATCTCTTGGACATAAACATTAGGGACTTCTTCATGAACATATCTCCCGGGCAAGGGAAACAAAAGCAAAAATGAACAAGTGGGACTATATTAGGCTGAAAAGCCTCTATATAGCAAAGGACACCATCAGTAGAACAAAAGGACATCCTACAGTGCGGGAGGATATATTCATAAATGACACATCCGATAAGGGGTTAACATCCAAAATATATAAAGAACTCACATACCTCAACAAACAAAAAGCAAATAATCCAATTAAGAAATGGGCAGAGGACATGAATAGACACTTCTCTAAAGAAGAAATTCAGATGGCCAACAGGCACATGAAAAGATGCTCCACATCGCTAATCATCAGAAAAATGCAGATTAAAACCACAATGAGATATCACCTCACACCAGTGAGGATGGCCAACATCCAAAACACAAACAACAAATGTTGGCGAGGATGTGGAGAAAAGGGAACCCTTCTACGCTGCTGGTGGGACTGCAAATTAGTTCAACCATTGTGGAACGCAGTATGGAGGTTCCTCAAAAAGCTCAAAATAGAAATACCATTTGACCCAGGAATCCCACTCCTAGGAATTTACCCTAAGAATGCAGCAGCCCAGTTTGAAAAAGGCATATGCACCCCTATGTTTATCACAGCACTAGTTACAATAGCCAAGAAATGAAAACAACCTAAGTGTCTATCAGTAGATGAATGGATAAAGAAGAGGTGGTACATATACACAATGGAATATTATTCAGCCATAACAAGAAAACAAATCCTACCATTTGCAACAACATGGATGGAGCTAGAGAGTATTATGCTCAGTGAAATAAGCCAAGACGAAAAAGACAAGTATCAAATGATTTCACTCATCTGTGGAGTATAAGAACAAAGAAAAAAACTGAAGGAACAAAACAGCAGCAGACTCACAGAACCCGAGAACAGACTAATAGTTACCAAAGAGAAAGGGACTGGGGAGGATAGGTGGGAAGGGAGGGACAAGGGGGAAAAAGGGGCATTACGATTAGCAGAAGTAATGTTGGGGGATATGGGGAGGGCTGTACAACTCAGAGAAGACGTAGTGACTCTATAGCGTCTCAATATGCTGATGGACAGTGACGGTAATGGGGTTGGTGGGGGGGACCTGATGAAGGGGGTAGTTTAATCACCATAATATTGCACATGTAATTGTAGATTAATGATACCAAAATAAATTATAAAAAAAAAGAAATAGCACTGCAAAAAATAAATAAATAAATAAATGAGACCATTACTTTTGATGATGTATCTTTGCAAAACTGAATTTCTAATGGTTGCATATTTTTTACACATTTTCCTAAAAAAACTCATTTTTTATAAATGCCTTATGTTTATTATTATCAGACAATATTTCAATGCACAATGTAAGAGGTTTGTTTTTATCATTAAACACACATTCATACTTTAAATCATCATCTTTGTTTTTTCAATTATTTAGATGATTTTAAATTAGTTATGGTTAAATTTATCATTGATTTTATGTGACACCATTACTTAGAAAAGCACACACAAGTTAGAGAAAGATATGTTGTGCTTTTTTGAGAGGTGGAGGTGGGGATGTGTTTGCTTATTTCTAGCATTAATGGCGTTTTTCAGAGTTCTTTGCAAATTCTTGTTAAACCACTTTTTTTTAGAAGCTATTAGTAAAATTAATATGGTGTATAAAAACTGTAATATAACATTTCATTACATTTTAAACATGAATAAAATATAAGGATGCTTTGGTACCCTTTTTGTGTTTTGGGGAATCTGCCATGCTTCTCTCAGAAAATCTTGCCTGTGTTATGTAATATATGCCTGTCTGATAAGCAGATCTACCGAAGGCTCCAGAATTAATCCACATATGAAATATTGGTAAACTTTTCATAGTGGTCATCAATTATTATTGCACATGCTATAATATATTGTAATACTAATATATAATAATTATAATATAAAATAATACATTGGATGAAATGTATATAAATAAATGCTATGATGTTTTCCTTCCGTAATTCTACCACCTCTCTGGTCACGTATCTTATTCTGGTAGACATTACCAGAATCATTGCAGTATTCCCATTGAGACTTCTAATGAAAAATTATACACTCAGCTAGTTAATAAAAAAATGCAGACTTATTTTATTAGGAATTAACTCTGTTTAATACCTTAGATTATTAGAACCATTTTCTCTTTGTTCAGGTCTAGAAAGGATATAGTTAAAGATATCTTTTTTCAGGTAAAATTGAAACAGCATACTCTATAGAAAGCTGTATTTATTGATACTTAATGAGAAAAATAGTTTTGCTACTCTTTGGTAAAAAGGGGGAAAAAGGGCATTACGATTAGCAGATGTAATGTTGGGGGAGCACGGGGAGGGCTGTACAACTCAGAGAAGACAAGTAGTGATTCTATAGCATCTCACTACGCTGATGGACAGTGACTGTAATGGGGTTGGTGGGGGGACCTGATGAAAGGGGTAGTTTAATAACGATAATATTGCACATGTAATTGTAGATTAATGATACCGAAATAAATTAAAAAAATTTACTAGAAATATGTGAAGTTCTGTTCAAAGAACTAGAACTATTTATATATAATATATATTGATTGTATCTTATTCTTTTACATGACTTTTAAAATGTTAGCTTCCTTTTCCCACAAGTGATGGATTTAATTATTTCATATTTAGAAGTGATGAACATTACTATCACAATTACCAGACATTATTTTATTATTTCATTTCTGTAAAAGTATCACCATTCTTGTATATTCTTCACAACAGTATTAATTTTTATTAAATCTTCAATCTTTATCAAACATTTTATGTATTTTAAAATGTTAAAATATAAAAGTTTAGAAATGTATACTTAATTTTCAATAATTCAGAAAAATCACCATTCCTTGTTCCTAATCAACATAGATAACACTCACAAATTTAAATTAAATTTGTATTTTAAGAGCTTTAGGTACAGTTCAAGTTTAGTATAAACTCTAAAGGTTCTTTCCAGTTTTATTATTGTTTATGTAACCATAAATATAGAATTAAAATTTTGATTTGCCAACTCTACCTAAAAAACATGTATTTTGCATAAGGTTTTAAATCACTTTCACTCTTCCAATCCCAAAATTTAATTTTAACTTATTCTGAGTCTGAGGACTTTAAGCCATACATGATTATTTTATTCTTCTGGATACCAATGGCACATGAGCTTTAAATTTTGCTACAAGGCTCACAGCTTTACAAATATTTGGAAAGTTTGACAGCAACCTGTTTAAGTGCTGGTGGGATTTACAAAATTCAAGGGGCTGTGAAAGTCTGAGATTGAAAGCATTTCCTACAATATGCTAGGGGAAAATTGGGCAGTTTCACACACCTCAAAAGCAGATATGAATTGTAAGTCTCTGGTCATAGGCAGCATTTTTCAGTTGCATAATTTCTTTTAGTTTTCATCTGGGAGAGAGAGAGAGCTGGGGTTTCTAGTTGTTTGTATTTTCACATTGTTATTATGAACGAAAAAATTCCTTTTTTATAATATGTGTATACCATGATTAATAAATTCTAATATAACCAATAATACTTTATATAAACCTATACATGTATTTCTTTTAATGATAGGTAGGAAAATGTTTTTTTCCTCCCCATTTTCAATTTTTGGTAAAGCACTGAGAATCAGCTCTGAAATAAGCAGCATGTACTGTCACTTATCTCTTCAAATCTTCTCTGCAGCATGCCTGCACATGCAAAATGTGTTTTCCAGGGCACACTTTGATTGCATGAAGCACATGGGAAAGTGCTATTTAACCATTAGAAATCTTTACATTTTCTCTAAAGAAATCAATTTATAGCATTTCAATTCTAAATCTTTGATAGTAGCATAATTATGTTCTCTCTATTAAAATAAAAACTATTAAATAATTTCTCCTTTAAGAAGAAAAACTGACAAAAAGCCATTTATTTTATCAGAGTTCAATGCATATTTTTTGGTACAAAATATTATTTTGTAGTTCTAATGCAAAATCTTGATCTACTGCCACTCAAATCTTGATCTACTGTGACTCAATCCATATTATGAAGATGTTTGCATTTTTCAAGCAGTATGTATAGACCTAGAAGTTAAAATGAGTTATTTATAACTCAAAATAAAATTGTCTAACAGTCTTTGAATGACTTCAAAATTCCTTTTGTAAAAAGATAACTAGAAATAGTGAAGGTGATAGACTGGACAATTAACCTAGAGTAGCCGTGATTTGTATTCCATGAAAGCTTTCTTAAAATGTATAAAGAATTTTAAGTATATATTGACACAGTACACAATCATGTGAACATTTATAAGATACACAATTATTGCTAAAATATATGTTGGCACACCCCAAATTTAGCAAACATCTAATGACACAAACAATAATTTTCAACCAAATATAGCATGCGTTGTCATAATTATGTCATCAATCTCAAGTCACTAGAATTAGGGGAAAAGATGCTCCTACTCTGAAAGAAAGGAAAGCAGACCAATGTGAGCTCCACTGCTTCACCCTTTGCCTTGGAGACCTTTGTCAATATTTGCAGCTCAGGAGAATGGAGTCAGAGCAGAGACAGGAAGTCTTACTGGGTTGGAAAGAGTAAACAGAGTTGGTGTAAATGGCAACAGCCCATATGGCTGACACCTAAGTAGCAAAATCCTAGAAAGGGAGAACAGAGAAGTGAGCCTCAAAATCAGCATGCAATTTTCCTCTTCAATAGCTTTTTCCTGAAGTCTAGGCTGCATGTGTTGAATGGGGCAAGTTTTCAAGGCTAACATAAGACAGAAGTAAGATGATCCAAAACATTTCAGCATATATTTGAGCAGTTGGATTGTATAGGGAGACAGGGATTGGTGTTCTGGGCCATCCAAGATGAAAAATCTCTGGAAAATACTCTAAGATTTAAATTACTCTGACCCTAGACTTAAGAAGACATGAGTTTCAAAAAACTTACAATCCCTTCGAGATGAATGAAAATGATACTAGATGAAAGACCAGATCTGCAGGTATGAATAAAGAACACCAGAAGGATCACATATGCCCACCAATCACCTAACAACTGTATCCTTCAAACACTACATGGATCTTTGCACTTGGGGCTCCTACCATGGTACTATTTTATAGCAAATAGATGGTGTGGATAATATGGAACATTCTGAGGAGGATTCCTGCCTGGATGAAGAGCACCCATTGTGTATATAATAAGAGCATCTTTAAATAGTTGTAACTCTGGGGAGAAAATATATTCCCAGCCCATGGCAAAATACCTTTGAACCAAAATCAGTCAAAGGAGAAAAAAAGTGGGAGAAATCCATTTATTCCTTATGAACCGTCACATCACCCACTTCTGCTCACCCATATCTATCATGACCCAGCTGCAAAAATAGGACCCCACCCAACCTCTCTGGTCTAGATATGTCCTTGCTCCTGCTTGTCATTACTTATGATATGGAGATGGACTACTTTTCTCCACCCTTTGGAAACGCCTATTGATATGGAGGCACATTAAGGCCAGGAGAGAGATTCTGGAAATGTTTCAATTTCACCCAAAGCCCACCATGCCAGAAATCTTGCCTCACAATCTACTCACTCCCCATCTTCTGCCATGGTCCCTGTGTGACAAAACTGAAGCACTGTAACCCAACCAATAACATCTGATAACAACAGCAATAAAATCATGATAATCCTCAAGCTGAAGGGTTCAGCTAAATTCAAAATTCTATACAGATTTAGTCCATAGCTCACCCATTCCATAGGCAGTCAGTAGCTGAACAGGCAGGGAGTTCAGAGCAATCACCATGTGACAGCTGGGGCCAGCAGGTGCATCCAGGCCACAGGGACTTTAGAAGAAAATAACCTTAAGGATGATAAGATACCAGCATAGGAAAGTCTTGTCTATCAGGCAGAATGCATGCAAGAGAGAGGTACTGTGATAGGACAGTGGGAGGAATGGGATATCACCCTGGTCTAGTATACCAGACTTTGACCCCACTCCCTGTGGGAGTTACCGATGGGTTAATATATAGAGCTATGGGAGGTACATGTACTGGCCATAAAACAAAACTCCTACATAACATGCTCTTACCTCCCAAAGGTTTTGGGTACACTACCATGATCTGTGGAAATACTCTGCTGTTATTCCAGGAATATACAGGAAGCCAGCTTCCAGGCCTGTTTCCCAAGGTGCCAGGAGGACCAGCCACCACTGGTACATATGTTGAAATGTCCAGGGCCATGTCCACTCAACAGAGTTTCCAGGGTTTAATGCAGTTGGGGCTGGTAGCCGGATGTTGTTCTGCTGACCATATGCTGGCTTCAATAACTTCTCTTTGGTTTGCACATACAGTTGTATAGCAGAGGCAGCAAGGTGTCTTAGCATATCCACAGGGCTCAAGGCTCCATTCCGGGGCTTCTCATTTAAATACCGTAACACTGTCTATAGGTGAACTGACCAGCCCCATAGACTATTGGTGTCTGACTTCAGGCCAGATTTCAATAAACCATTGTACCTCTCTATCATGCCCAGTAGGGTTATATGGTACCTGATATTCTGCTTTATTCCTAATGGCTGCACCCATTCTTGTAACACATGTCCAGTAAAGTGGGTGTCTTGATCACACTCAATGACCTGTGGCCAGCCATAGGCTGCAAAGAGACACTCTAGGATCCTTTTGGTGGTTGGCTGATCTGCACGACATGCAGGAAGAGCAACTAACAGTCCAGTAGCTGTGTCCACACAAGTCATTGCATTCTGATATCCTTCTGATGTGGGCAGAGGCTCAATACAGTCTAGCTGCCCCAACAACAGGTATTGGCCCCTTACTATTGTCCCATGTTGCTGCGGGACTCCATGTAAGTCCCTCTTAGCACACAGAAGGCACTCCCTCTGGGCTCTGCTGATTTCCTCAAAGGTCAACGGCAACTCCACCAACAGACTACAGCCCACATTGTCTTTTGCCCTCCATGCAACAAACACTGATGTAACCGTTTGGCTATATAGAGGCAGGTTTTTTCTCTAGCCAATGCACCTGGGCCAGTGTGTCTGCTCCATCATTCCCTGGGGATGCCAAAGGCAAATGGCCAGTCACATGATATATGGTAACTGTCTTAGTCTGACCAGAGGCCCATAGGTCTTGCCACAACTCTTTCTCCCAAAGGGTCCAGTGACCAACCATCCTGTTGGCATGGTACCATGTCAGCAGCCACAGGGCCAATCCCTGTTAGCTAGGCTTGTTGTCAATATAGGGGAGGGTTCCTGGGTGATCACGAGCCATATTGCCCACAGCTCAGCCCTTGAGCTGCTCTTCCCCTCTCTATCCTCCATCTACATTGTCTCAGTCTTAGGATGGAAAGCCACAGCCCTCCACTTTGGGGGCTGCCCATAACAGGAGCCGACTGTATACCAAGCATCTTCAGGTATAGGGGCTTTTCTGTCTTGACAATGACTCTCAGCTACCAATGGCTCAAAAGCAAGTTCTTCCAACTTTCCCTTGGTGTATGTCACTGGCCCCAATAAGCATTGGAGTTTGCCACTTAAGGGACTATTGGAGAGGGCACTATGCTGCTATAAGTATGAGCACAATTTGTCCAGTGTAGGAGCCTATACTATGCCACTTCAATGGCCTTTGGGTCCAGTCTCACACCCACCCTGTGAAGAGATAGGTGGTTATTACCATGGTTAGAGCTACTGAGATGTGATGGGCTCCATAGCTCACAAGGCGGGGTACACCACAGCCAGTTGCTTCTCTATGAAGGTGACCCAGACCTCTGCTCCTTTCCATAGCTGTGACCAGATTCCAAAAAGTTGACACATCTGTTCAAGCTGCTGCCAGAAACCTTATCCATAACTATCTTTGGCTACATGAACATCACGGGGCCTTGATGAGTCCATTGCACTCAAGGGCTGTAGAGACTTGACAGCTCATTTAACACCAGTAAAAGCAGCTGCACATGTTTCATCCCAGTCCCACCTGATGTCCTTTCATACCAACTGGTATAAGGGCTTCAGAATTTGTGCCAAGTGTGGGATAAACACTCTACAGTAGCCCCAAAGACCCAAAAACTCTTGTAATCCTTCCACAGTGGCAGTGGTGGGGAAAGCCTGGACCTTGTCTATGATTGCTTCAGGAATTACTTTAGTTTTATGTGACCAGACAACCCCTAAGAATTTTAAAGACAAACCAGGTCCCTGAACCTTGGTGCTGTTCACAGCCCACCCTTTCTCTTGTAGATGTTGCAGCAGTCTAGGAACTGCCCCTTCCAAATCTGCAAGAGAACCAGACATGAGCTTGATATCAACAATGCAGTGATACAACTACATCATTTGCGGCTTCTTCCATGTGGCCAAGTCCTGGGCTACAAATCCATGACAAATGGTGGGACTGGGAAGGTGTCCGTGGGGAAGGACAGTGAATGTCCTCTGTTGGCCTTCCCACATGAAGGCAAACTGCTCCTGACTTTCCTGTGCTATGTCAGTAAAGAAGAAAATGTTAGCAAGATCTATAACATAATGATACGGAGCTAGTTTGTGATTGAGAGTGTCCCTAGGGCTGCTATAGAGGGGACAGAATCATGCAAAGGGGGTGTGGCTTTACTGAACTCCCTGTGATCCATGGTCATAAACCAGAAGCTGTGTGGCTTTTTCACTAGGGAATTAAAAGGACTATGAGTGGGCTTTATGATGCCCACCTTCTCCAACTCCTGTAGAGTTTTTTTCAATTTCCTTGTGTTCCCCAGGCAATTTATACTGCTTAGTATTTGTCACCTGCCAAGGTATAGGTAGAGGTACATGCAGGTGCTTAGCATGTCCCCTCATAACTGTTCTTACCATACATACACTCAGTTTGAACTCCCTGCAACATACTCTTACCTCCTGGATGGTTTAGTATACCACCATGATCTTTGGGGGACACTCTGCTGTTACTCTAGGACTATACAGGAGGCCAGCTTCCAGGCCTCAGTTCACGTCCTCACATGAAGTGGCCTGAAACCACAGGACCTTCAGGGTATCTACTCCCAAAATATATTCAGGGATGGGAGAAATGTACACAGTATATTCCTTTGGGGGTAAACACCCTATCCCCAATGGGATTTGGGCTTTCTTCACTCTAATTACCTTACCCTCATAGCTGCCTATTACAGCAGGTATCCTAGGAAAAGATTCAGGGTTTTCATAAATCAGAAAACATTCTGCTCCTGTGTCCACCAGCTCCAGGACACGTTGTACATTCATAGGAACGAATGAATTTTTGATTCTACATCTGGCCTCCAGTCCCTACTTTGTCCCCCAAAGTGGGGGTTTTGACTCCCCCTCATTCAAACCGTGATGATCAATGATCCCTCTGTAATGGTGAAGGCCCAGGTGGACCCTGAGTACTGCCCCCCAGGAAGTCTTGCAGGGAATGTGCAGGCCAGACATGGGGCTTTGCCGCCGGTTTCCTTGTCCTGGACCTCAGCAGCTGGAACTGCTTCTCTGGCTTTAGTTGGTGCCACAGTTCTAACAAGATCCTATTGGGCTGCCCATCAAGTTTTTCTTTCACTGCCCTGGCCTTTATCCAATCAACCCACATCTGGGTCCTCGAGACCTTCACAGGGCCCTTTGCACCTCTCCTTCAGTTGTATCCTGTACTTCTTTCTGTGCTTTTATTCTTTCAACCTCCCCCAGATATGCTTAAGGAAGAGTAGCCTCACTTTGGGTTGCCCTATGTGGGGGGAAGAATGGTCACTAGAGATCCAAAGAAAAATGGGGGAACTGTATGGAGCTCCAGATTTCTCATTCCTATGGTGAATAACTCCTCATGGTAGCCCTGGGAGCCCATATTATAGATGATATTTTTCATGCCCAATTCCCATAGCACCTGCTGGAGCTCTGCATACATTTTCCAGCTATTTGTTAATTATAGTAAATCAATCTGATTTGGCCAAACTGCCCTGATGGCTGCTGTCAGCCAATCCAGAAGTGCCTGATTCCCTGAAATGTGATGGATGCTTTGCAACTGATGCTGGAAGGAAGGGTGAGTCATCAGGGAATCCTGTTTACCCATTTAAGAACCCAACATAACAATGTTTTCCACCCCCATATCCCAGAAGCACAAAAGCCATGTAGGCAGAGGTTCCTGCATCTTCTGCCCAAACCAGATGCTCATGTCCACCAGCTCACCCTGGGTATAGGGCTGGAGCATGGAGTGCTCTCCAACCTGGGGAGGGGGCGGCTTCTTCCCCTGAGGAGTCCAGTTTTTGCATTTTTATTTTTTTAATTACAGCATCGCAGGTCTTTAATATGGGAGAGGCTGGTGCCTTGGGTGGTGGCCTCGGCAACAGATCGGCCGTCGGTTCCACCCCCTCATTTTCTCCTGTCATCTCCTCTGCTATCTCTGGGGCTGAAGGCACCACTCTTTCCTCCCCCTCCCCCACGACCTCCTGCAACACTGCTTCTCTTGCTGCCTCCTCCCTCGCTGTTGCTAATGTATCTTCCAGGAATGTGACCTGTCATCTCAATAACTGTCTCTCTTTGTTAAGGGAATCCCATAGTCCATCAGGTGGCCTTCCAGGTGATGCTGAAATGTGTTCCTCTCCTGCCAAAGTTTCTCTGTTCTTGATAACCCGTTCCATTATCTCGAGAAACAGACATCCCACAATATCAGCTTGCTCCATGGCTGCTCAGCGACTCTAAGCAATCTTCTCTCTCACAGAGGGCTTATTCCACAGTTTCTGATGTCTTGAACCTTCCCCAATTCTGGGGAAGGTCCCTCCCCTCTAGGAGGTGCTTTACCCTGGATCAATTCCTCACTAGAGGCTCCCCAATTGGAATCCCCATAAATAGGGACCTCCGGGTGAAGCTGCACTCTCCACCACTGCAGCCCCTGGGGCCTCCCGCCCATCCACAGGGTAGTCTCTCGGTATCTCCCCTCCATCTCTAAGGGCAACCTGCCCAAGGGTTGCACTCATGATGACAGATTTCAGGTTCAGAGGTCCTGCTGACTACCACCAGATGTAATTCTGGTGAGAAAATATTTTTCCAGACTGGGGTAAAATACCTTTCAACCAAAATCAATCAAAGGGAGAAATAAAGTGGAAGGAATCCATTTATTTCTTACAAACAGCTGTCCACTTCTGTTTGTCCATGTCTCTCATGACCCAGCTGCAAAAAGAAGACTGCACCCACCCTCTCTGGCCCAGATAGGCTCTCACTCCCACTTGTAATTACATATTGATATGGAAATAGACTACTTCTCTCCACCCCTTGGCAACACCTATTTATATGGAGATCCACTAAAGCCAGGTGAGTTTCTGGAAATGTTGCAATTTTATCCACAAGATGTATGGGATGTTTACCAGCAGTAGAGCTGCTGGTGAGTCATGGGATCGCCAGTCCAGGGTAGGGGCGGAGAGGAAGCCCACATTCTCTCTTTCCCTCTGTTCCTGGTACATAATTGGTCACAGGCAATTTAGAGTCAGTAAATTAACTTTAAAATTATTTAAAGTAGTATTCTCTAAAGGATCATTTACCTCAAGGGTTCAACACTGTCTGGATGTTGAGAAAAACTCCAATATTGAAGAAAATATCAGAATTGCATTGTTTTATTATCTTTTTTAAATTTCAACTTGGTGTTTACCTTAGTGTTTTTATAATAAAATAGTAAGGCAATATAAGAATATATTTTGTAAAGAAATTTTCATATTTAATAAAGAAATCAAAAAACTGATGCATACAATAAATGAAATTAAGTATTTAAAAAAATTAAAGAAAACAATTGGTAAGAATGTTTGATATCTTGATTTGGGTGATGGTTACATGAGTATTAACACATGTCAAAACTCATTAAGCTGTGTGCTAAGATTTGTGCATTTTATTATATGTACCTCAATATAAAAAAGAAAGAAAGAAAGAATTACTCATTCAGTACATATGTTAGTTAGCAGATCAGAGGACTAATAAGCAAGAAGAAAGTTCAACAGAAAATACAGGTACACTTATTGTGCTTTACATTATCAGGCTTCACAGATAAGACATTTTTACAAATTGAAAATTTGCCACAACCTTGTGCCAAGCATGCCAGTCAGAGCCATTTTTCCAACAGAATTTATTCACTTCATATCTGTGTGTCACCTTTCGCTAATTCTTGCAATATTTCAAACTTCTGTGACACTGATCTATGATCAGTGATATGACTCTCTGAAAGCTCAGACGATAGCATTTCTCCACAATAATGTATTTTTTAAATAAGGTATGTACACTCTTTTATGCATAATGCCATTACACACTTAATAGAATAGTATAAAATATAACTTGTATATGTATGGTGAAACCAAAGAAACAAAATCATTACATTCACTTTATTGCAGTGGCCTGGAACTAAAACCATAATCATCTCCAAGGTATGCCTCTATCCACATAGAAGCAGAGAGAGAAAACTTGTATGGAAAATATAGAAATGAACCTCAGAGTTATGTGGGATCCTGAAGGCTAGCTGATACATAACTCGATACTTCGAAGAGCTGAAGAAGTTAGTAAAACAGAAGTGTCATTTGAAGAAACTGTGGTTAAGAATTTTCTAGTCTAATAAAATACATTAAATTAGTGCTACAAGCAGTCTTACAAACTTCATATGGGGTCATTATTAAGAAAACACCTAGGCACATCTTAGTCAAACTACTGAAAACTCAATAAAAAGATAGTCTCAAAGGCAATAATAAAAAATAAAAACTACCTTCAAAATCACAACAATAAGATTGACAATATGCTTTTCAAAACAAGGGAAAACAGAAGAGAATGGCATGGCATATTTAAAAGTCTAAGAAAAAGAATGCAGCATAGAATTCTAAACCAAGAGAGAGTAAAATAAAACTACTTTATTGTAAGGAAAGAAAAAGAAAGGTGAGTGAATGAGTTACCAGCATGCCTGAATTAAAAGAAGGGAATTTGTCAGGCAGACAGAAATCATTCTAAGAAGGAAATACGAAATTTCAGGTACAAATAAAGAGCACAGGAAGAGTAAAAATGTGAGAAATATAAGTGAGTATTGTTATAAACCAAATATAATACCTTCAAATATAAAATATAAGCAGAATTAAAATATGCAACTAAGAAGTCTCACAAATGGAAGTCAAGCAGAAGTAAACTACAGTACGATTTTGAATTGTTTTAGAAGCAGTCAAATTAGTAATATAAATTTCATAGATGTTATGTCACAACTTCTAGGACGGCAAGTGAATGTGTAGTGTACAAGTGAATAAATATTTGCCAGTATAGGTGAAAAATAGTACAAATTATTTCTGAGCTGTCTAAGAGAAGACAAGAAAGGAGGAAAAAAAGAACCAAAAGAACCAAAATGAGACATAAAGGAGAAATAAGATGGGACACATAACCCAAATATATAATTATATTAGACAGAAGTGAGCTCTATCCTTATTTTAAAAAAGGGGATTGCCACAGTAGGCTGAATAATGACAAGGTTTTAATCCCCGGAATCTATGAATATAAGTTAATGAAGCGAGAGGGATTTGTGTATGTTGGTGATTTTGAGACGGGGAGGTGATCCTGGATGGCCCTGGTGGTCGCCCACTGCGATCACAATCGGCCTTTGAAGAAGGAGGCAGAGGGAGATTAAACTATAGAAGAGGAAAACGCCTTGTGGTGATACAAGGAAGGAAAGCGATGTGATGCTAGCTGGTGCCAGGGGCTGTGCAATGAGGATAACCTCTAGAAACTGGAGAAGTCAGGAACAGATTCTTCCTTAGAGCCTCCTGAAGAAACCAGCCCTCCCAGCCTCTTTAAGTCTGTATGACTGATTTTGAACTTCTGCCTCCATAACTATAACAAAATGAATTTGGGTTGTTTTAAGCCATTGAGTCTGTGGTACTATTAAGATAACTAAGGAAACTAAGACGACTGCATTTGAAAAAATAAAACCCAGTGTATTCTGTGAAAATGAAAGCATTTTAAATATAAGAATATAGTTAGATTTTTAAAATAGAAAACAAACATGAAGTCACCAATACAAAACAGTAGAGTTCCTCCAGTTTGAGGATTGTCTCTGAAATAAAGAGGGTCATCATAATGAAAATAGGGTCAATTGATTAAGAAGAAAAATAAGTCTAAATGCATTTAATGCATTTAATAGCAGAGATTTAAAATACATAATAAAAGCTGAAATTGACACAATAGAAAAAATTTTGTTTTAGGCAAAGATTAAGAACATGACAGAAAGGCAGTAGAAGACTGATACATTGAAGTTCATTAAAATTAAGAATTTATGTTCATCAAAAGACATTAAGAGAGTGAAAAATATAATTACAGACTGTGGAAAAGTGCTCCTCTTTTGAATATATTTTTAAAAAACTATTCTTAGAAATTAACAAGAGCAAGAAAACATCAAGTTGAGCACCCTAAAGGGACAAAGTCATGGCAAAAATGCATCCAGACTGGCACATCACAGATGTAAAGGTGGTCAAACGCCATAAGCCTTCAAGAAAATGCAAATTAAAAACCACAGTGAAAGACAGGTAGTGATTCTCATCTCACTACGCTGATGGACTGTGACTGTAATAGGGTTGGTGGGGGGGACCTGATGAAGGGGGTAGTTTAATCATCACAATATTGCTCATGTAATTGTAGGCTAATGATACTAAAATAAAATAAATTGTAAAAAAAAAAAGAAAAGAAAAGAAAAATCACAACTTACAGACCCAGAATTACCAAGACATACCACACACAGAGCTGGGGGTAGGAATGTGCACCAAATGGACTTCATACATTGCTGTTAAATGATACAGCACTTTTGGAAATCGATTTGATTGTTTCGGTTAAGCTGCACATAAGATTTCCCTATAAACCAGCAATTCTTTTTCGAGTTATATGACTAACAAAAATGAGTGCACATAAACACCTCACACCAAGAGCACATCAACGGGGGAATGAATTAGAAACAAAGTTGAGTGTATTCCTCCAATAGGATGCTGTATATAAAAAAAAGAGAAGAAAAAAAACAGTAAATCATACAAAATAGATTCATTTATATTTTAATAAAACATGTTTAATATTGGATGAAAAAAAGCCCAACACACAGAAACAGTAAGAAGTCTTTATGTGAAGTTGCAGACAGGCAAAACCTGAAGGTACAATCTGAACAATGGTTATGTTGTGTGGTTACCAACAGGTGCACAGAGGCCTTTTCTTGTGCTGGAAATATGCCATATCCTGCACTGCACAAAATTAACTGATCAAGGTTCAGAGTCGGCACTGAAACCAACCAATGTTCTTCTCCCAAGGTCTGTGCTCTAGTGTAGGGCTGCAGGATCTGGAGGACAGGAGAGCAGAGGGGGTGCCCCTCTCCTCATTGACACATAGGTTGGTGTGTGTGCTGGCAAGATCCTGGTATCAGTTCCCCTGGGGAAATGTTGAAGAAGAGGGCATAAGATACCTAGCAATTATCTTCACATATTAATTCATTTAGTCCACCTAACAACCATACAAAGTATTAAGACCACTACTCCATTTTGCATACAGGAAAACTAAGGCGCAGGAAGGTTAAGCAACACGTACAAGGTCATATGTCCAGGAAGTGGCAGGATCTAAACTGTTACACTTTGGTGCTGGAGTCCATGCTCTTAACCACTACACCCTTGTCCTTTTCTCATTTTCTATTTCTCTTTTTCCATACCAATTTTATTACCATTTTGGTTTCATTTAGCATTAATTTATAATCTGTTTATATTTTTCTTTAATTATTCTCATTTTTAGTGCTTAACTAATATTTTGTTGTATTATTGTCAAAGATGACTTTTTGCTATAATTTTAAGTAAAATTTGAAGAAAATATTCCCATAACTGCTTCCAGTTTTTTGATACATTGTGTAAAAATGACCAGCTACACAAAAATACTGATAAAATTCATATTTGTTATTATTAGTAATATCAGGAGTAATAATAATTGAGATACTGCATAAGGTAGTGGAAATATCCATTTATTTAAAAAGTCTATGTGATCTTTCTGTGTACTATTTTTCTATTAAATATTACACCTAAAATTACTAAACATCTTTGATTATTCCTTTCTGTATTTTTGTTGATACATTTTGTTGATAGTTATGCTTGCACATTACAGATTTATTATGATAGTCACATGACTTAATGTACATGAAAACAGTTTGCAGATCATGATTGTGGTATGGAATATAGCTAATTATTGGTAATAGTATGGTATTAAAGGTGCCAAATTATGGTAATCCTGATTACAAATGAAGAGAATATTGTCTTTTCAGTTGTCATTTCTCCTCGCTGTTATTTCTGAAACCACTTAAAGGTCAGACTAAGTCTGACAGATCCTACCGGAGCTGAAGGGCAACAACTTACGTCATGGCTAGGGTTGACAATGAGAGGACAGCCATGCAAGGTTGGGCCCCTGATGTATTGCCGGATGTGCTTTGAACTATAAAATCCCTAATGAGTCATATTACTGTTAAATATTCACAGGTTTTTCTGTCTCAGCCATCAGCACGTAATTTTTCTGAAGAAGGGCTATCTCAGTTTGGGAGAGCCATGTTAGTTAAACATTCCTTTTATTCTTTATGCAAAAGTAACTAATAGGAAGTTTATAAAAATAAGAAATTGTCAGACTCCTTAGGGGTGGTGGTTGGCAGAGAAGTGGGAAGTGAAGAATTCAAAACTGCTTTCGATTTTGCATATACTAAGTTTTTATTAGTCATATTATTCTGATAGCTATCCGGGAGGTTCAAATGCCTAACCACTGGAGACAATCATAAATACGCAATACAGCAAAAATTTCACATAATGAGCATAAATATCCTTTCAAAGAGAAAATCATAATCTAGCCTGCTCTAATCAAGTCTGCATTGTTGCATAAAGAATGCTAAGCAGCTGAGTATGAGGAAATGTTGAAAGAAAACCAGAGAGAAATTATTTTGAAATGTTTCTCAAAAAACATTTTAATCCCTTGTTATTCAGCTGAAAGTAATTATGAATTGTGGTTTATAATTAGGACAGAGTCTGTATTCTTACTAATAAAATTCCAAAATTAATTAAAATAATTAGAAATATGTCTTCCTTAATAACAGGCATATCTAAAATAGATTTTTGTTTGTCTTCAGTGAATGTATAACTCTGAACTTTCAAATGTGTTAAGAAGAATTGATGGGCAGTTTTTAAATTTATAAATTTTAATATTAACTTTTCATTTGTACAAAATTAAATATGGATATTTAATTTGAAGTATGTTTTTTCTAAAACTAAATAGGTATTGTAATCATATTTATTTCATAATGACTAGTTGCATATATTTAAAAGAACAGTGGAAACAATATGAATTTCATTTGAAAAGGAAAAAAGGCAGTATCTGACTCCAGGTGACTTAGTAGAATTTTATTTGTGAACCTGGCCGTTAATGGGGAAACAATTCGTTCCTGTAGGAAATCTCTTTCCTACTTCTTTTCCTTATGTAAATGAAAGGCTGATTCTACAATAGCTGGAGAACTGTTAACTTAGGCCTTTTCAAATGAGGCTGATGGCTGTTTTTCAAGAAGAAGTAAAACAGAGAGCCTAGTCTGGTACCTTGATTACATCCATATTCTTGTGAAGCATTTTGTAGGCAAATAGGTACTGCTAACACTTATCCTGTTTAGTTGATAAGTTAAATGAGACACAGGATATTTTATTTCTTTTTACATATGTTACAACCTAATTAGGAATCTCTGATCTTAAATCTCCATTTACTTTCAATGAATTAAATAAGAGCAAAATTTAAGAGTAGAAGACACAATCAAATATTAAAAGTTTCAAATCTATTATTTTTTTCTGTGATTTTGGTAATGATTACACAAACATTCAATAATGTAGCTTCGTTTAGTGGAATTGTTAGAGTGGGTGCTTAGACACAAGCAGCAGAAAGGGGCCAGCCCATCACCAAGGAAGATTCCTCCACGGCCAACCTCTAAGCCCTCCTTAGTTCCCAGTTCGTCAGTCAAGGACACCTAGCTTGTCAGGAGGCCCAGACAGTCAAGGACACCTAGATGGTCAAAAGGCCCAGGATGACAGGGGCTTCCGTAATTACAGAGCATGTGCAAGGTCCAAAAACCTTGTCCAAAAGGTAACCTAATCTCAGTGAAATAACATCTAAATCTAATCAGTGTTGTGGTTTTGACCCCCCTGTGGGCTTTGCTTAGGTACTTATTGGTAAGGTGTCTGCTCACTGTCAAAAAAGGTTATATAACCTAGAGCTGTCAATCAACCTGTACATCAAAGGATGTAAGATACAGGGTAGGACTTCCCTCCCTCTTAAGAAAAAATAAACCCCACCTCTAACCCTAATAGCATGGCTGCTTCTGGTTTCCAGACAGCCACTTTCTTGTCTTCAAAATGTACTTTCCTCTTTAACCCAATAAATTCCTTTCTGCTTTTTCTTGCTATCTGGTCTCTCAACTGAATTCTTTCTTTCAAGAAGACAATCAGGGAAACACAACATGTTACACTGGTAACAGAATGACTATAAAAGAGCTCATACGTTTTGAAAGTTGTGCTTTCTATAGGACTGCGCTGTCTTTCATAATGTATTTTTCTAATTAAGCTAACACTATTGTTGGGGAGGAAGAAATATTGTCTGCCCATCAAGGTTCTTTTAGTTGGTCTAAGCATCAAATTGACATGAAACAGATAAACTGGAGAAAAAGCCAAAGTTAATGTATGTACGGGGATGCCATAGACATGGGCTCCAAGGACAGGGAGGAACAATGAGGTGCACATATCATCCTGAAACAGGGAGAGGGGTCGGGGCCTGAGACTTCAAGGGAAAGGGAAGTAATTCACAGGAACATGAAAAACATAAATGTTTGATCAACACATATTTGTTGGGACACACAGAGATAATAAGGGCGCACAAAAAGGAGTAACACACCAACCCCTTTGGAGGACTCTACTAACAGACTTAGCTACACCTCTTCCTGTCTACCCCACCTAGTTTACATTGTAATATAGCTCTTTAAGGTGATAGTTCTCTTCCTGGGGCATGTCCTCTACCTACATTCTCTTTATGCAGTTGGTGGGTGGGAGGTGAAAGTTTCATTCTGAGTCTCTTGGGACCTGATTTTTCTCAACTCTGAAATAACCTTCATGTTGCAACAGATCATTTTCGGGCAGCCTACCCTTGGCCCTTACAATATCATATTTCTTAAGATTATTTGCAGGAAATTTAAATTAAATATTAGCTATTACTTTGTAAAACTATGTTGTACAGTCAGTCACAAACAATTATTTGTTCCTAAACATTATGGTGAGCTAAATGAAATTGTAAACCAATGAAATGTATTCCTGGAGTAATATTAAAGTTGAATGAAGTAAAATAATCTGTCCTTCCTTCTCCAGACAGAAATATCTACAAGAGCCAGTCAATCATTGCTTTCATTTTCTATAAAAGCAAGCTCTGAAGTAAAACGATCAATTACAGATTTACTCATTTTATTTATATATAAAACAATACATATTATTGAATAAAGCATAAAGAAATATCAGTATGTTGTTAAAAGTGAAGTATCTGCCTCATGCTCAAGTGGTATTGGCTTTCCTATATACTGGCTTCTCCTACATACATTTTAAGAAGATGGGAATCTTCCCCCCATCTTCTCCCAGTCTTTCTGAGACGGGGACTGGGAACCTCCACAACTTTGTTCATCAATCTTGATTATGACTTTGAGTGATTCTTCTCATTCGTCAGTCAGTGACTCATTGTATAAATCTTAACTAATAGCTTTCTCACAGTAAGGGTATTAAGTGCTTTCTGTTTGTCTACCTTTGAATCTTTTCCTCTAAAAGATTTGGTCTGCTTTCCCTTTTTCATTCCCAAATACATAAAGTTCTCTTTTTTTTGCATAGTGTTCATGGCTTTGAAGAACATGTGTAAAATGTATTAATGAGGATCCTTGTCATTTATATTATGTATAAAGTTTGATTACATTTTTCAAGGCCATGAATTTGATGGTGTAAATAACACTCAATACTCTCAGTAAAGCTGTAAGTGCTACTGAATAAATGAAAATATATTTAACTTCCTTAAGCCTGCTCAGTATTTATTTAGCAAAAATGTATATACATAGCATACAATATATGCCAGAGACAGGATTGGGCAGGAGGCAAATGTAGATAAATAAGTGCTAGACATGTAGATAAATAAGTGCTGAAATGGGGCATTGATAAATATCAGAAAGGCCCACAGAGTCCTCAAAAGGGGTTGGTGTGTGACTTCTTAATGAATCAGATATAACCTACTGCTCAGTTTAAAAAATAACAATTAGCAGTAGGTAAACAGAGAAATGGCAGAGCAGGGAGCGTGTGTCCTGGGAAAGGATACAGAGAACAGGAGAGTGTTTCAGCCAGAGGGGTCAGCTTCAGCAAAGTAAAGAGCCGTGAAGGAGTCAGGGAAGTTCAAGAACATAAGGGCACATTAGTGCCAGCATCTAAATAGTATATCATGGGAAGAAATAAAGTGGAGTCACAGGTAGAGCTTTCTCTGCTGTCCTAGGGGTGTGATTTTAACGTATAAACCCCACAAAAAAATCGAAAGTTTTCTCAAGAGAGTGGGACAACTGATCATTAAATTTTAAGAGAAAAAAGATTAGAGTTTTACTAAGAATACAGACATAATTTTGGCAGCAATATATATTTTGGAAGTTTAGAGAGAGCTCTTTGGAGAATAACACAATTTTCTATGTGAGAAATTAAAGCCGACAAGACTGCAGTAGTTGCAACACAGAGGAAAGGAAGGAATCAAACTACTCGGAGCTAAAATAGAGAAGATAACAGTAATTGATTGGAGGTGTTAAGGAATATTTTTTAAATGTCTTAAACTACTTGATATAAGGGCCAGAGAATGAAGGAGAGAGACAAGTCAATAACCATAGGTCGTAGCTAAGCAGAAACTCCACATTCCTGGATGAAGCCATCTCAACACTCGCCTAGAAGGTCCCCAGGACTGCATCTCTCTTGTGCGTGACTAGTGTCCAATCCGCAAGCCTTCACGATTGACTGACCACCTATCCCCAGACTTTCCCCACTCCATGTTGGCTCCCCTCCTTTCTGTAGCCAATGTGAGTTTAAAGAACATTCTTTCCTTGAGACTCCTTATAAATGTGCCCTGCTTCTTGGGTCTGGTGGACAAGTTGTTAACTGGTCTTTCTGTTGGTGAAGCAGAATCTTCCTGTCCCAGGGCTCAGTCTTTTTTCTGGCTAGTATCTGTAATGGCTCAATCAACCTTTTTATTTCAGAGATCTCTCAGTCTCTGGAGTTTTTGATTTATCACAAGAAACAAGGGGAAAGAAGAGTTTATGCATGCGAAATCAGGATTTGGGCAGTTGGGTTTTCTGTGGTGTCATTACTAATGGGAAAAACAGGATGAAAAGCACGCCTTCTTTTTTTGTTTGTCTTTGATGAATGCAAGGGCCAAGCAAGGACAGCCAGAGTGCTGGGCACCTGTGTGGATGCTTCAGTGGATTCTAGTGCTGTAGGAGCAGCAGGTAACAAGATTATACCCACATGGGGCATTGCCTCTGACACCAGTTAACATCCACAAGGGCTTGGAATTGAAAGATTAGAAGTCCGAGCGTGAATTAATTATGAAACTGTGGACTCTGAGATCCTAATGGAACTTCTAGATAAGGGTGACCAGTCAGCATTTGCTTAAGGGAAGTATTAGAGAACTGAGTTACATCATGAGACTAGGCTTTGTCATCACTCAAACTTATCTCTGAAAATAAATTGTTCTTGATAAGACCTAATTACTTAACAGCTTTGAGCCTGAATTTTCTCATCTCTGAAGAGAAAGTAGTGTCCAGCTCAAAAGGTAATGTAAGTGTCAAAGAAGAAAATGAAAGTACTCAGGTCATATATAAACTTCTAGATCACAGATTTGGATTGCAGATGGTTATTGATTTATGAATCATCGTACAGTTATTTTTGAATTCTGGAAAGTATATGAGATGATGCAGAGAGAATATGGGTTTAGATTCCTGCCAAAGGGAACTCAAAGACATAAAAATGGAGTTAGAAGAATAGTAATTAAGAAATAAAGAACAAGGGAGGAAATTGTTTCATGAAAAAAAATTATAAGTGTGTGTGTGTGTGTTTAATTGTTAAAATTTCCTGATTCTTCAAAGCAAACACACCATGAGAATATTGAAAAGAAGGAATTCATTGAAAGGAATGAAGGGCATACTGGAGTCATGAAGTTTGCTGTATGTCAGAGAAAAATCTATAAAAAAGCATGGATAGTGAATGAGTGCAGTCTGTGAAAGAATTTGTATATAAAAGGATGAAAAGAAATAAGACAATGCCTAGAGAAATGTATACTGGATTGTGTGTTTTTTGTGCCTGTTCACGAGGATGATACAAGGAAAAGGTTGAAAATACAAGAATTTGGGATAATAGTACTAAGGAAAAAAAGAGTGGATTAGATTAAGATCATAGGTGAGTACAATAATCATGAGACTAGCAATAGGGGGACTGCCAGCTGCACCTGTGATATATTGGTCATTATGGGCAGGTCAGTAGTATTAACCTCATTTTTTTCCCCTTCTGTCTGAGGCAAATCATTTGCTGAGAATGTGGATTAGAAGGACAAGAGGCTTAAAAGAATTGGATAAAATCATTGTAGCTCTGACAGTCTCAGCAATGTAAAATTACTTTCATATATTTTAATCTTACTTATTTTACTATAAATATATATGGAATAACCATGATATCTGAACACTTCATTATTTGGAAATTAGTTTTTATTTGGATCTTTATCCTTGAGAAAAAGGTATCTATGATAAATCATTTAGTGTAGTTTTTAATTAACCATTTAGGGATTGTTTTTCCAGCTTCATGTACTAGAAGACTTATTGTTTAATATCTATTGGTACTAAATTATAAGGTGGACTGAATATATTTAATAATCTAAGTTCAACTTTTGTATTGAAATATAGTTGATACAGAATATTGAATTGGTTTCAGGTATACAACACAGTGATTTGACAATGATATTTATTACTAAATGTTCACCACAGTACAGTTACCAGTTCAACTTTTAATAAAATAATAATAGCTATTTTGCAAAAGTAAGTTGGTTGATTGATGAATGTCAGTGTTTTCCTTGGTACCTATTTTATAATTGTGAATACATCTTTTTGTTTATTCACCTGGAATTTTGAATAATATTTTAATGAGATCATGTTAATAGAGTCAATACCTGATGCCAAAAACCAAAATAGGAGATATATAAAATTTAAAATATGTCTAGCTAATTAAATAAAAATGAAGTATGTTATCCAAAAAGACTTAAGAGTGAGAATAAAATAAATTAGAATGGTCACTAATGTGAAAAATAGCCTTTTGAACTTATAATTATGGTCTTTGGTTTCTCTGCAATCCTAATTCTATCAGCAAATCCATTTTTATGCTTCGTCTATCCCAGAACATGCCCAGAAACCAGAGCATGATTTAATACTCTCTCCACAATTGTAGTAGATGTGTTTTTGGAAAGACTGTAAATGTCAACATAAAGTCCTCTGTTAAACCAACTAATTCAAAAGTAAATTTGATTTGAAATATTTATTGGGATGGTCAATTATTAGCTTTAAGGAAAAAGAAATCCATCTTTATATCTACCTGTCTGTAGTTCTCCAAATATTTTCTACATATCCTAGTTTGAATGTCACAAGCAGTGAATTATTTTTGTCTGCTATATCCATATATGTTTTGGAAATATTTTTTTAAATGCATTGGTAATAATAAATAATTGCAAAGAAAATGGAAAGCATATATAATATCAAGATATGTAATAAAATAATACATATACATATAAAGCTAATGGTGGGTACAAACAAACATATAAAATTTACAACAATAAACCTTTTAAACAAATAAATATAGCTCCAATAGGCTAAGTACTTAGTTAAGTATTAATTAAACAGACAAACGTTAATTGTATTAATAATAATCTGTTATATAAATGAGGCAATCTACGATAAAGTTGGACAAACTTAATTCTGTCTTGGCAGAGTAATGTGATATGATTTGAAAGTTCATGAATTATTAGGTAAGTTATATTTGTGATGGCCCTGGCATTCTTCATTCTGGCAATGACTAGGAAGACACATGGAATGGATTATATTTAGAACATAGTGAATACATTTGATTTCCTTGGACAAAAGTCGTGACATTTTTCTTGTGTAGTGACATTGCCACAACAATGTACAGTTTGCTGTTAATGGAGATGGGAGCACATATTGCCTTCAGATTTGCGTTATTGCTCATTCATGTCACAGTAATAAAAAATACATAATATCAATGCATGTGGTTTGTTTTTATAGACTTTCTCTACCTCATAGTATAAAAGTGGTGATTTTTAGGTAAAAAAAACAAAACTTGGTAATTTTACCTTATTTATTCTGGGCTGAAAGATTTTTAAATGCAAATAAGAATATTCCTTGGTCTGGAAATACAAACTCCAAGTAATGAGGATGTAAGAGTTTGATATGATTCACTCCACGCCACCCTTACGTCCATTAGTGACCTGTCTATGTGACTGAATTAGTTTTTAAATATCTAAATTCTATCTATGATTAAAAACTCTCTTTCCAGACTATCATTTCAATAGATGATACTCTGATCCTTATTTAGAGCCTCAGTTTCTCTTGTACATTATGTGACTTCATCAAATCTATTAGTCTTCATAATATTTTAATATGCCAAATAGAAATAATAAGTTTAATTTTATTTCTGTTTTATGTATATTTTTTAATTATATTGAGACATAAGAGATCTTAGAGCTGGGCTTATATTCATGACAGGTGCCACTATGTGCCTTCTCTGTGGGTCAGCTTCTCTTCTAAACGTCTGAAGCTCACTGGCAAAAAGTATCTCCAAATTCTGGGCTCGCATCTGAGTTTCCTGCAATCCAGAGCTTTAATCCCTCAGTTCCTACTACACTAGAAATTCTCCAGGCCTTAAAACATCTGTTTCTAAAATATTTTCTAGCTTTTCTAAATGTGCTCTCATTAAGCTGCTTTTTGATGTGACACTGATGTATAGTCAGCATACAACTGGCGCTCACTTATCCAGACACACATTCAATCAACTGCAGGTTGTGGTCATATTTTATACCAGCTAAAGAATTTGGTATATGAAAATGAAGCTGCACAAATTAGACAGGAAAATAATCATGGTATCTGGAGATATGAAGTGAATTAATTATTTAAAATTAGAGCAGAAGTCATCATTATATAGTCTAAAAGGTATAATGATGTCTAGAATCATTAACTCCATTTTTAAGATGAAGACACTGATTTCTTTAGAAGTTTTTTTTTTACAAGACCTTACAGAGACTGAAGGTCAATTACTGAGCTAACATTGTAGTGTTTATAGCATTTATTGTTTTAATTATACAGTAACATGGCCAAACGGAAATCCACAATATCAGGATGCTTAAAAACCTTCTAGAACAATTCTTTAATTTTATGGATAAGGAAACAAGGACTCTAAGAGATACATCTGAGCAAACAAAACTAGAAGTTGTATTGACACTTTCTCATGTCAGAGCTTGTTTCTTTGAATCCATGGTATTGAAGAGCAAATTTAAATTGGCTTCTTGATTTTTTTCAAGAATAACTTCATGAAAAAATGTATTAGTGCTAATAAGATTGTCATTTAAAATAATCAAGAAAATTCTGTGTTTGCCAATTGAAACAAACAAATAACTTGAAAGATTAAAAAAAAGGACAAAAAGACAACTTGATAATGAGATAATAATACACACTGCATGAAAGCCAGTAATTGAAGGTTAGTCATGACCACAGAATGCTATTTCTAAATCCTCTTGAGAAAATAATAGCCTGCTAAAAGAAGAAAAATAATCAAGAGGAAGAGATCTCAAAGAAGTATAAATTAGCATATTTTTGATCTATGCATTGTGAAAACATAATGGCCACTCTTAGCTCATAACAGAAGAGAACACATCTAAGTGGACTGGTTAATTTAATCAAACTTACCCATGCAAAATGTTTTAGCTGCTCCAGTTAACCTGTTCCTGTGTATATCAGTTCATCCCTTTTTCTACTCAGTTCAAAAGAAATGTAAAAGTTCACCCCTTTAGAGAATGACCCATCTTCACTTTTTTTTTCAGAATCCCCAAGTAGAGTTTTTTTTGCAGCAGCACTACTGTGTGTTAGTAAATGTGTTGGAACTCTGGGATGTTTACTTAGTTTCTTTTATTTTTACTTCATGCTGAGCCTACTTCTGAATATTCCATTTTCACTGGGTAATAGAGTTCTGCTAGGCACATTCAGTTTTGTGAAGGGTTATATGTGCTTTGTGTTGGACAAAGTAAAACTGTTGGGGAACATTGTGTATTTTCCTTGGTTCTTGTCCCTGCTGCAACAAAGAATTGAAAGGCAGAGACACAGAAGTGAAGCAGAGTAAAAGTTTTATTTAAAGTTACTTAAAAAAAGAAAAGGTATACGCCACCTCAGCGAGGAGAGGCACCCTGAAAGTTTGAAAAGAGAAAGTTTAAGGGTAAAAGTTTATGCACTTAGAAAGTGCAGGCAATCTCAGAGAGAGGTGCATGCTAAAAGGTTGGGGGTTCCCCCTTTTAAGGATTTTTCAGGAATGTGATCAAGGGCTGGGGGTGTAGATTTGTTAAGTGATCCCTGAATATTTAAAATTAACCTAACACAAGAAATTTACTGCACTGGTTTCTCCCGGAGGTACTGGCTTTCGGTCTGGGAGCACATCAAACAAGACCGCCTGCCTGACCCCGAAGGTGGGCTGGTTATTGTCTGTTTGCTAAAGAGTAAGTTAAGAATCTTACTTCTTAACTTCCTGGGTTTTAAAATGCAATCTTATCTTTAAGATGGAATCCTTCCTGCCTTTTACTATGTTGTTTATGGCTAGGCCTGCTTGCTAAATTAGTTGCCCAGGTTGAAAATTACTTGATTCGGGGATGGGGGAGAAAAAACAGCCTATAAGTAAAATTTAAAAAAAGCTGGGCCTGCATGATTAACACAATAAAGACATGGGCTATGCTGAGATACCCTCCTTTATATGGGGAATATTCAAACATTCCGGGCCAAGTTGCTCCTGGCCTTTTGAGCTTTAACTGATAAATTTATTAACTCTGAGTCTTTTCTGGGTTTCTAGTTTTAATTGGTTAACTTTTTGAGTCCCTTCTAGTGAGCTTTATGGCCTTATTCTCTTTTCACACCACTCATCTCTATTTCCCTGCCTAACGAAACAAGCATTCATTTTCAACCTTAATCCTTTCTCTATTATTCAGAGGAAAATTGGCGATCACTGTCAGTAAAGTGTCTGCTATACTATAAATGTCCACATTTCCTATTAGGATTTGTCATAGAAACTCTGTGCTCTGTAAAATCTAATAAGACTGAACTGGACCACACTGCAGAGCATTTTGTTGAGTAGCCTGGATTCAATAACTAGTTTCTTCATGCTCTGGGCCACACTTACAGTGAGGATTCTTCACGTACTGAAGTTATCTATTCCAGCTACAAACCCAGGAATTACAGCAATGAATATCTGAGGGTTTCACAGGTCCACCGAGCTGAGTATGACGTGTACTCTGGCAAAACTCCCTGGATCCTCTGCCTTGCTAGTGCAGCACAAGGGCATCTGGCACCTTCAGGAATTAGAGTAGCTCAGAATCACTTCCAAACTTCTAAAGAGCCAGTATCTATCCCTGAGGTTTAGACTTTTTCCTTTCCTCAGTTTAAAAATGCCCTTTTGAATGTCCTCAGGTCACTTCAAAGGAAAAAAGAAATCAAGGTATGGTACACAGTTGTGGGTTTATATCAGTATACCAGGGTCCCTCATAAAGCAAATCAAACCACTGTTTATTAAGGATCATACATCAAGAACCGAACCATATCTGAGAAATAGGTCACAGACTCTGACTTGGTGATGTGTTCTTGCCCCACAGATGTTTTAAATTTCATCATCTACTTATGTTAAATGATAACTGGCCTTTCAGTGTCTTTATTGAGTCTTAAAGCTTACATTTTCCTATATACATACATGCACACACACATACATTAGAAACACTCATGGTTCCTTAAGCTGGCATGTTAAAGGCAGTATTTCTGCTAAAGACCCTCATATCAATGCTTAGGAATTTTAAGTTAATTATTATTCATTATAATTAAACATACAAATTAAAGTCTAAATGTATTGTACTAAAACACACACACACACAACATACACATACAAAATTATTCCTAATTGTATTCTTCAGCATTTTTAATGATACAGATTAGCAATTTTCTGTAATTTTATTTGTTTAAAAGACTTTAGTACACTAGTTGATAAACTATAGGAACAAAATGGGGCAGCTACCTGGAGTCGAGGTGGCATAAAATGCTCTGTTTTATTGTACCACTTCTGTAAGAGTAGGATAAAACTGTTTCTCCTATCATCATTACCAAGACTGAAAATCTTAGGAACGTCTAATTAGGTAGGCTTCAGCCAAAACCCATGATTCAGATAGAAAAATCTAAGCACCTTGTTTCATAGTCTACAAATATTTATGCATAAAATTAAGGAGGGGTAATCCCCCAAAGGTCCCTCTTATCTAAGAACATTTTACTGGATGCAAGATGCTAATGTGAAGGAAGTTAATGAAGACTCAGATAATTAAGTAAAAGAAAACCCCCAATCCAGATTGAACAAAGTTACCTGAATTTATATAAACTCCTTCCTTTAGACTTCTGATTACTACAATAGTGATACAGCTGCTCTTTTTTTTAGTTCTTTTTTTTAATTAAGGTATTGATATACACCCATTACGGTTTCACAAGAAAAAGAATGTGCTTATTATATTCACCCTTATTATTGAGTCCCCGGCATATCCCAATGCAGTCACAACCCATCAGTGTAGTAAGATGCCACATAGCCCCTATGTGTCTTCTCTGAGCTACACTGTCTTCTCTGTGACCCCACACATACCATGTACACCAATCATGATATCCCACAAT
This sequence comes from Phataginus tricuspis, assembly GCA_029783875.1. Classification (NCBI taxonomy): domain Eukaryota; kingdom Metazoa; phylum Chordata; class Mammalia; order Pholidota; family Manidae; genus Phataginus; species Phataginus tricuspis. Next base: position 21,743,157 of record JAQQAC010006877.1, read on the forward strand.
CCCCTTTTCCCTCACTCCCAACCCACCCATGCCACCACTCCCCTTTGGTAAAAACTAGTCACTTCTTGGAGTCTGTGAGCCTGCTGCTATTTTGTTCCTTCAGTTTTGCTTCACTTCTTTAAATAGGCCTGAATTGCTATGTACTTTCCCCTTAGAACTGCCTTCTCTGCATCCCACAGACATTGGGTCATTGTGTTGCTGTTTTCATTTGTCTCCATATATTGCCTGATCTCTGGTTTAATTTGGTCATTGATCCATTGATTATTTAGGAGCATGTTGTTAAACTTCCATGTGTTTGTGAACTTTTGGTTTTCTTTGTACAATTTATTTCTAGTTTTATACCTTTGTGATCTGAAAAGTTGGTTGTTACATTTTCAATCTTTTTGAATTTACTAAGGCTCTTTTTGTGGCCTAGCATGTGGTCTATCCTGGAAAATGTTCCATGTGCATTTGAGAAGAATATGTATCCTGTTGCTCTTAGGTGTAGAGTTCTGTAGATGTCTGTTAGGTCAATCTGTTCTAATTTGTTTTGCAGTGTCTCTGTGTCCTTACTTATATTCTGTCAGTTTGATCTGTCCTTTGGAGTAAGTGGTATGTTGAGATACCCTAAAATGAATGATTTGCATTCTATTTCCTCCTTTAATTCTGTTAGTATTTGTTTCACAATACTGGTGATCCTGTGTTTGGTGCATAGATTTTTATAATAGTTATATACTCTTGCTGGACTGCCCCCTTTATCATTCTGTAATGTGCTTCTTTGTCTCTTGTTACTTTCTTTTCTTTTGAAGTCTATTTTGTATGATGCAAGTACTGCAACACCTGCTATTTTTCTCCCTATTAGTTGCATGAAATATCTTTTTCCATCTCTTTACTTTCAGTCTGTGTATGTCTTTGTGTTTGGAGTCTTTTGTAGGAAACATACAGGTGGCTCTTTTTTTTTTTTATCTATTAAGTGACTCTATGTCTTTTTTTAGGGAGATTATCAATAGACATGTACTTATTGCCATAACGGTTTGGATTTGTGGTTACCAAAGGTTCAAGGGTAATCCCCTTACTATCTAACAGTCTACTTTAACTCACTTAGTATGCCATTACAAATACAACCTGAAGGTTCTTTTTTTTCCTCCTTTTTCTTCCTCCCCCATTCTTTATATATTAGCTATCATATTCTGTACTCTGTCTATCCTTTGTTTGACTTTGGAGGTATTTGATATGATTTTGGATCTGCTTAGTAACTAATTGTTCTACTTTCTCTGTTGAGGTTTTATTTCCCTTGGTGAAAGCTATTTAGCTTTATGAATACTTCCATCTATAGCAGTCTGTCTAAAATGCACTGTGGAGATGGTTTGTGGGAGGTAAATTCTCTCAGCTTTTTCTTACTGAAAATTGTTTAATTCCTCCTTCAAATTTAAATGAAAATGTTGCCTGGTCGAGTATTCTTGGTTCAAGGTCCTTCTGCTTAATTGCATTAAATACATCATGCCACTCCCTTCTGCTTTGTAAGGTTTCTGTTGAGAAGTCTGATGATAGCTTGATGGGTTTTCCTTTGTATGTGATTTTTTATCTCTCTCTAGCTGCTTTTAAAAGTCTGTCCTTATCCTTGATCTTTGCTATTTTTATTACTATATGTCTTGCTTTTGTCTTCCTTGTGTCCCTTGTATTGGGAGATCTGTACACGTCCATGGCCTGAGAGACTATCTCCTTCCACAGGTTGGGGAAGTTTTCAGCAATTTCCTCCTCAAAGACACTTTCTACCCATTTTTCTCTCTTCTTTTTCTAGTACCCCTATAATGCAAATATTATTCCATTTGGATTGGACACAGAGTTCTCAATATTCTATCATTCTTAGAGATCCTTTTTTCCCTCTGTGGGTCAGCTTCTTTGTATTACTCTTGTCTAATTTCTACTCCATTTACCATCTCTTCTATTACATCTAATCTACTTTTAAATCCCTCCACTGTATGTTTCATTTCAGATATGGAATTTCTTAATGATTGAATCTCCATCCTAAATTCATCCCTGAGTTCTTGAATATTTTTCTGTACCTCCATGAACATGTTTATGATTTTTATTTTGAAATCTTTTTCAGGAAGATTGGTGAGTTCTGTTTCATTTGGCCCTTTTTATGGTGTTTGTGATATTTTTGTTTGAACCAGGGTCCTTCGATGTTTCATATTTGTATGTGGCACCCCCTGGTGCCCAGAACCTCTAGTCTCCAGAGCTGCTAGATCGCAGAGGAGCAGCGCTTGTGCCTGGGTGGAGGAAAGAGCTATTTCCTTCTTCCTGGCTGCAGTGTCTGTCTCCACTGTCAGAACCAGTGTGCTGAGCACACAGGTGTAAGCCTCTGTGCTTTGTGTCTGTAGCTGCCAAAGGTGGGGCCTCCCTCTGGCTAGCCTGATGCCAGGACAAGGACTGTCAGTTTGCTAGCCAATGCCAGTAGGCCATGAGTAAGACATAGCAGGCTGCATATCATAGTGGGGGGCCTCAGAGCTGAGTAGCCAGCTAAGGGTATGGAGCACCTGAAGCTCCTGAAAGCTCCCAACCTGATGGGCAGAGTGCATCCCAACCACCTCGTCCATCTATCCCTTCTCCCACGCAGCAAGCTCCGTGCTAATCCCCGCCCATTCAGCAGCCCTTTTGCTGCTAGGCAGCCTCTCAGACCACCCACCTTTCCTTTGGATGTGGATCCCTGTCCTCCACAAATGGCTGGAATCTCAGTCTCTCCAAGTATTCTGCCTGTCTTAGCTTTCCAACCCCACTAATCTCCAGAGCCCCATGTAGTGCAGGTTTGTGCTCCCATAGCAGATCCCCAGGGCTGGGTGTTCAGCAGTCCTGGTCTTCTACTCCCTCCCCACTCCATTTCTCTTCCTCCTGCCAGTGAGCTGGGCTGGGGGAAGGGCTTGGGTCCCCCCAGATCAAGGCTTTGGTAGGTCTCTCTGTTCTCCAGGTGTGTGCAGTCTGGCGCAGCCTTCTTTCCTGTTGCTCTTTTAGGATTAGTTGTATTAACTATATTTTTGTATTCTATGTGGTTTTGGAGAGAGTTCTCGCTCACCTCTCATGCCACCATCTTGAATCCCCTCCAAGATTAAGCTCCTCTTATTAAAGCCCAGTCCCTCTTCCTGTGCTCAAGATCAGGAAAACATCAATTCTTATCTCTCAAAATTTATATCACCAACCCTAATTTTTTTCTATATATTCAAGCTCTTTTTATCTTTATTTTTCCAATATTAAAAAAATACTTATTTCATCACCTTAAAAAATTATTTCCTTAATCAAACTTCCTATGAAAGTTATCTATAAACTTCTCATCCCTTTCACAAGTGAGCTTTTCAAATATATTTTTCTATACCAGCTACTCCATTTCTTCACCTCCAATTTATCTGTAGTCTACTCATATATGATTACCACCAGCATCCCTACAGGTATTGGCAAAATAGCATCTAGCAGTCTTGACTACTCATACAGTTTTGAAACACTCAGTTCTTGCCATCCATGAAGTCATACCATTAAGCTCTAGATCATCTCTTTAAAAATCCTTTAATAACTGATAAGTTCAATTCAGTCTTAAAAATAAGGTTTCTCAATGTTGAGTCTAAAAGCCACTTTGTTTTTCATTTTATTTATTTGCCATACTGGATTTCATTGAGGACTATAATTCAAAGTATCTTATATGTTCCAAAGATTGACATGTATATATATATACCTCGAGCTTAAAACCTAATGTTAAGCTAGACTTTTATTTATACACACACGTACACACACAGGTGTACGTGTGTGTATATATATATGTGTGTGTATATATATATGTGTGTATATATATATATATATGTATACCTTACCATTAGACA
>JAQQAC010006877.1:21747014-21948461 GCA_029783875.1 Phataginus tricuspis
TATATGTGTGTATATATATATATATATGTATACCTTACCATTAGACATTATTTCATTGGTTCACATAGTTTGGCAAATGGATCACACTCATGATCTCCTTTCTTCACACTAATAAATATTTCTCTTCCATTATCTCATCTGTGAATGTCATTAACATTTACCTAATTACACAAAAATCTGGTTGTACAAAAAAATGAAAGCATATATATTTGTTACCTTCTGTCTCTTTTGTACAGCTTCAGTTATCAAAGAGAAAATTTTAAGTACTATGCAGTTGTGAAACTGAATAAAACAATTAAAAATGTTCATTTAAAGGCTTCCAGTTGGTTTCTTGTGGAAAGGATTGTGTTTATTTAACAAAATACCTTTATTAAATATTATACTCTTTTTATTTTGGAAAGTGGTTTTTAGACTGGATCTTGAAAGTTAGAAAATAAATGAAAAGGAATAAATTGCTCTATATAAAAAACTAAGATGGAAATTAATTTTTCTAAGGAAAGATAACCCTGAAAAGCTCAGGGTGAGGAGACTGCCGAGGTTGGGGAAAGACCCCATGGAATAAAACCTGGATACTTGGAGAAGAGCAAGATTAGCCTACTTTCCTGAATGAGTGTATTGCTGAGATATGTTTGAAACCATGGCTATATTCTATCATTCATTATATTCCTTTTGTAATATAAACCACCAACCCACTACAACATACAAACATAAATAACTCCCAAACCTTCACTAAAATTCTGCTGACCACACTAACCTTTATCAGAATTACAGGAGGCATCGAAGAAATATATCACTTGTCCAGCCTGTTACTATATCATAAAGAAAAAATAACAGCATTTATGTTTGGCAAGAAATATACCATGGAGATTACGTAGACCTTCAAACACTATAGACAGTGGTAGGAAAATTGAAAATGAACTTGAAAACTTTGTGAAAATTTTGCATTGTAACAATATAAATGGTACAGACATTTCAATAATTTTTACTTCCATGTGATAAGATAGGCTATTCTCAGCAAGCTAGTGGAATTCAGAAAAGATCCATAACTGATATCTGATAATATTTAAGGTTTTCCAGACTATGGAAATCTGTGCATATATATAAACCATTTGATATATATCTGACATTATTAATGATTTTTTTATGTTTGGCATAATGTAATTGTTAAGACAGAATAAAACCTAAATATTCCTACCACAAAGATCTCTGTTTTCTTTTTCTCTTTTTGTTTGTTTGCATTTTAGTTATTTTTGTTTTGGCTTCTGTTATTTTTGCAGTGGCCTGGTCATTGGAGTAAAGATAATAAGAGATAAAAACAGTAGTTTAATTTAAAATCTAGTTGAGAGAACAGAAATAATCAAATGTAACAAGACAAGAATAAAACAGAAGCTTCCTATTCTATTCAGTTCCTAAGAGAAAGACTATTGAGTTTTCTGAATTGTTGATTTAAGTAATTAGGATTTACTTAAGTAACAGGATTTCGGCACCCTAGAGTCACTCTTTATAGACATTGGTATATAGAAACAATGTATTTAGGAACACTTTAAGCGTACCCAATGGTTCTCCCAAATGCCTCCATCGTGACTCAAAAAAAAAAATTAATAAAGCCATGTTGGAAATAGTACCTGCCAATATAAGAAAAAATCTGTTTCTAAGATAACCTCTCAAGGATTTATTTTGTTAATAAAACTCCCTTTAACTGAGAAGATAAGATATTTACTCAGTGTTATACTAGTAGCAATAAGCAAAATTATTAAAATTTTAAAACAGCAGTCTGGCTCCAGAATATTACATCTTTACCATAACACTAAGCTTAATAGTATTAGGGTTTAAGGGAATTTTACTGGGAAATTTTCAGAAAAAGTTAGATAAAATGCCAATACAGATAATTGGGCCAATATTTTAACAAAGTACTTTAGCTACATCTATTAAAATTTTTAAAATGTGTTTCATTCAAAGCAGAAATCCCAATTAGTAAATTTATCCTATTGACAAATGGTAAAGATACACAAAGATACATATGTACAGATATGTCCAAGGCAACACTGACTACAATATCAACAAAAAAACTAGAAATTTTGCATGACCATCATCAATAATGGGGCTGGTTAATGTATATGTATGATATTATAGTTATTAAAAAAGTAAAAGATGTTAAATGACCCAAAAATTGCTGGATACTTAAAAATATGTTATACATTTTTTGCTTTATATTTATTGCATTACATGTACTATGAAATGTGTAAGTACATAGGATTCATTAACAATATTAGCTGTATTTGGGAATAATAATATTAGAGAAAGATGATGCTTATTTTTATATTATAGATTCATCTTTTTTCGAATGCTTACTATAACCATGATTATTTCATAATTACTAGTTTACATGAAAGAACATTTTGTTTTCTAAATTCAAATTTATATTGGAAAATGTTTACACTAAATGTGAACAATATCAATAATGAACTGTGAAAATGTTATTTAAAAGAAGTCATCTGTCATTACCATGGAAAGCACTTTTTCCAGAAGAAACTGAACTTGGCAGAAACGCTTAGAAATGCTAGTGTAAGTTTTTGCCACAACCACCTGCACCACAGGGAGCTAAGATAATTTCTTCAAAAGAGCCTTGTCATTTCTGTTCTGACATATAAAAAGCTTAAAGGTCATTATTCCACCTTCACAAGGAAAAGCAGAACAAAGTGCATACCAATAACCGTTCTTAGATACATCAAAGAATAGAGGTCAAAGGACAAATCACTGTCCAGGAAACCAGAGGGACAGGTGAATACAGGAGTTTACTCAGAGCAGAAACCATGGCGGCCAGTAAGTGGTATGAATACTTAAACGGTATTGATGAATTGCTGGATGCTGCATGTGCAACAGCTTGAGAGTTAAAAACTCCAGGGGGCCTTGTCATATAGTCATAGGGGATTCCTATGCAAGAAGAGCCTATATTTTCTGTGGAAAGTTGGTGCAGATTCCCTTATCTTTTGGGCAGGTGGACAGGAGAAGTACCCACTTAAAAATATGCACAGAAGAAAAGTAACCCTTTTGAAATCCGCCGGCCTTGAGTGTTCTGTTCTCTACTACAAAGGCCTGCTTCAGGAAAACCTATTTACTTTTCCTGGAGCCCTATTTGCCCTAGGGGAAGGGTAATTAAAAAACTGGGGCCACCTGCAGGACTTGCTGTCAACATAAAGGGTCAAAAGAGGTTATAAAAGAATCTTCCCAAGTTCACAGACAAGGGACTCAGACTCATAAAAAGAAAATCTCAGATTTAATTATAATATAATTAAATACCTCCTCTCCTCATTACCTTACCACCACATCAGAAATGCTCCACTATGACAGGGATCGCAACAGCTACAGCGCACACATTCCATTTAAGAAGAAGTTTCTAGGGAAACCCAATGGCAACAGTGGACAAAACCAAGGCAATGAGAGAAAACCGAAGCCTCTGACACCCACAGCCAGAGCACACTGGGCACAGCCCAACATTTAGAGATGAGCATAAAGTTCCACATGAAAGGCCTCTTTACCTCATTTCTGATTACCTAAACTATGTTGTCTGCATTCCAATTAAAGGCACACTAAAAGGCAAGAGAAAACATAGTCTGAAAAGAAAAAGCAAGAATCAAAAACCAGACGCAGATGTGGCAGAGATTTTGGAATTATCAGAATAGGAATGTAAAACAACTATGATTATAGATCTAATGGAAAAATTAGACAAAATGGAAGAAAATATGTGTAATGTAAGTAGAGACATGGAAACTGCAAGGAAAAATCCAAAGGAGATGCTGAGAATGTTAAAGAGAGTGCTAGGTATAAAGAATTCCTCTGATGGGCTTATCAGCAGACCAGAGATAGCCAAGGAAAGAATCAGAGACCTTGAAAATATTTCAGTAGAAATTTCCAAAGCTGAAATCTAAAAGGAAAACAAAATAAAACAAAAAACCCAGAACAATGCAACTACTTTTAATGACACTACAATGGGTACATGGCATAATGCATTTGTCACGACTCAGGTAACTGGACAACAAAGAATGAACTCTAATGTAAACTATGAACTTTTGTTAATAAAAATGTATCAAAATTGGTTTATTAGTTATAACATATATACCACCTAATGCAAGATGGTCACAGGGAAAACTGCACGAGGTGTGGGGAGAGCAGGTACATGAGAACTCACTGATGCCTTCTGCTCGACAGGTGTATAAACCTAATATTTCTAAAAAGTAAATTGTATTCTTTTACATTTAAAAAGTCCGTGGCAATTTAGGCAATCAAAAATAATTTATTACATTATCACCTCTTTTGTTTTTGTTCTCATTTTTCTTTCCTTCTTTCTCTCATTCTTTATCTTACGTAACAGACATCCACCTATGTGCAGTTCAAAAAAAAGTCTATATTTGTCCCCAAATGATTATATGTACTGTTACTTATATGTTCTCTTAGGTTTAATTTTAATTACACCAAAAATTATTTTTTAAATATCTTAACACTTCAAAAAATTATACTAGCTAGCTATATTACATTACAGGTTTTCATTATTAACAAAAATCAAAGAATATCTCTAAAATCTTAGAGTACATTAATAAATAAGTATAAAACAGTTATTGTGAAAATATTTAGGTTTGCCTAAATTATAGGACACTTAATACAAGTACTCAATATTATTTTCAATTACTTGTCACAGCAGAGGCCTAGGCAGATTTCTTTCAATGGTTAAATATTCAAAATTAAGGATAATGCTTCCCAAGAATAGCTGTAAAGAAGTTGTACACCTGTTATTTCTCCCTGTTATTTGTCACTTAGATATGAAAAGACTGAAATATTCCTAAAATCAAATCATATAAGGAATACCTTACATTATCAAATTAATTGTAGGATAGATAGTTAACTAGTCACTTGAATCAACTTCATGGCAATTTTGAAGTTATCATTTATTTGTGATAATTTGTTCAATGTTTTATCTGCTTTAGTAGTGTGTGAATGTCATGAGGTTAGGGCCTATTAGCATTTTGCTCACCAAATAAATATTTATTCAATAATGAATACATGAATTTTCTGTCTGGTTTTACTAATTACTACAATATAAGAAGGTATTACCATTACACATACGTAGGTAAAGACCTACAAATAGACAGAGCATATTTAAATAAACAAACAAATAAATGAGGTATGTTCAATCAAGGACATCAGACACCATATTTATCCTTCATTACCTACAAATCTTTAAATATTAACCATAGTTTACTAAATATTAGGTATCTACAATATCAAAGAGCAATCCTAGACACTGGTATAAGTCTAGACCTCTTGAACATTTTCTTGATTTTCAGTAGCACGTTGGGTTTTCTAAATATACTGGTTTTAAAGCAAATAGTTCCTTTAAAAAACAAAATAAATGTTTAAATGATTTGGAATAGACTAAATGTGGAGTATTTGATGTATTTTCCTACTCTCTATGCTTTGTACGTAAGCACATTTGTTTTAAAAAAATATATAGGAACCTTAAAAATGAAATAATTTCCTATCTGCCTCTTTCATTCCCAAAAGGGCAGGACTTACCACTTTGTGTTTTCATAATAACAGGGTAGATCCTTTATCTTTCACCATCATAATGAGTTAAACTAAAAGGATAGGACAGTTAAAATAGGGGTTCATAAAAGTTATGTATGCATTTATTAAATATTAGACTAAAATATACTTGGTACTGGTATGCACTAGATTCACTAGGGTTCTATGAAAATTTGTGTCTACTTGGAAACTGTAATTGTGACCTTACTTGGAAATAGGGTCTTTGCAGATGTACTCAAGCTAAGATCAGGTCATACTACAGTAGAACTGGCCCTTATCTTATTTATAAGAGGGAAATTTGGACAGACCCACAGCGGAGAGACCATGTGAACATGGAGGCAGAGGTTGGAATGATTTTTCTAGAAGCCAAGGAATTCCAACAATTGAGGGAGACCATTAGCATTTAGGAAAAAGGCATGGAACAGGCTCTCTCTCAGAGTCTCTACAGGGAGCATGCTTTATTTCAGATGTTTAGCTTCCTAAATTTTAAAGGAATAAGTTTCTGTTTTTTTAGCCACCAAGTTTTTGGTGATTTGTTATAGTAACCCTGGGAAACTAATACAGTATTTTATCAAGTATTTGTTCATTGTTTTTGGTAACTAACAAATTACAAATTTCATTAACTTACAAATCTTTGTACATATATTTCAACCTTTGATCTTTGTCATAGGCCAAGTCATTTTCTTCAAGTATTGGTCTGCTTCTCAAAGTTTGCCACCAGCTTTCCTGCATAAAACTCCAAAAATATATTACTCTGAAGACAGTTTCAGTTTCTTTTTAAACAAAATAAAGCATATTTTAAAATGTTCCTGGATTTTTCTTCCTTTAAATTCATCTATATACATTTCTTTCATTTAAAAAATATTTATTGTTGGCATGACAATTTCTATTAAGACAAATACTTTTTTTAACAAACTTGCTTTTTTAGTATTACAAAAAGTTTAGTTTCTAATTTTGTATTCAAAGAACCAGTAACTATTTTTGTACTCATACTTTTTTCTGCAATCAAATTACATCATTATAATATCAGGTATGACTGGCATAAATAGCATTTGGAGCAAACATAACTGACTCTTAGTAAACATACAAGTAAACTGGTGGGAGTGTGCTTGAGGGCAGCACATAGCACATACAACATGGCCTAGACACCAGTCACCTGACTGAACACTGAGATTTGATGTTCTTGGGATAAGGTCATGTGGAGGTCACAGAAGAGTGACTCCTCTGTCTTGGCCTCTGTCTCCATGGCAACAACAACATCTGTTCTTGTGTCTTTATTTCCTACTAGGTGTGAAAAAAAGGAAGGGATTTCTATCCTATGTATGATAATATCATGCCTAGCACAGTTCCTGAAACATAGTAGACAGTCATTTAAATATCTGGTAAATGATAAATCAATAATCAATGAATGAATAAACAAAGTGTTTTACTTAGAGAAATACTACCAAATACAGTGGTTGTTATTTGAAAACAGTTGTTAAGAAGGGATTCCTTAATAGAGAAACTTTCTTTCTCTATGGATATTATAAAGGTGCCTATTATCAAACTATCTTTTCTTTCTTTATATAAATTATTTAGAATTAAAACTGTATGAGGAGAATATATGTCATAGAAAGATCTTTGTTATGGACTTAGTGAAACAGAACAGATCTCATAGAAACTGGGTTTTTCTGTACTTGACAATAGTGAAAATGTAAGAAAAAACAGATCTGAAAAATTTCAGGAGTCTCTCTTCAACAAGATAAAGATTACTTCAGTAATATTAAAAATGTAATCATTTTGATTGCTCAGAAATATTAAAACTAATTGCAGAGCTATAAACTTGTTGCACTATGTGATTGATACTTTCTTCCATATCTTACAGTGATAGCTCCAGGGCAGAAACCTCATCTGCTGAAACACATCACTGTGCCTCCTGCTTTTCCTCTATGTGTGTAAACACATTACATCTTCATGGTCAGGTTTACTTCTGCATGAGTACTGTAGCCCTAGCAACCTCAACTTTAGAGGCACCTTGGCCAACTGAATACAGTTCAAGCAGTCCGTAAAGATTATTATATTTTTTAAGGAGTTACCTGATCCATGTATGATTTTATGGAAGAAATTTGGAAAGTTCAGTCTGCTTTCCTCCCTCCAAAGCAGGCCCACTGAAGTGTTTAAATAAGAGATTCTATTCTCGCAAATGAAATCCTCATCTTCCCAGGAAAGAGTGGTGGTCAAAGACTTTTCAGAAATTTCTTGAAAAATTTGTTTGAAGGTGCCCTTCATATTGACAGATTATAGATAATGTATTAAAAGTTCATATACTGTATGTCAAACTAAAACTTCAAGGTCTAATAGTGAAGTGAAAGATTCATATATTAATGTGTCAACAGTGATCTCTTTTCCTTCATCCCACAGACCGAACACCAAATTTATACATCCTTCAAGAAAATGGAAAAATATTTATGGTTTACATATTTTTTAGTTTCCTTTTTGTAAAAATGTAGCATCGGTGCAATGAAGTACTAAAGAAAATGCAATGAGAAAGCTTTGCTGAGATTAACAATTTTTTAGCGTACTAATAGCTATGATCTAAAACTGTAGGGTAGTTCCAGAGGAACTTCTAAAGAGTCATGCTGCCATCTATTGACAATGCAGATGTCTTTTAATGGTTATATGGTACATGAAAACAAATTCTTAATCAGAAAATACGTCTTTGGAAAACCAGGTGTTTTTAAAAATACCTACTTTGTATGGTAACTATATGACATTTCAAATTTTTTACAATTGGTAACTTTTCCTTTTAATATGGAAAGGTTATTAGTGAGTTACCTTGTACTAACAGAGTGTTGTAGACATTTTAGAGCACTACAAGTCAACAATTTGTAAGTTAACATATTAGCTTAATCTGTGTCTACACATCAGAATACTGTATGCTGTATTTTCTATATTCACTTGAGTGAGATTAACATGCATATAAGGAATATAAAGCAACATTTAAAAAACTTAAACAAGACTTCAGCAAATTGGCTATTTAAAAAAAGTACAGGATGTGTGATCAAATAATATAGATAAAAAGGCATGTTTACCAATTTTGTTTTCATTATTTCACGACACATTTCATCAAGAGGAAAAGCACCTGTATTTCGTGACTTCTGAAGCAGAAACTTCCTGAAGAGAACAAGACAGAACTGTAGTTGGACAACTAGAATGTAAATTGCTAACCATTTTTACTCTAGTCCATACATTGTTGGGAGAAAGCCTTCTGAGAATTTTCCTCTCTTCTTTTCCTATTTAAATTTTTAATATGTTGAACATTTTTTTAACAGGATATTAGATGAAGTAAAAAATACATCTAAATATACCAGTTGCTCCTACTTCTGGCTGGAGAGAGCAGGTCATTTGATCATCGTAGTGGGCAAATGCAGTTTCAACTGACTAGGAAAAAATGTTTAATAGAACATTGAGGTTTGACGGTTGTTTCTTTGGAACCCTTTATTTTAAGATGTACAGTGTGAGAATGCACCGATGTAAATAAGGATTCCTGGACGTCCTTGGAGGAAATGACCAAGATTGCCCACTTTCTATTTGGAATATGTTTACTCTAACCAAGGATTCGAATACGCGTCACAAAAGGAGAGGGGAATGGACAGGTGTATCAGTTAACACAAAGAACCTAAATGTTGGTGCTGGAAAGCTGGTACCTAGACTTGATGCCTTTCTGTACTCTGCCACTCTGACTTAAGGTCATATTCCCTTAAGTCATGTTTAAACATGTGGTGTGAATTGAAAGAGCTTTGACTTTGCACTCCTGTACCAAGGGCATCTCTATAGCAGCAACATGCGTCCACTAGACTGGGCAGAACACTATACACAGCGCCACCTAGTGACGGTGTCTAGAGATCTGGCGCTCAAGAGTCTCTCGTCTTCATCCCAGCAGTTAAAAATGACGCTGCCTCATCACCTCCCACAACACGAAATGAACAAACTCTTAAGATTATCCAAACATATCAGATTAATGGAAACCTAAGGTAGGAGGATACTGGACTTTCTGAAGACAAGGTTATATTAGGACTTAAGTGGAAATTTGGGGGTGAGGTAGGGATGGAGATGTGCCTGTATTTGAATTTCACACTAGTAAAGCAACTCATCTTGTTTATGTTCTGTAATGATGGAAAATTACCAGGCGTCAGAGATGAATAATGTATGCTTTGTAAAATATAAACCAAGGGTAAGTGGGACCCAAGATTTCTGTTGCATAGTGGATGCTGGGATCATATAACATCAGCTGAAAGTTCTCACCCAACATTAACTGGTGTCACCACTTTATCTGCTCTCAGATTGTGTCCCTTAAAATATAAAATAAAATCTTCTTTACTCTGTTCTTTGCATTTCTTCCCTCTTTAGTCTCCTACCTGTATTCTTTATCTTGACTTCATCATAAACTCGCTGCATTATAAAATTACATCTACTTTCTCTGTTATGTTGAGTTGATATTGTTTAACCATCCTTTCTAACAAAATGTAGTAATAGGCTCTTGATTTTAGCAATATTTATTTCTGTATCAAAAGATGGCCACTTAAATGACATTGCAGGGAAGTATTTAATTTTCCATTCTGTATAAACATTGAAATAATCATAAGAAATTATTTTATCTCACCCAACTGAATTTAATCTTCAGAAATAAAACAATTTGTCTATTGTTAGCATTTTTGGTTTGACTGATGATGAAGGTATCTAAGTATATGAAATGCACCTAGTACTGAAAGGTATCTAGATGACACTTGCTTGTATCAAATGTTTCAGTTTATGTTCCCCTCAGTTTTCACCATAATAATGTGGTGAAATTAATTAGGAAATGATACAGGGATATAAATGACTCAATTTCACAGTTTGGAGACCTTGACCTTATGAGCTCTTCACTCAATTGCCTTTAAAATCCACTAAATACATACATACATGGAAGAAAAGCCAATAGTTAACTCTTTTATTGCCAATAAAAAGTATCTCAGAATATCAGAGTTTTCAAAGAAGTTAGATATTGTTCTCATGACTTCCCCGTAGTCAGTCTGTTTCAACCAATACAACCAAAATGATCCGCACAGTGGGATCTTGGATGGTGCTTCTTCTTGAGCTGGCTTCTTAAAATCGATCCTTGACTTGTCAGCTATTGGTGTAGGTTGGCCTCTGCGTGTGGGCTACATCACCGCTGGCACCGTCCGGGGCACAGTTGTCCCTTGTAAGGCAACCACAGGCTAATACTGGCGCCGAAGATAGGAATCCGGTCCCCCATCCAGTTCCTGGTAATCATATAACTTCAACTTTCTACGATAGAAAGAGAGATCTACTCTGCTGCCACAGGCTCACTGAGCCGGCAGCCCTCCTTTCCTATTGTTCTTTTCTCCAGCAGAATCAGACATTGGTTGATAGTTTCCCATATATTCTAGAAAATGCCTAACCATACCCTCTGTGTAGTGTCCTCACAAGACAAGACGTGATTACTCACCGAGTCTCTGCGATCTAGGTTTGGAGCACGACTCTCTTCCAGGAAATCCACCACTCTCTTCAAGGAAATTAAATTCCTTTTTATACCATCAAATTGATAATGGATTAAGGATGACAAACTGCTTTAAATGTTTCCTTTACAATTCTGCATAGGTCACCTAATTTATTGGCTATAAATATAACCTATTTATTCTTTATTTTATGTATTGTAAGGGCTTAAGCAAAAAATAATAATAATAGTAATGCTGCCAACACCACCACCACCACTAGCAACAGAAATCCCAGAGTCTCATTTCAAGAAGGTGACACCAGGATATAAAGACCTCAACAAGTACATGCTATGATGCTTCATGCTGAGATCATGAAAACGGAGGTGAAGAAGTGTGAAGTATATCAGGTATCAAATCATCATAATAAAACTATTACAGACATACCGAATTCCTGGATGGTACATTCTGCTTTGAGGAAAACATTTCAATGTTTAGAAATACAAATTGTGGCCAGTCCTTAGAGCCACACAGTACCCACGTAGAACCCAGTAAGAAGTGTCACTAGCTGAGCAGTACTCTACATCAAGCTTGGCACTAAGTTCCGTGCAGTATTATGCAGTTCAACTGGGTAATGGTTACTGTTCCCACTTGGAATAATAAAAGAGCATGAAGCTTAAATAAATTAAGTGTTCTTATGATGCTCGTTCATACACAGCTATTAGGGGGAGAAGCTGGGATTTAACAATAAAGCCTAGACTTATGTCACTTGCTTTGCCTCTGATGTCAAGAGTTGTTACAGAAGATCCTTACAAATTCCAACGGTATTACATACATTATTGAATTAGATATGCATTTGATAAAATGTAATACATAAATACTAGATCATTGAAAGGAACGAGAATGATTCCATCTCATATTTAATTTTTGAAGCTGGTATCTAAAGGATTTCATTAAGCTTTCCCATGACACAATCTATAATTATGCTCTTACAGTCAGAGTCCTATGTTGCAACAAACATGAGATCTGAGAAGACAGAGCTATGGTTGTGCTCTAATCACTACTTTGCTCAGTTACACGTTTGCCCCACATGATGTCATAAGGTAAAACCAGTGGTCAGTTATAGGAATATTCCTGCTTCTGAATAGCCAGAGTTTAGCAACTTAATTATAAACTCAAATACAAAATATGAACATTATGAACTTAAAAGCATCCACATGGTATTCTGAGACTCATCTAAATTCAAGGAAACTGTGCTTATTTTTTCTTAGTTTTGCATATGTAAGTTAAGCTTAATGATCATAGTGTTTATAGGCTGTTTAAAGTATTTTTTTAGTTATGTTAATGCTCAAAAGATAATTTGGGGAGATCAATTGTAAAGGTGACAGATGATTTGGGGTAAACTGTCAGTGCTCAGAAACATCAGTATTGTGCTGTTTGGCCATTTTTATTCTCATGGAGAATTTAGAGTGAAAATCTATAACCTTTGTCCAAAAATAAAGTAAAAAATTTTGTTAATGACCAATGTGGTACCACTTCTATTGTTTTTATCCGATCTATCATCAACTTCTAGTGGAAAGGAAGTGACTGCTACAAATGAAATGGAAGAATTTTTAAAAATACTAAGGTCTTTAAGGTTTATCCTCTGTTTTTCCAGGTTGCACCTGCACACTGAAGGTATAAGTATATTCAATTTTTTCATAGAATTTATTTTGGAAAGAAAGATTTAAGTAAGACATGGCTGAGCATCTCTTTATTTGTTTAAAAGAAGATGATACAGTTGCAATCTTGGAACAGATTGAAAGGATATCATCGTACACATATGTTAATCTGTAGGTTCTTAGCTATAAAAAGTGAAATTAACAAACTTTTAGAAGTTTTTGTCAATTTAACAGGTCTCTCTTGAAGATACTCTCAAAAATAATTTGCAACAGTATAAAAGTCATGAAATTTGGATTCAGCCCAAGATTGTTCCAAATCCCAGTTCATCACTAGTTGAATGAGCTTCACCAAGTTTAAAATCCCTGAACCTCAACTTTCTCATCTCTATAATTCTCCTGAGAGGTAAAGATAATATATATGACCTGGTGGGTGGCATGGGGTAAATAATTGTAGTCTGTGATCATTTTGAATGCAGAGAGACTCAGTTTTAGTCTTCATCCAAGATCATTGTTTTAGATCTTCAGATCTTGGAATCACAGTTATTTTTCTGACAAATCTAGGTGATAAGCAAGACTGACTCAAAGGCTCCTCTATGCATAGGATGAGAAAGGGAGCTCTGGTCGGATTAGAGGCCCTTCAGTGCAGTTCTAAAACGGAACACATTGCAAGTGACCTGCATCTCCTTCAAGCTGAAACAGAACTTCTATTTATCTTAAAATAAAATTTAAAAAAGTAAATGCTAGTAAAGTCCTTATTTTATAAAGCAATGCTTTGTGAAGAATCAACATGGCCTGAAAATAAATGCTCAGGAGCTAGATCCAGATTACCCGATATGTTTGACCTCAGTATGGATAAGAGTTGTCCAGAGAAATAGAACCAGTAAGAGATATAGATATATAATTATTTATTTATATTTTATTTTGTTTTATTTATTTAAATATATATATTATTTGTTATATTTATATATTTTTATAGTATTTTATTTATTATTATATACTTATATATAAAATTATGTAAGTAATAAGTAATAAGATATACATATAAATATGTATATTTGTATGTATATATATTATATATACATATAGTAAATAAGTTATAAAATACATATAAATGACATTCATTATAAGGCATTGACTCACATGATTGTAGACTCTGGCAAGTCCCTCAATCTGTCTTCTGCAAGCTGGAGACCAAGGAAGGCCTATGGTGTAGTTTGAAGGCTTGAGAGCTAGCAAGCCAAAGGTGTAGATTTCAGTCCATGTTCTGTAGGCCTGAGAAAGGACCATCAATGGCACGAACATAAGATGCCACAGCTCAATAGTCAGTCAGAGAGAAGGTAACTCCTTCCTTCCTGCAACTTTTGTTCTATTCAGACCCTTAGTGGATGAGCTGGGGCTTCCCATGCCCGGAAGGGGGATCCCCTTTGCACAGTCTACCAATTTCAATGCTAATCTCTTCCAGAACCATCCTCATAGACACACCCAGCAATGATGTTTACATAGATATCTGGCCATCCTAAGATCCAGTCAAACTGACATGTGAAATTAACTGTGACAACTTCTAAATCCGACACTTTGTATCTTTGTGCTCCATGACTCCAAGCCATTCACTTGAGTGTCCTGTGCCTCAGTTTCTTCATCTGAGAAATTGACAAAATAAAATACAGTGAAGAATAAGTCAGTTACTATTATAAATTGTTACATTCACGTTTTATTCTATACTTTTTAGTAATAAATGATCAAAAAAATCAACTGTAATCAGATTTTATATTTTATTTTTCTTCTACATTTCAGCGTTTCAGTCTGCTTCTTCCCTTTCTTTGTATTCCCGCCAGTAGTCAGTATATAGGAAATACAGGAAAACTAGACTGCTGGTGACTATGACAACACAGCTTCTGGTGTATTGATCTGTAACCTTCCTATAGCTGTACAGAGAAATGACCATTTATGAATCTATTCATTATTATAGTCCTGTTAGGTTTCCTTTGTTAATAAAAATATGCTATTTAGAATTTTTTAAAAGCCAGAGGAACACTCCATTCTTATTGTAATCTTGTAGAGTTAGTCATATGTTCACTTCTTAAATTTACAAAATTTGAGACTGCAGTGAAGACTGAAGAAAGCGGAGAGAAGGGAGGATGGGGCCTGAGTGCTGAGAGCACACGCTCGCCTCCTCCTTGGATGACACCATCGCTGTCTTCACTAGTGTCCCCTGGGAGACCTTCTTCTAAACCCCACTGCCCACTGACTAATGCTCCAGTCTCATTAAAATGTGATCTGGTGTATATCCTGGGTTTAATACCAGAATCCTTCTGATAGCCAAATAATGAGTGTAGTATATTTAATGGTACTGCTCTCCCACCCCCCAAAAAAAGATAAGTCCAGGTCCTAATCTCTGGAACCTATAAATGCCACCTTATATGGTGGAATATGTGATTAAATTAAGGGTCTTGAGAGGGGGCACTCAACCTGAATTATTTTGGTTGCCCCTAAATCCAATGAGAAGGGTCCTTGTAAGAGCCAGGAGGAGGGAGGTTTGACAAAGAGAAAGAGAAGGTAATGTGACCTTACAGGCAGAGATGGGAGTTTCACAGCTGCAGGGCAGGGAATGCCTACAGCCTCTAGAAACTGGAGATGTAGAGCAGATTCTCCTCTAGATTCATTAGAGGGGGTGTAGCCTTGTGGATGCCTTGATTTCAGACATCAGGCCTCCTCAGAACTGTGAGAAAGTGAATTCTGTGGTTTTTAGCTAGAATTGGAGTGAATCATTATGCAGCCGAAGGGAACTAAAGTGAGTAATTATGTAATTGAAGAACTTTGCTAAGATGACAGTAAGAAAGGGCTACTTGATGAGCCCATCTACTTCCACAATAAACCGTTATTAAAATAACTTTTTTGAAACAATGATCTTGAGTTATTTCCATGATGTATTTACAAAGCTGATATATCAAAACATACAGAAAAGGAGTACGTGTCATGGAATGTTTGACTGCATGGAGATTGTCTGTATGCCTGTGCATGTGTGTGCTCTAGGGGGTAAGAAGGATGACCTGGGTGTAGGATGTCTGTAATCTTCAGTTCACACAGTAGTCAGAGGCCCACCTCCTCACTTACATAGCCACCGTTTTAAATGCTGTTGTTGTGATGACAGTATTTCTAGATTTACTTTAAAGGAAATGGTGGTTGAGCTGTTGTGACTGTGGAATATTGAAAATATAAACATAAAGGAAATTGAAATTTAGGGAGTACTTCAATGACCACAAGATTATTGATTTTTTTTATTATATTCCAAACAATTTTTGGAACGGTGATGAATAAACAGACACCTAGTGTGTAAACACCCACTTGCATTAGTAGCAAATATCCCCAGAGCTGGTAGGGATATGTACAAAGATAGGTAAATAGACAGAGTGCAATGCTCTTACATGCTTAGAATCTAAATACAACATCTTTAAAGGAAAATATGTGACTGCATTTTTGAGAAATGCCAATTACAATAACATGTATGCACCAGTGGAATACAGTTTAATTGAAATATTATGTGGCTTGCAGAGAAGCAATATTTCAGGAAAAGTTAGACAGGGCTTAAGCAATATCCATCTTACTATAATTGTTAAAAAATTATGAAGAATTTAGAAAGATTTAGAAATTGAGACACAGTAGGTATGTTGATCTCAGAACAGTTTTTCAGGCAAATGATTAAGCAAAAATACACACACATATACATATATATGCACATATGTATAAACATATTTTTTTAAAGTAATTCAAATGATAATTTGAGTGAATTCTATGCAAGTTTCCATTCTATTTACCATATTAAAATTCCACTAGAAAAAATTGTACTGAGTTTTTTTTTTTAATCTTACAGAGTTTTCCTCATCTCTAGAATGACTATAACCTTAGTAGCAATGGGAATAGAATCTTTGTTTAATAGGAGAAACAGTTCACATGAACATCAAGAATTTAACCTTGCTTAATTCAACAGTATAAATCTCATTAAAACTTCTAGATAGAACTATGACTCTTCCCTTGCATATATGAGTTCCTCCCTTCCCAAAGAAATAGTTCATACTTTCATTTTTTTCCTCCTCATTCCTGTTGTTTCTTTTCTTTCCATTGTTATTTTTCATTAGAACTTGCTCATATTTTATTGAGAAAATATCAGCGATAAAGGTAAAATTCCTTCCCATCATCATCTCTGTACTATTTCTGTAAAGATTTCTCTGTACCTGTACTCAGTTTCCTATTTGATGGACGAAGCAGCCTGGCTTCTATCAACGTTCAGTGCCCCCATTTGTACTAGGGTCCTGTATTCTTTTTTTTTTTTATCTTCTTCTCTTTTTTTTTTCCCTAAAAGGGGGTGCACCGTTCCCGGAAGTACTGCAATACCAGGTCGATGCGTGGAGGGGACCGAGCAAGCTCCTATTCCATCTCCCTGCTCCAAAAATCCATTTAATATATTGTCCTCGGATAGAGGACGTATCAGATATTAAACTGATAAGAACAGACACTACACTTGATCTTAGCCAAAAGGCCGAGAAGCGATGAGTCCTGTATTCTTAACTTCTCAAGGACATTCTGTTCTGTAATTAATTTGTTCTCCGTCCATATCATTTGTCCCTCTCCATTAGAACACTTCCATAAGTTATCCATATACTAAAGTATCTTCTCTTTTAAAGAAAAACAAAATCATCGTTCTTACCTCAATTCAATTTCTCTGCTCTCTGATATGACAAAAATCTCTAGATAGAATTTTGAAAACACTGCAGCCATCAAGATTTTGTCTCAACTCACTTCCATAAGACTTTTCTCCCTGCAACTCCACTGTGAAGTATCTCTTTAAAATCACCGCTGGTCTCTATGTGACCAAATCCAATAGTACTTTTTGAATTTATTTTACTTCTATTTTTGGCAATGTTTAGCACAGTCGTCAGTTCCACTTTCTTAAGCACTGTGTGTCCTTGGCCTAGTCACACTGCACACCTGGTTTGCCATCTCACATAGAGACCTCTGTCCTGTCCATCTTCTTTGTTAGCTCCCTCTCCTTTGGTTGATGTCTAATTCATTCTGTAAATCTCCTCATGTGATTTCTTCCATATTTTAAATAACACAAATAATCTTATGTGAAACATATTTACATTTGAGTACCAGTCCATTCCCTGAGTTCTAGACTATTTACAAAATATCTTAATTTAATATATTCCAGTAAATAAGTATGTAAAAATTGGCATGTACAAAATACCTCTCAAGATTAATCTATACCCTAGCAGCACCCCACTTCTCAGTATATGGCACTAGATTTAGCCAGTTGCCTCAGCCAAAGACCCAGAGGTCCTCCTTGATTCCTCTTTCCCAAGGTCCCATGCAAAGGTCCAAGAGGCTTGCAGATGTTTTGAAAGGGCTCCCAAGAATGCACAGAGCAGACTCACATAAAACTTTCAGTGATGACAAGGACAGTACAGGCAAGGCATTTGGCCTGAGGGACATCCAGGCCCAAATGCCCTGGGATTCTTCTTCTTAGCACAACAATACATTTCTTTTTCTGGATCTAAGTGTCAAGATTTGTCTGATGAATTATGATTTCAGGACCATTCAAGGCAGGAGCACATAACCGGGTCATTTATGCCTCTTTAGTCATGTAGCTTGACTAGGCTGTCTACACAATCCGTCAGGTGAAAGCCACTAATAAAAACTCAGCTGTGAGTGCTCCCAGGAATCTCAAGACTATAAAGAGGACATAGTAATCATTTGCTAGTTATTTAGATAGTTGCCCTTACCGGGGAGCAAGTTTTAAACACATCCAGTCATCCCTGGAGATACGCATAGAGCTGTCCCATATCAGCTGTAAAATTACTCTCATACCACCATCCTACAGGGAATTCTGTTGACTCTCTATTCAAGATAGATCCCCATTTTCCCCACTAACACCTTGGTCCAGTCCAAAACACCAACTGTTAAAATTTGGGTGACTTCAATTACCTCTTATCTAATTGTACATTTTTTTGTCCGGTCCCATGATGCATTCTCCACTAAGCAACGATTGTAAAGATTCAAAAATAGCAATCAAATCAGGTCACTTACTCCATTAAAATGTTCTAGTGTCTCTTTACTTTGCAAAGTAATAATTTCTCTAAAGTCATTATGCATTGTAAAATACTTTGTCATTATAGCAATCCTCATGAGGGAGGTATTCTTATTTTTCCTATTCTAATATTGAGGAAACTGAGGCGCAGGAAGATTTAGGAATTTACCTTAAGTCACACAGGTTGTAAACATTGGAGCAAGGAGTTGAGTTCAGGAAGTCTGTCTCGGAGGGTCATACTTATAAGAACTAGATTATGTTTTCTCTTAATTATATGACTATATTCATATAAAATAAAGCTTTTGTTCATTTTTAATATCTAATATATTAACATGGAATCCTAGTTTGAATCCCTAAAAGAAAAATAAGGATACTGTGCCTTTTCCTACTGCTTAAAACTGTCTAGTGAAATTTTATGTCTTAATCAAGTTAGGTCTCACAGGCACAATAATATCTGAATTTCATCATTTATTAGAGAAATTGGAGCTTCATTTTAAGTTGAATTTCCTTCAGAGGCAAATGATAGACTACAGTTTTGTATTTTTAAAAGCTTATGCTATTCAAGTGCCACTACTGTTCATCATTATGAATAGGGCATGGTTAAGCAGACACCCTGTCACAGTTGAAATACATGATCATCCTTTTTTTTAATATACTTCTGCATCTTTAGTTTCATCATGTCCAATTATTAGATGACATCCTGCCATAGTATCATTCACCATTCTTGTCTTTGGTTCTTTAGGTGAGGTGACAACAAAGACATAATATCGTAAAAGTCAGTCATAGAAGAAAGTGTAGAAAAGTTCAATAAGATTTTGAAATACAATGAGGTATTCTTGAAACTTAGTGAGGCAAAGGTTTTTAAAGCCATTTTTTGCCCTTTAAAGTATTCACATTGTGATTTAACCACATTATTACTAGGCGAGATAGGGGAATCTCATTTGATACACTTCATTGTATATTATATTAAAATTCAGAGATTCTGAGGCTTTTAATGCATAGAAATGTAGCAGAATTTACATCTCCTACTTTAGTAATCAACCATGTTATTGTCTGTTACCCTTTGCTGATTCCAATGTCAGAAACAATATTTCTCTCTATGTCTCAAACTGAATTCATACATGACTTAGGGTACAAATGAAATTTTGAACAATTGTACTTTAGCAGGAATAAAATAAATAGAACTCAATCAGCAAAACAATTAATCGAATATAATTTAAAAACCTCAACGATATTTCTCCCCCAAATAGTGACACATACTGTATTATGGCAAAGCATATATGTAAATACATACATACACTTACAATAGAGTATGTGTTATATATGTGTGTGTGTGTGTGTATAATTCCTAACAATAGGGTAAACTTTTCTTTAAAAAATCACTATATTTTATAGTGGAAAATATTCATTCTTGAGAGCTGGGTGGACACTTTTTAGTAACAATTTTCATTGAATTTGAACAGTGCAAACCATAAAATGACAGCTGTACTTTCAAGAAGTTCAACCTTGATTTGTCAATATTAAAGTATCTTTCATAGTTAAGATAAGGATTTTCAAACAGTTCTGTGTGGAAAGAAAATACACACATGGTAATCCTTATCTCTTTATTATTGAAGAGTAAATATGTTAAGTACTATGCTATAATTTTTCTTTGTGTTTTAAAAAGATGATTTGAAAGTCTGCTGTAAAAATATAATTGACAAGCTACTTGAAATATACCAGTGTTTCTTGCCCTACATGACATAAAAACACAATCAGTTACAAGTAGAACACTATGGTATTGGCTAAGAGATACACAAATATATCAGTGAACAAAACAGATATTCTAAAAATACACCCAAATAGTGAAGTTGACTGATGAATAGTGAAGTTGGCTGATATTTCAAATACAGAGAAAGATGAACAGTTTAGTAAATACTTCCAGAGTATTTAGAATCCATTTTGGGGAAAAAAGTTCCTAATATACTCAAACTGAAATACACTTCTAATCTAAATGTTTAAGAACACTTTAAAATAATTACAGAAAAATCAGGAGAATATTTTCAAAATTATTTTGGGTGTTGCAGATCTTGTAAAAATTTCCCAAGACAAAGGGAAAATGTTAGGACTCATAAAGAAAAGACTAGATATTTAAATACATATAATATGAAAGTCAAGTAATGGAAAAGATACTATAAATAACAAGTAAAATGACAGACTGGATAATTTCAACACATGTAATCAAAGAGTTCTTAAAATTAAGAAATAAAATTACAGATAGGAAAATAAATTAAAAGCATGAACAAAATGTGAGACATACATACAAGAAATATAAATTGTTAACATATAATGATTAACTTTACTAGTAATTAAGAATATGAAACTTGGAAAAATAAAACTCCACCCCTCCCTTTAGGCAAATATTTAAAAGATTGTTAAAATCTAGAACTGGGAATGAGCGATGGGGTTATGAATTGATTGGTAAATTCTTGAGGGGATGCAGGCTTGTTTGGACAACAATTAAAAGTCTGCAAAACTCAATCAGTGCTCTTCAAGAAAAACTAGCAGAGGTGCATAAATGGGAATATAAAAGACCAATTATTGTAAAAACGAATTTTTGAAACAACCTTGATGTCCATCAAAAGTGTAAAATGTATTTAAACATTGGTACATACATGACAGGAAAGTCCATTCATCCATTTAACATATGTATATTTAAAGGCAGTGATATGGGAAGATCTCAACTACACACTGATGAATGGGAGTAGATAGAGTTTGTGTACAATGTTATCTCATTAAAAATATCTCAGCCTATGAGTCTGTGTATATGCCTGTGTGTGTATTAAATGCAGAGAAAATTATAAGGCAAGTGAAAAAATTTTCGCATTGCTTATGGCTAAACTTTGATTATTTTCCATATCACTCCCTACATTCACACTTAGGCTTTTCAGTCTATCAAAGAAAATCTATAAATTAGTATTCATGTACTTGTGTAAGTACTAAGTTCCTCAACAATGTGCAGTAGTTTCTAGACATTGAGCATTTACTCTGTGACAGGTATTGTACTGAGAATTAAATTTTAACCCTCATCATCCCCATAAAATATATTTCACTACTCAGATTTTACAAATAAGAAACTGAAACTGAAAGTGATGAAATAATATATCTAACTCCACACTGCTAAGTGGTAAAGTGAGGATTCAGTGTGAAGTTTTGTCCGATTTTCTAGTACACCTGACAGATGGACTTGATGTTAGCTCTCAGAATACCTATGCCCACTTTC
The DNA here is from genome assembly GCA_029783875.1 of Phataginus tricuspis. Taxonomy (NCBI): domain Eukaryota; kingdom Metazoa; phylum Chordata; class Mammalia; order Pholidota; family Manidae; genus Phataginus; species Phataginus tricuspis. The sequence continues at coordinate 21,769,077 of JAQQAC010006877.1, forward strand.
TTTTCTTGGTTCCACATGTCTGCTCTCAGCTTTTGAAAATAGGAAACCTGAAAATAGGGAATTCAGGTAGTAAATGGTAAAAACTAAAAAAAGTGAGCAAATACTTTCAGAATAATGTTCTAGAGGTTGTTCACTTTTATTTATATTGAATAAATAAGTTATTAGAGACTATATAAGGCATGATATCAATTATATAAGACACACACACACCACTATCAACACTTCCACCAAACTGCATGACTTTCTGATAAGATATTATTACTGTTTATTTCTGGTGTCAATAGTCATAATGGCTATTTTCACCATTGTACTTGCCTTACATGAGAAAACCTAAATATAATAAATATAGATGTTTAAATGATACATTTAATCTTGCTTGAATATGCACCAAGCCCATGTACGCCATTGGAATCGATCCTCAGATTTGTGTATGTGCTGCTTTCCTAGCTATATATAAGTATTTTTTGTATCCTTGATTATTTGGGGCTTAAGCATTACATTTTCCTCATATCAGTGTTCTCTGCTTTAAGAGGATACTCAGAAGGTAATGACAGTTGTTATTCCTAATCTTATTTTCTTCTTTCTTCTTTTTCTTTTTCTTTTTTACATTTTCCCACAGGAACTGCCTCAAACACATTAACCCTCTTTGTTCTGTACCCACTTTTTTGTTTTAATTTCCTTGTTCTCATATTTCTGCCTCTTCATTATGTCTCCATGCCAGCATATGTGACATACTGAGAAAGCTCCTATTTGATATTTCTCAGCCAGTAGTTTAGCTGGTACCAAGATTTCCACTGTGCAGTTCAATCTCACTGTTTTTGGTGATTTTTTGTGTATAGTGAAAATGACTCTGACATTCATTTCAGGTAACTAATATTCACTTAATATTCATTATGGTAGCTGCACATGATGTATTTTACCATTTTCTGCTGGGATGAAAATGATACATAGTGAACATATTCTTAAACCTTTATGCACATTCCAAAATTTCAAGGGTTGATACTACATAGAATTTTTTTTATTAAGATATCATTGATATATATTCTTATGAAGGTTTCACAAGAAAAACAATGTGGTTATTACATTCACCCTTATTATCGAGTCCCCTCTCATACCCCATTGCAGTCACTGTCAATCAGTGTAGTAAGATGCCAGAATCCCTATTTGTCTTCTCTGAGCTACACTGTCTTCCCCGTGACCTCACACACACCATGTGCACCAATCATGATATCCCACAATCCTCTTCTCCCTCCCTCCCCACCCACCCTCCCCAACCCCTCCCCTTTGGCAGCCTCTAGTCACTTCTTGGAGTCTGTGAGTCTGCTGCTATTTTCTTCCTTCAGTTTTTCTTCATTGTTATACTCCACAAATGAGGGAAATCATTTGGTATTTGTCTTTCTCTGCCTGACTAATTTCACTGAGCATAATACCCTATAGCTCCATCCATGTTGTTGCAGATGGTAGAATTTGTTCATTTCTTATAGCTGAATAGTATTCCATTGTGTATCAGGCACATGAAAAAATGCTCCACATCGATAATTATCAGGGAAATACAAATTAAAACCACAATGAGATATCACCCCACACCAGTTAGGATGGCCAACATAGAAAAGACTAGGAACAACAAATGCTAGTGAGGATGCAGAGAAAGGGGAACCCTCCTACACTGCTGGTGGGAATGCAAACTAGTTCAACTATTGTGGAAATCAATATGAAGGTTCCTCAAAAACTAAAAGTAGTAACACCATTTGACCCGGAAATTCACTCCTAGGAATTTAACCAAAGAAAACAACTTCTCAGATTCAAAAAGACATATGTACCCCTATGTTTATTGCAGCACTATTTATAATAGCCAAGATATGAAAACAACCTAAGTGTCCATCAGTAGATGAATGGATAAAGAAGATGTGGTACATAGAATTTTAAATGCAGTTGATTTTCATTATATCTAAGAATAATGAAAAACTCCATTTTTTGAGAAATTACCTATATCTTTACTGTAACTAGTACTCTTTGTTAAGGAAAATGTCATCATGGAAGAGGATTTAAAAAGCACTGGCTGATATAGTTATTTTGCAGTGCATTTGAACTTGATATTATCTACATTATATTTTATGAAGAAAACTGGAAACATACAAGTCTAGAGCAGAAAGGAGAATACCATTCTAAAGATATTTTAATTTTTCTCTCTCTAGCTCTCCTGTATTTTCCTCCCTGGCCTTTTCCTTACGCTTTGCATCCTCTCAAATACTCTCAAAACACATTACAGACACAGACATAGCAAAACAATATATTTTATGAGAATGTATAATAATATGTATCTTGTTAATTCTCTAAAGATGTAGCTGTCAAAATTGATCCTAATTATGCTGTAATCCAAAATATATCTACAGTAAACTTAGATATTGAAGAAATCTTGTTTTTATTTAATATTCATTAACTGATTTTGTAATTATAGTATAAGTATAACCTTTAGGCTTTGCTTTCCATAATTTTCCATCTGTGCATCCCACTCACATATACCTGGGTTCTTCTAATCTTCAACTGGTCTAATGAAAGGACCTTGACTGTGATGTCAAAGTAGATCAAGTCAGTGGTTAAACTCTACCCTATTACCTGTGTGATACTATGTTAGTTACTTAAGTTGGCTGATCTTCGAGTTCCTCCTTGTCCTAACAACAAAAACACTGTATTATATAAGAAGATATAGGAATTAGCCTGTGGTAAAATGAAAGTTGATTTTCTTTCTCTGATTATATATTCATTTAGCTTCTTATATACAGCAATAGAGGATATTTCCTGCACATATATAGATGGGTAGAAGGAAAGTCTGAAGGAGAGCTAAATCTGTTTTAGAGGATTATACTGATATATTTATATGAATTTATATACTCCTGTACATATCTTTTCATCCATTCATTCAAAAACATATTGAGTATTGACTATGGATTATATACTATGATAATAATCATAAATAAAATATAGGCACAGTTCTTTTCTTCTTTCACCTGCCGTGAAAGCACACACTGAGTTCAAGTCTTCGAAGATAAGGTATTTCAAGGTTGGGGTGACCAACATATCGTAGTTCAGATTATTTTCATTCTATATATTAAAAGTATTGGAAACTGAGAATATATTCTCCTTTAACATTATGAAAATATAACTATGTCACATGTTCAATTTTCACTTGTGACAGTTTCAGCACACAAAGGGATTGCATTTTAAAGCAACACCAAAAATCAGTATCCATTATTTTTTATAGATAAACAGATAAGTGGACATTTACCAAACTGATTGTTACTGATAATATTTTCATGTAATTTTGAGAATTTTTAATCTCTAGGTCTGTATTAGACCTTTTTAAAAATGTCCAATTAAGGCAACATATTCCAGTCATGTAGCATTTGATATCTAGAGCTCTTCAAATGTGGTATGTCCGCAATAATAGAATATTAGTTGCTTTTAACATTTCCTTAAACACAATGACATAATATTCCATGCATGCACACACACACACACACACACCTAATCTTAAATTTAAAAATTAAAAGCAATAAACCTACCAAGTCTACAGGCATAGCCCATCTTGTTGGTCTTTGCAGACACTGCACATTTTACACACTGAAGGTTTGTGGCAATCTTTTGGGGAGCAAGTCTTTTGGTACCTTTTTCCAACAGCATTTGCCCACCTGCTGTCTCTGTGTCACATTTTGGTAATTCACACAATATTTCAAGTTTCTCATTAATATTATATTTAATGTGGTGATCTGTGATCAGTGACCTTTGATGTTACTACTGTAATCATTTTGCTTTTGGGCTCAGATAAGATGGAGAATATAATTATTAAATGAACATGTTCTGATTGCTTCACCAACCAGCTATTCCCCTTTCTCGCTCCCTCTCCTTGAGCTTCCCTATTTCCTGAGATGCAACAAATTGAAATTAAGCCAATTAATAACCATACAATTGCCTGTAAGTTTCAAGTGAAAGGAAGAGTCAACCATCTATCACTTTATATAGCTTTAAATGATTAAGATTAGTGAGGAAAGCGTGTCAGAAGCTGAGATAGGCCAAAAGCTAAGTAAGACTCTTGCTCCATTAGCTGTGTTATGAATACAAAGGAAAAGTTCCTGAAGGAAATTAAAGTTACTATTCCAGTGAACACATCAATGATAAGAAAGCAAAACAGACTTATTGTTAATATGGGGAAATTTTAGTGGTGTGGATAGAAGATCAAACCAGCTACAGTATTCCCTTCAGCCAAAGTCTAAGGCAGAGCAAGGCCCTTTCTCTCTGCAATTCTATGAAGGCTTAGAGAGGTGAGGAACTGCAGAAGAAAGTTTGAAGCCAGCAGAAGTTGTGTCATGAGGTTTAAAGTAAGAAACCATCTCCATAATTGAAAAGTGCAGATGAAGCAGCAAGGGCTTAGGTGGAATTTGTATCAAGTTATCAAGAAGATCTAGTGGAGATAATGAATGAAAGTGGCTACACTAAACAACAGATTTTCAATGTAGACAAAACAGCATTCTGTCAGGAGAACATGCCATATAGGATTTTCATAGCTAGAGAGGAGAAGTCAATGCCTGGTTTCAAAGCTTCAAAGGACAGGCTGACTCTCCTGTTAAGGTCTAACACAGCTGGTGACTTTTAAGTTGAAGCTGATGTTCACTTACCATTCCAAAAATCCTAGGGCCCTTAAGAATTATGCTAAATCAATTCTGCCTGTGCTTCACAAGTGGCTTGACAAAGTCTGGATGACAGCTCATATGTTTACAACATGGTGTATTGAATATTTTAAGCCCACTGAAACCTACTACTCAGAAAATATTCCTTTCAAAACATCACTGTTCATTGGCAATGAAGTTGGTCCCCCCAAATCTTTGATGATGTATGAGATTAATATTGTTTTCAGGTCTGCTAACACAACATTCATCTGTAGCCTATGGATTATAGAGTAATTTTTACTTTCAGTCCTTATTATTTAAGAAACATATTTTGTAAGGATAAAGCTGTCATAGATAGTGATTCTTCTGCTGGATCTGGGTAAACTAAATTGAAGAATTTTTACTTCTGGGGGATGTATTTGGTAGCAGTAAAGTGTAAAAGACAAAATTCATAGGACAATTAATATTTTACCCAGATGATTATAATAAGGAAGTGCTCATTATTAAAAGTGTCTTTAAGAAAAGGAGAGTAATCAGAATTTTAGAGAGTTGGACAAAGGAGTCATCACTGAGTCTTATTAGTCATGAGAATGGGTGGAGGCTGGTCTTACTTTGAGGCATTACGGGAAGGTGATGGCATACATGGGAACAGGGTGTCCTTTTGCAGTTATCTGTTTCTAGGTTGGCAGTAGGATGAAATTGCTCAACTGTCACTGCTTTCTGTGGGTACAGAACTCAGATAAAATTCAACATTGTCAATGCCCTTGTCTATCAGCATCAGTAAATATAATTTGTCACTGAACAAGTCAGAGACAAAATTAAACCTCTGGACCAGAGTGAAGCAAGACCTAAGACATTGTTTCTTGAAGATTCATTTTGGAGTTTTTCCCACTAACACTATTCTGATCATCTGTTGAATGGTGGTGGTAAAGGTTAATTTTTTTCAGGTCTAGCGATCAGGCATCTAAAAAAGGGATGACTAAAATAAAAAAGAAACATTAACATAAGAGGTTGTATTACAGTTCCAGCTAACCCTGAAGATCCCAGTATTGTGTACGTAAAAATGTCTATAAAGAAAAATCTTTCGACCATGCAGCACCATTGCTTGAGTTTCTCAAAGCTCTCTCGCTAGGATTCCAAGCTCTTGGCAATGTATAAAGTCTTGTTTAGCACTTACATGAGAATGTACATGATCCAAACATTCTTCAGACAGCAGCTTGTCTGTGGAGAAGTCTGTCCGTCCATGGTTTGCAGTTGTGGTGAGTCCTGCTCACGTCCACAGGATAAAGGGGCCATGATAAGGAACCCACAGCTCAAATGGGAATCTGAGCAGTCAGCTTTTAGTTCTCAGTGATGCTGAGTCAAGCAGGAGGAAGAAAAATTGGAAAAGTTAAGTTGAAGGGTTGTAGCCAAAGAATTGAAAATTTGGTATGGGTTGACAGTTTGGGCAAGAGGATGGGACCCAGTCCTGTTGTCTTGCAGTAAGGTAGCAAAACTTTTTTTTCCCAAGGAAAGAGAGAACGAGTCACTTAACTAACAGATGTATAATTTTCCATAAACAAAAATTTCACTGTACAATTACCCCTCCTTCAACCAAAAATAATATCAAAGGAAGATTGTTCTTAATTATAAAACTGGTGTCATTAGACTTAGCCTAATAATTTACAAAGGAGAACCAAGAATGATAATGATAGACTTTCTTAAGTTCATTTTTCTGGGAAGTATCATAATGAAGATCAGAGTAAATTTTTAAAAGCCACCTGAGGCTATGAAACCACACCACAAACTCTCCATCAGAGTTCACCTGTCGTGCCTATTCCTTTCTCCTTGATGACTGTGAAACATCCTAAGATTCCTGAGCCTGCAAAAACTGGTCTTCTTGAGTCATGTGAAAGGCTGGGAACTCTGCAAGCCTAATACCAGGCCAATATTCCCAAGAGGATTTTGTAAACATTGGCTCCATAAAATTAAACTTAGTTTCCTAAAAGTGTTTGATCCTATGTGATCGTATTATCATCATTCTTAAATATAGCATTCCAGGGAATGACATGACTGCATGAATGTTTCCAATTATATACTGGTAAAATGGAGGACAAATTATTGAACTCATATCATGATGAAAATAAGAATACTGACCGCGAGTTTCCAAATTCTGGAGGGTCATACAAGGAGAAAAATATATATATATGCAATTTAAAAATCCTTCATTTTTGTTTTAAAAAGCAAAGTCTACTTAAATATTGTGTTACAGATTGCCTGAGAGAAGAGGTTTTCTGTATGTTAAGAAAGTAAAACATGAAAACATCAACAATATACCAAATAAAAGCCACAATCATGTCAGCAGTTTATTCAAAATTACTGGAGATGTCAATAAAATAGTACTTACGCTTCTTTTTGTTGTTGGTCTATTTGTTACTTCACTTTGGTTTAGCATGTTGTGATTTCAGATACTGAATACTCCAGAAGGCATTTTGCTAATGCCTGAGTAATCCATTTGCTCAAATTATATTAATTTAATGTTCAGTAGAAAAATAAATGGAAATCATTAGCATGATCAGCATGTTTGTATTGTTTATGGACTCAAGTACAATTTGCCTAAGAAAACAAGAACTGCAGGAAAGAATACTATACATTCTGCCTTTAATTGGTATCTCCCAGTTATTTGAATTCCAGAGGCTGTTTCTAATGCTTCAATTTACATTCAGTGCTCATAAAAAGCAAGAAATTGGCAGCCTAAAAGAACACCATCTCCAGTTTGACCCCTGAGCTATAACAATGTAAATAATGGCTACATCTCCTCAAGCTTCCATGAAGGATGAAAGCCCACACCCAACCATGCAGACACCTGATCTTGCATGAACATCCTTCAGATCAGTGAGAAATAAATTTCTGTTCTTTATAAGCCACCGAGTCTGGTGTTTGTTACAGCAGCCCTAAGGACTAAGGTAGACACATTATTACTTGAATATAAGGCATATCTTTAAATATATTACAGTTATGTAATCATGGAACAAGGTTTCTAAAAAAATTACTTTTTACTAGTAATTTCTTTCTCCAAGCACAATTCTTCAAGCACAAGGTATTCCATGATATCTTAAAAATATTTTCTGCATTTCATGGCATATTAAACTAGTGAGATAAACTTTAGGTCCACTTTTAAAATGAATATAATAATTTGGTAAATTATTAATTTACTACATATAGTTTTGCAATTTAATTACTTAAACATATTAAGTAAGCCTTTATTATGTAAGTCCTGAAAATATGAAATAATGATGACACACTTCCTTTCAAATTAATAGGTTTGAATCATATCAGTAGGTTTTTTTATTGGTGTTTGTTTTGGCGTGAATCCAACTTGGAATTTTTAACAATTCTATTAAAGAAAAAATAAAAAGAAGAACCTTCCGTTCTTCATTGGACTTTTCTTCTTTTGACAGTGTTACAACTTATCTGGGCCTTGCGCTCCCAGTTGCAGTGATGGTTGACAGATACCCCAACCTTTTGCCATCTAAGAAAGGACCAGAAATGATTTGTTTTATGGAAGATTTTTCACCATGAAATCCATATTCCCCTTCTATATTGTGGGGTTGTTATTGATTCCTTGGTTCCTCCTTCTCTTGAATAATGATTTGGTTATGGCCCCAAGTTCCTCAATAGCATGTCTAAAGAAGTGCTGTATTTGACTTCCAAGCCAGAAATGAAAGAGGTGGTCCTGCCTTCTCTGCTCTTTCCCTTTTCTTCTGAGTGGATGCAAATGATGATAGACATGGACAGAGCCAATGGGAGAGTCCTTGAATGTCTTTCTGGAGGAGGGCTAGTGACCAGAAAACTAAAAAAACTGACACCTATTTGGATTTTTGCATAAATATAAAATAAGCATGTTTTGTCAGTCCCCCTTAAAACCGTTATATTTTAACTGAACATGTCTTACTAATGATGAGAATGTTTTTTCTGTTCTGTCATGATTCCCCACCCTTCCTTCTCATCCCAACTTATTTCCCTGGATGAGGCATGTATATCTGACAATTTAAGATGTATTCTCTGCTCAAAAATTGCATTCTATATCTGTAGATTTATTTACCACACATGCAAATAGATTCATTTGTTAGTCTAAATCTGAGGGCTTTCATAGATAGGGAGAGTATTAAATTCGGCTCTCCAGGTTGCAAAGAATAAAACAATGTCTATGCCTGAAGTGATAGGGATTTTTATTTATGAGGATAAATGGAGACCTAAGAAACATGGAAAATAATTAGCAGTTGTATAATGAAACCTTTTGGTATTGGATTATCATTAGAGTTTTACCAGCACCCATCATTTTATCCTCTTAGAACTGCTCATAACTGCCCCACCCTAGTACCCTGGTATCCGTACCTGGATACATTCTACACCTCCTGAAAGATTTTCTCTGTTGTGACAATTGTTACAAATTTCTCAGAGATGCTGATACACAGTGATAGAGGGCATCGATGTTTGTTTTTTGTGGCTTATGCTCTTCCAGTTTACAAATCTTTCGTTGAAGCATCATTATTTCTACCTTATGGTCTCTGTCTTCTTGATACTTCTTTTATGAACTTGTAAGTGTACGTGTTTTGACCTCTGCATTACTCACCCCTTTGCAATCCCTTGTGTCTACCCACTCACTAAGAAAGAGTCTGATTTGATCCTTTAGTCACTAAGCAATATGGAATGCTTATTATATATTATTACCAGTTCTACATTTTTAGAGATATCACCTTAATTCTTCCTTAATAAAAACTTTTTAGAAGTTAATAATATTTCCTTTATTTTAGAGGTGATAAAAGTGAAAGGCAAAGAGGTTAAATAACTTGCTCAAGATCGCAGAGCTAGTAAGTAATGAAGCAGGAGAAAACTTAAACACTACTCGATACTGTCTTTCACAATCTACGCCATTGACCACTGGACAAATGAGGAATGGCTGTATTTGGCTTAGCTGTTAATTTCTGACTCAATTCAGGGTGCTCAGGATGGCAACATCATCAGGGACAGAGCATAGAGACTTCTCAGAAAGTGCAGGTAGAGGATATTTTTCTCAGAGGAGATTTAGTATGTCAGAGTGATTCAAATACTGCATGCTGTCCAGCTCCAGTCTCTCTTCTCTCTCTCTTTTCTCTCTGTCCCTCCCCATCCTTAACTTGTCTTTGTCTGATTTTAACACTCTTCAGCCAAATACCCACTATAGATACACATACATTATTTAAATAAACTCGTACTTTATAATATGGCCATTAATGCAGATAATGATAGTTTCTTCATTTTTTATTTAAACTTTGAAGAATATTGAAGCCAAAGGAATTAATTAATAAAGCCAATGGTCATTATAAAGATGGTACCAGTACCGAGTCCAATATTATGCTGTAATTAGAATCATGAAACTCTATATAAATGTTATATTGCAAATAGCCCTAAATAGAAAATAAAGAGTATGTGAGAAGAGGTTTGAATTTTTAAAAGGTAAGACAAAGAAATGACTTGCTCACACTTTACATGAACATATATTACTTAAGTGAGTTTTCCATTTGCTACTTAAAAAAATTCAAACTATTGCTACAAATGTGTGAATTGATAGCTAGTATTTAATATTAAAAAGATGTGTAACTTGTCACATTGGGATATACTTTATATGTATATTTGTATAGCACCATGTCAAAAGCCAACAAGATATTCTCCAGTTTGACACATCAGAAATGCAATTTAAATCTGTCAAAAGAAGTACAGGGAAAAGATAGCTATTTTTGGCCTCACAGCATGAACAATACAGATATTGCTTTTTTAGCTAAGCCAAATAATTTTATTAACTTGAAGTGCTGGAAAAAAAGATGAAATCTTTTACTTTTTCAATATTCTATGCTATATGATTAGAATCTTTAATGAGATTTTTTTCAGAGTAAAAAAGCTTGTTTATGCTTTCACCTAGAAAACAAAATTAGCAGATTTATAAGTGTGAATTAGCATTGTCTCAAATGTTCTGTCACATCCCTGAATTAAGACATCAGCAATAAAGTATTAAGTAGTAATATCACATGATTATTATTTTTTAAATACTAAAATATATATATCTCTAATTTCATTTTTTGAGTTTTGAAGTGCAGAATAGATTTTATTGAAGTTTTGACATTATGCTGTACTAGTAAAGCTGAGAAGTAGCTTTTAAAGGTAGACGTAAAACATCAAAGGAAATACCTTGTCTGCATAGTTTACACTTTGATTCCAACACTGGGACAGATATTTGAAAAGATCTTTGTTTCTTACATGTCATTGACTTGTGAGTTTGGTTAGGTGGACCAGTTATGTGCTATGGCAGTTCTGAATGTCACACTTCTGAATCTGCTCAGAATGCCTTCTTTTTAAATTTTTAAAATTTAACATAGTGCCTGGCATAAATATATATATATAGCATTCAATATATACTTGTAAATGAATGAATAAATGAAAAATTTAAATATCTTGTCTAACTAAGTAACTCTACAGTGGGTTGAACTTTGTTTTCCATATTGATGTCCTTCAAGTTCAAGTGGAAACCTTTACAAGATGAGAATCAACTTAATCCAATTATTCTATAATGGGCATCTTAGTGTCAGTTTATCTAGTGAACAACTCATTTATGTTCTCATATGTTTGAAGGAGGACATGTTCAGTTTTTAACTTTGATAAGTTAATTAAAAATTTACATCCTTCTTGACATACTTGCATGTCATCTGCCTTTAACCACATTGGTTTCCTAAAATCTTTTCTTCAATTATTTTTTTCTACGTGAATGAAAAGATGAAACGAGATACGAATTCACTGACTGGTTTATTGGGTTCCAAAGAGTGTAGCCACTACTCTATAGATGTCATTTCACTTATCCCTTCAGTCCTAAGACTACCTGTTATTATTTATCTTTTTCTGTAAAAGTAAATTTAACCGACATAGTTTAAAGAGGGAGGCATTCTATTGTATGCTAAATGCACAAAGATTTTGGAATCAGCAAATCTAATTTAAGATTCTAGCCCTCAAATTTACAAACTGATCTTGAGTATGTTACTTATCTGCCTTTTAATTTTCATTTCTACGAAACTGAATAATTGTAATCAAGGTTTAAGGTTGTGAGAATGAATGAGGTTATTGAAGGAAATGTTTATCATAGTGCTAGGTTCATAAAAGTGTTCAATATTTGGTAAGAGAAAGAGAGATTAAGTTGTGAAGAAACACAAAGCCTACAGTGAGTGCAGGGAATTTCATCAGTCAGGGTTGGTCTTTCAATTTATTCTATGAAATCTACACTGGCTTTAAATTCCATAGGAAAGTAAGAACTTTAAAATAATCCCAGGTTTTCTAATTATCTATTGTTTTTATTATTTTCTAAATAAGTCTCTAGTCGTTTCAATTGATCATTTCTTAAAAAGTAACCATGTTTGTGAGAGTAAGCTTTATCTCAGCAAGCAAACCAAACCTTAGAAGTTCTGTAACTCTTTGTGTACCTGTTGAGACATCATAGTTCACAGATGAGATTATCTAAATGACACCAAAAGGGTATTTGGTTAAGTGGATTATAAAGCGGGGCAGGATAGCATACTGAAAGAGACACAGGTAGGTTTAACTCAGATAAACAGATCATGATTTTAAGGATTTACTGAGATAAGAAACAGTTTTCATTAGTTGAGTTATCTCTAAGCAAGATTTACTTCTCTATTTTCATGTCTGCCTGTCATTAAAGTTCTCACAGTTCATTTCTCCTTCAACAGTATTAGTAAGATGTTGATCATTTGTGACCTAATGCAGTACAGATCCAACATGAATCCATGAAAGGACCCAAAATCAGTTGTCTAAGCATTAGAATAAAACCAAACTCTGCAATGTTCTTCAACAGTACATGAAGTTTATATTGTATATCTAATGCTCCAGGTACCAACAATACTTGAAGTAAAGACTTAAGTAAAAGCTGTTACGTGTTGATCTCCCAGCCCGACACCCATCTTTCTAAATCCTGCTGAATATTTCTGGGCTGGGGTTGTATCAACTCAATTTTCCCCGTTCAATTGCTGACTGACTTCCTGTTAGGTACTTCCAATAGGAGGCCCTGGAGGAAGGTCAGATTTTGGAAGAAGAGAAAACCCTGCCTCTAAATCCAACAGCTGATATTTGCTGGAAGAGACTGAAAAAGCAGTGGGGTGAGCTGATTAGTGAACCCACTCGTTCAGGGAGAAGCAGTATTTGCTCTCACTGTTGGTTTTGTGAATCCAGAATGGAATGCAAGAGCATTTCCAGTCTTGTTCAGTAAGTGTGAGTTTATGGGCTCCGGCCTGGGGTGCTAACTTCTTTTACACTCTGGGTACCATCGTCTCTTCTTTATGTTCCTGACCCAGATCCATTTTGTTTGCGTACTTCTAGTCCTTCTGGCCCTTTTATGGTCTTTGAAGCCAATTTGCTATAGTAAATGTCTAGTGTTTGAACTATTTAGAGTGGTTTCAATTTTCTCTACCTGACTGATATACATGGTTCAAATTCTCAAAGTTCACAGGGAAGAGATATTTTCATTTCTAATTTATTTTGGATGTTTAATAACTCTGATCCCAAAATATGTATTTTCTTCTAAGTTATTCTAGTGATATGTACCTTTTTGCTGTCTCTAATGACTACTAGCCATGCATAAGTATTATCATAAGATGCATGAACTAATGATCAGATCATGGTGCTAATGAGACTGATGTAGGTTCTAACCCTTTATTTTACAAGATGAAATACTGAGTCTTCATGCCATATGGAATTTCTTAAACATTAAAAAATAAATAAAACCATGCTATTAGTCTCACAGTCACCTAAATAGAAAAATAGATTATTTAGCATTTTCATTTTGAATCATGAATATGCATGCGCTTAGTGATAACTAACAAGTACATCTTTTGAAGTTTTGATTACCTTCATCTCTAAACTGGAGAACAGATACTATGTCATGTGCCATTGGCTAGGAATAAAAGCTCTTGAAGACTGGAATCCCCCCAGTCACCACCACTGTGACTTTAATCCAACTACTGAACTCCTCTGTACCTCAGTTTCCAACCTGTGAAGCATCAAAGGGTGGTTGTAGTGATTAAATAAGAAAATATAAGCGACACTTGGAACAGCGCTTTGCCCCTCTTAAACCCTTTGTCAGTGTTAGCTGACATGACTGTAACTATTATTATTAATTTCTCTGAAAATGGCAGAGAACTATTTCAAATGAACAACACTGAAGGAAATTTTTCATGGATTATCATTCTTAATCATAGTACATAATTTGCTGAAAATAATTTGCAGATTAAAAGTACAGATGAGTATTTCTGCAATTAAAATGTCACTTGAGTGCATTTATAGTAATTATTTGAAATATAATTGGCAAATGTTATCATATGTAATTTATTTTTGATTGCATAGGTATTAAGTGCTTTTTCTCATTATTTGATGTACAATATTACATCAGGTTTAAGTTTTGCTAAAATAATTCACAACATTCAGTAACATAAATTTATTGGGTTTCATCTTTGTGCCACATAGATTAAGATTGGTGATAAAAGATGAATAAAAATTGGGGATATGGTCTAGTCCTCCTCAGAAATCATAGTATACATGGGCTGGATAGAAATATAGAGAAATAGTTATAACATTATATGATAAACACTAAACCAGAAATATGCTAAAAACTCCATGAAAACATAAAAATTTGACAATAACAATCATATTTGGTGTGCAAAGTAGATTCTATAGAGGCTTCAAGGAAATGGTAGTTTTTGAGTTCAGAAATATGAAAAAGAAACAGGATTTTAGATAAGAAGTGATGTAGAAAATGTGCAAAAGTACTCCAAAAACATGGCACTTTTTGGTAATCCTTAAGCAATACATTAAATAAGGTAAAGAGGTGAAAATGATGAGAGCTGAGTATGACTTAGAAAAGAGAGAGAAAGATTCAGCTAGTTGCATGAAATTTTGACCAATCCAGAGATAAATTAATTCCATTCTGTTAAATGTTAACAATTTTCCCTGATTCTAAACTGTTCAAGTTTTCTTTGATGAATATTCCTTATTAATCTATCAGAAAAAAAATAAAACAAAGGCTTAGAAAATAAAATTATATTCTGTTCTCATTCATATCTCAATTGTATTCATCATATAAAGTTTTTTTAATTTAAGTATTAAACATGTACTGCATTACTATATATTCTTTTAGCTATCCACATCTAAATTCACATCTAATATAATCATGAGAGCTCTAGTTATATGGATTCAAATTACCCTCAAATGAGAAGCCATTTGGGAACATTTCACAGAGTCTTAAACTTAGAAAGCAAAATCCTTATTTTGGACTTTGAGCTTAGGTGAGTTAAAAGCAACAGCTTCCTGCTTCAAGGTTTGTTATTTGTTTTGGACAGGTGTGCTATTAATGAGGCACTCCAACCTCCTCTTGAGCAGAGATTCCTCCCTAGAGCCTCCCATGAAGTGTATCATCACTCTTCACTCTCTTGACAAAACTGGTACTGTTAATGACCATCAGGGTTAACCTGTAACTGCAGCTCCCTGGCTTGTCTTTCTGAGATGAGAGCTCCACAGTGTGATGAAAAACACTCTTGCCTCTCCTAACTAGTGAGAAACAAACCTTCAGCCTGGGCAAAAGTAGTGCAGAGAATGTGCCTCAAAGGGATCGCCGACACTATCAAGAAAACTATATTCAGGATCATTATACATCTCCGTGTGGCATTTTTCATATCTCTCCTTGAAAAAAGCATAAAGTAGAATTTGAAAGCACATGATGGAGACTCAGATTATTTACTCTAATGCAGACCATTATTTATCTAAAAAGAAATAGTTCACATATTTAATTTCGGATCTCATGAAACATCTGAGTCATGTGCCCCATTTGGTTATCCCAGCGCAGCCTGCAGTTTGGCCCCCAAGCTTATGTAGAAAGGAACCTGATCACAGGATGATTTATTTGAGTCAGGATTCCAAGTCGGACAGCAAGGAAAAGCACACGTATTTTCTAATACAGAGCCCTACAGTGTAAATGGAATTTACTCTTTGACTTGAGTCACTAAGTGCTGGGAACATTAAATGTTATGTCATTTCATACACTGTCTTGTTCCCCTCCAATTCACTCCCTAACTTTTATTCAAAAAGATTTTTCTAGGATTCAATTCTAAGAACTTTTGATGAAAGCTACTAGAATAGTCATACTCAATAATGTGACTTCCTTGAAAACCACCTCCACCCCTATAACCAACTAAAATGAACCAAAGCCAACCTAAAATGCCAGAAACAATAATATTTATATATTATACGAGTATGATTTCAAACAATTTGGAAGAGCAGAAGTCAGCATATAAATGCTATTTGAGAGCCCAGCATGTGAGCTGGTATGTAAACAGAAAAATTTCTGAAAGGGTCACTATAATATAGCCCAATATGTACAAGTTAATGTTCTGAAACCCTTTGACACACCTTGTTTAAAATTCAGAATATTTCCAATTTAAATAAGCAATATCTCATATACAATATATTGA
Organism: Phataginus tricuspis; assembly: GCA_029783875.1. Classification (NCBI taxonomy): domain Eukaryota; kingdom Metazoa; phylum Chordata; class Mammalia; order Pholidota; family Manidae; genus Phataginus; species Phataginus tricuspis. Next base: position 21,785,281 of record JAQQAC010006877.1, read on the forward strand.
ATAAAACACCCTTGGTAGGATTTAGGATAATAACTGCAGGAAAAATTAAGACAATATAAATAGCCTCATACAAATTCAAGTTTATATAAGATATATAAATGAATTACCCTCAAGAAATCATTTTTAAAATATTGATGGATTTCAGAAATGTGGATAAAACACAGTGGACTTATAACAAAAATAAATGAAATTCTAGTAAGAGGGTAGGAACTACTGAGAATATACATTTTTATGCTTATCTACCTCAGTGGATGGGTAATAATGTGGAAACAAAAGAAAAGACCTTCCAGCTACATACTGAATATTTTTGCATAAACACTTTATCCTAACAGGAAGGGTAAAAGGACTAGAGATGAGTAATTATTAGAAGCAGGAGAGGCAGGGAAAACAGAACCTTTGAAGGGAAAATTGACCATATTATCTGGTAACTTGACCAATTGTAACTTGACATCAGAGATAATACAACTTGGAGGTTTCACCCTTATGCAGTAGTTCCTCCTTGAGTCTCACTCACTCAGAATTGGGGACCAAACTGACATCTGAGCAGTACACATACATGAGGAAGGGTTTACTCCTCAGGACTTATGAATGCATTTTTAGATTCTCCATTCCCTTTTTCACAAAAAGAAATCCAAATGGATACATTAAACTATTTAAATTTAAAAACAGATCTGACAAAAGTATTAGAAAAATGATAGGTTGGTGGTTTAATTTTCTTTTGTGGTCATTGTAAGGGTACGTTTTGTTCACAGTCAGATATGCAACTATTGAATTATTTATGAATCAATTTTCTTAAAATTTCAAGCTCCTGATGAGTAGGTTTGATGGAGATGTAATCTTAGTTTGAGGTCATTTTCCCATGTGGTAGTTTTGCATCTAAGTTTGGGGGGGTATTTGAGCATTGTCCTGGTTTTACAGCAGCTCAGGTGTTTTCCCTTGATGCCACATGATTACAGAGGTTCTTACTGAGCACCCACCTGGTCCTAGTGGTGGCCTTCACATTTGACTGCCTGCTTACCTTCATTTCTGTTTCATGGACCCTAAAAGCCTGGGAACTATTCTATTTCCAAGGTGCTTCATGGTACATTACAATGGTCCCACTACAGCTCCTATGAATGTTAAGATTAAAATTTACCAGGCTTTGAGGCTTTTTGTGGCCTTTCCTGCTTTTACACACCAGGATTAATTTCATTGTTGAGTTTATCACAACTTCTCTTAGATTCTACTTGGAAAATCTGTCATATACCCTTTCTGCATTCAGAAATAATTAGGGATGTTTATCAAAATAATTAGAGATGTTTGCCAAAACCCAGGCCTACTGTAGTGTGTATAGAGTTCCTTCCCTAAAATTTCATCATTTCCCTTCCATTAATCCCACAAATCTCCAAAGTAGATATTATCCTCTCCAGTTAGGGGAGTGGCAAAATGCTGTTTTTCTTATGATGTTTCTTTTAAGACTTTGACCTTTACATTACCTTAATGGTCTAGGTTTTTTAATCATAAAAGTCAGAGAAAGACACTTTTATGCAATTTTTTGATGCAATAGCTCTTAAGTTTGGGCACAGAATAGCCTATCTGCTTGAATACAGTGAAGAGAAAAACTCTTTGCTGAAGGAAAAAATAACTATTTTAGAGCAAAAATATCTGCTTATAATGGCAAAACTTTGCATAAGAGTAATATATACAGCTGGGAAAATATAAAAGAAGAGAATTGTTTGACTCTTGATAGGTGTAAAATTATATATAAAAATATAAAGTCATAGTCAATTGAGAAACTGGAGAAATGTTTTTCATATTGAAAAAACGTATTCATTTACATTAAATATGGTTTAAAATGTTAATATTTAATATAAACATTTTGCTTACAAATACAAGAAAAAAATGGAAAGCTGAGTGAAAGCCATAAACATTCAAAAAATAAATCCCAATAACCATACTATGTTTGAGCATATTAATCATCAAACTTAACTTAACAATAATGTTTATTTACTTATCAGTTTGGCAAAGACTGAAAATAAGTATATACCTGAGGAATTCAAAGGTCTGGGGAAAACAGACCCACTCATACAGTTATGGATATATATGAAGAGTGTTATACTATTTTTGACAATAAAATATATCTCAAAACATTATATATTCATACACTGTTCCATAAGTTTCACATTAGGCATATAAAGTATCTAATGTATCTTTGTTAATGGTTGTTCAGTGTAGATATGTAAGTTAAATAGTTACCATAGTTAAAATTGTCTAAAATATTTGCATAGGGAGTTTATAAAATGAATTCTGATAATTCTATAATATGAAGACATTTCCACCATTAAAAATTATGATAAAGCTCTGAATTATATGTGTGTGTATATATATATATATATGTATACATATATATGAAATAATTTTAAGCTAACATTAAGTGGTTTTAAAAACCTACTTGAACACTATGATCATACTAATGAAAATGTGTTTTATTCAACAAATATGTTTCTAGTACTGCTGTGTATTAGAGCCTGTGTTAGGAACTAGGGAGAAAATTTTGGACATAAGTATCAACTTTTCCTTATGCAGTTAGTAGAGAAGAAAGGAAATCTTTAATAGAAAGTGTAACCCCTGGGGCAAATATGACCCAGCCCAGGACAAATAACCTTCAAAGCTGAAATCAAAGGGAGAAATAAAGTGGGAGAAACCCATTTATTGCTTATAAGCAGTCATCTACTTCTACTCGCCTGTGTCTCTCATGATCCGGCTTCAAAAGGGACCCACCACACCTCTCCGGTCCGGTCCGGGTGTACACTTGTTCTCCACCCCCTTTGTAACCCCCTATTGATATGGATTTGGACTACTTCTCTCCACCCCTTGGAAATGCCTGTTGATATGGAGATGCACTAAGGCCAGATGAGAGATTCTGGAAATACTACAATTTTACCTATAAAAGAGGTCATAGAGGTCATAGAACTTCTATCATAGCTTTTCTTTATTTAATTTCCATGTTATCAAATATTTATATGATACCTGATTCTATATGTTTTATATTCATTCAAGAAATGTTTTTCAAGCTTCTAAAATGACAGCAGTGGGTAAAGTTTATATGTCATTACCCTTGTGCATAGATAAAACTATAGCTAAGGTCCATTTGAGTTGAAATGATAAATCAATGATGGCCATATATACATTTACTTAATTTACTTCTAGAACATCTTGTTCCTTATTTATTACATGTATGAAGTAATCATTACAATAAAGACTAAAACCAATGGCCTTTAGAAACTTTCATTGAGTTCATTATCATAGATTAAGTTCAAACTATTTTCTTGAAATAAATGTCCTCTATGAGCTTTTACTAACCTCTAAATAACGTGAATTATTTAAGATTTTTCGTTCTCACAAACTTGGCTTTCCAAAGAACATTTTTTGCAGATCTTAATGCATTTCCCATTTTCCCCATTTCTTAGTATAATGTTCCTGCTGCCTGGAATGACTACTACCCATAACCTCAGTGTACATCCTCAAATCCAACCAAGTCTTCAATTTCCAGCTCTTAATATCATTTTGCCTCCTAAATCTTATGTTCCACATAAATGTAATCTCAATCCTCCACTGAAACCTCACTGAATTTGCAGCCCTGGTCTTGTTCTCTTGTGTTTTTCTCTTCATTTTATTGTGGAGCTTGTACATGCACAAACACACGCCTACATCTATTTGTATGTATATACATATATAATCGCCTTTTAAAACTATAATCTGCTTGAGAAGATTCATATTTGATTAATTTTTGAGTTGTTCAAGGTAGCTACCACAGAACTGTAACATAATATTAATATGACACATCTTCTTAATCCATTCATCTACTGATGGACACTTAGGTTGCTTCCATTTCTTGGCTATTGTAAATAGTGCTGCAATAAACATAGGGGTGCATCTGTCTTTTTGAAACTGGGCTGCTGCATTCTTAGGGTAAATTCCTAGGAGTGGGATTCCTGGGTCAAATGGTATTTCTATTTTGAGTTTTTTGAGGAACCTCCATACTGCTTTCCACAATGGTTGAACTAATTTGCATTCCCACCAGCAGTGTAGGAGGGTTCCCTTTTCTCCACATCCTCACCAACATTTGTTGTTGCTTGTGTTTTGCATGTTGGCCATCCTGACTGGTGTGAGGTGATATCTCATTGTGGTTTTAATCTGCATTTCTCTGATGATTAACAATGTGAAGCATCTTTTCATGTGTCTGTTGGCCATCTGAATTTCTTCTTTGGAGAAGTGTCTATTCATGTCCTCTGCCCATTTCTTAATTGGATTATTTCCTTTTTGTTTGTTAAGGTGCGTGAGTTCTTTGTATATTTTGGATGTCAACCCCTTATCAGATACGTCATTTATAAATATATTCTCCCATACTGTAGGATGTCTTTTTGTTCTACTGATGGTGTCCTTTGCTGTACAGAAGCTTTCCAACTTGATATAGTCCCAATGGAATAGTACTCAGCCATAAGAAGAAAACAAATCCTACCACTTGCAACAACATGGATGGAGTTAGAGGGTATTATGCTCAGTGAAATAAGACAAGCCGAAAAAGACAAGTATCAAATGATTTCACTCATCTGTGGAGTATAAGAACAAAGAAAAAAACTGAAGGAACAAAACAGCAGCAGACTCACAGAACCCAAGAACGGACCAATAGTTACCAAAGGGAAAGGGACTGGGGAAGAAGGGTGGGAAGGGAGGTTTAAGAGGGTAAAAGGGGCAATACGATTAGCAGACGTAAGGTAGGGGGGCACGGGGAGGGCTGTACAACTCAGAGAAGACAAATAATGATTCTCATCTCACTACACTGATGGACAGTGAGTGTAATGGGGTTGGTGGGGGGGACCTGATGAAGGGGGTAGTTTAATCACCATAATATTGCACATGTAATTGTAGGTTAAAGATACCAAAATAAATTGTAAAAAAAAAATATTAATATGACAAATGTTTGTTGATTGTCTAATATATGCTGGGCACTATTCTATGTACTATACATAGACTGATTCATATAGTAAATCCAAAAGTGTGTGTTATTATCATTAATATTAATTTTAATCACTAAAGGCATATGTATTGAGTGAGTTTATTGAAAACAGCATCACATATAGAGAAATATTTGCCTTTCTCTACATTCTCTAATGCAGAAGTCATGTACTATAATTTCCCTTACAGTGATCATCATTAGGGTTTGTTAGCCATTACAAGATTGTACACAAATAAAATAGTCCTCAGTTAAGCATAAGCCCCAGGGACCTGGCTCGATTCTTTTAAAACACCCCTTGGTTTGTCAACAAATTGTCCTGTTTATTTGTACATCCAAACTTGAAACAACCGAGATCATCTAAAAATTAATCTATCAAAATCAGTTTCTGTTTTACCTCAAATGTATTTCCCATGTTTCTAAATTGCCTGTCCATGTTTTCAGTACTACTATATTTTGTGTTCCTCAGAGAACAACATCCTTTTTCTTATTTTCCCTCCTTTTTTATTAAATCTGAGCTTTAACTACATTTTCTTCATTGTTTCCCTGCAATGCTCACCTTTTCTGCCTGCTTCGGGCCTCATAACTAAAACCTCAGGTCAAGCAGGTGGCAACTCTCTGTGTTCTAAGCATTAGATGATCAAAGTTGTAATTGTTCATTACAGTAAATGGTGGGAAACAGGTCTTCAGGGATAAGAAGATCTATGAGTTCCGTAACGAAGCAGGACCGGGGAACAGCTCTGCCCCCGCCGGCTGCTGCAGCTGGTGCGGCAACTGTTACCAGGCTTGCTCGCTGGCTCTCCTGGCCCAACTGCCCCCTCTCTTTCACGGGCCACTGTATTTACTGTTTTATTCTTACCTAACATAATCCTCTGCCCGTTCAGAGTGGAAAAATGATTTTGACACATAATTCCCTGGTCTTCTTCCTTTTTGCTTTGTTTTGTTCTGTTTTGAAACAGTAACTGCAGCTGTTCTTCAGAGTTTTAAGAACATCAATCAGTTTCACAGCTAGAGAGAGTGGCGAAGATGCAGCCTTTACTTGTTTATCTCTTTTGATTCAGTTCTTCTATGAAAACCACTTTTTGTTTGTTTTTTGTTTTGTTTTGTTTTGTTTTGCGTAAAGTGGAACGTGCTGGAGGAGGTACAGAGTGAAATATCAGGAGCAGCTGGGTCTGTGCCTCTGCGCGTGACCGGAGACAGGGAGGGGAAGGGAGCCGCCTCCTCTCCGACCCTGCGCAGTGCAGCTCTCGGCCCTCGCTGCCTCTGCTTTACGGTCACTGCTTTGGACCATTGGCTGAACAACACTAAAAACTCCAAGAACTTTCTATCATTTAAGGAAACAAGTGGACTGCATCAGCTGCCTAGTTCTCCTTCGGTTGCTCAAACCCGGGTATTTGAAAGTAAATCACTAGTGTAATGTTCTTTGTGAATCAGTTTTTCTTTTCCTGTACTTTATGCTTTGTAATAAAAAAAGTCTCATGTGTTTTTAAAAAGACTGTATCTTTCTCACTTTTACATATCCTTACTATGTAAGGCTGAAAATGGAGGCCAGCATCATACTGTAAAGTTCCCTGAAGCATTATCGCTGCATCCTATAGGTGATAGGGAGACAATAAAAGTTCATTCTTATTAACTTGCATAATGACAGCATTAGCGTCCAGTTGTTAACCAAGATTAGATTAGTTTTCTGCTACCAACACCAATCAAAATTCTTTGCAAACAACTTAAACAAGCCTTCTCTTGATGTCTTTAAAACCCCCTGACTTATCCTCCCTAGTGAGATACTATTTGGGTTGCTGTCCAAATCTGTGCCCCCCCCAAATTGCAATTCTTTGATCCCAAAAATATGTTTTAGCTTAATTATTGTCTCCTGACAACTTTAGGTTAACAGTATTTATCCTTTGTTATCTATTAAAATATATTTTGGTATCTTCAATTATTCCTTAGTGGCAGAACTTTAAGATCTATCATTGTAAGTCTTACATGTGCCAAGGGCTACCTAGAAAAAGGATGCTGTAAATTTAAATGTGTTTGTACATAATAAAGTAATTAAGGATATACTTTGAATAGGACTCACCTTTATAAAAGTAAATCCACCACAGTGCATAGTATGACTTTGACTTTGGAGTCAGTAAAAACATAACTGAGGAATCACTTAGAAGCTATTTTTATAGCCTTTGGATAATGATTACACAGGGGAGATTTCTTAAGATCAGGGACTGCTGAGTTGGCAATAAAAACAAAAAGGGGAAATGCAGTGTATGGACATTATGCTAATAAAATCTATAGGACTTTGTAAATGATTTCCTTTTCTTGAAGAAAGACATAGGAGTAAAGTATTCTGAATCTAGCTTGCACAAGGTAAGTGTATAAAAATTTCAAGAAATATCAGGGGGTAGGTGAGAAAGGAACAGTTTGATGGAAAAAAGGAAATAATTTTATATTTTGAAACTCTAGGTATTATTCTTAGCCATGACCATAACTAGCAATGATATTTATTTCTCATCAATAAGAAAAAAAATGAAAGAAGACAATCTTCACAGGCCCCTCCAGCTTGAATATCAAAATGCTTCCAGACCATTCTTCCATGATTTTTGATAGGAAAACTTGAGCTAGAAGAAGGGACAAAGTGAGAGTGAAGGAATGATAGAGAGTTTCATATTCAAAGGGAGGTGTATTACATGTTTGTGCTTTAAAGTAAAGAAAAAATAATGTATATCCTAGAGAAGAGAGGATAATTTTTAGCATCTGGCTCTGAAGGCCATGAGTAGGGAAAGTACTAATTGAACAGAAAGGTATATAATTTAAAATTGACCAAGAAAAGGGATCACAATAACACAGTCAAAATTTATATAAACTGTATGGCATACATTATATGTTAATTAATACCAAGAGAAAAATATATATGTATATATATGAAAAGGCTAAAGAAAGAAGTTATAAAGCAAGCAACTTGAGGGCTGTTTTCTCAGATTTCTCAGAAAGTTTGAAAATGAGGCTGCTACTAAGTGAGAAACCCAGAAATAGAGTTAAGGACATGGCTATAACAATGTTTAGAAACAGTGTACATAAGAAAAGAGGTGATTCAACAAGCCGAAATTAAGTGATTAACGAGAAATAGAAGTTGTATTTGAAGGCAGATAACATGAAATTTAAGGATATGAATAAGCACACTTTCTCTAGAAGTTTCTCAGCTTTCACTCTTATGCATGTGAAGATAATAAAGAATGTGTTCTTCAACCTGCTAACAATATTATCTTAAAGAGGAAATGGCATAAGATCATTTTGTTGGGAGATATTCTAGGTCAGAGAACTGAGATGAGTCAATGAACTTGGGAATTTCCAATGAAGCTGGAGTAGATTCTGAGGGACCACAAGAAGCTTCAGTTTTTAAGATTAAGAAAATAGTACAAACTGGAGTGTTGATAAGGTGCAGAGTATAATCACATTAGGGTAGATGGTGGGAGTGTGATGTAGAGATCACTGGAGTAGAGTAGGCAGAGGTCAGGGCATTTTAGGGACATCAATAGAGCTGTTAACATATCGGTGGCTTCTTAGAGTCTGTTAGGTACTATAAGTACATATCATAGTTTTCACAATATAAGAAATAATCAAGAAAATTAAAACCTAAACAAATCTCAAACTTATTTTTATTATCATCAGTATACCCTTGAAGTATATGCTGAAGTGTGGTGGAAAAGATGTGTAATAAGCACACACTGAATAATACATTGTCATACACAACAATAAATGGAAATATGAGAGAACACAAATAGTTATTTAGATATGGGTTTATAACACATGTTAGGATAAAAGAAATCCCTCTAAAGAACTGGCATTTTTATTCTAAGACCTGACAAGTGTGTAGGAATTACTAAAATGAAGGCTGAGAGAAAGAGTTCCTGGACGTGGATGCAGGAAAACCAGTACTACAGAAAAGCTTGCATCATTCCTTTTTGGTTGGGGTGGGGCACTAAATGAAATTCAAGAAACTGGACCTTTATATTCCAATAAATGTGAAAACATTCTAACACTGAGCAGCAAATAACGTGTATGGTAGAAAAGGTAAACCTGTTTCCTCTTTCTCATATTTGAATAACTGTACACCAGAGGGTTATTAATATGTTTTCAATCCCCATGATGTAGGAACGAAAAAGCATTGATTTAGATGTCATTAGAGAAACAGGAAGATAATATATCAATCATGAAAGTACATGGCATTTTCATTCCTTCCTAAAAGCTCTAAATAGTTTTTATTTAAAAGGGAAAACTAGATCCAGGATGTTTAACAGTGACAGGGGGTAAACTGTCTTACTAAGTACAAGATTACAAACAGATTTTGTCTAGTTTCGTTTTTCTTCACTGGTAAGGCTTGCCTTTTTGCCAAAATTGTACCCACCATTGCTATCAGCTCTGACATTCCATTCTGACCTCTAAGTACAAATGTCCTCTGCTACCAGAGGAAGGGAGTATCAATTCAAGTCAGGTCACACTGGGACTGAACTGGGACAGGGCAGAGTTTGGGAACCTTACCCAGCCTTATTCAAAACGGACGCTCACTGCATGGCAGATAACAGCCAGTGATTTGTGCTCCTCAGGAGCTGGTACTGGTAGTAGATGGTCATTACAGGCGGGGCTCTTGATTTTCACCCCAGCATCTCACTCCCTGTCAGTCCTAACTGCCCTTCTACAGTAGATTTTACCAGAAACAACATATAAATAAATATTTTTCCGGGGTTGAAATTGGGTGGACCATGATCCTAGATACAATTCAAGGGCAACTTATTAAGTACTTTTTGGCACTTGTTTTGCTTAAAGCATCAATTTCATTACTTGAGTGGATAAAAGATCAGTGAATTTTAAAACGTTTCTTAAAATTTATCTTATTTTGAGAAGAAGATAGATTAACAGCAGAATCCAAACTAGATTAGGACATAACAAGAAAAGGTGGTAAACTAAGAACATTGGAAGATTACAGAAAGAGATTTCACAGAGCAGTCTTTCGGCAATATATTGGAATATATGCAAGTGATGGAGGTGTAGATTAGCGATATTATAGGTAAACATAATAGCCTGAGGTTAAGATCAAAGAATAAATATTAAGGCCTTTTGAACTGCTGATTTATTCCTCAGGATAGGATAGGACTATGAATTTAAATTTGACAATAATTTTTATGAGAATGCAAGTTGAAGTTAAAGGAATGAATAAAATTGCATTAAAAAAAATAGGGATGAAAGTAAAAAAGACAGATTACAGAATACAGGTAAACCTCAGCAACCAAAAAAAATCCTTTGATTTTTCCCTCCAGTTTTCACACCTTCTTTCCCATACTTCAAGCCCCATAGTTCTGTAATTTTTTTGAAACTTGTGTTTTCTTATATAATGGAACGTATGCATGCTTTTGTTTTTGACTTTTGCACAACACTGGTTTAAATGAATAATCCATATTGTTGCATAGTATTTTTAATTTTTAATTTTTGCAGTCATATATACCACTGAACAAGTGTCTCAATCAAAAATGTTATTTTCTTGTACCCAAATTAAGGTGAAAATATTTACTAGTTAGTATAATGCAAGCTTCATGTTTATTGAGAGATATACTTCATCAAATAAAGGAAGTTTCCCTCTGTTGTTTGCTGAAAGGTCTTATGAATCAAAAGGTTATATAATAAATGGTTTTATAATAAATAAATAAACCTTTCATAAGTTTTTATAATAAGTTTCATATTTTCTATGTATGTGAGCTTGTGCTTTTCTCATTGATTCCTGCTCATGTGGAGTATTGTATTGATCAGTCACTGAATATTAAACCAACCTTCCATCCTTGATATACTGTTGGATTGAAAATGCTAATATTTTGTTCAGAATTCTTCTACCAATATTATCGGGCCATATTGGCCTTTCCTTCTCTTTTATTGTTATATCCTTGCCAGATTTTAGTGTCACAGTTTGGTTGGTCTCATGCAACAAGTTGGGAAGTGTTTTTTCTGAATGAAGTTGTACCAGATAGCTACACTTCTTCAAGTGTTAGGAAAATATCACTGCTGCAGCCATTTGAGATGGAGTTTTCATTATGAATAGTTTAGTCTACTTAATTAACATAGAATTATTCAGATTTTCTATTTCATCCTTTTCAGACTTGGTAAATTGTGCTTTTGAAGCAATTTTCCCATGTTGCATATTCCTCAAATATACTGACATACATTTTTTCAATAATAGCCTCTGTAATCTCTTTAATGTCAATAGTATTTCCTGTGACATCCCATTTTATTGGAAATTAGTGTTATCTCTATTTTTTGTGGCAGCGGTTTATGAGTTTCCTTAACTTTTTCAAAAAAGCATCTCCTGCTCTCCTGATTTTTTTTTTCCCCCTGATGGGTGTCTGCTTTCATTTAACTGATTTATATTCTTAACTGTAATATTTAATTTCTTCTTTTTGGATTTATTTGCTTTCTTTCCATAGATTTTTGGGATGGAGACCTAGATAATTTTTAACTCTTCTTTTCTACTAATATATGTACTTAAAGCTATAAATTCTCAGCTAAATACTGATTTAGCTTAATTCAAAAATCTTTGATATATCATAATTTCATTTCAGTTCAAATTATTTTTTAGTTTCCAATTTTTTAGACCCAAAATTTGTTTGGCAGTATATGCTATAGTTGCAAATCATTGGAAGTTAAAAAATTTCCTTTCTGACATTTATTCCCAATATAATTCTTCCAAGTATAAGGATATAGTCTTTATATTTAAAATATTTTGAAGCTTCTTTTATGGTATACCATGTGGCCCTTTTGGTAAATGCCATATGTACACATAATGAGAATGCAGTTGGTGAAAATTTTTTTGTAAATCTCCACAATGTCAAGATGGTTAATTATGTTTCTTACTTCATCAAAATCACAATGATTTTTAAAAATCTGATATCATTTATTGAGATCTCAAATATAACTGTGGGTTTGTCTGTTTTTTTATATTATCTTTTCAATTTCACTCTAAATATATTGAAGTTATACTAATAGATTCATGGAGTATTCATTAGTATTCATATAGAGCCATTAGTATTATTCTTGTTGCTTTGAGCCTTTTATCAAGAATTCTTCTCTATCACTAACATTTCTTGCCTTAAAAATCTATCTTGTGTAATGTTCATATAGTCATAACAGCTTTATTTATATTAAGATCTGTGTGATACAAGTTTTTACATAATTTTACTCTCTAACCAATTATGTCCTAACTATTCAGTGACTTCTATAAACAGCATATAGGTGCATCATTTATTACGTTTTCAGCCTGCAAAATCTTTGTCTTTAAATTTGAATGTTTTGTCCACTTACATTTAATATAATTAGATATAGCTAGTTTTAATCTACCATTCTACATTTTTTTCTGGTATGTTTTCTTTGTTTCTTTATTCCTACTATTCAACTTTCTTTATATTAATAAGTTAATCTTTTTCATTATTTCTTCTCCAATAATTTTTATAAGTTCATTGTCACATAATTGATATACACAAATTTAATATGTACAAATTAAATTTTTTATAGGAATTAACTCACATATTCATCATCATAATCAGACAGTGAACATATCCAACCACTCCCAATATTTCCTATTGCTTCTTGGTAATTTCCATATAACACCTGCTCATAGGAACAACTGATCTGATTTTTATTATTATAGAGTAGCTTGCATTTAATAGATTTTTATATGAATGCAATTATAAATGTGTGCTTTTTATGTAGCACCTCTAATTCAGCATAGTTATTTTGAGATCCATCCACGTTATTGGTTTATCAATAATTTATTATGTTACATTGCTAAGTTGAATTTTTATTGTGTGATATACTAGAATTTCTTTATCCTTTCACATTTTGATGGACATTTAGGTTGTTGTTTGCAGTTTGGAAATATTATGAATAAAACTACTGTGATCATTATAGCATAAGATTTTGTATGGAAATACTGGATAAATACTTAAGAGTAGAATGATTAGGTTGTAGGATAAGCATAATTAAATTTTTATGAAAATGCCAAAATGTTTTCTAAAATGGTTATACAATTTTACATTCTCATCATCTGTGTATAAGAGTTTCAGTTCCTCCACATCTTCATTAGCACATGGTATGGTGAGTCTTTTTAATTCTAATCATTCTAATTAGTGGTCTGTAGTGATATCTCATTAATTTGCATTTCTCTAATGATTAGATAGATTCATCATCTTTTCAGTACTGATATGCCATTCATATACCCTCCTTGATGAAGTATCTGTTCAAATGTTTTTCAATTTTTGTTTAGAAGCTTTTATTATTGAGTTTTGAGTTTTCTTTAATGTATTATAGGCACAATTCTTTTTACATATATATAAACTACAAATATTTTCTCCTAGTTTGTATCTCCTAGTCTTTTTATTCTCTTGACAATATCTTTCAGCCAGCGGGAGTTTTTAATTTAAATGTAGGCCAACTTATCAATTTTTCTTTTTTGTATTATGCCTTTAGTGTTGTAACTAAAAAATCTTTGCCTAGCCCACGTTATAAAGATTTTCTTGTGTATTTTATTCTATAAAATGTGTATTTCTATGTATATTTAGATCTATGACCTATTAAGAGTTTATACTGTAAATGGATTGAAGTTAATTATTTGCATATAGATATCAAATTGTTCTAACACTATTGGTTGAAAGGTAGTGGAAGGTTTTACATTTCTTGCATTTTACAGAAAAAGGATAAAACTGCCATTTAAATATTGTCAATGATAACTGAAATGTGTGTGCTAATTCTAGGATAAATGCAAATCTAAATGATTATCAATATATTGAAATCATTTGCAGTATTTTATATGATTTGATAAAATTGATGTAGAAGTCAAAGTAAAATGCAATTAACTAGAACATGTCTATATATTTGTATACTAACAAACATTCAAAACAACCATATGTCAAAGAAATAACAACCTGTATGTCAAATAAAGCAGCCAGAATGGATTTTAGGTGTATTTTGAAGAACATGATAGTGAAAATTCTAAATGTCAAAATATATGAAATGTAGCTAATCCCATGCTTACAGGAAAATTGTGTAAGTGCAAAATTAACTTCAGCTAGCCTGATGGACCTCTAGGGACACTCAGAGACACAGTACCAAACCTTGACCAAGGAGTGATAGAATGTACTAGTAATCTATAGTCGGGTTTATAATGTAAGAGATAAGCTGTATCCTTTTCAGCTTTGATTTTAGATAACGCACAAATTTGTGTTTTTATCATGTTTTGTATTATTGACATTGGTCAAACAGCTTCATTTCAGCCAGCTACCAGAGGGGTATAAAAGAATTATCTCTGTCCTGTGAAACAGAAAGTACTCTGAAGACTTCCCCGATGTTATTCTGGGCTAGTTTGCTCTTCTTGTTATGTATCTTTTGTTTGTATTAAAATGTTTGTGTTTTATATAACCGTTTTGCTCTTTTGAGTCCTTTCATTATCTAGAGTGATATAATTAATGTTGTTGGTATATTTGTCAAAAAAAGCAGTATAGGTAAAATGATGTCCAGCACTATTCAGTAATGAAGAAGTAACTTTTTGTTTGTTTTCTGTTTTGTTTTGTTTTTTGTTTTTTATGAAAAAAGAATAGAAGTAAAGGGTAACAAAATATGCCACAAAATATGACTGTAGGAGTTCAGGATATCCCATCTCAAAACATTCCACTTTGGTGTATTCAGTCTTTTAGGCTGCAGGTAGTTGAAAAATAGCAAATGCAGGGAGAAGCTTTTTTTGAACTCCCCATTTCTGCCCAAAGACAGATCCTCCAAAAGGAACTCAGCTGGAATTTTCTTACTCACAAATTCCATCAACCAGGGAGGATTGACTCTTATAACAGGATAGCCTAAAAATCAATACCACATCCAGACAATTTTTGTCACAAACTATCATATTTCCCATCTATTTTTCTAAAGGCCCACTCACCTTTCCTAAAAAATCATTTACTGTCCTGTAAGAGGCCTACATCCTCCCATCCCATCCCTATCCTTATTAAGATAGTATAGTATTTAAGTCTAAATTTTAAGCATCGCTGGAGTTACTAATTATCCCCTGGATATATTCCATGCATAGGTGAAGTATACATGTCAATGAACTTTTGTTTTTTTCTGTTGTTAATCTGAGAGTGGTCTCAGCTAAAAACCGGAGGACTAGAGGGAAAATTATTTTTCCTCCCTTACAGAAGGAGCAGGAAGAAGAGAAATTCGTGATGCCTGGATTACTGCCGAGCCATGCATGCTTCAAAACTGGTCAGATGTCACCACGTTTGACAGAGATTATCAGTGGGATTTAGACCTGGTAGTCCCAAAACTTGAGCTCCTTGCTGAATCACTTTAAAAAACAGTAATTTGGATAGAAGAGAAGACAATTAAGAATTTGGAGAGCTATTGTTGAGGTGTATATTATGTGCTGGAGACCAGAGAGTTCTCTCTCTTGCTCAAGACACCGTGATCTAAGGCAGATTTGACGTTATTCAGGATCCCCATTTAATCAGAGCCTGATAGAAAATAAATGGAGGGGTAGATCTCCTATCCAATGAGCTGATTAAAGGTGAGCATTGTCTAAAAATTACCTTGAGAAGGAGAATTGCCCAAGTCCATCCTTATTTATTAAAGGGAATACCCCTGAGTCTACTATATTTTAAGAAGGTAAACAAATTTGTATTGGGTATGTGATGATGTTATGGTGTCTCGTGATTATATCCTTTTAATTGAAGTCATGATTGGTGGCATAATGGAGCTCCACTTCTGTGAGCATCTTATTTTACAATGTGACAAAAAATAAGACCAAATGAGAGAAGCTATTGCAAATCTAAACCAGCTAAATTCCACATAACGACAGGAAGAGGATATGAATTATTCAAAAAAGGAAGTAATTAAAAAAAATCCTTTGCAATAAATCAGTAATAGAAAAAAAAACTTATGGTAGCCTACTCATTAAATGATTATGCATAAAAAAAAGGGATGACAAAAGGTATTAAGCCAAATGTAAACATTTACATGATTAGTTAAAAAAGTGTTCCAAAAAAGTAAGAGATATTTGGAGTGACAACTAAAGTGATTGTGGACGTGCTGTGAGATCCGGGGGTGGGCTGCTCTGGCGAATTCTAGGGTGAAAGGAAAGCAACTGATTTTTCTCTTTCACTCTAGTCCTGATGAATTTAAAATCTGATGAGGACACAAAAGTGGAATCTTCGGTCTCTGCAGAACCAATGGTGACCAAAACAGTGTGAGAAGAAGAGGATTATGACTGAGTGACAGGGTGGCTGAGGTCTCTCAGCACATCCAGAGGGAAGGTGGCATGTTTTGCACTGGTGTTTGGTAAAATGCCTGGTCATGCTAAAGAAGCATTATTAGGATTATAAAATATGGGTGCTACCTGCAAACTTACACCTAAACCTGCAAATGAAAATCTCAAGAGTATTATGTGAACTTTGCAGGATATGGTGCTGCTACTGTGAAATATTCAAAAGTAAAAATGTGGCTTAAAGTGTGAATATATACATGAATATTTTTTTTCTGTCAGATTATCATTTATTTTGTTTTTTAAAAGATTTATCTGGGTATAATTAACATACAATGAACTTATAACAAACTGCATATACTGAAATTATCCTGCACTGTAAACAAATCCATCAACCTCAGATGTTTCCTCCCACCCCTCTTGAGTCAGACCAGCCTATGTTCCCACTCTTCCATCCTCAGGAAAGCACTGGTCTGACTTTTTTCACTATATATTTGTTTATATTTTCTAGAATTTTATGTAAGTGGAGTTATTTCATATGGAATTTTTTGGAGGGGGCTATCTGGCCCCTATTTTCAGCATAATTCTTTGAGATTAATCAGTATTGTTGCATGCATCAAAAGCTTTATTTCATTGCTAAGTACTATTCCATTGTATGGATATATGCCAATATTTCACCATTTATCTCTCGATAGACATTTGGGTTGTTTATATTTTAGAGCTATTAGAAAATACCAGTTATGAAAATTTGTGCATAAAATTTTGTATGGCCACATATCCTTTTATTCTCTTGGGTTGATACCTAAGAGTGGAATGATTAGTAGGTGTTTCTTCAGTGTATGAAGAGGTTACCTATTTTCTAAAGTGATCGTAACAACTTATATTCCTGCCTGCAGTATATAAGGTTCCATTTTTTTACATACTTATCAACACATGGCATAATCAGTCTTTTTAATTTTAGTTTAGCAGTATGTAGGGTTTCCTCATTATGGCTTTAATTTGAATTTCCCTAAAGACTCATGGTTTTGAGCAGCTTGTCTTTTGTATTTGCCATTTATACATTTTGTGGCAACATTTCTGTTCAGTTACTTTTTATTGGGTCATTGGATTTCTTACTAAGCTTTGAAGTTCTTTATAAGAAATATGACTTGAAATTTTGTCTCTGTCTTGGGCTTGTCTTTTCATTCTCTTAATAATATATTAGGAAAAACACAATTTTTTCTGTAACATTTAGTAAACTTTGATTAAGCCCAATTCAAATTCTACCATTGGTTAAATTTAATACATTCCATAAACTCTATTTCAGGTCTTCCCAGTCTTCTCATAAAGTTCAGTTTAAGTGAGCATACTTAATAACACATTTAAATGAAAAGATAACCTACATGCTTTATATAAAGATATAATAGAAAACATGAATTTTACTCTCTTCACCACATATACCATGGTACACCCTGGCCATTTGCTCCCCCTTGTCTACCTTATAGCAATCATGGTCATAATGGATTCCATTGGACAATGGTTCAGTTAGTGATACATAGCTCCATGTTTTTTCCTCCCAGAATATGTATGAGTAAGGTTAGGTTTAGAAACAATGTCCTTACAAATGAATATAACACTGTGTTTAGCAGCACAGTCTGTTTTAACAGTTACCTAGATAAAATCAGTTCTCAGCTGTGTTCATCTCTTCAAATATTATAATATATAAGAAGAAGGAACCTTAATATTAATTTCCTGGTTTTGATCATTGTACTATGTTTATGCAGTATGCTAATATCAAGGGAAGTTGGGTGAAGAGTTTACAGGAATTGTCCATACTATTTTTGCAAATTTTCTGTAAGTCTAAAATTATTTCAAATTAAAAGTGTAAACAAAACAAACCAAAAAAAAGAGGAGGCACTTATTGTTCTTCATCCTATACTCCTATGTCCTAAGGAGAGCTATGGTGGCATGATTATCATTAGCTTATCCTGTTTATATTAGCTAGAAAGACAAATATAATACATGTTCAACATCAACATATTGCGTCAACACAAAATATATTCAGGAACAGCAATAATGAAAAGAAAAGCAGTAATATATTCAGTGTGTAATATGAGCCAGGCATTGTGCTAATCATGTTTTACTCTATCCATACATGTCATCCCTAGAATATAAGCCTAACTCATGCATGGCTGTTTGAAGAACAGTTCATTGTCTTCCATCTCACAGACCCAGGACCACCCTACCCTGCCTGTATTGACTTCATCTTAGGAAGTACTTTGCTTGTCAGACACCTTGCTTTCAGTAAGGATGTTCAATACAGCAAGGTTTCAATAAATGTGAAACTGAGGACAAATGTTTGATATTTGTCTCCTCCCCAATAAACTTCAGAGTTTTCATATCAATGAAATCTCTCACACAGAATTTTTCCATTAACCAAAATACATGTAAAGACCTTATTTACTTATTTTTATTTGTTCCCTATGTCCCCTATAGCCACTTTGTTCTATATTTTTTCCTGTATTCCCTGGGTACCATTCAGTCTTTGAGCCAAAACAAACTTGATTCAGCCTCTAATCCCTAATCAGGAAGTGAGTCCTATATGTCTGGGTTTAACTCGGGGCACTTCCCTTAACCTTTCTATACTTCATAGTTGTAAAGAAAACATGGGAATAACAAATCCCTCACAGGCTATTTGAATGGGGAGTTTTGCCAGAGGCTCAGATAAATCCTTTTGTATTTTTGAAATTGCTCATATAGTGCATTTTAAAATCATGGATTTGAATGTTGAATAAGTTTTTGTATTGATGTTTATTTATATTATTCTGAAAGCAAACACAAAGTTTCTGGAACAAATACAGATTACTGTTATTTACAGCAATCACTGCTCATTTCTCCACACTCCCGTTCTCCCCGTTCAGGATGATGCGAGGACAGCTAGATGAACACCGCCCATACAAAAGAGGTTTCATCCACCATAGGGTAGGGACCGAAACATTATGCATCTCAGAGTGTATAGGCTACACACTGCCCCCTCCCTCTCTGAGAGATGGGGGAGACATGTGTTCCCTATTCTGTTATAATCTTCGGAATGTAAACAGCCCGCTCCGTGGTTCCAGGTTTCATTTCACTTTGAAATGCAAACTGATTTTAAGGTACATACCTAAATCTCTCTGGAATTCTCTCACTATCTTGTCATGTTTTAACTTTCAAGACTTGTCCTTTAATTCAAGTTCCAGTTTCTTTGCTCAGAAAGTCCTAACTACAAAAACATGAAAATATTCACTTCCAGAGAGTATGATGTTTAAATTAAAACTATATGTAATCACAAAGACTAGGAGTCTACATTACAAAAATTAACCATTAAATTACTAAATATGTGTTTTCTTAAACTTGACAAAAGGGGGCCCACTTCTTTATTTGTGCTGGTAATACAACTAGCCTGTATTATCAGAAAGCCTCTCAGACATAATTCTATAAGTCAAACCACTTTTCTTGAAAATTAAATACATGCTGTTTTCATTTATCTAATTGTCACCAATATGGGATAAGATGAAAATATTGCATTTCAAATAATTGTACATCATGCTAAGTTCCCTCACTTAATGTACATACAAAATTTTTGGAAACAGCCAAAGCTTTAATAAGAAAAAGTCAATGAACCTCATGTACCTTTTATACAACATGACATAAGGCAACATAATTAAAACTAAACTTATTTCCTGTGGTGAAATTAACTTAGAGAAATGAAGGTGTTTATTTATTAAATGGGATCTCTGGAGCTCTCGCCTTACACTTTCCCCTCCTGGGAAGGTTTTGATTGTTTTTCCCCTTTCTCTTGCCTGCTTGCTGTGTAATTTAAAACCAATGCCTTCCTTTGGGAAGCAAAATTTGATAGAACAGCCTGCACCGCCAGCTAAGCAAATTACCAATGCTTTACTCACTTTTCTTCCGGTATTCGTTTTTTTTTTTTTTTCTTTAAGAATCAAAAGAATTGCGTGCAGGAGTTTACAAGTGCTATTATACAGCTCGGATTTCACTTGTAATAACAAGGAGGATATGTTAGTCCCTTTAGTAACATATAGCTGCCCGACGAAAGTAAGCTTAGCAGCAAACCAGTTATGATTCTCTTTTTCTTATTGTCCGAAGTTTTTCTCTCCTTGGCAAGCTTTTGGTTTCTCAGGAATTGTATTTTGGTGATAATGGGTTACATTACAAATGCAAAATTACTAAAATAGAACCAATTTTAAAATTGTTTTTCACAAGAGCAAAGACTAAAAGATTTTTTTATAGCACAATTAGGTCAAATAGTATCAGATATATCATATAACCAGTCATTCATGGATTCATTAGATAAAACATTTGTTGAGTACAAACTCTGTCCCAGTAACTATGGAAGTAAGCCTTAATGCAGATGTAAATATGAATAATAGACTGTTTCTGCTAGAGGTGGTTTGGTCACAGTCTCTTTATTCATCCTGGAGAAGACATACATGTAAACATATTTAGCCAACTTGACCTCAGATAGCAGTAAGCTAAGTTTCTTGATTCATAGTTGGTTACTAAATGACAGTCAGAAATATTCTTGAAAGAAATGCATTTTTAGTTTATTTTTTTTGTATTTAGTATGCTCCTCTTTGTTTTTGAAAATGATTCACTAGACCACAGGATTCACCATGTGCCTTAAGCAAATGAATGAATGAGTCCGGTTTTCTGAGACTGGTGAGGATGGGGATGGATAATATTCATGGAAGGGAGAAATTAAGATTTCAATTATGGATATGATACATTTGAAATGATTGAGAGTTACCAGAAAGGAAATACCAAGTACATACTTGGAGATTACAAAGATCTGGAATAGAGATATACACTTGAAACATGGCATTGAACTGGTCTTTAAAACTTTGGAAATCAATAATATAACTACCTGGGAATTCCAAGACAGACAAGGGACTAAAAAGATCCCGTGAAGTACACAATTTTAGAGGCCAAACGGAGGACAGAAGACTGAATAAAGAATGTGGGAAAAGACATTTCAGTGAGGTAGAGGTAAAATGAATAATACCTGGTGACAAAATACCACCACTTTACAAGAATGAGAAGAGTTAAACTCTCTGAAGCATGCCTGAAGATTAAAAAGTGTGAAGATGGAAAGATTTATCTTGTATTTCTGAAAGTTCTGTATTGCTGACTGGGATAAGAGCAGTTTCACTTGAATTCTTGGGTTTGCAGCAGATTTTGTAACTGACTGAGGAATGACTAGAAGGTGAAGTGTAGACACACTATGTGTTTGCAGCTCTTTAGAGATAGCTGTGAAAGAAAGCAGTGAATTGATGGTCCCCATGTTATACTATGGGGCAAAGCCTTATTAATTAGAGCATATCTGCAACAGATGAAAATTATTCTGTTGAAATGGAGAGAATGATGGTTCGAGAGAGAAGTTAAGTAAAGGTACAAAGTATTAGAATGTATAGAGTGAAAAGGACCCACAGCACAAGTAGAGAAATTGTTACTTGGTAAGAAGAGAATGGTTTACCGGAGGAAATCATCTTAACAGGAGGAAAGATAGTTGGAACAAAAGCAATAGGTATATAGTTTTCAGAGTGTGATGGTGAGAAGATGTGTAACTGTGTAACTGGTTATTTCTCAATGAAATGTGAACAAGGCAGCTGAAAGTGAAAGGAGATAAAGCCATGGACTATTTGAGGACAAATCAAAGGGTACAAAGAAAATATTTAGGAAGTGAGGAAAAGGAACACCATTATAAAGAAACAGGATTGAGGGATGGTTGTATTTGCTAATGTCAAACTATGAGTGACAGGTAAGAAAAGTAACAGTGGCTTAAGCAAGACTGGAGTTTTCTATTTTCTTATACATATGAATAAACAGACGAGAGTTAGTGTGAGGGTGTCATGCTCTTCAGGAAACCAGGCTGCCATATGGAGGAAAATATGGAGAAAATGTAGCTGACAAAAACCTAGCACTTTTTATTGGCCTCAGGACACCATTCATACTGTAGAGTTAGGCAGTCTTATCCTATCACCAATAGAGAAATTTTCTAAAGCAATTTCGAGTTATTTTTCTCTTTTATCCTCTTCTCATCTAACAACCTTTTCTATGTTTTGATGATCCAATATGTACAAAAAATAAGTGTGTCACTTAGAATTATGTTTATCAGAGTTTGCATACCGTTTAGATGGGATCCCTTCAGGAATGGTGGAACAACTTAAATGTTTGGTGTCCAAAAATAATAAAGGAAATCCATTGGACAGTGACTGGGACCCTCAAATCACTCCCTATAAAGTCACTAAAAGCTGGAGTATCAACCCCAATTTTATTGTGGCTTAAAAACAAAACAAAAAAGCAAAACATTTACATTTAACTCTTTTTTCATGCTACATGTTTATTTATCATGGGTCATGAAAGAGCTTTGCTCAATACAGGCTCTCAAGAACCCCGTCTAACAAAATCTCTATTGTTTCCTTGCTGTACCAATCAAAATGTACAATTTTTCCAACCAGTCAGTGAATCAGAGGAAAAGGATTAAGAAATCACTAATGGACTTGGACATTTTGTTACTTAGGCGCTGAGTTAATAAGGAGTGATTTGAGGGTCCCAGTCACTACACAGTGGATTTCCTTTATTCTTTTTGGACACCAATTAAGTATTTAAGTTGTTCTACCCTTCCTGAAGAGATCCCATCTGAATGGGACATTTACTACTACTACCTGCCTCAATTCATTATTTTGATGACCAAATTCCCTCTTTTCTCTTTGCTTAGCTTATAAAAAGATGTTTGAAAATGTCACAAGCTATTTGGACAATGCGTTCTCCCTGTAGGTTGAGCATCTTTCTCAGCTAATTACCTTCAGGTAAAAATTGTTTGGATCAAAGCATTAGCTACGGTTCCATCCAGTCATATATCTAATGATATGGTTGGAATACGACCTCTCAGAAGTCAAAAAGATGCTTTAACTGCCTGGCTCTAATGTACATCCACAGTACAATAACGGAAGAGGAAAAGCAGAGCTGTAAGAACCAGTCGTGTTAAAAAAAAAAAGTGTTTAACATGTATCTGTGACTGTTCCAAAGCTGCTAGGAATTCCTGCTGGGCACACAGGAAAAGGCTTCCTTATTCACTGCTTCACTGGACACTCCTGGCTTCACTCCCTCTCTTGTGTTCATTATTCACTGTGGTTTCTATTTCACCCTCTGAAAGATGGTACCATTCCCCTTACCCTGCTCGGCCACATCAGAAATAGGCCCAGAGACTATACCTCCCCTGTCGGCAGTACACCTTTGCTAATCCATTACCATCATTACCAGTATGGAGATATTTGAGCGCCAAAGCACAGTTTTTTTCTTAAACACTAACAGTATCTTTTAGAACTTACCTTACTTTTCTCTAAAATTTAGTAAACACTCACATATTTTCAAGATATACTGAAGTTGAATTTTATGTGTGTTTTGATTTGATATTTTACACTCCATTTCCTAGTCCCTCTCCATCTTTCTTCCCAACTTCATATTGGATACCTTGAGTGCATTGTCTTTGATTAGAAATCCACCTTCTGCATCTGGTCTTTGTTGAGAGTCACTGGATTGAGATAATTCACTGGAGTCACACATTAATTTTCCTTTTCTATTCCTGTTGCAGTTTAATCATTTGAAAGATACTTTGGATTTGCTATTCATATCCTCTTGTTTTTTGTTCCTTTGAGTTGATTTTTTTAACACCGAAAGGCAAAATTTTTCTGATATTCACTTTCTACTTTGCTTTCAAACTGTCAGTTTCTTTCTGAGCTTTTCTTTCTTTTAAAATCCTAGCAAAGATAGCCAACATACCCCAACACATGGTAAAAATATTTCATATTCTTACTTTTCCTCTTAGGGACCTAAAGTCAATACACAAGTTATCTTGTATCCATTTAATTTCAGTTGACAATTTTTCTAATATTTTTGCCATCATATATTATAGTTTGTCACCTTTCCAGCCTTTGACATAAATTTTCCCACTCTATGCCAACTATTTTAGCTTTTTAATTTTTTTTCCTGAAATAAGTCATCTCACTTGTGACATCCATTTCTTTACCAGACAGTACTGGCTAGGTTACACTGTAGTAACACACTGTAGTAAAATTGTCAAACTCTCTGTGACTAAACAGAACCAAAGTTAAATTTATGCTCAGGTTCATACCCAGTGTGGATCCATGGTACTGATAGGGGATTTGCTGCTCCACACAGTCACAAAAAAAATGTAGATTAAGTACAGAGCAACATCTTGAAGCTAAAATATCTAACTGGAACAAATGGGCATATCTTACAAAGGCAAAGTAAGAGATACCAGAGAAGCTCCAGTCTAGCTTGGACGTGGCACACATCACTTCTTCTCCCAGTTTGTTGTTAAAGATTAGTAGTGTGGTCTTGCCTAACTGTAAGAGAGAATAGTGATAAATAGAATTTTTAATGACCTTTACCCTCTTTGTTACTCCCATCTTTATATGCTATTTCTAAACTATTAGACATACTTATTACCAATATCTAGCTTTTGCATTGTGATTGATGAATAAGTGCTTGAAACTCCCATGTGCAAAATATTCCGTTGCCTCTCCTGAATTAAAATATGTCGTACAAATGCATGAGTTGAAATTCAGTCTTTAAATATGGTTCTAATCTCCCTTTCCAACTATATTCTGTTAGTGTCAACACCTTGTCTTTTATATAATCTTTGCTCACCAAATATAACAGTCTCACCCCCCCATATAATTATTTTATTCATTCATTCTTTCTTATTCCCTTAAAACTATCTAAATCCTAGCATTTCTGTAGTGGTAACACTTAGCCTTAGGAACACCTCTGAAATTTACTTTGGCAAATTACCTAAATTATTTGAGTTTATATTCTATGATATGAACTTAGAGTGCTAACATTTTATAACAGAATTTTCAAAGGGCATTCATGTAACAAATCCTTAAGACATGTTAGTTTTCTTTTACTTACCATTCCCATCCTGTACTCTTCATCCAATGGGCAATAAGGAAGTCCAGTTACTAAAGAACTACATTCCCAAGCTGCTTACAGGTTCTATGATCTCATATATTCTCTCTTCTAATTCTTAATTTCTCCTCTATTAAGGAAGTGTAATAGCAATTTCCATATTGTTTTCACAGTTATTATGGGAAACAAATCAAATGTTTTCAACATGGTGTTTAAATTTTTAATGTACAATACAAACATCATGTAATCTTTTAATTGATATTACTATCATTACTGAAGGCACATTCTAGCCCAATGTTCTCTTTGGAAATGTGTACAGTAATCTCTGGCCACATTTGTTCTTTTTTTTCACCATTTATTGGTTGTAATGCTTTTGCAATTAGAAAAATAAAACAGTCTCACAGTTCTTAGATTTTTTGTCTCTGTTCTTATACACCCATTAATTTTCATACAAACAAGGGGTGGTGGTAAACTTGATTTTTTTGTCAAGCTTAGTACTTGGTAAGAAGTGTCCCCCAATATCTGTCAAACTAAATGGGTAGCTTCTCCTTCTGGCTTGTTTACATTAATACCAATATCTAAAAATATCTGCCACAAGGAAAATTTGCTAAATGGAGATTTAACTCTAGTTTAAATGATCTTTTTATAAATCATGAATAATTTAGAATTAGTTGGTTTTAGAGTGAAGAGTTTTACTCTATGTACGCACAAAAAAGCTGAAGTCCAGGTGTACTCAATAAAAAAATAAAGAGTCTCATTCTGGTAATATAGTCACATGGTTTTGAAAGCCCTATTTCAGTTTTTAAATTTCCCTTCTCTTAAGGAGAATCTTTTTTCTGGAAGAAAAGTCAGTCTCTTAGTATGTCAATTCCTTCTGCAATGTTTTCAGTAACTAATCTTACTAACAATCATGTTTAAAGCTTTTATATTTTGTTCACAGTGAAAATAAGGGCAATAATTATGTTAAGTCAAATCCACTACTGATCTTCTCAGAATTATGAATAGAAATATAAAAAATTATAGAACCATAATCCATTAATGCTATAGCAACTTTAAATATCATCCTGATAAACTCAGCACATTCTCAGTAATGAGAAAACTGATGCCTGGAATGTCCAAGTGAAGTGAACTTCTGATGTCTACACTACTTGGGAAGTGGTTCTGAATTCCTGTCTCCTGACTTCCAAGAAAATTTTCACTACAGTGCAGTATCCCAAGGGTATTTTGGTACAGAAGTGATGCTGTTAAATGAATAATATTTAAAAAGGAAAATATGATTTAAAAAATCCACTTATTGCCATATATGACAAATCCATGGCCAACATCATACTTAACAGTGAGACAGAAGCCTTTCCTTTAAGATGGGGAACAAGCCAAGGATACCCACTCTCTACACTTCTATTCAACATAGTTCTGGATGTCCTCGAGATGGATCTGACAACACAAAGAAATAAAAGGCATCCAGATTGGTAAAGAAGAAGTTAAACTGTCCCTCTTTGCAGATGACATGATATTGTAGATAAAACCCTAAATAATCCATTGCAAAACTACTAGATCTAATATCTGAATTCAGCAAAGTTGCAGGATACAAAATTAATACACAGAAATCTGTTCCATTCCTATACACTAATGATGAACTAGCAGAAAGAAAAATCAGGAAAACAATTCCATTCACAATTGCATCAAAAAAATAAAATACCTAGGAATAAACCTAACCAAAGAAGTGAAAGACCTACACCCTGAAAACTACAAGACACTCATGAGAGAAATTAAAGAAGACACCAATAAATGGAAACACATCCCATGCTCATGGATAGGAAGAATTAATATTGTCAAAATGGCCATCCTGCCTAAAGCAATCTACAGATTCAATGCAATCCCTATCAAAACACCAACAGAATTCTTCAGTGAGCTAGAGCAAATAGTTCTAAAATTCATATGGAACCACAAAAGACCCAAATAGCCAAAGCAGTTCTGAGAAGGAAGAATAAAGCAGGGGGATCTTGCTTCCGAACTTCAAGCTCTATTACAAAACCACAGTAACCAAGACAATTTAGTACTGGCACAAGAACAGACCCATAGACCAATGGAACAGAATAGAGAGCCCAGATATAAAACCAAGCATATATGGTCAATTAATATACGCTAAAGGAACCGTGGGCATACAATGGGGAAGTGACAGCCTCTTCAACAACTGGTGTTTAAGGGGTCAACATCCAAAATATATAAAGAACTCACATGCCTCAATACCCAAAAAATAAATAACCCAATTAAAAAATGGGAGGAGGATATGAACAGACAATTCTCCAAAGCAGAAATTCAGATGGCCAACAGGCACATGAAAAGATGCTCCACATAGCTAGTCATCAGAGAAATGCAAATTAAAACCACAATGAGATATCACCTCATACCAGTTAAGATGGTCAGCATTGAAAAGACTAATGCTGGCAAGGATACGGAGAAAGGGGAACCCTCCTACACTGCTGGTGGGAATGTAAACTAGTTCAACCATTGTGGAAAGCAGTATGGAAGTTCCTCAAAAAACTCAAAATAAAAATACCATTTGACCCAGGAATTCCACTCCTAGGAATTTACCCAAAGAAGATTCACAAATACATGTGCAGTCCTATGTTTATCACAGCACTATTTACAATAGCCAAGATATGGGAGCAACCTAGGTGTCCATCAGTAGATGAATGGATAAAGAAGATGTGGTACATATACTCAATGGAATACTATTCGGCCATAGAAAGAAACAAATCCTACCATTTGCGAAAACATGGTTGGAGCTGAAGGATATTATGCTCAGTGAAATAAGCCAGGTAAAGAAAGAAAAATACCAAATGATTTCCCTTGTTTGTGGAGTATAACAATGAAGCAAGACTGAAGGAACAAAACAGCAAAGGACTCACAGAAGGGACTAGCGATTACCAAAGGGAAGGGGTGTGAGAGGGTGAGTGGGGAGGGAGGGAGAAGAGGATTGAAGGGTGCTATGATTGGCACACATGGTGTGGGGGGATCATGCGGAAGACGGTGTAGCACAGAGAAGGCAAATAATGACTCTGTTACATCTTACTACACTGATGGACACTGACTGTAATGGGTATGGGGGTGACATGATAATATGGGTGAATGTAAAAACACATTGTTTTTTCATGTGGAACCGTCATAAGAGTGTATATCAATAATACCTTAATAAAAAATATCCACTTATATATTTTACTTGGAGGTAATATAAAGATTTGTTACCATACAAAATTTTAGCTAAATGACCAAACGACATGCAAGTCATTATTATTTTATGTATTTCAGTGATGTAAAGGCAAAATATTTAGGTAATTTGGAAAATTCATAGTGGCTAAAGCATTCACAGCAAGTTAGGGAACATTAACCTTAAAAATAAAATATTCAGTTATTTTACCAGCAAAAATGGGTTTATTTGGGAATAGCAGAGAATTGTAATCTAGGACGTGCAAGCTACAATGGAACCATAGGCATTTGCCAAGAACAAAGGAAGGAACACATTGATAGAGGAAAATTGCTGAGTTTGGAGGGCTGTAAAAAGCAAAAAGTACACTGGAGCAAATTTGGAGTCCATATATTCTGGCTTTTCATTGCCAGGATATGACAGTCTCACTGACTGGAAGGAAGGTGGAAAGTAGAAGCCTTCTTGGTCCTGCTGGGGAGTAAAGTAGCTAAAACAGTAAGGCGTCTGTCTTTTCTAGTGGGGTCTGAGATTTACAAAGCATGGGAGGTCTGCAAGCTTCCCCTGCCGACCTCCGGATGCAATGCCATCGAGCTTTCCCTTCATGAGTTGTCACAGGGACAGGAAGAGAGGTAAGGTTGTCTCCATACAGGGCATTTTCTGCTTACAAACACTTGAAGACTTGATTCTGATGGTGCAGTAATCGTTTTTGACTTGATATTTTCATAAATGTGGATTCCCCAGGATGAAATTACGTCCCTTCATCTGCAACTGAAGACAGGATAAAAAGAGAGTGACTATAAATGTATATATTAAAAGAAAAAAACGTTTAGCAATCTACATGCTATTTCATTTTTGAAATCTATTATGGGGGATGGCTAAATGTGAATTAATCTTCAGAAAAGCATTTGGTTTAACTCTTTTGAGGAGGAACCATTCTGACTCCCTTTAAAATTACTGGACATAGGTGTGCCTCGAGGTAGGAAGAACAAAAAGACTAATAATAGCTCAGTAAAGAAAGGATGAAGTAATAAACCAGAGCAAAGTCGACAAGAGAGATGGAGAAGACACTAGAACTGTTTAGGAAGCAGTATTGATAGGTTATGGTGATTAATTGGGGGGGTAAAAAGAAGGGAAGGGTAGTACGCTTGTAGAGGTTCATGTCTAGGCAACAGAGCTTTCCACGTCACTACAGTTGGGAGTATGAATTAAGGAAAGATCATATGGGGACAAAAAGATGAAGACTTAATGTTTTGACAAGTTGGCTTTGAGTACAAAAAGAAATCCAAGTCGTATTTCTAAAGAACACTGATATTTAGATTTTGGATTTAAAAAATCTGCATTTCAGAAATGAACTTATGCCAATTAATACATAGGTTTTAGGTGAAACTGTTGGGGAGGAAGAATTTTCCTCTACCCTTCACGTTTCTTCCAGTTGGTCTAAGAATCAAATTGACATGAAACATGTTCAAAGGAGAGAAAAAACAAAGTTTAATTCTATAGGCATGGGGAAAATCCATAGACATGAGAATCCAAGAACAATCATGGACGGTGAGGTGTATATGTCATCCTGAGCTACAGGGAAGGTGGTAGTGTTACTGGACATGGGTCCTTGGTTTTGTCTCGAGAAAATATTCAAGGGTGGACACAAAAGCAGTTGAGCTTTAGGAATTTATTTGGAGAATAAGAGTTTAAAGGAAAGCAAGAGTACACGCCTAAGAATTGAGCACAGGCAGACCCAAAGTAGGTTGCCTCAGGGAAACTACTCTTTTTATGTAAAGGATAATGAATATTAACTAAGTGGAGATAAGGTTGAAAGGGGATGGGTAGGGTCCTCTCAGAGTTTGGGATCGCTCCTCCCTCACACTGGGATGGAGGAGTTTTGGCTACATTCGGTTCTCACTGGAACTGTCAGGACATGGGAAGCCACAGTTTTTACTATGTTAATGAGTCTATAATGTGTTTTATGGTGAAATTTGGGTTGGCTTCTCCTCCGTGTTGGAAAAAGCCAATTTTGCCTGAGTCTTACATTCTTACGCCCCGCACCCCATGAGAACAGCTTACACAGAATGTGTAGAGTTTACAGTGCCTAATATTGCAGAAAAAAAAAAGGTAAAGAGTTTAACTTGATTGTGGATCTTGGCCATCTAAATACAGTATAATTTGCTTAGAGTGATGAGATTTGTGGCAGTGGGCCGAGTAATAGAAGTGCAAATGACTAAGGAATAGACGTTTTATTCCAGAAAATAAGCCGTAGGAATGAAAATGGGAAATGGGTAATATGAAAATGGAGGGAGAGAGTAGGAACCTGGAAAAACAGTGGTTTATTCACATAAATATTTATTCACATAAATATTTACTAGGCTCTCCCTCTATAGTACTCTTGCATGCTGCTTGGCCTTGTGTAACTCCGGGGGGGAATATCCCTGAGCAAAATACCTCTAAAACTGAAACCAGTCAAAGGGGGAAATATAGTTAAGAAATCCGTTTATTTCTTATAAGCAGTTGTCCTGTCTCTCTCTTGACCCGGCTGCAGCAGAAGAGAGACCTCCACACAACCTCTCAGGTCCAGATAAATCCTCACCCGCCCTTGTAATTACCTACTGATAATGGAGATGGACTACTTCTCCCCACCCCTTGGAAACACATATTGATATGCAGATGCGCTAAAGTTAGGCAAGAGATTCTGGAAATATTGCAATTTTACCTACAGCCCACTCTCCTAGAAATCTTGCCTCACAGTCTACAAGTTCCCCCCATCTTCTGCAATGGCCCCTGTGCAAGACAACTGGAGCATTGTAACTAGGCTAATAACATACAATAGCAACAGCAATAAAATCATTATAATCCTCAAGCCAGAGGATTTATCAAGGTTCAAAGTCCTCTGCAGTTTAAGTCCATAGCTCGCCCATTCCACAGACTGTCAGTAACTCAACGGGTAGGGAGTTCAAAGCAATGATCATGCTGCAGCTGTAGCCAGGGGGCAGGTCCAGGCCACAGGGACTATAAAAGAAGATAACCTTATGGGCTGTAAGATACATGCTTTTATGACACCAAATAGGCAAATCTTGTCCATCAGGTAGGATGCATGCAAACAGAGTGGTCCTGTGATAGAACAGTGGTAGAAATGGGATCTAGTCCTGGACTAATATACCAGACTTTCACCATCCTCCCTGGGTCAATATATAAGGGCTATGGCAGGTACGTGCACTGGCCACAAAGACAAAACAAAACTTCCCTGTAAGATGCTCTTACCTCCTGGATGTTTTCAGTACACTACTGTGATGTTTGGGGGCCACTCTGCTGTTACTCCAGGAACACACAGGACGCTAGCTTCCAGACCTTTTCCCCAAGGTGCTAGAAGGGCCAGTCATTGCTTGTCCATGTGTCAAAATGTCCAGAGCCATGTCCACTCAACAGTGTCTCCAGTTTTAATGCCGTGGGGGCAGGCAGCAGGATGTTGCTCTGCTGGCCGTATCCTGGCTTCTTAGGTTTGCACAGACAGCTGTATAGGAGAGGCAGCAATGCATGTCAGCATACTGACAGGGCTCAAGGCTCCTTTTTGGGGCCTCTCATTCAAATGCTACAGCACTGCCATAAATGAACTGACCAGCTGTGAAGACTATTGGTGTCTGACTTCAGGCCAGATTTCACAAACCATTGTACCTCTCTATCATGCTTTGATAGAGTTATATCGTACATGAAACTTCCACTTTATTCCTAACAGCTGCACCCATCCTTGTAATGCATGTCCAGTAAAGGGGGTGCCGTGATCACTCTCAATCACCTGCGGCCAGCAATAGGCTGCAAAGAGAGGATCCTAGGCCCCTTTTGGTGGTTTGCTGATCTGCACAATGTGCAAGAAAAGCAACCAATAGTCAAGTAGCCATTGCACACAAGTCATGGCATACTGATATCCTTCTGATATGGGCAGAGTCCCAATATAGTCTATCTGCCACCTGACAAGGGGTATTGGTCCCCTTACTATTGTCACATATTCCCACAGGACTAGGTGTAAGTCCCTCTTAGAGCACACAGGCACTCCTTCGGGGCTCTGCTGACTTCTTCAAAGGTCAAAGGAAAGCCCCACCAACAGGCTACAGCCCACTTGTCTTTTGCCCCGTGTGCAACAAACACTGATGTACCCACTGGGCTACATCAGAAGCAGGGTTTCCTTCTAGCCAGTGCACCTGGGCCAATGTGTCTGCTCCATCATTCCCTGGGGATGCCAAAGGCAAATGACCAGTCACATGATATATGGTAACTGTCTCAGTCTGACCAAAGGCCCTAGGTCTTGCCACAACTCTTGCCCCCAAAGGGGTCAGTGACCAACCATCCAGTTGGCATGGTACCATGTCTGTAGCCACAAGGTCAAGCCCCAATAGACAACCCAGCTGTCAGTGCAGACAACTATGGGGGAGGGCTCTTTGGTGATCACAAGGCATACTGCCCACAGTTCAGCCCATTGGCTGCTCTTCCCCTCTCCATCCTCCATCCATATTGTCTCAGTCTTAGGATGGAAAGCCACAGCCCTCCACTTTGGGGACTGCACACAACTGGAGCCGACTCTATACCAAGCATCTTCAGGTATGGGGGCTCTTCCCTCCTGATAAGGACTCTTGGCTACCAATGGCTCAATAGCAAGTTCTTCCTGCCTTTCACTGGTTTATGACACTGGCCCCAAGAAGTGTTGGAGTCCTCCACTTAAGGGGCTAGTAGAGATGGCATTATGCTGCTGTAAATATGCACCTCATTTGGTCAGTGTAGGTGTCTGTGCCATGCCAGTCAGTGGTCTTTGGGTCCATTCTTGCACCTGGGATAGGTGGTTATTACCTTGGTGAGAGCTGTTCTGGCATGGCATAGCCAGCAAGGCATGGTACACAGCAGCCAGTTGCTTCTCTGTCAAGGTGTACCGGACCTCTGCTCCTTTCCATAGTTGTGACCAGAATCCAATAGATTGGTGTGTCCATTCAAGCCACTGCCAAAGGCCCCATCCATAACCATCTTTGGTTATGTGAACATCTAGCTCACAGGGCCCTGGTGAGTCCATTACACTCAAGGCCTGTACAGCCTTGACTGCTCATTTAACAGCAGTAAAAGCAGCTGCACATGTTTCATCCCAGTCCCACCTGATGCCCTTTCATACCAACCGATATAAGGGATTCAGAATTTGTTCTAAGTGTGAGATAAACACTCTCCAGAACCCTAAAAGACCCAAAAGTCTTATAAATAGTTTCTTAATTCTGTTTTAAGATTTTTCATTGTTATATATAGAAATATGTTTACTTTTTCAGATCTCTGTTCCTCCCTGACACCTTAATGAGCTAATTTACTAGTTCTTATTTTTTTAAGTAAACTACTTGGAAGTTTTTTATACAAGATCATATCATCTACCATAGAGTTTTATGTCTTCCTTTCCAATGTAAATTTTTGAGAGGTTCCTCTAGAGCTTACAATATACACATGAACTTATCAGAAACACTTTCAGAGTTATAGTAACTTTATTACAATGATATATAGAAATGTTACTTCATTATAGCTCTATTTATCATTCATTATTTTTATACTATTATTGTTATATATATGTTTATAGATGTTCCAAACTCAACACTAATTTTTATAATTACTACTTTATACAATTTTATGTCTTTTAAAGAAGTTAAGAGAAGGAGGAGGGAAAGTATATAATTATAGTTCATTATATTAATCTTATTTTTCATTCCTGGTTATTATCACTGTTTCCTGCAGTTTATAGTTACCAGCTGTTGCCATTTCCTTACACCAATACAGCTTTTTCTTTATCTGTCTCCTTTGTGCTGTTATCATCAAATATATTACAAGTCTGTATGTTCAACTTTTACTCTTTATACCTGTTTTGCTTGTTATTACAGAGTTACCAGCCTCCTCCTAATTTCATGCCATCAAAATCACCATTGTTTTTGACAGAGCTCTTTGGCTTGAATTTCTCTACACTGTGTTCAAATAAAACCAGTCCTTTTATGAAGAAGCCTTACTGCTTTAGAGCTGGAGTGGGGACAGATGCCTGCTTTTTCTAGAAATGACAGCCTTGTCTATGAGTAGGTGCTGAGCAGGAGAAGTAGGACCTGGTTATCTTTGTTTACTTCTCTTAGTATAGATTCTTCATCTTATGAGAAAACTACAGTGAGTTGGCCAGGACCTTGTATTTTTGGCCTGTCATGCTTGTGGTAGAAATTCTTCCATGGAAATTGAGGGTAAATAAAAGAAAAGAGTCCAGACTTCTCAGTCATACTTGCCTCAAATACAGATCATGCAATGTGGAATTGATTGGAAAGGTGAGACATCTTGATAGCCTGTCCTTCTCTGGAAGAAACCATAACCCTAGACTGGGAGCTCTGGGGAGAGAAAACCATGTGTTCTTGGCCACAATCATCCAGAGGTTCCATCTCTCTGAGTTAGGGGAAGGGTGGTGAGTATCCCTCAAATCCTACAGATTCTTTCACTGTTATAACCAAGATGTACTTTCTTCATCTGCCAAGAATGTTTTTGCACATTTTCATATGTGTAATTTCTAGTCAGCCCTCCAGGTTCTATTCACCACACCCATATCTCTAGAACCTAAAACAGTGTCTGTGATTATATGTGTTCTCAAAAGATATACATTACATGAATTATAAGTGCATTTAAAAAAATGAAGGAAATTAAAAGAAAGGATAAAAAATCTTGATAAAGCAAAGTCTTAGATATAAAAGAGTTGCTATATTTTCAAGATGCATTGGATTTGAATAGAGTTTCCTTTTCCTCTAAGACAAGTGAGATACATTTTCTACACACTTTTGAGAGAGCTCATACTTCATAGGGAGCTACAAAGGAATGTCTTATATTTCATTCATTACTTCCTGTCCCATGTTTTTTAGTGAATGGCTTCTCTGTTTTCTGTCTCTTATGATGAAAGGCAATGTGGCCTCAGCTGTAGGAGACATATGTATTGTGTTTGATCTTATATTTCCATCTCATATATTCTAAAATGCAGAAGGAAGTTTGAACTGAAAAAGACAATATTGGGTGGGAAACAGAAGAAACTTTTTTTCTGAGGCTCCTAAAGGTATAGGTGACTGTATCTCAAAAATATATTTTAGACTTTAAATAAAATTGTGTTTTGAATGGTATTTTCTCAGTCTTACACATAGAGAAATTGGGGCTTAGCAAGACTAAATTTTTACTTCCAAAAGATTAAATAGCAGAGCTACAGTTGATTCTTCATTAAAATAGCATTTCTTTTTAACAAAGCCTTTCATTCATTCCTTAATTCATTTATTCATAAATACACTTATTTTCTCATTTTAAAATGATCTATTCATTTCTTAGAATTGTGCAATTTAATGAGGCTGTAGTTTTCTAAACCTAGTGGGTTGTGTATGGGAGATTCAGTCATACTGAATTAGAATCTCTGTGAACTGTGAATCTACATATGACAAGTTTTCTTGATGATTCTTATTTAATCTACAACCTTGAACCAGGCTAAGGGCTACATTTGTGAATCACTGCACTGGATGCATAAAGTAGGCCTAATTCCTCTTTACAATCATCTTGTAGGAATAAAGTTTTTCATAAAAAATATAAGCCAAGAGTATGATTCACATTAAGAAAATGTTCTAGCTGATCAAAGAAGAAGGAAATTTGCATTTTGGGTGAAAAATGGTCATTTTCCTTTGGCTTTTATAGCATAGCTTTGGATGAATGATTAGGATTTTAAAAATGATAATTCAGCCTTGTCCAGTAACAGAACATGTCAGGAAGACGGGCATAGAAGTCAGACAGTGTGTGCATGTGTAAAGTGTGTTGCAATGTGAAAGTATAATAGGGTTCAGGGAGAAGATAGTGAAAAATCATGCTAGAAGTTCAGATTTGTTCCAGATTGTGAGGGTTTTGAATGCTGGCCAGGAAGTAGAATACACAACACATATTGCAGACTTAAGTGATTTTTTTTTTACCAAGGGCAAGACATTTTCATAATGGTACAAAAGAAAAAAAAAGGATTCTTTTAGCCTTGTATACAGCAGATTATAAGAAAATATTCTAGAGGTAGGAGGACATGAGACCAGACCATTTCCATGGTCAGTCATGAGGTAATAAGCTTTTGAATGAAGGTTTTTAATGAGAAATGAAAGGCACAGAGACCAGGAAAAAAAAAAAGCAGAAAAAAACCCTAAAATGGAAAATTCCACATATAAAGCAGGAACAGGAAAAAAAAATCCAGTAACAGTTTCATAAAAATAGTAAATTCTCACTGTAATATTGGAAACTAATGAAAGAGAAATACAGACTATAGGATTTTTTGTAGTGCAGCATTCCTCAGGAGATAAAACAATTATTACACATTATTTTCTCTCTTCTTTCAAATTCCACATCGATTTTTACATTGTTTCTTTCAGGCTTCGTAATGGAATTGAATACCTACTGAACACTCGAAAATGAGGTTTGCTTATTTAAGAGCTCCATGACTTTGAACATTTCAGATTTATTTCAATCATCATCATTTCTACTCTTGCATATAATACTACCCTTCAACTGAAAACTATAAAAACAGTAGCTTTTTCACAAGAAATTTAAACTCACTTATTTTTTTAAAAAAATGCAGTAGTCTATGGCTGCTTGGTTTTTATTTTATATTGCAAGACAGTATTATTAATTCATTTAAGCATACAAAGAAAACACATTCTCCATAAAAGAACCCCTCATTCTCACAGACTTCGATCCATTTATTGCTTTGGTAAGCTGTACAACCTCCTCCTTCTCATAGTTACTGTTCTGGGTTGTAATTCTTTTCTCCTAGCACAATTTTCCTGCTTTGCAATAGCGTCTATGACAGTAGCAGCATTCCTTATTAGTGAATAGGAGAAAAAAAAGATCAGCCTAGTAGGGAGGAATGGTGGAGAAGTGAGTAAAAGAGGTATTTGTACATAGTCATTGAGACAAAGCATAATCTTAGAGGAAACTGTTATTTTTGACATGATGTATTTTCACGAAACAAAGGAGCAAGAGCAAAAAATACCTAATGGAGAAGTTTTTAATTTTGCTGACTTGTTCTGTTTGGAATAAGTCTAAGGTGAGCAGAATTCAATTTTCTGAATATCTGTTAATTACATTACACCTGAATATCTTAATATTTCAAAATGGCAATTTTGAGATATAATTGTCTCTATTTTGCAAAGAGGAGAAACCGAGGCCCACAATACTATTGCCCAAGGACAGACAACAAAAACTGACCAACTGAGAGCTCCAAGGAAGGTTTTCCATTTCAAAATCCATTTCCCTCCCCTTTCTCCCTTCCTTCTTATTATTCTTCCATTCTTATCCCTCTCCTTCTCTGCTATATCCTCTCTTTTTCTTAACTAATTCATCAAACATTTATTATTCTAGTCATTTTAATTTTAGTAGAAACTAAAAAGTAAATGCAGCACAGTCTGTGACCTCAGAATACTGTGTTTAATGTGTGTAAACCTGATGTTGAAAGTTTTGTCGGACAATCTCTGATTTCAACCCATGCTGAAATTCAAGGAAAAAAAATAGAACATTTATACTCTCAGCAAAGGAATTTCTCAAAAACATGGATGTTTTCTGAATCTTCTGTAGAAGAGACTAAGGAGAGTTTTTAAATTACACAGCGCTCATTATTTCAATCCAAAATTTCTATTGTATGTATTTTCTTAAGGGTCTCCCTTAGAACTTTCCCTAAGGAATCTAAGCCCACTTCCTTGTTCTACACTCATCAGTTATTTTTTCTCAGATTCTCTATCTTTTTCCTCTTATAGGAATACTAATTGATTTCTGTTCTGTTTTCCTAAATATCCACAAAGACACCTACTTGTCCAACCATAAAAAGACAGGTGCCAGGAAGGAAATGGAATAAAAATATTTATTTTTGCTGTAAAAGTTGTTTTTTAGAGTGTCGTACATGGCACTATGGGAAGGCTGAAGGCACAGCAGAGGGTCACACAGGGCGATCAGAACTGATCATTCTTACTTGCCTGCCTTCTGGCCCCAGGATGTCTAACACAGAAATACTGCAACACATATATCCATATGTTAAGCATTGGGATTTCAATCCACATGTAAAATTGTTTGCAAAGATTTTGTTTCTGCAGAGAGAAAATAAAAATGAAATAGTTCACTCAACATGATCTTGCAGAGTAGACTTAAATGACGTGGTGCTAATACTTGAA
The DNA here is from genome assembly GCA_029783875.1 of Phataginus tricuspis. Taxonomy (NCBI): domain Eukaryota; kingdom Metazoa; phylum Chordata; class Mammalia; order Pholidota; family Manidae; genus Phataginus; species Phataginus tricuspis. Next base: position 21,823,941 of record JAQQAC010006877.1, read on the forward strand.
TCTCTGTAAGCAAACCCAAACCTAAGCCTAGAAATACCTTAAGGTTAAGAAAACAAAACCTAATGTCAACCAATCACAAACCACCAACTAGGGTAGGGTTTCCAAAGAAATCAAATGTTTAAGCTATGTTCAATCAAGTAATTTTCTTGCTCTGGTTCTGCTTTTTCTTTCTTTTTCTGTCTTCCCCCAGCTCCTATTGCTCAAATAAACTCTTAAATTTTTAATAGGTCTCAGTTTACCTTTTAACATTTTATAGTTTTATTTTATCCATAGAAAAATAAAACTGTTACATAAAGAGGCTTTTTTATCCAAGAAAATGATTAGTATGTGTGTAACTGCTTAATCGAACATGAGTATAGTATGGACAGCCCCTCCGGAATCATGGACAAACAAGTCAGTATCAGTTTATGGATGTTAATCTGTGCTAGCGACTCACACTTTCCTAAAGAAATCAAGATACCAGAAGTTGACATTTCTGGACATCTGATTAACTTATGCTGTTGTACACCTATACTGGATAATTAAAACAGGAGTTCAAGGGATTAGTTCAGAAAAACAGTGAGGAAACATTTGATTTGATATTCTGCTCTGGTTGACAAGAAAACTGTTGATGTAGTTGATGTGGTTGACAGAGTAAGTACAGCTAAGCCTCAAATAATCTGGAACTGCTACACCACAGTTACTGACTATATGCCAAAAAACACATCTGTGGGACAGATACGTAAGACCGTACTGGCTTGTCATGTGCCATGCTAATGTTCCAGAGGCTACTTTTGTCTACATTTTGTATTGTGAAGGTATACAGTGATTTGGTTCAAAGAGCCCTGAATCTTCTCTTTTCTACATCTAATCTTCCATTACTAAGGGCTATTACAAAATGTTTTAATTATTTATGAAACAATTGTAGAATAGTCTCTGAGTAATGCTAATATATTAACTATGTGGCTCAAACCAAAAGTATGATAATAAAAAAGAGAGGGCTAGATAAGACCTGGAAGAGACAGATTGTTTTCTGGGAGGGCTAGAGACATACATGAAATAATGATCAAAACATTTCAGGAAAGCAACAACGGGATTAAATTTAGACAGCTGAGTGGGACCAGGATAGGTTTGATGGGTAGTGGGAATATCTGACTGAAAATGAACAATGAAAACTCTTCATGAAAACTCAAATTGGAAAGAAAGTAGTCAATTCAGAGCCTTGTATATAATGGCTATTAGAAAAATGGTCCTCTTCTTTCAATAATGAAAATTGTCATATATTTACATATTTATTTAGATTTGTCATATTCTTTCAAATCCCTAATTGTATTCAGTCTTCACAACACAGCTGTGAGGTAAATATTATCATTATGCTTATTTAGATAGAGGAGTCATTTGCTCAACATCACGTTGCTAGTAAGTGGTGAAAACAGGTGCACATACCCTGTACAAGAATTACTGGCCAAGGAACACCAAAAGTACAAGCTGAAGACCAGGAAGGTATTGCTTTTGCCAAAAGTCCATTAACTTGGCTCAGCCCTGTGGCTACCTGGAGAAGGAGAACCTGTACTGGAAATCTCTTTGCTCCTCCAGAATCACTTTCCACCCCTTCCCACCCAGTTTTCTGCCTTAAGCTTTTTTGCCCTCTGGCATCTAACTGTATTAGCCAACAGGAAGCATGGAAGAAGATTAAAGTGAGGAAAGAGAATGATGTGGCGGTGTTTATTTTTTCAATCATAATGCTCTCCAGCGTTGCTTCAGACCGCATATTTTCCAGTTTTCATGACAAACCACGTTACTCTGTCAATCTAGTTTTCATTTTTCCTCCCCTTACCCTCTTAATGGAGAAGTCAAACTCAAGCTATACTGCAGATCATTGTGATTTCAAACTTTTGTATGAAGGTCTTCCTATTACCCTAATTTGATTATGCTGAATTTTTTTCCTGTTGGGACCCTGACTGACACAGAGCCTACATCTATTTAGTAGTGAAGGACAGTTCCCAAATTTATTTGCCTTGAACGCAGCTTTTTCTAACTTTTACAAATGTACTGTATGTGCGAGCATCTACTGAGGGTAAAACTAGAAATTAAAACTTTATCTTTCCAGCAGTAAACCAAATGGAACTTGGTAATTTAATATCTAGTATCACTTCTCTCATAACTAGCTAGGCAAGGTTAGACATTCCGTTTGACCTAGCCGCACACCTTTCTTCCCAATTTGCTACATTACTATAATATGTGACATTTTCAAGCTCATTTCTTACTATAAATATTTTCATTTGCTTTCGTTTTCCTTTGTTTTGATTATATTTTAAAATTCTATAAAATGTGTAATTGTAAAATCTTGCCTTTAGCATTAAGTCAATCACAATATCATAAGCAAGCTTAAATTTACCGAAATCAAATTTAGAGACAGTATATATTTTTCTTAATATCTGGAATCTATTTTAATTGATATTTCTAATTATTATTTTTTTTGAGTCTTAAGGGTTTACTTACTGTGTCATCTTCTTCATTTTTCCTAATTCAAATAAGCTTTCAAAATTTAACAAGCCAAGTAAAAAATAATGTTTAAGAATTCTCTCCTTGAGCTTGCCTAGCTCTGCTGCTTTGTTTTATAAACTATTTCTTTAAAATAATGCAGTCACCAAGACTTTAGTAATTGCTTTCTTTGGCTTTTCATTCATCCAGAATTTTATGTTTAGCCTATTTCCTTCAACTTAATATAAAACACCATCTTCATTCTACCAAATCATATTCATGGTTTACTTAATGGCAGGAAAAATATTAAACCAGTAAGATCTTAGGTTGTAAGCATCCATACTGCTGTATTCAGGGCTGGTTTAAGATTCAAATCAAGTTCCTCAGAACAAAAAGGAACCAAGCAGTCATGCTGTTAGAGACTTGAAGTGGTTCCGGAAGGCCACACAGGGCACAACCACATGCCACTGATTTACAGTAGACAAATCACACCTCTCAAAATGTCATATTCAAAATTTGTTGCAGTAAACTAAACCCCCTTATTATGACATCATATCCCTTCAAAAGCCTAAGATGTAGTAACTATAAAGAGATGTTTAAAAACACCTCAGAAAACAAGCTTATTTTAAAAACAATGTAACCAAAATTTCTTCCCTGATAGAGCTTATCTTGGTTTTCATAAATTAAATATATTCACAGAATTTAAGCTGGTAGTTATGAATCACCAGCCAACAACAGACATGATATACACAATTTTTTTGAAGAGTTCACCCAACATTAAAAATAAACTAAAAATTGCCATATAAAAATAAAACTGTTAGCATCATCTTCTGAGTCGGGAGGGTCAATCTTGAGTCAAATTGATCACAAAGTTTTTTTCTATGATGTCCTTCAAAAAGAGCTGTTCTGCAATCACATTGTGATATGCATTCTTATTCACCAAAGACATGGTGGCATTCCCATAGTAGTGCAAGGGGCTCTTGAGGTCAGAAAAGTTGTATTTAAATCCAGCGAGGTGAACTTCATGACATATGTGAAATGCCAACGTAATGGCGATAATTCCTGTTGTCGGATGTTTGGGTTTCTGATTTTTGGGAAATACTTTCGGGAAATGAAGCAGTTCATACGCTGCTGTTCTGATAATGAAAGGATCTAATATTCTGATTTGATATGGTTTATAGATCAGGTTTAAGGCTGGTTTCTTCCAAAAACCATTAGTGTTTATTTTGCCACCTGTCAACAATTCCCACAGCCACTTTAAATCAAGTGGCTTAAAAGCAATGAGAATCGCCGTAGTATTAGGATCATTGTGATTGGGGTCTGAAAAAACAGATTCTGGATAAAAAAGTCGGAAGGTTGTCCTTCTCCCAACTTCCTCTTCATGTCCTAAAACAGGACCATTATTCATTCTTATTATTACATCATAGGAGTCAATTTTTTTCTCCTAATGTCTTATTCTTCAAGACTCCTCCATTACCAATCACCACACACTTTTTACATGGCACATTGTCAAGCTCATCAAATAGATCACAACTCTGCAGTTTTGAAAGAGTAAGTCGAAAATACTCTGCTGATGTCTTTACCCCATAGGGCAAATCAAACTTATCGCTACCATACAAGGAAGCAATCTTTTTAAAATCATCTGCACACAGAAAAGGGTGAAATTGATGAAACCTCAGGAGAAAGGCAAAAGCCGGCTTTGATAAACACGTCTGGGTCTTATTTCTCCGCTTCATTTCCACCAGGTGGCACCCAATAGACATTTGCTCCCCATAGTATACAGTGCAGCACATAGTAGAGGAAGACGGCACTCAGGAATATGGCCACAAGGTAGCCTCTCATGGCTGGCCCACCTGCCTCACGGGGTGCCGAGTCCTCTCAGGTGTAGATACAGGCCGAGTGCTGTCCTGTATCTTCTGGTCTCTCTTTTAGGAATAGTTGTATTTGTTGTATTTTCATACATATATATGGTTTTGGGAGGAGATTTCCACCGCCCTGCTCATGCCGCCATCTTCTCGGAACTCCTGGCAAAGCTGATTTCCTAGAGCACAGGAGAACAAATTTTACTGGCTCTTCCTCCAGCACAATTCCAGTCTCGTGGGTACACAGTAATAACCCACTGGTCTTTGCTTAGTTCCAATCCTCTCCAATCTCCATGGTTTTCAGTTCCTGAACCATCTCCCTTGGGTGGCACAGCACGGGCCTGGGTCTCACTCTAACTTCGCTTGTGCATCTGGGTCTCCTCTTCCCCCTCGGCATACCTTTCTAATTATTTTTATATGTAGTCTACTTCCAAATGCTTAAATTCTTTAAAATATAAGGAGTTTGAGGACCTCTTTTGGCTTTTAGAGCCCCTTCCTGTATATAAACAAATGTGATAGTGAACACAGCTATGAGTATCTCCAGCGTATGTTTGTCTTCTAAGTAATTAAATGAGCTTTGTGAAAATTGTTGTATTAATAGCTTAAAATCATATATTTAAAACAAAATGCAAGAGCAGTCCAGTGCTTCTGTTTTCTCAAAGTATAATTTGTCTGTAAAAAAACCTATCTGAACCATGAAACCAATACTTCCTCTGTACATAATGTTTTCTTATCTACTGTATTTATATTTTATATTTTATAGAAAATGTATAATATGTCAATTAAAATGCACATAAATGAAGCCAAAATATCATGCGTGTAATTAATCTACAAACTCCAAGCCAAAAAAATTGAGGATTACTTCTTTAATAAAAGGAGAAGAAGAAGCATATCATTGATTTTTTGAGTGGAAAATTCATTTTAATCTAGTGCCAAAAGTGTCAGGTTTATCACAGTATAACATAGCTTGTATTTTCATGGTCATCTAAATAAAATTCTTTATGAATTATCAAAATCCTTTCCTCTGCCTAATAGCCATCACTTCCACCTTCCATTGATTGAATTTCAAATGGTTCACACTTAACTCTGGCAGACATTGGCAAGTTAAGCAACTCTACCATCTGGACCAGGCAAAAAAGTGACAGAAAGTGATGATATGCTGCAATTCAAACCAGAATATCATGCCTGTTAAAGATTGCAATTTGAGCATTTCTTCTCCAAAATATATTCCAGTGAAGATTTTTCAAATAGAAAAAAACAGGTACTATTACAGTAAAACAGACTATACAGTATATATTGACATAACTAAGAAAAAATTTCAAATGAAACATATATTTCATAACTACTGAGAAGAAATAAAAAAGCATCTTTTCTTTCTACTAGATTATTAATTTAAAAAGTGATTATTAAAAAGTTTGTGATAGGGAAAGAAAATTTTAATGTGATAATAGGACATTCTAGTTATATGATGAAATAGTATCATAAAACAACAGAAGTCTTCTTTGATATATATATATATGGTATGAGATAGATCTTCTAAATATATATAAATATACAAACATATATATATGTATCAGTAAAAGCTTATCTGGAACAAGTTATACTTATTCTGGTAATGTTAGGTTGTTTTAATATGAGAAAATAATCAATTTAGGTATCATTAACAATTAAAGAGGAAAAATATCTCAGCAGATGAAGAAAATATATTTAAAGATTAATCGTTCTGTGATTAAACACTTCAGAAACAAAAATAACTAAGAATGAAAGAGAACCTTCTTAATTTGATAAATGATTTTCTACAAAATCTCCTACAAAACTTCATACTTAATGGAACACTGGAAGCATTATTTTAAAGAATGTACACTGTGCGTGATTTTAAGGGTTCTCCTGGCCATCACTTTTCTTTAACACCACAGTGAAGAGTCTAGCTAACATAGGAAGATACAAAAAAGTAAAGCCACATTAAAAAGAAAAGTTCAGAAAGAAGGAAAAAATTTTTATAACATAAAGATAATACCATTCTCTAATTAGAATAATGAAATGAAGCTATGGATGTAATTATGAAGAATATAGAATACCGAACGTTTGCTTGATGTGAATTGATGCACACAACTGGGTATATTTGTACAGTCCACCTACAAACAGGAAGTTATACTAAAGTACATCAATTAATATAATGTATGTTATTTTAATATGTAAAATAGCATAAAGATATAAATCTAGGAAAGTGTTTCTTAGTCCTTAGTGGAGAAAATTGTGAAAATTTATTGAAAGACTTAAATAACAAATAAATTTAGATTTATACCATATTCTTACATAGGAAGGTTAAATATGATAAAGGTTGTAACTCTCTAATTTGTTATGTGGATTCAATGTAATTTCAATCAAATTTCCACAGTCTTCCAAGGAATTTCCCAACTTATTTCTAAAATTATAAGGTGAATAATCAGGGAATCACAAGACAGTCCTACTGCATAAATAACAAGATGGATGACCGCTATTATAAAATAAGAATTAATTATTCAGCTAAGATAATAAATGTGTGTACTATCGCTACAGAGTAGATATATTGAGCAATTAAACAGGAGGACATTTGAGGCAATTCTATTCTTAAGTATATACCTCTGAGTATCTCTTGCAAATGTACTCCAGGAAATATATATATGAATGGCCATGACAGTATTGGCATATTAAGAAAAAGCTGGAAGTAATCCCATGTTTGGTATGTTTGCTAGTGTTATGCAGTTAAATCTTACCCAGTAATTAAGAATATATGATAGTTATTTACAGAAAACAGATGAATTTCAGGAATAAAATGTTAAGTCAAGTAAGCAAATTGCAGAAGAATGCAGAATGTGTTCATTAACATAAAGTTTAAAATCACCCAGGCACAGGAATATATTTCTTCAGGGACCAAGGCACATATTTGGAAAGCTAAAGGAAACTAAGGAATGGAAACTTAACACTCAGGGTACTGACTTCCTCTGATGGGAAAGTGGGATCAGCTGGTGGCCCACAGCAGCCTGCAAGAGCATTTTGATCTATATTGGAATATATATGCTAGATACAGCAGTGTTTCCTCTAAAGCTCACATCATATATTTACAGATGTATTTATTATATTTGATATTTAATAAACAGAGATATAATGTTTTACCACTTAAAAAAGTAAGCATTAAATTAGGATTAATTGGTCACATTGGAGTCAGAAGCAAAAATTAAGTAAAAATAGAGGAGACAATGTTATTCAATCCAAGGGGCATTAACATTTACTAAGTGAAAACCATGCTCAGGATAGTAAAAGTAATAATTGAGAGTCATTGACTTCTAGAAATTCACAATTTAAAAGGAAAAGGTCTAATTAAAATCAGTTGAAATGAGATTTGGAAGATTAATTTTGATCAGGACATCTACTTCAAAGAAAGGGGAAAAAATCAAGCTTGGATTTATAAGAATTAAAAGACTTGGATAAGCCTTTGAAGTTGCCTCTGTAAAGGCATTAAAGAAGGGAAGTTAAGGCTCGGTTCAGTGATCACTCTTTTGCAGCCTGTTTTCAGAGAACATGTGTGAGGAATGTAGAAGGAGACATAAACACAGATAGGCTTTGAATGTGTTTGTGCTGAAAGCAGACACATAAGGCTTGTGTGGGGTTTTCTCATAATGGCATGGCCACAATGTGGGAAGCAGCCTAGAAAAGAATAATTTAAAACCATGGTATAGAGCAGAAACAGGGTAGAGTTGAGTCTTGTCTAGACTGGATGAATCCCATTTAGTATCGCGGAGGGCCCAATGAAATCTCACGACTGAAATTACACCTTTAAATAGTATGTTAACCTAACATCTCATACATTGTTCCAGTAAGTACAGTTTATGTAAGTACCAATTCAATCTAGCAGGGGGGACAAAATGGCCAGAGCTTTGAATATCTAGACTTACAGGTAGTATATTAACTTCCTAAGGTTGCTGTGAAGTATCACAAAAAAGTGGTAACAAAATCTTTCTGTTAACACAAAAAAGAAACAATAAAAACATATTTTCTCACAGTTCTGGAGGCTAGAAATCTGAAATCAGGGTATCTGCATGGTAGATTCGTTTGGACAGCTCCCAGGGAAAGTCTGCTCCATGCTACTCTCAGCTTCTGGGGATGACAAGCAATCCTTGGCCTTCCTTGGCTTGTAGAAACATCATTTCAGTCTTAACCTTTGTCCTTCACATCGAGCTCACTCAGTATTTCTGTGTCTTCACATGGCTTTATTCTCATAAGGACGCCAGTCATGTTGAATTAGGACTCATCCTAGTGACTTCATCTTAACTTGATTAAATCTGCAAAAGATTTTTTTTTAAACTTGATTAGATTTCCAAATAAGGTCACATTCATGACTTCAACATATCTTTGGTGGAAGGAATTTGTTATCCATATAAAATTTTGTCCTTCTTAGAAATGAGTTCCGCTTCTCCACTATTTATGCTCTAAGAAGTACACATTTTCTTATTTCTAAAATGGAAAAGGACAATATACAATGTCCCTTTATATGTAAACACGTGGTTCCTTTTTAAATTTGACAGCTACCTGTACATTATGACTTGGATATAAGTTATTAGCTGCTTAATCATTAAAAACTATTCTTTGTCATCATTTCCTATTTTACTTATACCAAATAATTACTAACAGCGTGCTTCTGATTTTCTACTAGATTGCTTCATCTTAACTTTAAGAAAGAAACTAAACCTCAACTGAGAAATACCAGCAAAACTTATGAGCAGCTTAAAAGAACTGCATCAAGTGAACATTCTTTACAGCCTTAGGTACCCCTTACATTACAAACTAATTTGTTATTCAGTAAGAGCACCACAATAACATAGGTAAAAAAGAGGAAAACTGATTGTTTTAAACACTGAAAATTACTTTCTAAAGGTCATATCAATAAAGAGTGCTACATTGTTGTAATATTTTTCAGATTTGGCATTTATTCTCTAGAAATGGACCCAACCTTGTATAATGTCTTTGGAGTAGTCTTTCATTTTCTTAGCCCTGCAGTAAATTGTTAAAATGGATCTTTAAACACTCAACTATGATCAGATATACCTAGTTCCAAAATATAGATCAGGAATAAATATTACAAGAGAGCTTACCGGCCTCTGGCATAAACAAAATCAGATTATAAACCAGTCAAATATAAATGTGGTAAGAGTAGATTTACACATTATATTTCTCAATATATACAATACATAGTTCAAGAAACACGCATTATTTTTTCACTAGAGTTCATTTTTGCTGTAAACTTAACAAGCTAGTTATATTTTTTTCTAAAACTATATTAAAATCAGGATTAGTTTGTGAGCACACATTTTGTATAAAAGAAAGAATACAGATAAGGACATTAATCTTTCTTTTATTAAAGTTAAATATTAAATACTGTAAGTGCAAAATTTATTGTAATTTAATTATGTAAAGATTAATTGTTGAAAATTCTTTAAAACAAGAGTCTTTTATAATTTAGGTGTGTCTTATCTCTTCAGAGTTAAGGTATTTTTAAGGCTATTTATCTTAAGGAAGAATTTAGACTTTTATGGCTAGGTATAATGTATTCATGATGATTGCTCAAAGTGCAGAATATCTGTATTGGTCAGGTGGAAGGCAATTTATGCTCCATGTAGAAAGTTTAGCAACCCTTTCTTTGCTTGGTTTATCTTTAATGCACAACAGAAACTACTAAAAATCAGAAACTCCTTTAGAACAGATCATGGTTTCATTTTGAATCAGTTAGTAAAGAACCCATGATGTTAACTATTTTTCTCTGTGTGCTGGGAGAAGTGGATTCCAGTCTTGGGAAAAAAAGCAGTAACAAAATCTTTCTTTTTTAACAACAGTGGGTTTCTGGTGAATTTCGAATGCATGCTTTTTCCAAATTGCTGCTGCTTCCAGTTGAATGTGTTTATTTTCTCATTTGGACTTCCAAGGTAGCATTGACTCCTGCTTTATATTCTTACTGTGTCTCTTAATGGCAACATAATCTGCTAAAGAGAATGTAAAACAGATGCAGAAATTACACCTTATGTTAGGTATAAAGAGGAGTGGTGGCCAGAGAAGCTAGTATTTAGCTAGCAAGAACAAGAGGTTAATGACTGGAGACAGGTTTGAGTGGAGAGGTGCGGATTCAAAGAAAAACTTGGGAGGGTTAGAAATTGCTTCATAAAAGAAGAAAAATATAACTACCAATTATTTATATTAACATTGCATGCTAGTGGGTGGATGGGTGGACGTGTGTACATGTGGACAATATGTTTACTTGCATAATCTTACCTATGTTCTTTTAAAGTGAATGTATTATAAGATGCAGTCACATATCCTGTAAGGCTTCTAAGATCGATTTGAAGTTTGCAAGGTTTAGGAAAAAATTCATATTGACATGAATAAGTATTTTCTTTTAAAAATGTTTACATGAATAAGTATCATTCAAGTGTTAAAGCGAATATACAGGGGGCAGCAACAAATAAAACCTTTAACATAGAAAAGATCTGTGTGTGTGTGTGTTGGTAATATACCGACTTAGCAGTAAATGCTCAGTTAACAAGTTATGGCAGAAATTTGTTGAACTCTGCTGACATCTTAGATTTAAAGACTATATATTATTTAAACAAGTTCTCAAAATTTCCATGAGGAAAGGACATCCTTATTTACTGGATTGTAAGTATACAGAATATGTAATAGGGTCAATGATTATTTTAGCTACTCAAGCATTGTATTAGCATTACCTGTGCATAGACCTATTGAAATTTTATTTAAATCATGTACGATGAATTTTACCAAGCCTTACATTTGAACATATAACATTCTTTGTCATTAATCTTTTTTCTTAATTAGAGTTTGCAAATTAATTTAGAGAATATTCGTATATCATTTTAAGAAACTCCTGATAGAAAGAATCAGAGAAACTCTGAAGTGAGAGAGCATGGTGCAGTAGTATGTATTATTTTTGCTTGTTTACAGAACCACGCAGAACCATTGCTTGCATGCCGGTTATTACTTTGAAACCAAACTGACAAACATGTTGCCCCAATTGAATTTACACTGAGTGATGACGTCACTGTAACTTAAATGACATTAAACAGAGGCTTAGCAATTGATGTGCATAACGGTTTATTGATGTCCTAGCTATTCACAAAAGTTATATATAATGTCGTAGTAATTTCAGAGGAGAATTAAGTTATTTATTTCTTATTTGCCTTAGGTCACAAATTGATATTCTAAAGCCTACAATGTAAAGAAAGAAGGAATAATGAAATAGAAGTTGTATCCTTCAACGCAACTTGATCGAGAATCACTTCACTTTGACATTTCCAAGAACCAGCAAGAAGAGCAGAAACTGGCATCAAGACCCGCCCCGCCGACTCAGAGTAGCTACGAGTCTAGTTTACAGACTATATGCGTGATATATACGTTTTCAGATTGCTTTTAATATTCTTTACATACTGATGCCGGGGACCAGTAATCTACACTAAAAACTGTCTCCATTAAATAAAATGAAACAATTTTTTGCTCTTGTCTTCAGAAATGGCAATCACTTCAGAAACAGAATATTCACTCTTTTCTCTGACTGAAGAGAGTTTCTTATTTTTCTCTAAAAATCTCTCCTGACAATAAATGCCTATTTTTTTGCGTTTTCCGTTCTCAGCTAGTTTAAGTATTTTGACTATGTTGTAGATTTTTTTGCACATTAAAAAACATATTTTGAATGAAAATCTGTCTAACAAAAACCCAATCATTATTAAGGTTACATTTTGTGTATTCCTATAAGGTTGTTTTTTTAGAAGCTTTGAATTATTTCTAGGGAAACACCTCTTTTGTTTTAATGTGTTCTCGCATGATCTTCCCCAGTATTGTCCAGCATAAAACACCCTGTACATATCTTTTTATCTTAATCCATATTAGAGGGACAGCAATTCTTTCACAGAAAAAAATGTGATCATTTGATGACAGTGTTTTGCTATTGTCAATTATGCTATTATATATTAACATATTTAGTAGAAGAAATAATTGGCAAGTTTTCTCTACCTCTTTTCTTTCTTTCATATGTTAATTTTAACTTCTCTCAGCTAACTCTTTTATTTAGTATCGGCATTGGAGTACTTGTCTGAAACAAAGTTGAAATGTGTTTTATAAAATCCATTCCTCCCAGAAAACTTCCAAAGAGGCATATCCAAGAACAGACTATTTTGGGTTGTGATTAAGACAGTTACTCAGTTATACCAATTCTTGGAAATGCTTCCAAGCCAAATTTTTTTTCCAACTTTATTGAGGTATAATTGACATACAACATTGTATAATTTAATGTGTACAACATAATGATTTGGTATATGTATATATTGAAATGGGATTACCACTATGTCAAGTTAGCATTCATCACTTCACATAGCTTTCTTGTTGTTGTTATGAGAACTTTTAAGACCTTTCTTAGCAACTTTGAGATACATATAATTGTATTGTTAACTATAGTCACCATGCTAGGACTTATGTATCTTATAACTGGAACTTTGTACCTTTTGACCACCTATATGCCCGCCTCTTTACCTCTGTCACTCACTTCCCCACCCTTTATCTCTGCCTCTGGAAACTTCCAATTTGTTCTCTGTTTCTGAGTTTATCGTTTTTTGGTTTTTTTTTGTTTTTTTTAGATTTCACATATAAAATCATACAATATTTGTCTTTCTCTGTAGCATAATGCCTTCAAATTTTATCCATGTCATCACAAATGGCAAGATTTCCTTCTTTTCCATGGCTGAGTAATATCAGGTCAAAATATTAAGATTTAATGTAATGAAACACTTCTCTTTATATATTATGATATCATACTTCCAAATCTACAGGAATTTGTTAGGTAATAATATGGCTTAATAATTTACGAGTTATAGCAAATAACATTAAAATGCATTTTGATGTAATATGGACAAGGTTGTCTGCAACTTGGAATCATTTATAGTAATTTACAACTTGAGAAATTTTAATATTTTTAGAGGAAGGGAATAAGACTGTGATCAATTTCAGACTGTTTCTTTCAATTTGAAAATAAAAATGTATTTTCAAAGTCAAGCAAAAATGTACCAGTTAATAAAAAGTCCAGACACTAGTCAGTCAGATTTGTCAAGTGTCCCTCTCCAGTATGTGCAGAGGCCAGCTCTGCAAACCAACTGAACCTGAGAGGAGTGGATAAGGAGATTAAGAACAGAGAGATGGCAAGGAAGACACAGAAACCAAAGTTCGGGTCACAGGAGGTTCACTGACCGCTGATGGCAGACAAGTGATGCAGATTTATTTCACAGCACAGCTTATATACACGGTTATTTCCAGTGAGCCGAGCACAACAACGTCACTTCCGGTCTGCCACTTCCGGCTGATCTCACATCCAGTTTCCGTTGTTCCGGCTGATCTCATATTGTTTCCGTTGTTCTCATTTCTGGTGATATCACTTCCGGAAGAGATCTTACTTCCAGTCTGCCACACTTCCAGCGCTCCATATTCACCACACTTCTGGCCCTCCGTAAATATGTGTGTTAAATACATACTTACCTGTGCTTGTGATTTTGACAGGGATTGTTTGGAAAAAACGAAATTAATTATTTATTTTCTGAATCCATTTTTGTAGATTCAGTTTTTAAGTTTGTGTAAGTTTAAGCATGACTTGGGTAACTGAAGTGAAGTAACATAGTAGAATAGATTGAGACATTTAACAGATGTTCAGATCCTGTCTTAGAAGCAGACTGTAGTTTGAATATTGATGATGGCTCTGACCAAATCTGTGTTGAAAGTAGTTTTATTGAAACTATTGAAAATAGCTCTAACGGCAATTGCAGAAACATGATTATAATCTTTAATACACTTATTTGTCAATAACCGTTTGGGTGCCTCAGTGAAAAAGTAATTTTGTTGGCATCATAAGTGTCTTAATTAAATCTTTGACCTAAGTAGTGCATCTTGAGGAAAAATTTACCTTTCTTATGGGAAAAAAAAATTGAATTTAGGTGCAGGCTCCTAAATTCATGTTTACTTAAATATAAAGACACATTTTTCCATCAATATTTTTGACAGGTTTGGATTGAATTCAGACTCACAAGATTTCCTGCAGATGTAAGGCTTCCAAAGCTATTGCTTTAGTGATTTTGAACAGTATATTATAAATGTGTTTCTTTCCCCTCCTGACTTCTCTTTATTTCACCCTGAAGACATTCTTTGCACATTAATGTATTCCTTCTGAGTCCAGCTATTGTCAGCCCAGTCCTCCATGAACTTGTTTTTGTTGTTATCAAGGACTATGACTTTAAGTATTTTGTGCTTAAAGAGTTTTAAGAAACTTTTATTCAACTCTGTATTTAAACATTTAAAGCAACCATGCTTGGCTTTCTTTCTTTCTTCATACTTAGAACCAGATGTTAATAAACATTATGATTAAATTTATTCCCTATAAATTATTTACCTATAATATTCTGGAAAAAATACAAATAAACTGTTATCATGATCACAATTATTATTTAAATTTACTAATTACTGAAATTTAAGCTCAGCAGATATTAAGGAGATTAATGAATGAGCAAATTGCAAGTACTCTTTAATCATTATAAGGCTGAAAGTATACAGTTGTCTTCAAATACATAGATTGCAGAGTTTAATAGAGACAGTTTAAAATATCGTCACTGCTATTCACTATTTTTATGATTTCTGGCAAATAATGTATTGTGTCCAAATTTCACCTTATCTAGCTTTATTATTATAGTAACTGCATAAAATACTGTTCTGAGGGTTAAACTTAAACTATTCTCAGAGTCCTTGAAATATAATAAGTTTGTTAAACACAAGAGTATCATTGAAATTAGTTCATACAAAATATGAAGAAAAATTTAGGGCATTTAAATGTATTGCCCAATATTTATTTTTGCTATTTCAGTTACAAATACTGTTGTATTGTGTTTACCACATGTAAATATGATCATGGAGCATTTTTATTGACATCTATATTTATTGGAATCTTGTGCTGTGCCAAATGATAAGTCAAAATTTGACAAATAGAGGTAATAATGAAGTAAATGTCCCAAGAAAATTAAAAAATAAAAAATCTAGAACCTGATCAAAGGGTCTGATTCTCAGTAAAACAGAAATATTTTCAATAATCCTGATATGGTTTGGAAAAATATTCAGTGACATAATCTCCCACACATATCTTACCTCATGTAAAAGCAAATTATTTAGAATAACTGTAAGATGATTTTTTACTAAATTTTATTGAAACTGTCAAAATTTATTATAAAATAAAACTTTCTCAGTTTATGTTTTAAGTGGAAGTTAAACAGAAGCATTGTAATGTTTTAAATTATTTATAGTTTTTGTCATATTTAGAAATAAAGTATTTCTCCACCACTGAGGTATAAATTTAATTTCTATTTATTTCTCTTGAGTTTCTCTCTAATATGTTAATAACAAATAGTTCAGATTAATTGGCAGCACTCAATTTTAAATCTATTGATTATATAATTAGGATGGTATAATAACCAATGATTATTTGATTTACCATGATTAAACAAGTGGATAATCTTTACATGGGTCTATGTCATTCTATTAATCAAATGCAATATTATACTTTAATTGAAAGAAAAAGAGGGGAAAATAAACTATTTTGATTCATTTAATGGGAGAACAAAATGTGATGATTTCTTTTTCTTTCCAAAATTTTTAATTAGTTCCTAGTAATTTCTGTTAATAAAGTAATAAGTCAAAAATTATTTGGAGCTTGAATTTTACTCTAGTGATAAAAATAGACATCAATAAAGTGATATTACAAATAAATATAAAATAACCTCATGAAATTCGGCTAACATATTTTAAGCAATGAAGTGAGAATTACATTTTTACTTAGTATTGGAATCTACATTTTTTATTGGATGAAATGTGATTCCACATTCAGTGAAAATATGTTAATTTAGCAATATTAAATGTGAGTTGACTAACATTGAAGTTGCTATAGGAGATAGATATTGAATAAAATCAATAGGAATAAATTGTGAATTAAATATACACATTCAAGGAAAATGAGGTGTCAAAATGACTTCAGAGGTGATGAGTTTTTTAAGGGGATGGATGATTATAGCATTATCAAATTGTAAAGGTTGAATTGAGTTTTATGATTCTCTGAAACAAATCCATTTAAATAATTGGGTCTAGAATTCATCGATGTGTGCTAATTGAATATATAAATTGTGCATCTTGTGAGCAATTGAACCCATGAGCATGGGTAAAATGATCTAGGGAGAGAATATATCATGAAAAAGCAGCCCGTCATCTACTGCTTAGTCACAGTGACAACTAGTGGCCACCTAATGAAACAGGTTCACAAAACATCACTAATAAGGCACATGCAGAGAGTTAGGAAGGAAGCCAGTAAAATTTGCTTAGAAACCAGGGGAAGAAAGCATTTTAAGAAGCAGGGAGTGATTTGACATGTGGCTAAATAGAAAAATGATACTGACACTGAAAAAGTCTCTATTGAATATTTTGGAGGGTGTTGTAACCATAGTGAAATCTGAGGTAATGGTAACATTTGAGTGACAGATAGACCTCAATGATAGGAGGAGAAAATAGAAATTGAAAAAATGGAGGCATATCTTCTCAAAATGTTATCTTTGTAAGGAGAGAAAGAAGTAATTAATGCACCAGGGTTAAGTTTTAAATTTAAATTTGATTAATGTCTGGATGTGTTAAAACTGATGGAATTGATCCAGTTTGTAGGTAGAAGCTGACTAGAAAAGAAAGAGAAAGGAAGGAAGGAATGGAAGAAGAGAGGGAGAGAGGGAATGAAAGACACAGAGAGAAGGAGAGATTGAAGCAATATAAAATTCCTAAGAAGCAAGGAGGTACTGGATTCAATAGACAGAAAATGTATTATTAAGACAAGAGCTGGAGTTAGTAATAACTGTTGAAAGCTGGAAATTACACTACCATTGAATCATTGCAAATTTTTACAAAGATTTTTCTCAAATAATTAGATGGCAATAAAATTGCATTAAGAATTTTGGGTAATTTATTTGTGAACTGACATCAATACTTGTAAATATGATGACAGGTTTTATCTATGTACATATAAAATTCTCCCCTAAATTAAGAAAATTATTTCAAATTCATGTCTTCAAAGTCATAAAAATAAGAGGGATATATGGTAAAAGGGAAAATGTAGAAAATTATAATGGGTTACACATTGGTCTTTAAGGAGGTGCAAAATATAAAATGAAATATGCTCATGGCCAAGTATTTAGATATAAAGTTTAACTGAAGTAAATTTTATTAAAGGGTCTTCATTACAAGCTTGAAAATTTTGTCTGATGCATTTAGTATATAACATTTGCCAAATTTATAAGAAAACTCAGATTTAATTGAGTTTATTATTTTTCTAAGATAATCTATATTTCCAGTTTTCCCTCTAACATCTTAAGTGCAGAACTCATTCATATATAGGAATTTACAAAGAAATGATAGTTGACTATGTAATCAAATTATATTGTTGAAGTAAATTAATTTATTAAGCCTTAGCTATCCATAATCATTTGCACAGTGTATGCTAGATCCCTTTTATATTACAACTATTGTAGGTGGTAGCTGGTGGTTTGTTAAACCTTCATTAAAAATTTAATTATGTCAATATCTGACTTCACTGTACACTTTTACCTTTCCGTTATGCATTTTGCAATAAACTGTGTATTTGGATTTATAGTGTTTTATAAAGAAGATTCATGATGTACATTATCTAAGAAAGTAATAGAGAGGATCAAGTTACTTTCTTTCAAATAATAGCATTTAAATTTATTTAAATTTGATATTTCATGAAGGAGAAAAGCTATTAACAAATCTATTAACATTAGAAATGATGAGTCTGAAAATGTATCAAGTATTATGAATGAAATACTCTCAGTAAGTTGGCAATTGAATTTTAATTTTTTAGTATCTAGATTTCCTGTTTTATTCACCCACAGAATCACACTGAAAGAAATGCTGATAAGTTATCTTTCCTTCCTTTAGACCAAAATGAAATATAGATCATTTAATAACATACCTGATAGGTTGTTTGTGATGTTTATTGAAAGAAAGTTGTTTTTTTGCAATGTTCTGATAGCATGATTGAATCTTGTGGGGTTGGAGAACTAACATATAGAAACACTAAAACTTTAGCCCTCAGCTCTGTTTCAGCTTCTCCAAGAAAAAATAATAATGCTTTTCACTCAAGAATTTTCATGCATATTGGCAGTTCCAATATGTATCATAAATTCAACATCATAAAGATTGCTTTACTTTCCAAAACAGTATATGAATAATTTTTATGCTCCATAACATTTAAAATATTTGAAATAATAATATTTTTGCACAAGTATCATAGCTTATCTGGAGATCTTCTCTGTGAGCACAAACCTACATTTCATGGTGCTCTGGAGATTAGTGAGGTTGGAAAGCTAAGACAGGTGGAATACCTGGAGGGACTGAGATTCCCAGCTGGTTGTGGAAAACCAAGCCACAACTGGCTGCTCTGGGACAAAAGAAAGGCAGGCAGTCTGAGAGACTTCCTAACAGTGAGAGGGCTGCTAGAAGGGCAAGGATTGCACACAGCTTACTGCTCAGGAGAAAGGACAGGTAGCCAAAATTGTCTCCGTGCACACTTCACAGTAGGTTGGGAACTTTCAGGAACTTCAGGTGCTCCATCCCCCTGGCTGGCTATAAAGCTCCAAGGACCCCCTCCCCCACTGTTATATGCAGCCTGCTGCACTTTCCTCCCAGTCAGCCAACACATGGCTCACAAACTGAAAGCCCCTGCCCTGGCATAAGGCCCGCCAGAGGGAAGCCCTGCATACAGCAGCTGCAAATGCAAAGCATAGAGGTTTACACCTGTGTACTTGGCCACTGGTCCTGTCAGTGAAGACAAGCATAGCAGCTGGGAAGCAGAAACAGCTCTTTCGTCTCCACTGGCACAAGCACCACTCCCCTGTGACCACTGACATCATGCCAGAGGCTGAGCAGCTTGAGAGAGTAGATCTTCTGGGCCCTAGAGGGCATACAAATATTAAGTGTCAAAGAAACCTGGTTCAAAGCAAAATCCCACAAACACCAGAAAAAGCTCAAGTGAAAATGAAGTTAACAATCTTCCTGAAAGAGAATTCAAAATAAAAATCTTAAACATGCTCATGGAGGTACAGAAAGAACTCAGGGAAGAATTCCAGATGGAGATTCAATCATTACAGAATACAGTATCAGATGTGAAATTTAAAATGGAGGTATTTAAAAGAAAATTAGATACAGTGGGGGAGATTCTAAATGGAATAGAAGTTAGAGAAGAGGAATACAAAGAAGAAAGAAGCTGAAGCACAGAGAGAAAAAAGGATCTCTAGTAATGAAAGAGTATTGAGAGAACTGTGTGACCAATCCAAATGGAACAATATTCGTACTATAGGTATACCAAAAGAAGAAGAGAGAATAGGGGATAGAAAGTGTCTTTGAGGAGATAATTGCTGAAAACTTCCCCAATGTGGGGAAGGAGATAGTCTCTCAGGCCATGGAGGTACACAGATCTCCAAACACAAGGGACCAAAGAAAGACAACAACAAATCATATAATAAGTAAAATGTCAAAGATCAAAGATAAGGCAGACTATTAAAATCAGCTGGAGAAATAAGATCACATACAAAGGAAAACCCATCCTGCTATCATCAGACTTCTTAACAGAAACCTTACAGGCCAAAAGGGAGTGGCATAATGTACTTAATGCAATGAAGCAGAAGGGATTCTAACCAAGAATACTCTATCTGGAAAGATTCTCATTTAAATTTGAAGGGGGGATTAAACAATTTCCAGATAAGCAAAAGCAGAGAGAATTTACCACCCACAAACCATCTCTACAGTGTATTCTGGAGGTACTGCTATAGATGGAAGTGTTCCTAAGGCTAAATTGCTGCCACCAGAGGAAATAAAACCACAGTAGAGAGTAGAACAATTAATTACTAGGCATATGCAAAATTAAATCAACTACCCCCAACGTCAGTCAAGGGATAAACAAAGAGAACAGAATATGATACCTAATCTATAAAGAATAGAGGAAGAAGAAAAAGGACAAAAAAAAGAACCCTTAGTTTGTGTTTGTAATAGTATGCTAAGTGAGTTAAGTCAGACAGTTAGATACTAATGAAATTACCCTTGAACCTTTGGTAACCACAAATCTAAAGCCTACAGTGGTAATAAGTACATATCTATTGATAATCACGCTAAATGTAAATGGTCTGAATGCACCAATCAAAAGACATAGTGTCACTGAATGGATAAAAAAACAATACCCGTCTATATGCCTACAAGAGAGTAACTTTAAACCCAAGGAGATACAGAGACTAAAAGTGAAGGGAGGGGGAAATTATATTTCATGCAACTAATCAGGAAAAAAAGCAGAATTTGAAGTACTTGTATCAGGTAAAATAGACTTCAAAACAAAGGAAGTCACAAGGGACAAAGAAGGGCATTACATAATGATAAAGTTGTGAGTCCAATAAGAGGATATAACCATTATAAATATATATACACCCACCACAGGATCATCTACATATGTTAAACAAATACTAACAGAATTGAAAGGAGAAATAGAATGCAATGCATTCATTTTAGGAAACTTCAACACACCACTCACTCCAAAGGACAGATCAACAAGACAAAAAATAAGGACACAGAGGCACTCAACAACATATTAGAACAGGTGGACCTAAAAGACTTCTACAGAACATTCCATCAAAACACAGAAGGATACACATTATTTTCAAGTGCACATGGCACATTTTCAAAAATAAATCATATACTAGGGCACAAAAAGAGCCTCAGTAAATTTAAAAATATTTAAATTGTACCAACCAGCTTCTCAGATCACAAAAGAGTGAAACTAGAAACAAACCATTCAAAGAAAATGAAAAATTCCAAAAACACAAGGAGTCTTAACATCATGTTCCTAAATAACCAATGCATCAATCACCAAATAAAAACAGAGATCAAGCAATATGTGGAGACAAATGACAACAATAATTCAACACCACAAAGTCTGTGAGATACAGGTAAGGCTGTGCTAAGAAGGAAGTATATAGCAATACAGGTCTTCCTCAGGAAAGAAGAAAAATCCCATATGAACTGTCTAAACTCACAATTAAGGAAACCAGGAAAAGAAAAACAAATGAGGCCCAAAGTCAGTAGAGGGAGAGACATAATAAAGATTAGAGCAGAAATAAATAAATTCAAAAATAAAGCAATAGAAAAAATCAATGAAAGTAGGAGCTGCTTCTTTGAGAAAATAAACAAAGTAGATAAACCCCTAGCCAGACTTATCAAGAAAAAAAGAAAGTCTACACATATAAACAGAATCAGAAATCACTATGGACACCACAGAAATACAAAGGATTATTAGAGAATACTATGAAAAAGTATATGCTAACAAACTGGATAATGTAGAAAAAATGGAAAACTTTCTAGAAAAATACAACCTTCCAAGATTGACCCAGGAAGAAACAGATAATATGAACATATCAATTACCAGCAATGAAATTTAATTGGTAATAAAAAAAACTACCTAAGAACAAATCCCCTGGACCAGAAGGCTTCATTGCTGAATTTTTTCAAATATTTAGTGTAGACATAATACCCATCCTCCTTAAAGTTTTTCAAAAAGTAGAACAAGAGGGAACATTTTCCAACTCTTTCTTTGAGGCCAGCATCACTCTAATACCAAAACCAGGCAAAGACACCATAAAAAAGAAAATTACAGACTACTATCCCTGATGTACATAGATGCAAAAATACTCAACAAATATTAGCAAATCAACTTCAAAAATAAATAAGAAAATCATCTATCATGATCAAGTAGGATTTATTCCAGAGATGCAATGGTGGTACAATGTTGGAAAATACATCAATATCATCCACAACTTCAACAAAAAGGACAAAAACCACATGATCATTTCCATAAATGCTGAAAAATCGTTTGACAAAATTCAACGCCCATTCATGATAAAAACTCTCACCAAAATGGTTATAGAGGGCAAGTACCGCAACATAATAAAGGCCATATATGACAAACCCACAGCCAACATTATACTTAACAGCAATAAGCTTAAAGCTTCTCCTTTAAGATTAGGAACAAGACAAGAATGCCCACTTTCCCCACTTTTACTCAACATAGTTCTGGAGGTCCTCACCACAACAATCAGACAACAAAAAGAAAAAAAAGGCATTCAGATTGGTAAAGAAGAAGTTAAACTGTCACTGTTCACAGATGACATGATATTGTACATATAAACCCTAAAGAGTCCCCTCCAAAACTACTAGATCTAATATCTGAATTCAGCAAAGTGGCAGGATACAAAATTAATACACAGAAATCTGTTGCAATCCTATACTCTAACAATGAA
The DNA here is from genome assembly GCA_029783875.1 of Phataginus tricuspis. NCBI lineage: Eukaryota > Metazoa > Chordata > Mammalia > Pholidota > Manidae > Phataginus > Phataginus tricuspis. Next base: position 21,846,727 of record JAQQAC010006877.1, read on the forward strand.
CTAGTAGAAATAAAAATCAGGAAAACAATTCCATTCACAATTGCATTAAAAAGAATAAACTACCTAGGAAAAAACCTAATGAAGGAAATGAAATACCTATACCCTGAAAACTACAAGACACTTGTGGGAGAAATTAAAAAGATACAAATAAAAGGAAACACATCCTGTGTTCATGGATAGGAAGAATTAATATTGTCAAAATGGCCATCCTGCCTAAGGCAATCTACAGATTCAATGGAATCCCTATCAAAATACCAATAGCATTCTTCAACAAACTAGAGAAAATAGCTCTAAATTTCACATGGAACCCCAAACGACCCCCAATAGCCAAAGCAATTCTGAAATGGAAGTATAAAGCTTTTGGGACTATGCTCCCCGACTTCAAGTTCTACTACAAAGCCACAGTATTCAAGGCAATTTGGTACTGGCACAAGAAAAGACCCATAGACCAATGGAACAGACTAGAGAGTCCAGATATAAACCCGAGCATATATGGCCAATTAGTATACAATTAAAGAGCCATGGACATACATTGGGAATGACAGCCTCTTCAACAACTGGTGTTGGCAAAACTGGACAGCTACATTGCAAGAGAATGAAATTGGATTATTGTCTAACCCCATACACAAAAGTAAACTAGAAATGGATAAAAGACCTGAATGTAAGTCATAAAACCATAAAACTCTTAGGAGACAATGTAGACAAAAATCTCCTGAATATAAACATCAGCAACTTTTTTTTTGAAAGTATCTCCTTGGGCAAGGGAAACAAAAGCAAAAATGAACAAATGGGACTATATCAAATTAAAAAGCTTCTGTACAGCAAAGGATACCATCAGTAGAACAAAAAGGCATCCCATAGTATATTAGAATATATTTGTAAATGACGTATCTGACAAGGGGTTAATATCCATAATATATAAAGAACTCACATGCCTCAACAACCAAAAAGCAAATAACCTGATTAAAAATTAGGCAGATATGAACAGACAATTCTCCAAATAATCAATTAAAATGGCCAATAGTCACATGAAAAGATGCTCCACATTGCTAATTATCAGGGAATTGAAAATTAAAACCACAATGGATATCACCTCACACCAGTTAGGATGGCCAGCATCCAAAAAACTAAGAACAACAAATGCTGGTGAGGATGCGGAGAAAGGGGAGTCCTCGTATACTGTTGGTGGAAATGTAAACTAGTTCAACCATTGTGGAAAGCAATATGGAGGTTCCTCAGAAAACTAAAAGTGAAAATACCATTTGACCTGGAATTCCATTCCTAGTAATTTACCCAAAGCATACAAGTTCTCATATTCAAAAAGACATATGAACACTTACGTCTATTGCAGCACTATTTACAATAGCCAAAATGTGGAAGCAACCTAAGTTTTCATCAGTAGATGAATGGATAAAGGAGAGGTGGTACATACACAAAATGGAAAACTATTCAGCCATAAGAAAGAAACAAATCCTACCATCTGCAGCAACCTGGATGGAGCTGGAGGGTTTTATGCTCAGTGAAATAAGCCAGGCAAGAGAAAGACAAGTGCCAAATGATTTCCCTCATTTGTGGAGTATATCAACAAAGCATAACTGAAGGAACAAAGCAGCAGCAGACTCACAAAGTCCAAGAAGGAACTAGAGGTTACCAAAGAGTAGGGGTTGGGGATGGCAGGTGGGGAGGGAGGGAGAGGGGATTTAGGGGTATTATGATTAGTATACAATGTGTAGGGGGTTCATGGGGAAGACAGTGGAGCACAGAGAAGACAAGTAGTGACTCTGTGGCATCTTACTACACTAATGGTCAGTGACTGCAGTTGAGTATGGGAGGGACTCAATTATGGGTGAATGTAGTAACCACACTGTTTTCATGTGAAACCTTCAATAGAGTGTATATCAATCATACCTTATTAAAAAAATTGTATATAAATAAAAAAAAGAAAGTAAGATTAATTCAGGAATTGCTACCAGGAAAAGATAATACAGCGGCTCAGAAAAGGAGTGTGTATCGGTGGGGTGTTTAGGGATTTGTAAATGGCTATCTGTCTTTGCTGGGGCCAAATGAAAAAGCCACCTATTGCTAAGGAATAGGAATCTCGCAGTCATGATATTAAGTGAAAAGTGATTAACTCCTTTTCACCCATTCTCATCTGGAATGAAGTTCTCATGATAATTTAGCTTTAAATATTAGAATAGCTGATACCATAAAACAGTATGAAGAATAAGAAAAGTACAATAACTTGACTTGAATTGCCTTTTGTTAATAGCGCTACACATCATATAAGAATAGAATGGGAAGTCAATATCACTAAAGATGCGTTTTCCTATTATTTGAGATATAGCCTGCAAACAAACAGACTTTCCACTTCACTGTACAAAAAGAGTGGGATCTGAAAAATGTGACAAAGAGGGTGTAAGGATTCAGAATTTTAAAAAGAGAACACAAAGCACCAATTCCTGCTCAGCCTTCCTTGTCAGTTGAAATAAAAACTTCTCTCCTTTATTATGAGGAATGTATTTTCTTGCTTGAAGAGTATATAACTTAGGCCAAAAGCTAACTTGGAAAGGAAGCAGCAATAGTAGATAATCCTTACTGAGGTTGCTTTGTTTTGAGGATGCTGTCTTGTAAGGTGAGCTGGGTTCTCCGCCTGCACTAACTGTTCCTCACTATATCTACACCCAGCAAGGGAAGCCACATCCCAACATGTATGCGGGAGGAGAGTGGTGGTGAAAAAATAAGGAAATGAAACCAGGAAGGAGAAGACCATTCAGAAAATATTAACAGTTAATCAACATAGAGCCATAAAAAAAATCTTGGTAGTATGGGTACGAATGAATTCTGAGAATTCTGAGAGTTCAGAGGAAAGAATATACTTTTAGAAATAGCTTAATACTTAAATCATTTGTGGGCTAAGCTATGTGATGGTCTGAGGTCATAAGTTTGCTTATTAAATATGAGAAGGAATAATCGAAAAAGTTTTGGAAAGAAGTTTGTTTTTTAAGGAACATTTATCATGTACAACTTGTCCAATTAATTCTTAAGCCCTAATAATTAGATCCAAAGATTTATGGGGATCAATTTGCTAAAAATTAAATTTTCTGAAACCAGTGAGACACATAACCAATTCTGAATATATCAGTTTCCTTCAACTAGTCATTTTCATTGATTAGTTGACTAGAACTGAGTTGTCAACACACGGGTGCATGGCCACCAGCAGTGTGAAAAGAGGCAGGCAACACAGAGAAACCAGTCAGTTGCAGACTGGGAACCAGGTAATGGGGCCTAGGAATTACCTCTTCCTGGGTCATTGAATTTGGACCTGGAACTCCAAGGAGTCAGAAAATTTTATACCCACACTTAGCCCTGCACATGTAATGAAGGCATATTTTTTCAGGAAGATTGATCGTATGTCGTCTATTTGATTTGTTACTTCTAACATTTTTAAGCCAATAGTTATCATTTGACTATCTAATGGCCATCATTTGTATTACATAGACAAGACATGCATGTATCTACCATGATTATGTCAGGGACCCCATCTGTGGGTGTCCACCACTTAGTGATATCCTACCAAGCAACACTTCTAACCATGATTCATTGAGTTATTGGTTTTACCATATTCCCTATTACCCAGAAGGCAATATTATTCAACTCTTTTCTTAGGCAGATTTAATCTGATGATGGGTTATATGGTAAGAGCTCATTCACTGCAATTCTACGTGGCTATGAAATTATTTTTTCAATAAAATATTGACAATTAGAATAGTTATATTTCATGAAATTAGAGTAAAAATAGAAAGAATATAATGTCATGAGGAATGGTAAGTACTATGTGTACACACTAACAATAAATAAATGCTGCTGTTTTTCCCACAGACATTACAAGGTTAAATTCCTAACCCACTATGAGAAAAAGAAAGAGAGAGATGACTGATAGATAACCTGAAAAGAAATTTAAGTGACTATTAGTCATTTTAGTGTAGGTATATTATTTTAGTACTGATTTAAAAATAAACCCAAACAAACAAAAAACACAAATAATGCACTCACAGAATTGGAAGATTCCAGTGTGATCTGGATATTTGAAGTTATGGAGTTATAAAATTTTAACCATGGAAAGAACCCTTATCTTTTATACAAAAAATAACCTATTTATGGATACATTTCTCAGGAAACACAACCATCATTCCATTTAACAGGCTACAAAGGCTGCCAGCTGGAAAGTTCAGGCTCTTCATGACAATGGGTTAACAGGTAGGTAACCAAGTTTCTGCTTGGGTAAGGGATTTATTCTTGACTTTGAATATAAATATAGTTGTTGCCCCAAGATAGTGTCAAAGAGAAGATTAGATAGAATTCAGTCTGTTTCATGAAATGCCTCTTTATGGTCCGTGAAAAAAGCTAATGTTAGAATATAAGTAAAACTATGATTCACATCCCTCAAAATTAGTTTCATTTTCAACTGGAAAGTAACATAGACAAACTGATGTGCTGAATTAAGACAAAGTGAACATGAAAATAGCGTTTGAGGAGGCGAGTTATAAACACTAACTTGGTGACCAATGGCAGAAATGAGAATTATAATCTCCCCTCATATTTATGGGTGTTTTTGAGTTAGAATCACCAGAGACTCTAAATTAGAATTAGCTGAAAATACTACTTTTGGTATGTCTAGTTCTTGTTTGTCCTGCTGTGATTGAAATAAAAGCCAGTTTCCAAGGACATATTGACAGGCCAAGGAGTGTATTCAACATCAGGTTATGGTCTCAGCCTTTACATGAATGGACTCCTCATTCTCACGAGGATGTCACCTGGTGAAAGTATTTTCCTGCTAAGAATGAGGATGTTTTATCCGCTACAGTCTAGGTTTGTGAGATTGAGAAGTTCAAATTGCCCAAGCCATGCATTCATAGTGATGGAGAGAGGAAAAATATCCTACTTTTACCCTTTGATTTTTAAATTCATGTATTCCAAGAGGACAGTGTTACACTTACACAAGTCAATATCCCAGTCTGTCATCTTAGCTAAACCTTCCAAATCAACTTTTTTCTTAGGCAGATTAAATCTGATGATGGGTTATATGGTAAGAGCTCATTCACTGAAATTCTTAGGGGCTATGAAATGATTTTTCAATGTGTGGTTTATTGTGTGGAATAGCAAAATAAATGGGTCACACTCTGAGCAAGTCCTTGAATATGGGAATGGCTAAGTCAAATGCATATTCAAATGCTGCCCCATTTATAGTGAAAGAGGTTTAGCCAATAGTAACTTACTATTTTCAGTACCTGAAAGTGTCTTCTCTGGAAATAGTGAGTCGGAGCTCTGAGTCAATCTCTGTTGGTGGCTGTTGATTATCAGGAGTCAGTGAATATCTGTAATTTAGTCTTTCCCCATACAAAGTGTATATCCAAGGGTAACAGTAGCATATCTGCCCACCTGGATGATTTCCTTCATCACTGTCCATTATGTTTGCTGTGAGTGTGTTTGTAATGCAGAAACAGTCTTTTTTGAAGCTAGAATCAATGTATCACACTGACAGTCAGAAAACTTGATCTGAATCTTTTTCTTCTCTATCATCTAGGAAAACCCTCCATTCAGTTATAAGTAGAAGGAGGGTCACTGGTACAATAGAGGTATATGTCAGGTGGGGCCTGGACCCTCTGCTCATGAAATTTATTCATGCCTTCTGGACTTAATACCTATCCAGAGAGATTACTTCTATCGTATGATGGATTTTGGCTGTTTTCACCTGACTTTATGCCTTACAGGTTCCTAAGGCATCTAACTCATTATTGGAAGCTAACTTTGTACAACCACACATTATTTCATGATCAGATGCTCATTATCTAAAAGGACCCAGTAGAATGTCATGCAGTGACTTCCAGATAGAAAGTAGTCCTCTGATGTTGAAAAGATGGCCTGTAAACAAAAAGAACAAGTTATTTTTATGTCGGTTCCTTCTGTTCTCCTGTCTCTTATTTCTGACCAAAGTTTTTCTCTTATTAACCCACACTTCCTGGTTATATCACTAGCCCTTACAGACTGTAACTGGGGAAGGCACAGACTGTGGGTTAGTTTGTAACAGTTCGGGGCACTGGAGTTCCTAAAAATCCTACCCATGAATGGAAAAGGGCAATACTTAGGCAAGGCTGATGAAACAGTACTAAGAGACCACAAGACAAAATAGATCCCAGGACTCTCCACTTAGTAAGCAGCCAGGACCCAGAGAACACATGAACCCAGGGGATTTATGAGAGACCCATAAATTAGGTCCTGCATAGCAGAAATCTGCAAAACAGAAATAGACCCAGTCAGAATCATTAGTGTTCAGCAATGTTTAGAAAAGAGCATGCAATTTAAAAACTAGTTTTATTTTGATTCTGTGATTATTAATTACATGTGTCATATTCATTGTGCCACATGTTGCCCCGATATTTGTCCAAACATTTTTTTTATTTTGGTATCATTAATGTACAATTACATGAGCAACATTGTGTTTACTAGACTCCCCCATCATCAAGTCCCCACCACATACCCCATTACAGTCACTGTCCATCAGGGTTGTAAGATGCTATAGAGTCACTACTTGTCTTCTCTGTGTTGTACAGCCCTCCTCATCCCCTCCCTACATCATGTCTGCTAATTGCAATTACCCTTTTTTTACCCCTTATCCCTCCCTTCCCACCCATCCTCCCCAGTCCCTTTCCCTTTGGTAACTGTTAGTCCATTCTTGGGTTCTGTGAGTCTGCTGCTGTTTTGTTCCTTCAGTTTTTTTTCTTTGTTCTTATACTCCACAGATAAGTGAAATTATTTGATACTTGTCTTTTTCTGCCTGGCTTATTTCACTGAGCATAATACCCTGTACCTCCATCCATGTTGTTGCAAATGTTAGGATCTGTTTTCTTATTACGGCTGAATAATATTCCATTGCGAATATGTACCACATCTTTATCCATTCATCTACTGATGGACACTTTGGTTGCTTCCATTTCTTGGCTATTGTAAATAGTGCTGCGATAAACATAGGGGTGCATATGTCTTTTTCAAACTGGGCTGCTGCATTCTTAGGGTAAATTCCTAGGAGTGGAATTCCTGGGCCAAATGGTATTTCTATTTTGAGTTTTTTAAGGAACCTCCACACTGCTTTCCACAATGGTTGAACTAATTTACATTCCCACCAGCAGTGCAGGAGAGTTCCCCTTTCTCCACATCCTCACCAACATTTGTTGTCTGTCTTTTGGATGGTGGCCATCCTTACAGGTGTGATGTGATATCTCATTGTGGTTTTAATCTGCATTTCTCTGATGATTAGCAATGTGGAGCATCTTTTCATGTGCCATCTGAATTTCTTCTTAGGAGAAGTGTCTGTTCAGATCATCTGCTCATTTTTTAATTGGATTATTTGCTCTTTGTTGAGGCACATGACATCTTTATGTATTTTGAATTTCAACCCCTTATTTGATATGTCATTTATGAATATATTCTCCCATACTGGAGGATGCCTTTTTGCTCTATTGATGGTGTCGTTTGCTGTGCAGAAGCTTTTTAGTTTGATGTAGTCCCACTTGTTCATTTTTGCTTTGAATCTGTAGATTGCTTTAGGTAGTAGAGCCATTTTGACAATATTTATTCTTCCTAGCCAAGAGCATGGGATGCATTTCCATTTATTAGTGTCCTCTTTAATTTCTCTTAAGAGTGTCTTGTAGTTTTCAGGGTATAGATCCTTCACTTCCTTGGTTAGATTTATTACTAGATGTTTTATTCTTTTTGATGCAATTGTGAATGGAATTGTTTTCCTGATTTCTCTTTCTGCTAGTTCATCATTAGTGTATATGAAAGCAACAGATTTCTGTATATTTATTGTGTATCCTGCAACTTTTCTGAATTCAGGTATTAGTTCTAGTAGTTTGGGAGTGGAGTCTTTATGGTTTTGTATGTACAATATCATGTCATCTGCAAACAGGGACAGTTTGACTTCTTCTTTACCATTCTGGATGCCTTGTATTTCTTTGTTTTGTCTGATTGCCATGGCGAGGACCTCCAGTACTATGTTGAATAACAGTGGGGAGAGAAGGAAACCCTGTCTTGTTCCTGATCTTAGATGAAAAGCTTTCAGTTTCTCGCTGTTAAGTATGATGTTAGCTATGGGTTTGTCATATATGGCCTTTATTATGTTGAGGTACTTGCCCTCTATACCCATATTGTTGAGAGTTTTTATCATGAATGGATGTTGAATTTTGTTGTATGCTTTTTCAGCATTTATGGAGATGATCATGTGGTTTTTGTTCTTCTTTTTGTTGATGTGGTGGATGATGTTGATGGATTTCTAATGTTGTACCATCCTTGCATCCCTGAGAAGAATCCCACTTGATAATGGTGTATGATCCTCTTGATGTATTTTTGAATTCGGTTTGCTAATATTTTGTTGAGTATTTTTGCATCTATGTTCATCCGGGATATTGGTCTGTAATTTTCTTTTTTGGTGGGGTCTTTGCCTGGTTTTGGTATTAGAGTGATGTTGGCTTCATAGAATGATTTTGGAAATATTCCCTCCTCTTCTATTTTTTGTAAAACTTTAAGGAGAATGGGTATTATGTTTTCTCTATATGTCTGAAAAAATTCAGCAGTGAATCCATCTGGCCCAGGGGTTTTGTTCTTGGATATTTTTCTGATTACTGATTCAATTTCATTGCTGGTAATTGTTCTGTTTAGATTTTCTGTTTCCTCCTTGGTCAGTCTTGGAAGGTAGTCTTTTTCTAGGAAGTTGTCCTTTTCTCTAGGCTTTCCAGTTTGTTAGCATATTGATTTTCATAGTGTTTTCTAATAATTCTTTGTATTTCTGTGAGGTCCATCGTGATTTTTTGTTTCTCTTTTCTGATTCCGTTTATGTATGTAGAGTCTCTTTTTCTCTTAATAAGTCTGGCTAGGGATTTATCTATTTTGTTTATTTTTTCAAAGAACCAGCTCTTGGTTTCATTGATTTTTTCTATTGTTTTATTCTTCTCAATTTTATTTATTTCTTCTCTGATATTTATTATGTCCCTCCTTCTGCTGACTTTGGGCCTCTTTTTTTCTCCTTTTTCCAGTTTCAATAATTGTGACTTTAGACTATTCATTTGGGATTTTTCTTCCTTCTTTAAATAGGCCTGGATTGCTATATACTTTTCTTTTAGAACTGTCTTCGATGCATCCCACAGAAGTTGGGGCATTGTGCTGTTGTTGCCATTTGCCTCCATATATTGCGTGATCTCTGGTAATTGATCTATTGATTATTTTGGAGAATGTTGTTAAGCCTCCATGTGTTTGTGAGCCTTTTTGTTTTCTTTGTACAATTTATTTCTAGTTTTATTCCTTTGTGATCTCAGAAGTTGGTTGGTAGAGTATCAATCTTTATTAATTTAATGAGTCTGTTTTTTTGACCTAGTATGTGGTCTATTCTGTAAAATGTTCCATGTGCACTTGAGAAGAATGTGTATCCTGCTGCTTTTGGGTGTAGAGTTCTGTAGATGTCTGTTAGGTCCTTCTGTTCTGTGTGTTGTTCAGTGCTTCTGTGTCCTTACTTATTTTCTGTCTGGTTGATCTGCCCTTTGGAGTGAGTGATGTGTTGAGGTCTCTTAGAATGAATGCATTGCATTCTATTTCTTCCTTTCATTCTGTTAGTATTGGTTTCACATATGTCGGTGTTCCTGTGTTGGATGCATAGATATTTATGATGGTTATATCCTCTTGTTGGGCTGACCCCTTTATCATTATGTAATGCCCTTCTTTATCTCTTGTTACTTTCTTTGTTTTGAAGTCTATTTTGTCTGATAAAAGTACTGCAACACCTGCTTTTTTTCTCCCTATTGTTTGCATGAAATATCTTTTTCCATCCCTTCCATTTTAGTCTGTGTATGTCTTTGGGAGGTGAGTCTCTTGTAAGCAGCATACAGATAGGTCTTGCTTTTTTATCCTTTCTATTACTCTGTCTTTTGATTGACACATTCAGTCCATTTACATTTAGGGTCATTATCGAAAGATATTTCCTTATTGCCATTGCAGGCTTTGGATTCGTGGTTACCAAAGGTTCAAGGGTAGCTTCTTTACTATCTAACTTAACTCTGTTATTAAGCTATTATAAACACAGTCTGATGATTCTTTATTTCTATCCCTTCTTATTCTTCCTCCTCCATTCTTTATATGCTAGGTGTTTTATTATTCTATACTCTTTTGTGTTTCCTTTGAATGCTTTTGTGGATAGTTGATTTTATTTTTTGCCTTTAGTTAGTATTTGGTTGGCCTACTCTCTTTGCTGTGATTTTATTTTCTCTGGTAACATCTATTTAGCCTTAGTAGTGCTTCCATCTAGAGTAGTCCCTTTAAGATATCCTGTAGAGGTGGTTTGTGGGAGGCAAATTCCCTCAACTTTTACTTCTCTGGAAATTGTTTAATCCCTCCTTCAAATTTAAATGATAGTCGTGCTAGATACAGTATTCTTGGTTCAAGGCTCTTCTGTTTCATTGCATTAAATACATTATGCCATTCTCTTCTGGCCTGTAAGTTTCTGTTGAGAAGTCTGATGATAGCCGGATGGGTTTTCCTTTGTAGGTAATCTATTTTCTCTCTCTGCTGCCTTTAATACTCTGTCCTTGTCTTTGATCTTTGCCATTTTAATTATTATATGTGTTGGTGTTGTCCTCCTTGGGTCTCTTGTGTTGGGAGATCTGTGGGCTTCCATGGTCTGAGAGACTATTTCCTTCCCAAGCTTGGTGAATTTTCAGCAATTATTTCTTCAAAGTCACTTTCTATCCCTTTTTCTGTCTTTTCTTCTGGTACCCCTATAATGTGAATATTTTTCCAGTTGCATTGGTAACACAGTTCTCTTAATATTCTTTCATTCCTAGAGATTCTTTTATCTCTCTCTGTGTCAGCTTCTCTGTATTCCTGTTCTCTGATTTCTAGTCCATTAACAGTCTCTTGCACCTTGTCCAGTCTGCTCTTAAGACCTTCTATCAATTGTTCCATTTCTGTTATCTCCTTCTGGACTTCATCCCTTAGCTCTTGCATATTTCTCTGCAGGTCCATCAGCATGGTCATGACTTTTATTTTGAATTATTTTCAGGAAGATTGGTTATATTTATCTCACCAGGCCCTCTCTCTTGGGTTGTCTGAGTGATTTTTGACTGGATCAGTCTCTTCTGCCTTTTCATGGAGATAGAAGTGGTTGCAGGCAGGTGGTGCATGTGTCAGCTGGGAGAACAATGCCTCTTCCTGCTTGCTGGTCACGTTGCCCCTCTCTGCTGCCTGCTGGTTGACCACACACTGGGAGCAGTCTCTGGGATGATCTCTTGAGCTGCTGTAGGTGGGGCGGCCCTCAGGATGGCCTAGAGTCCTGCCGGGTGTGTTCTCCTGTGAAAACGGTGCCCTTTCTTGTCTTCCGGACCTTGCCCCAGGTTCCTCTGTCTGTGCTGGGCAGCTGCGCGTCAGCGGCAGCCTCTAGATCTGTCCTGGTTAGCTATTTGCTGGGAAAAGACTCTATGTGGTTGCTTGGGTGAAGCTGTTCCTGGGCTGTTCTGCAGCTGTGGTGGGTCAGCCAGTTTGCTTGCAGCACCGGCCAGGGAAATGAATCATAGGCTGCTGATCACCATTATGGGCTTCAGGGCTGGGTTACCCTCCAGGGGATTAGGGGACCTGAAGTACCTGATGATTTTGTCCAGCTGTAAGCCCTTGTCCCTTTAACACTTTTAAAAAATGCCTGCTTTCCTTTTGTGACAGGGGAGCCGGCTTTAGGGATGAACTCAGTCTCTGTCTTGGATTTTACTTTTCCGTTTCTCTCATCTCCAGCACACCATGCAATGTGTGTCTGTGCTTCCCGGTGCAGATCACCAGGGCTGGTTATTTAGCAGTCCTGTGCTTCCACTCCCTCCCCATCGGATTCTTTTCCTCCTGCTGGTGAGCTGGGGTGGGGGGAGTGCTCCGGTCCCGCCGGGTCATGGCTTTGTATCTTACCCTTTTCTTGAGATGCTGAGTTCCTGTAGATGTAGCCTGGCTGTTGTACTGTATCTTCTGGTCTCTCTTTTAGGAGTAGTTGTATTTGTCATATTTCCAAAAATATGTATGGTTTTAGGAGGAGATTTCCATCACCCTACTCATGCTGCCATCTTAAGCCCCTCTGTCCAAACATTTTTAAGGACATTTCTGTGAAGTTGTTTTATCAATTAGGTTAACATTTAGGTCTGTAGACTGAGGAAAGAAGATTGCTCTCACTGAAGTACTTGGACCTCATCCAGTAAGTTTAAGGCCTGAACAGAACAAAATATGATTATTCCCTGAGTAAGAGAATTCTCCTGCCTGATGGCTTCAGAACTTCAGCTTTTTCTGTTTGTACAGCAACTTCTGGTTCAGGGACTCAAACTGGGACATTGGTTTGTAGATTTTGGACTTTCCAGGCTCTACTTCATAATCATTTGAGTGATTTCCTTATTTAAAAAAAAATCTCCATCTATCTATCTATCATCTATCAGCTACATCATGTATTTATCTCCAGTTGGTTCTGTTTCTCTGGAGAAATTTAAGACTAGTGCATACACTGAGAGAAATTTACTAAAATTAATTGTCCTTATGATTATATCCAAAAGCTTACTAAATTTAACTCCATTTAATGTCAGCTTAATCAAACTGATTATGGATATATATAAAGTACCAATATCGCTATGTAAGTAGCAATATTTTAAAGCCATTTGCTATCAAAATCAAATTATTAATTAGTATAAAAAGACCTATATATCAGATGTAGACTGAAATATTTAATATTGCCAACCTACAGATTCTGAGTCTCTAAAAATAAATGTTTCTGTTTTGTACATTGTTGAATCTGTAAGAGAAAGCACCATATCTGGAACATAGATTTTTTTTTTTTAACTTAGGCTTTAATTAAATTTCAAAAGTCTGGAAATCTGGTAAAGTGAGTTAAAGTTACTGCAAAGTTTTCTAAAGATTGTGATTTAGGTGGTTTCAAATTACAGAAAAATGTGAGAAAAATATAAATTTTTAGAAAAGAAATATAACAGGGTCAAGGTATTTCATTCATTCATTCACTCATTTACTCTCTAAATGCCTACAATGTTTATGGCATTGTCTAGGTATTGGTGATAAGGAATAATTAGAACATAGTTTCTGTCCTTGTGGAGTTTATATTCTCCTACTGATCTTCTAGTATTAATCTCTGCCTGAACATGTGAACAGATATATGAATGTGAAAGGCAAGTTTTAATTGGAAATAAATAGAAACTATGTGTAGACACCTGTGTAGGTCACGTATCAAAGCAAAAGGTTTTGGGAGACAAAAGTTATTAAGGATCTTAAGGATACATGGAGAATTTAGAGATAAAAACAAGCAGTTCATACCCAAAACAAATGAAACAGAGTGGGAACTGTCTTAGCAGCCAATAAATCTAACGTGAAATTTGAGAAGATTTTAATATTATTCCGTTGGTAAATATATATTTTTAAGATGTTAACACTGAAAAATAGTCCCAGTCCTGTTGCAAAACTTCAGCTTATAGCAGTAGTTCCTAAAAATGTTTTACAGTGCTTTTTAAAGAATAGACAAATACCACTCAGAATTTTTAAGTACATTTCAGAGTTATGTGTTCATCTGTTTTAAAAGTTTTTTTCCATTCTACGAGGTGTCATATCAACTAATAATGTCACATGTACACATCAGATAGTCTCTATGCCAACAGTTTTCCTGTCATAGATTTATTTATGAATGCATTTTAGCTGTTAATGAATAACTCTCTTTATTAAGGGTTAAAATTCACTTCTTTCCGTAGACAGTTTTTAACTGTAACTTAAGAAAAAAGGACTTGTCATTTAAACTGATTCTATTGTCAACTCTTTTCAAGACTTAAATAGGATTTCAGTATAAGGGAATATTCCTTCATCAAATAAAAGTTTTTTATTTGATCAAATGAAGTTTTTGATATTATTAGTATCAGTTATAGTTGAAGTTAAAACTTCTGTTGTTTTTGTTTATTTGTCACATATATTTAAACATATGGATGCCTGATAGAGGGAGAAAAATCTATTATTCAATTAAACAACATTAAAATTGAAATTACCATTTGTGAAGAAAACCTTTCAATTTGACTATTTTTAAAATTTGCTTACTTTCCATAGAACCTCCAGATATATTAAAATAGTGAAAGAAATACAATGATGAGTATATTAGTGATACTTAAATTTTGAAAAAAATAAAAGAAAGAAAATGATGGAGGATGAAGAGAACTATGAGAAAGAGATAAGTTTTCAATGATGCAGAGAACTCCTGTGTAGGAAAGGAATTGCTGTCTAGGTTTATGCACGCAGGAACATGAATAATCAATAATGAAGGAATAGAGATGAGTAGAGGGAGAATCAATGAACAGAAAGGACGACCCAGCAAGTCCTAGCATGAGAAGCAGTACAGCACAGACCTTGCAGCCACATCAACTGGGTTTGAATCCTAACTCTGCTACTTTTACATTAAGATATTTTAATGAATATCTTTAAAGACCTTATATATAAGATGGGACCTGTGAACTAAACCTAGCCCTCTATTCTTGTAAATAAAGTTTTATTTAAACACAGCCATTTATTCTTACATATTATCTATGGATGCTTTCAAACTACAAACTTTCAAACTATGCATTTCTGTCTCCAGAACTCTACCTTCCTTTGCTTCAAAACCACAGATAGATTTTAATGATTCTAAAAGCAGATAAAACCTTCTATACTCACTATATTCTGTCTATTGTGCTAATGACACAAACCACTTCAGGGAAGATGAACACTAGTTTGGTAGCATAGCTTCAACTATTCACCATCAGCAGAGGCTTCTGGGTCACTCCAAGATAGAAATCATGCATGCAAGTCTCATAAGTAATGTGAAATTCAGCAACATATTAATCATCTTTGCACTTTCAAACTCAAAATGGTAATGCATCTCTTCTAAACTTACCCACTATTCTAGAAACACTGTCAGTACTAGCAAGCTTTTGCAATGTAATCATATGTAATCTAATGATATCAGAACAGAAAAAAAATTTTGCCATCTCCTCTTGAAACATGTTTAAGTGAAATCATATTATTATT
Organism: Phataginus tricuspis; assembly: GCA_029783875.1. Classification (NCBI taxonomy): domain Eukaryota; kingdom Metazoa; phylum Chordata; class Mammalia; order Pholidota; family Manidae; genus Phataginus; species Phataginus tricuspis. The sequence continues at coordinate 21,861,844 of JAQQAC010006877.1, forward strand.
GAATTGAAAAATTTGCTAACAAAGGAAATGATTTAATAGTATTTTAGATATGATTTCAATGAATACTGGTACTTTTGAAAATAATTATAATAATTATATTAGTTAAAAATTATTAAAATTCACTCTGTGGCAAACTCTGTCTAAACCTGTTATAAATGAACTGCTTATTTTTACCACCAGATTATATTTTGAAATAGGTGCAATTATACAGATTGTACAATGAGGACTTAAGGCTTAGACAGGCTATGCAAATTTTATATATATATTTTATAAATATAACTCAAAGGTTAAAAAACCATAATTGGATATGATAAACATTTATTATATTCCAGAGTGCTAACATTATTGTTCTATATTGCCTTTCTGGAACAACCAAGACATTTCCTTCCATCTTCTAATACCTATTATTTAATTCTTATTCACTATGTCAGAAATTTCTTATTTCATTGAGGCAGCTATACTAAAAATATATCAGAGTTAGACTCTTCATAAGCATAAAGAGCTTTGTTAAAAATGATAAAATATCTGATAATTTTGTATAAAAATATTAAATACAAATTTATAAAAATGTATGTATGTGTAAAGGATTATGATATCATAAAACACATAGACTCAAAATTGAGTTAACAAAGAAAATACATTGAAGGATCATGTCCTGAATGGACATACCCAATCTCTTCCATTATCTCTATGTACAAAGTTAACCAACAGCCTGCTTTTCTGTAGGTAGATGCATACATACATGTCTTATTAACCAACATTATATATATGTGTATACATATATAGACATGGAAAGAGAGAGAGGAATCTATGTCTCTTTTTAATCTTCTACAGGCATATCTCATTTTATTTGACTTCACTTTATTGAGCATCACAGACAATGAATTTTCCAAAATTAAAGGTTTGTGGCAACCCTTCCATGAGCACATCTATTGGTGCCATTTTTCCAATTGCATTTGTTTACTTCTTGTCCCTGTGCCACATTTTGGTAATTCTCACAATATTTGAAACTTTTTCTTTATTATTATATCTGTTACAGTGATCTGTGATCAGTGATCTTTGTTGTAACTATTGCATATTGTAATTTTGGGGGAGCCAAATACCATGCCTATATAAAACAGTAAACTTAACTGATTAATGTTCCATGTGTTTTGACTGTGCCACCAACAGGCCATCTCCCTGTTTCTCTACCTCTCCTCAGGCCTCCCTACTCCAAGACACAACAGTATTGCAATTAGGCCATTTAATGCCCCTACAATGGCCTTTAAGTGTTCATGTAGAAGGAAGAGCTGTACATCTCTCACTTTAAATCAAAAGCTAGAAATGATTAAGCTCTGTGAGGAAGGTATGTTGAAGGCCAAGATAGGATGAAAATGAGGCCTTTTTAGAAAAGAGACATCAACTCCTACTTTCAAAGCTTCAAAGGACAGGCTGAATCATGTTAGGAGCTGATGTAGCTGGTAACTTTAAGTTGAAGCCAATGCTCATTTACCATTCTGAAAAACTTAAAATCCTTAGAATTATGCTCAAGTCTTCTCTACCTTTCCTCTATAAGGGATACAACAATGTCTGGATGACAGCACACCTGTTTATTTACAACATGGTTTACTGAATTTAAGCCCATTGTTGAGACCATAGTTTTTGTTGAAATATAGTTTATATACAATATTATATTTGTTTCAAATTAACAACTTAGTGATTAATCAAGTATGTACATAATTAAATGCTCACCATGATAGGTATAGTTACCATCAGTCACCCTACAAAGATATTACAATATGATGATATATTCCCTATGCTATGTTTCCATCCCTGTGACAAATTATTTTATAAAGACGGTATCTCTTTATTCCTTTCACCTATTTCAGCCATCTCCCTACCCCAATGATAACCAAACATACATTTCTTTTTTTATGAGTCCATTTCTGTTTTGCTCATATGATCATTTGTTTTGTCAAATCCCACATAAAAATGAAACCATCGGGGAGTCTGCAGCAGCTGAATTTGCAAGGCATTATCTCAGAGGGTAGGGAGCTATATAAACTTTGACTGATGCCCTTATATGATGCATGAATATGTCACATAAATTTTCTCAGGTTTGAAAATTTTGATAAATTCTTCATATATATGTGAGCAATTTCATAACTTTAATAACACTGAGAAACAGGCATGTAGCAAGCAGTGACCATCAGGACTTCAAATAAAATTTAGAATTAAACTCTCAGTGACATGTTCAATATAAATAACTAAATTGATGAAAACAGAATAAATACATATAGTATAGGTAAGGTCAAAGTCATATAGGTGCAATAAAAAAAACTAAACTGATGAAAACCTTGAATACATACTTTGAAGGCAAGGCCAAAATCATACATGTGCAGTGAAAATAATTAGTGTGTTCTGTCATTCTGCCAAATTTCTCAGACTTTGTTTAAAAATATGCATTTTAATCTAAGAATCAGTTCAATTTTTTTAAAAAAACAAACACATGACAATGATTTAGATTTTATATACTGACACAGTTAATATCCAGTGTTGATATATGTATAAAATAAAAAATTTTAAGTACAAATATACAGAGACCTCCACTTTATTAAGATCTTCTGTTGCTGAATGCAATTCTCGATTATGGTAGCATACATATATTATACATACATAAGTATATGTATGTATATATAAATATATAAATATACACATATATATACTTGTACAAATTTTACATATATACATGATTATGTATAGAACATCAGCTTCACTACATTGTATCTTATTCACCAAAATTCTATTCTTAGTATTTTGTTTATAATATTCATAAATTGATATATTTTGGCTTCTCTTTCTCTTTCCCTTATCTTTCTCTGTCACTCTCTCATTCATCAAATGTAGAAAAACTAACAGAGAAATAGAATCTATTGTTTTAATGTGAGCATTTATATGGGAACATGATTAAGGAAGTAGCAGAGTTGTGACTGTATCCATCAAATGAGGTAAAATCCTTGCATATTCATTGCATATCTTAATTATCCTATGTACCAGTTAATTCACATGTTAAATTAATATGTAAAATTGTACCAATATTTCTGAAACATTTGCTCACATATGTGTTGTTATTTGTTAGCAATATTTTCAATAACTAATTAAAAGAATAACTTGTAATTTTTATATACCTTAACAACATTGCTTATTTAGATTTTTATAGTCGATAAAATATATTGATGAAATTGTGAAAACCACATTATAATATCATAGGATCTGGATATTTATTTAACCAATAATATTATCTACTATTAAACTTGAAGATAAACTGTATAACTGTTTATACCATAGGCATATTGGTTATTTATACTACAGGCATATTGGCAGCTAAAATTTAGTGGAGATTACAAGTATTCAGGCAAATAAGTCAACAGATGCATTATTATCTGTCAAAGAAATATTAAATGTGGAACAAAACTAAAAATAACAATGACTATTTAATAATATTTTATAACCCAAATGGATTTACTCATTGATATTCATACTGCAAAGGGGCCATAGAAGTTAAGTGATTGTAATAAGAGATGAAAATCATTTTCCAGGTTTTTATATTTTTCTTTCTGTTCTGTAATACATATGTAAGCTAAAGAAATAAAAGCAAACATTTCCTCTTTCCCCATTATCACTTTCCAGATTTCATCATTTAAAATTTTTTATTATTTTTATGTAACTAATGAAGTGTTTTGTGCTTTGATAATTATCATTTGAGCCTCTTGTGTCTAAATCTTTATATCTTCCAAGAGCTTATGCAAGGCTTTACATCCACACTTATTCATTCTATTTATGTAGAAGTAATATTGCATATCTTTCACAGAATACTGAACATCAAACACCCAATTTTTATGTGCCAAAGATGAACGTTTCAACTGTTTTAAATAGCATTATGTTTAATGTAATTATCTGAATAACTCAGTACAAGTTAAATAAACTCATAAAATAGAAAACAACCATAAGAATATAAATCCTGAGGGTTTATCTTAATATATTAACTGGAATATTATATTCAATAGTTAACTGTCTCTATCAAATAGCAAAGGTATATTAAAGTAAAAAAACTTGGAATATACTGCATAGAATATTTTGTATGTGTTAAATAAGATTATCTCAAATAATATATTTCAAAACACTTGATTCAGCTGTTTTTTCACTATAAATAGGTTATAGTATGAAAAATGACAGGAAGTCATAATGTCCTGCTTGTGAAAACTACCTATGAAAACTGTGAAAACATAAATAAGAGAAAAAAAATGAAGTATCAATTCACATGAAGTGGATTTAAGCAATGGACAGGGATCACGAAAGCATTTTCTCAAATAACAGAATGCAGTTCTATGCCTTTTATTTATTTAGCTATGACCCAATTTATTATATTTCCTCAGCACTACAACCTTGTCTAAACAACATACTTTTATTTTCAATTGGCTTAGTCTCATGCTTTTGTTTCTGACCTTCCAAACATGTCTTTGAACCCATGTGAGAGTGTGATTAAGAGAAAAATCATAAACAGCAGTTTTCAGCAGGTCCTTAAAAATTATACTATTAAACAAATAACATGGAAAAGCTAAACAGAATTGCTAACAATGAGGTACTGGAAGTCAGCCAGTCTTGCAAGCAATAAAGAAATGGTTATTAGTTCACTTTCCCGCTAGGCTGAAGATTTATGGGGAATAAATACAAATAAAAGCACAAAGCATTCTTGTGAGACATTGTATTCAAGAGGTGAAATGGGGGTAACTCCAAAGAGAGAAAGTATAAGCATTTAAAATATACATTGAATTATGACCTCTAGCAATATGACACAGCTATAAACTGCCTGGCAAGAATAATGGCATGCGGAATTACCAAAATGTAAAACTAGGAAAAGGATAGCACATGTTGAACAAAGACATTAAAAATCAAATGCTTTAATAAACATAATTCACAAATAATGCTACATAAAGAGTGGCATTGCCTACCAAACACTATGTATTTTGTGTTTGTAAAGACTGAGCTTATCTTGGTTAACTAGTAAATAAATGGCCTTTTCAAACAAACAAGCAAAAATTCCACTGCTGGACCTCTGAGTGTTTACCTTAAATGAGAGAAAAAAAGAATCTAATCTGTTTACAGATTTTTAACTCATTCTTATAAGGCCTACTCATAGCATTTTTAAAATACAGAATATGATTTTATATAGAAATATATATATACACATATACACACATCTGCCTATATCAAAATATAACATAGACTAAATGTATTTTGAAGTGTACAACTTTACTCAAATATGATTACAGAGGATAAAACATCTTGATGTATTTAATAAAAGACACTTAGTTTCAAACATGGAATTTGTTTAAAATTATAGTAAATTGAGTTCATGTTAATATCAGGAATCCAGCAATAGGGTAAATGTTGAAGTATGAAGTAGACAACAGGATGAAAGCAGCAAGATCTTTGTGTAATAAGGGAAGACAAATGAGTCAGGTGACACAAGGCACCACCCACCCAAAAGGGGAAAATTCACCCAAACAGACCAGAACCAATGTCTGGTAATGCTGAGCAAGCCCAGCTTTATTCTAGGCAAATGTAAATCACCCCTGAGGTTTACTGGGTTTATAAGTATTGTTTCCAGTAGGGCACAGAGAATATATCGGAAAAGTATTTAGAATCAGAAGAATGCATAGCTATCACTATGTGATGTGTGTCCACAGGCGGAGGTGCCTAACTTTGGCGCTGGTTCTGCGGAGTTAGACTCCAGCTCTTGCTCAGGAAAAAGCTCAAGTTAGAGGATGTTGCAAAGCTGAAAACAGAAGTCTCAACCCAAGAACAAGTAAACCAACTTTCTATGATAATGTGAGCATGGCTAAGAAACAAATGGTACCATAGAGGTAAGTTAAGTCATAAGAAATTTGTACGTCATGCCAAACAAAATGTTACACACTAGTGAGTAAGAATCCTTTCATTCTAACAAGAATTTGAGCAGAAGAGTGGCTCATAACTGACTGAATATGCACATTTAGGAAAAAAATGACTATTTAAACATTCTAGTCCTCTAACATAATTAACTGGTGAAGAAAACTATAATGTAATATGACATAATATCAATTTTAAAACATTTCTTGTTTGTTGAACTGGAGGAAAATAATTGCTGGTTGAAAGTGTATCTCATGAGCTTGAGAGATTGGAAATTATAAGCAAGATGGTGGTAAAAGCCATAAGCATTGGGAATAGAAGAAAGAATGAATTAAGAATCAAGTTCTGTGGAATATTTAAAAGTTAAAAAAAAGGCAAAAGAAGGAAAAATAATTATACCACAAAATAGAGAAAGTAGAGGCACAGAGTGGGAATAAACAAAGAATGATATGAAAAATTATTAAAATACTCCGATATATTTGTCTTCTCTTCCCACACAAAATAACAGGACATAGTACGATTGATGACTAAATATTTTGAAGGTATAAAAGTCAGCTGAATTAGTAGAAAACAGGAAAATATGGTTTTTTTTCAATAAAAGAAAATTCTCCAAATAGTGAATTGGAAGATGTACCAATAGAACGTATCCAATATGAAGAAAAGAGAGAAAATAGACTACAACAACAACAAAAAATGAGCAAATCCTCTTCTCAAAACCCATCAATATGAAATATCAAGTCTGGTTTATTTTACACAGGATAAGCAGCATATCTCCAATCTCTTTTGTGAAGATGTGTTAACTCTTCTTTTCTTTCTAATAATAAAGAACACAAAGGCCTTGATCATTTTTATATTTTACAGAGTATCTCACTGTTCCTTATGTCACTGAAATGGTGACATCATGCTAATTGTACCTATTGATCAGAAAACAGTGATTACTCTGAATAACTTACCAGTGATATAAACTCTCAGAAGATTCAGAGATTTGTCACATTGGTAAAGCTTAGAAGTGTCACTGTGAGTGGCATGTTAGAGCTTCCCTTCTAGGGAGAGCATGAGTTGTTTTACCATGTTCTCCCTAATGTAAAAAGAAGCCCTCAGTCCTTGCTGGACCTCTTTTGGTTGTGGAGTCATTACATACCATTCTTGGAAATAACTGTTTGGACCCATTTATCAAGTGAATCAGAATGTTGCTGGCTTTGAACAGGGCACAGTACAATAGAGAGCAAACCAAGGCTCTAGGTAACATTGCACTGTTGCTTGGGCCACGTGAGTCAGCCAAGCAAATGACGTTAAGAGATATCAACTGCAGATAAGATTATATAAAGTCCATCACAATGTACAATAGAAGATTCATAGTACTGCACCCTGAGACTGTAAGAAAGGCTATACGTCCTACAGCAGGGAAGTATTCAACAGATTCTCTCATGCTACTGGGCTCTAATAAGACACAGAGCTGGTCGCGCACCCTCAAATGAGTATGTGAATGGAGCTGATCATCAAAAGGAGGTATTAGGAGATATAAAGGTCCATCATATGAAGTAAATGTTAATTTTGAGATAAGGACTTCATATGTAAAGAAGGCAGAATTTCTATGAACAAGTGGCCTAGTTTACTATTTCATCCAGCTCTGTGGCCCTGATGCCCACCCTCATGTAGTTTCACTACGGCAACTGATGAATGAGGAAAATCTAATCCAGTTGACAGATGAGTAAGTTTACCATGTTAGAGGAAGCTGAGAATGAGCGCTGTCAGACTGAAGCTGTACCCAGGGTAGATCTAAAGAATAACACCAAGGGAAAAACCTTCCTAAGGGTCAGATCAGTAGGCAGTATACGTTATCACTTGTTGTTTATGGAAATACAACAGTTATCCATGGATTCCTTTTTTCAAATCAACAGGATGGATTTATCTTTTTCCTTTTCCTGGAGGCATTGCCTTTGCCTGCACCAACAACGAAGGATGTTCAGAATCACTATTTATTGCCATGAGATTCCTCACGAAATTGTCTCACATCAAGAAATCCATAGGTTAAGGACCACGAAATCTGCTGGTCACACCATAGCTCATAGACTTTCTGGCCCAATAGAGTGATTAAAGGCCTCCTAGATGCTCACCTGAGGTTCTGCCAGGAACAGCATCCCACATAGTTGGGATTCTGTCCTATATGATGCAGTATATTTACTGAGCTAATGGACAGAATGTGGTGCCGAGTTTTCCAAAGCTATGGGTAAAGGAATAAAGGAAATCAATCACTCCCTTTGACTCAGTTACAGAAATTTTACTTCCTGTCCTGATAAACACTGGCTGTGGTAGATTTTCCCTGGAGGAAAATTTTCACAGGCAGAGAGATTAAGGTTTTAGTAACCTTGAGGTTCTAATTTGTACCAGATCATGTTAGACTCCATAGCATGAAGAAAATGAAAGGAGGATGATCCTGGTAAATGTAATATTTCCTTATAACTATGAAAAACAAGGGTAAATTCCTAAAAAATGGGGAGAGAAGGTTAACAGGGGTTATTTTTGGACTTCCATGTCTGGTGAAAATTGGTGGATTGCAGAAACCAACACTTAACAAAACAAGGCACCTCAGGGTCATAGACCTCAGGAAGAAGGCCTTGGCCATTCCCATGCAGTAACTAAAATGTTGATTGACTAGAAGGAAATCTATGACTATACGGTAGAGAAGGAGTGGGCGGATAACTTCAATAAAATCTTCAGGGCCAGTTATCATTGTAGGGGCTCCAGCTTGTTACCTTCCTGCACTAGTTGTATAGAAATTGTAGCTTGCCACCATCTTCAGCATTGATTGGATTTGATGGAGGGTAGAAGCATATCTGAACAGTCCAAAGGATGGACTGTTTTAAATATTTGTTGTTTGCTGCCTCATATCTTCTTAACCTCAGTTCTGATTACAACCACATATAACATGCATATTTTTCTGTGCAAGATTTTATTAGTTTTTGTTTATAAAGATTCAAGTACATGCCATCATTTCTTCTTCCCAAAGGTTCTCTGATGGCACATCATGGTTCCTAAAGTGGAGTTCACACCCTGGGCCCTTGTAAATGTGCAAAATGCAAGCATGATATCATTAATAAAAGAAGACAACCCACAATTTACTGGAAAGGAATCTGAGATAGATGTTTCCACTTTTAGTTTTAAATCACAATCAGTTTTGGCTCACATTTTATACAATTCCTCAGAAGGATCAACACAACCAAGAGCTAGTCTCCCATAGTGATTTCCAACTCAAGAACAAATCCTGTATTTGCTTTCTCTCCTGTACGGTCTCCTCATCCCAGTCCCTGACCTACTAAACGGAATCAAATTTTTGTCTCAGCATTTGCTTTGGGAAAACCCATGCTAATCAAATAGTCGTAGAACTAGACATGTGTATCACAATTAATCTACAGTCTTTGGCTACCATCAAACCTTCAAATCCTGATATATTTTGAAATCATTATTCAAACATAAAATTTTGTCTCTCCAAATGTGGTAGGATGCATTATAATTAAACAATATTTAGCATATATTTGTTAAATATCTGCCCCATTAGAGATCCTGTGCAAGTCTACTGGTAAGGTACTTCCATTAGGAGATTTCAAATGTGTTTCATGTGTCATCAATTATTTTTTATGTTAGTATGGAATGTAAAGTGATAATTTATTTTTAAAGTTGAAGGGAGAAAATAAAAATAAAAGCAGAAATAACAAACAATCATAAAACCCAATCCACCACCACCATCTCTACCAGACTGACAACAGTCTTAATAGCTAGTCAAAATATGTTGATGATTAATAAGACACTGATACATTCACTGAAGACTCAAAATCATATTTTCTATGAATATTGAAAACAAATTGCAACTCAATTATGTATTTTTGGAAACAGTGAACACAGAAATATTAACAATTTTTAAATTAATAAAATTATATCATAATTTAAAAAGCACAACTTTGTGGGGCAGTTTAAAAAGAAATAAGGAAGAATTTATTCCTTTATAATAAGTATAAATATTAATTTAAGCTTGATTATCTATCAGTGCCCTTCTATTACATTCAATACTACCTTTCTAGTATGTTTTTGTCAGCTGGCTTATTATAGATCCTTACTGAAAAAAACTAATGTCTAAGAGTTGAAAATAGCCAATAACACAAGGGCTTTTAAAAGTAGAGGCAAAGCATATAAATACTTACCATACTAAGGAGAATATTTTGCTCAGCCCCCAATATATTCTTAAATGTTGCATATCCTATAAATTGCTATCATTATACATAAATGTTTTTTTGCATTCTTATGCCTCCATTGTGAGAACTGTCATTGTTGTGCAGAACATGGAAGGACTTAAATGAATAGTCTAATGGGGAAAAGTGTAGGAAAGACAATTTCCAGTAGGCCATTGATTATATTCATAGGCGTTTTGAGGATTTTTAAAAAGCTATTAAAGAGTAGACAAAGTATGCTTGTATCAAAGTGGGCAGGTTGCAATCCATTGGGAATCAGAGGAAAAGACCCAAAACTCACAGAGTCCTCACATATGTATAGAGTTGCACAGGATCATATCTGTTACAGTTGGATTTATCATGTCCCACCTATGCCTCTTGACTTCAGTTTAGATTGACCATAGGATTCTTCAGAGAAAAACAAATACAGATTAGATGTGAAAACTCCTATGTCAACCAAGACATGGATGAGCCATATTGGCAGATGTTTCAACCAATTCTGCCTCATCCTTGATCTTAAGCAGGAAAGCGACATGTTCAGGGAAAATAGAGACAAAGGAGCTCTGTAAGAAGATGCTGTGGGCCAGAAACCTTGCCCAAATTATTAGAGGGGGTTATGACAAAGATGGATGATAATTGTAACATGGAAATGACTGAGGTTTTAGTAATCACATTAGACTCAATTTATTGGAAAGATCTGAGATAGCATTAGTTGTTAATTGCCACATTTAACTTTTGCTATTCTATTTTCCATTATCAACATAGTACAAGAAGTTGGGTGATTTGAAATAGAAATATGATATGAGTTACTATAAAATACAAAGACTTGCCTATTTGTACTAAACTAGGAATTCTTTTCATTACAATGGATATACATGTAAACAGGTCACTGACTTAGCACACATGACCTATTTCATAATACTTAGATTAAATGATTTATATTCTTTTGTTCATAATTCCTCTAAAAGCAATTCCTAGAAATAAAGATTTAAGGAAAGAGTTGTGCTGATGTCCAGTTCTTACTACACTGAACACAGCATGCTCTTTTATTGCAGGAATGCTTCTCATAATGGCAATGCGAGTCATCAATATCCAAAATACTCCTAGACTCTATCCCAAAACACAGTGCAATTTTTAAAAGATGATTACACATGTTAGCTATTGCCATGAGCAGATTTTTAAAATGCTTATTTACCCCTATCTCTGATTTTTCAGTTGAAGAAACAGGTGAAATGAAAGTCAAATGATTGGCTAAAACTGAATAAATACTTGAGAGAGACAGTAATCCAACTCTCCTTATGGCATATTATTGTCCTTACTAGAATTCTATATTGCCTACTTTAATTTGCCATGATGTGCCAGAAATAAACTGAGATTCTCTTTTAATTAACTTTGTAACAGAATCAACCTTGTCAGATTTTTTTTTCTTTAATTAGGCTTACTACCAGTGTCCCATTAACAATATGTAAAATAATTCTGCTCAGCTTTATAACTGCAGTTTGAGGATGAAATTTTACTTTTCTTAAACTGTAGCTGACAATATAATTCCATAAACCTGTTACCCAATTATAAAATAGGTAGCAAGAACTATATTTTATTTTTTATTCAAAGAAGCATTTTAAAGTTATCCTACTAAACATCATCTTATTAGAATTTTATAAATACAGACCTCATTCGGGCACTTGACTAGCAATATTGTATATTCCACTTAGACTTTAATTATTTGCATGTTGTTATATCTTATTTAAGAGATCAGAATCCTTGGTATCACCAGTAGCAATGAGGTAGAAATAAACATCTTTACACATTCCCTAATCATTTACACTAGTACTTAAAGGTGAATTATCAAGCTTTCCACTATTCCGTTTCCATCACTGAGTTCACACATGCATCTGGGTGAGGCTAATGTGTATATATTTTATATATAAACTGATTAAAGGGTAAGTGAATAAAGGGTACAGTGCAGTCAAGATTAATTTACAGAATATAAATTGACCTGACCATTCTCTAAAATGTCAAAGTTAATAAAATTTGAACTACAGGTGTAATCAAGTTTATAATAAGTTAATGACTATGAAGAAGGCATAATAATTACTTAAAAATAAATATATGTTTTATTTTAGCCAATATTTATTAAGTACCTACTATGTGCCAGACTTAGTTGCTGAAGATATGGTTAAGACAATGGCCCCTCTCCTTAACTTATTTATATGTAAGTTGACCCTAAGTCCTGTTTTCCAAGGACACTCGGTATTTACAGATGTTTTAAAATCAGGTTTATTCAGAAAACCCTTTCACTCTCAAATGTACTATAATACATATGATTAATTATATGTTTACCTTATTTGTAAACTAATGATAAAACTGTTATATACAGAAACATTGGAAGAAATTAAAGTCACTAAATTAGATTATTTTAAAAAATAAATTAGATCTTTAGTTCCTTTTATAGTTTGAATCAATTGAAGTAACTTCTTTTAAACCACAGTGAAAGCTGAATAAATATCTGTTTATCTATCAGTAGAATCAGTCTTACACCACATAAGTCAGTAACTTAATTTCATCCAGTAGTGTTAAATCCTGTTTGGAGAACACTGTGTGAAAAGGATTATAACAACATACTATAAATTGACTATAAATAAGCTTGTAGTCACCTCATGGCATAGGCATGATATTTGCTCCTACAAACGAGTGTTCTATGATGCTCTGTTTCCTTGTTTTCAAATAAAACCTGAATATAGAATATTTTTCATTAGCACTTTGAAGATGTAGTACATATTTTAAAGAACTTTACTAAAGAAATACTCTTTTGAAGTCAAAAAAGACTTATAAGATGCAACTTTTAATATAAATTGAATTTTATAATGAAATAAAACTGGAGTGGATTTAGGGTAATTAAGAAAAGTTTGCTCAGAAATAATTTTAAAATTGTTTCTTTGCTCCAAAGAAATAATTAAGCATTTCTCACTGGCCTAAGGACATTATTCTTTAACTGTACTTAGGTTGGATCTACATATTAGAAAAACAAGGGTGATTTTTGATAACTGTTTCAAAAAATTCACATCACCACATGATGTTTAGAGGTATAAAGAGGTATTAAAAATGCATTTTTGCCCATTTAATGAAGTTTTCTGCATATATACAAATAAGTAACAGAAATATAAACACAATGGAGTCAACACTCCATAGAAATAGTAAGAAGGCAAATTGTAAGCTTTTCAACTTATATAAACAATTGACTATAAAAATATTTTGTTTCTTATTGCCAATAACTAGTATTTTTACTATTACTTACTATAAACAATCTGAATATTTTATCTGTATATTTAAGAAGAAACCTCATATTACATGTCAGAGTGTGGGAAAGGGTGGCAATGAGTTCCTAATCTTTATCCAAACACACAGCTACTCTCCATCATGCCTAATAAGGTGTATTTTTGGTGGTATACGTATTAAATACTTGATAGATTGTTAGAGCATATCTTACAGCATATCATTAAATATTTGATAGATTTTTAAACTGAGAAAACAAATTGAGAGGAAGCGCTGAGTATTTGTGGTTCTTGGGGGGAAAAGATGAGATAATAAAAAGGATATAGACTTATCTGTAGTTACTTGATTAAAAAATGGTAACTGCTAATTTCAGATAACATGAATTAATAAGACTAGATAATTTCTAAACCATCCTATAATACTATTTCTAATGGTATTTTTTCATTGGGGAGAAAAGCAGCAAACTTTTGAGATAAATTAAAATAGTTTATGATATAAACATATAAATGCTATGATTCATAATGGAATTTTTGCAATTAGGCTGTAGTAATTTTTGGTTGGCCTAAAAATAAATATTATAAAGAGCATACTACCTAGACACAAAATTACTTTCCCTTTTGGAATTAATTTTCTTTTCTATAATATTCATAGTTTTCAAATATTTATCAATAAATTTCCATTCAAAAATATGAAACTAATTCTCAAAAGCAAAAACAATACATGTTGAGTTATATGAAAATTAAGATGGGTAGCTCCAGTCAGACTTGTGCATGAATAAATAGGGCTACAAAAATAATTCATAGACAATATATTTTGTACAAGCTCATGATTTTGAGTAGCAAGACAACACAAAGTTTAAATATTTCCCAAATAAAAAATTAAATCAAAGATTCATTTTTAATGATTTGTTCACAAGATGTTTTTTTGTAATCAGTTTTTTTATTCCACAGCTGAAGGTTTCACATGAACAACAGTGTGGTTTCAACATTCACCCGTACTATCAAGTCCCCACACATACACCCCATTCCAGTCACTGTCTATCAGTGTAGTAAAATGCTATAGAGTCATTACTTGTCTTCTCCATGACTCACAAGATAATTATTTGCCAACTTTACAAGACTATTTATCTATCTAGAATAAATAGATATAGATATATCCTTGTAATGGTTAATTTTATGTGTTACCTTGGAGGGTGGTTTATGAGATTGACATTTAAGTGAGTGAACTTTGAGTAAAGTAGTTTGCCCTCCATAAAAGAAAAACATATATTTGCCTCCTTGAGCTGAGCAAGAGGGAATTTTCTAGCGGACTGCCTTCAGACTTCATCTGCCCCATCAAGTCTCTTGAGCTCCAGCATTGAGACCCACACTGTTAATTTTGGATTTGTCAGCCAACATGACTATTAAGCCAATTCCTTACAGTAAATAGATTCTACATATAGACAGGCAGATGATAGATAGATAAATAGATCCTTTTGGTTCTGTCTCTGAATAACCTTGACTAAAAAATCTCTGGAACTAATTTGGTTGAAATTTTATATACTCATAGAGCCATCATCTCTGACCTTAGAGTACCAAAAATAAATGATCACAACATGAAAAATAAATAACAATACCGCACATTAAATTTTCTAGATAAATTTATTTGATCAAAAAATTTAGTTCTTATGCCTCCTTCTCTCTGAGGTTGCCTACACTCCCCTTTCTTGGAGTGTGTGTTTTCAAACTATTTTTTATTTCTCAACTTACTACATTTTGTCTCTGTGCTTTTCCAATGGTGTTGTTATCACTTTGCTATTCCATTCTATTTTTCCAGGCTTTAAGCATAAGTCTTCACTCTCTCTGTCTTACTCCGGATAAGTAAGGAAGGACTACAGAGAGCTCTGATTGGAGCTTGTAAGTTCCCATCGCCTAAGTGACCCGGACAGAACTGCAGCTATACAATCATGCTCCTTAATAGCCTACCTGAAAATGTCCTTTCTTTGCCTTCAGGAAGTTCTCAAAACATAATCTCACTCCATCCAGTGCTCTGCAGCTCCCCCAAAACTTGGGGTGGTAAGGAGTTAGTTCCTACGCTGTGCAGATCCAAGCAGACACTGGACGCCAGGTGACGCGGCTTTAGGAGGTGGCCAGGGGTTATGCCCTATGCTGAGCAGAAGTTCACTGATCTTGCCTTTCCTCCCTCTGTTTTTCCTTCCTGCTTTATTTCAAGTAAACCTGCCTTTATCTACCTTGACTCCAGCATGTTCCTCCCTTACAGTATATTCAAATAAAACTTTCATTCTGCTTCAAAAACAATTTTTTTCTCATATAGATACCATCATTAAAAAAAGTCTGATCTTCGGAATAAAGCAGGTCCCCTCACTTCTATATCACAAAAATTTTGTGCCACACTAACCTACTTTTTATTTTGTTCAAAATTTAAGAAATTTCAGTTGCAACATGCATTAGTCTGGATATAATATGCTATGTCATATGAACAAGGAACTCTAATGCTTAATGGTACATGAAAAAAAGTCATTTCTATCTCATGCTAAATGTCCATTGGGTGATGAATGTATTGCTGCTCCAAGTTATCTTCCTTCTGTGTTCAGGCTGAAGAAGCATAACTGGGACATGCCAGTTGGTTGGCAGAGGGAAGAAAGAGATACGGTTAACTGGGAATTGGATTTTAAAGTGTATGTAAGTGACACATACAACCTCCACACAAATTTCATTGGCCAAAATGATTCACATGACTTCTTCTGATTTCAAAGTCCAAGAACGTATAATTCTCTTTCTGGGTATATCATCACAAATCACAAATGCCTAAGTCTGAGATAACTGGGCGGGGATGGAAGTATAATCCCTTTGCTGAAAGTCACCACAAAATACACTGCCAATATTGACACCGATAGGGCGTGGCGGTATATTCCTTCCTCAAGGGGAGCAGCATATGTGTGAGCAATAACACGATATAACACATATTTGCTGTCAGTCGAGTAGACAGAACTGAACTCATTGTCAACAGAAGTAACAGAAAGTGATATTTTAGTTCACTAGAAAAATATTTTTAAGTGAGAGTTGTCACAACAAAACAACTGCCCAATAACAGTGTGTTTTTTAGATGATTAGTAACATCTTGTCTCTGTGATTTAAATATGAACCCAACAGCCATATTTCCAACAGTGCTAAAGTCTTCTAGAATCATAACCTCCAGTCCCCCTAATATGGCAATTGCCTACATCACTCAATTCAAAATTCTTCCTTGTTGTGGGAAAGAAGAAGGATATGGAGAAGGACTTGAGATGGATAAGTAGGAGGAAAACCAAGATGAAAAGGAAATAAAATGAGTAATCCAGCTTTAGAATTGAAACTCTTCTTATCAATATAATTTTATTTCTCAGAAAAACAGTGATGCAGATTAAAGGAGGAATCAACATTTGGTGTAAAAAAATAAATTTAGATATTTATTGTAGGCTAAACCTTTTATTAGAAATCAAAAGAGAATCAACACATATTATTTAGATAAATTAAAATTTTCTTTTATAATGAAATACCCCAGTGATTTCTATTTTTTGTGACTGGTCACAAAATTTTGTGAAATACACCATACTTTCTTAGAAAGGATGAATTTTTTTGTGGGAAAATCATTTCTTTTTATGATAGCTTCAATTGAATTGCTAATCTTATCAAGGTCTAATAGTCCAAATGGTTTTACGTGCAGCAGTTGGTCATTTGGGAAAGTGCACATATTTTAGATACAGATTTGAGCTGAAACCTTGGCTCAGAATAGTAACTGGTGACGTGGACCAATAGTTACCCTCTCTGAGTCTCAATTTCATGCATTAATATAGTTAAAACAAACATATTTCAATAAAGTTATGTATAGCTATTTAATGCTCAGCTCTTATTTCTTCATTTGCTTGACCTCTCAGCCTTATAAACATTTAAAACTGTTAAGGGAAATAGTTTCAGAAGGAAAAAAAAAACATTGTTTCTTCTGCATTATTTTAACTCAAAATACTAATTGGATTTTACCTCTTTTAAATAATTTTTGATTCAAATGTGTTTATACAAATTAAGATTCCATAAATTTGCTAATTAAAATAGTAAACTTAAGAAACACATTGTGAACTCATGAAATGTTTATATGGGTTTGTGCTTAGTATTTACAATATAAATTTAACCATACACTCTTTCTAATTTGTTGTAAATTGAAAGCTAAAGTGCCATCTTTTCCATATCATTTTTTTCTTAAAATCATTTACTTAGTAGTGATAGATGAAGCATTTGCATGTTTTGAATAGCATGCTATACATCTATTTTAATGCATTCCAGCCATCAACTTAATTGATAGTTTCAAGCAGAGGGATAGCTTTATTCCTACAATGAATAAAACAACTTAACATTCACAGCCTGTATAAATTATGTTAACACTTCTATTGGCTGTCCATTTTCAGCCTAATGTACTGCTAATTTTCAAATAAATCAATCAAACAATATATAATATATCACTAGACCACAGTTCCTATATGAAGCAGAGAGAAAATATTTTTTCTATAATACTTTAAAACTATGTGCTAAGTGATTTTGCCAGGAGCCTTCACTGAACCAGAAGCTTTTGACTTCTCTGTTGTATATCTCTGTGAGCGGCCTTTATCAATTTTTACTTTAGACTATCTTTCCCTGGCATCTCACCTATATAAGTGAGAAGTCTCTGTTATAATAATTTATTATATAGAGTTTCATAAAATTTGTCTTCTAATTAGAAACATAAGTGACTGTAGTCCATATGATTTATTACAGAGAATAGAAAGAAAGAAAACTGATGATCAAACATTGATTTCTGAAAGTACATATATAAAACCTTTCTGGTAAAAGTGAAATACCTTTGGTCAAATATCATAGTATCCAGTATACATCATGGACCTGGTATTTACATTAAAAAAATACTATGAGTAATTCTATAGCATCTTACTACACTGATGAACAGTGACTGTAATGGGGTATGTAGTGGGGACTTGATAATGGGGGGAGTCTAGTAGCCGTAATGTTGTTCATGTAATTGTACATTGATGATAGCAAAATAAATATAAAAATAATAATAATAAAAAACTTGTTACTATTTATGATTACATTGTTTTAAAAATAAATTTTTAAATAAGTAAATAAAATACTATGGTTCAAAATTTTTATACTATAACCATTTCTATGTTTTAATATTTTGTTATATTACTAAATCACATGGGTTATTTACTTTTGCTGCATCACTAAAATCTGCTGTATTTTATTTTATTTTATTATGTTATGGAAAGCTGGTATTGCCAATGAATAATTTTCTTAGACTAGGCATGCTTCATAGTAGCAGAAGTTACTATATATCTCATAGATTAAAATTGCAAAAACTTATAATTTACCATAATATTTGATCTATATTATATACTTTTTTCCCTATGATCCTTAATTTTTTTTCAGTGAAATTATGCGACTCCACTGTTTTCCTTCTTACATTATCATTTTTAATAAAACTACACAAAAAATTACAAATTGAATACCCCCTGCTTTATTTTTGTTTTAATGTGAATTTAAAGGAATTAAAAAACATGGAGACTGTAAGGTAGTGTTCTAGGCCTGTTAATACTAAGACTTAATAAAGTTAATATACATTTTAACAAAAAAGAATTCAATTAAATTTAGTTTCCACATATAAAGTTATGGAAAAAACATGGATCAAAATATACCACACACTGGAGGAGAGCAAATTCAGATAAAATCTAAATGTAAGTTGTAATGTTGACTGTATTAGAAAGAATCCAAATCATCCGTGTTATTTACCCCATGTGATAAAGTAAAATTACCTGTTTTTAGATGTTCTTTTAAATAGTAAAGACCCACTGTACTGGGTGGGTAGTCATGACTTAAAGATGAGACCTGTCAACACGGTGACTTATTTTATTTTTGTTTGTTTCCAGACATGATCAGCTACAAAGACACGGATATGGATAGTCAGAAAGTTGAATTTAAGAGTGGAATTTTTACCAGTTCTGTACCAGGAAGCAAGAAAGTGACAAAAATGTTGGTATTTCATGGAGGATAATAGCATGTCGGGTATGTCATTACAGAAGTGAAAATGTGACAGCAATGATGATCAGTGCAAAGATGAGAAAATCGAGGCATTGTAGTAAATTATCCCAATGCCACCTGATCACCTGAAGGTTCATGCACTCACTTACTTGTCTGGTTGATGATGGTTACTGTCAAACTGGAGCCTCAGTTTCTTGTTCAAGGGCCTCTGATGGTGAGATCTCCTCAAGAGCTAATTTGGTTTTCCTTACAGCGTGATACTTTTATCCAAAGACAAGCACCCCAAGACAGAAAAGACCTTGAAGAAGTCCTATAACCTTTTACAATGTAACCTTGGAAGTGAAGAGGCATCACTTGTGCCCCATTTTTTCCCTAGCACTTTAAATTTTTAGCACAATTTTAGGTTGACAAAAATATTGAGAGAAAGGTATAGAGATTTCCCATAAACCCCCTAAACCCTACATGCATAGCTTCCACCAATACTAACATCCCCTTCCTGGGTGATCCATTTGTTACAATTGATGAACCTGCATTAACACATCATTATCACTCAAAATCCACAATTTATATTGTGGACTCACACTTGTTGTTACAGAATATTGTACAAAAATCCATCAGTAGATGAATGGATAAAGAAGATGTGGTACATATACACAATGGAATATTATTCAGCCATAAGAAAACAAATCCTACCATTTGCAACAACATGGATGAAGCTAGAGGGTATTATGCTCAGTGAAATAAGCCAAGCTGAAAAAGACAAGTATCAAATGATCTCACTCATATGTGGAGTATAAGAACAAAGAAAAAAACTGAAGGAACAAAACAGCAGCAGACTCACAGAACCCAAGAACGGACTAATAGTTTCCAAAGGGAAAAGGACTGGGGAAGATGGGTGGGAAGGGAGAGATAAGAGGGTAAAAGGGGCATTACGATTAGCAGACATAAGGTGGGGGGGGGCATGGGGAGGGCTGTACTACTCAGAGAAGACAAGTAGTGACTCTATAGCACCTCACTACACTGATGGACAGCGACTGTAATGGGGTTGGAGGCGGGTACCTGATGAAGGGGGTAGTTTAATCACCATAATATTGCACATGTAATTGTAGATTAATGATACCAAAATAAATTAAAATAAATAAATAATTAATTAATTAAAATTAAAATTAGAAAAAAAGAAAGCATAGGTTTTATTCTGGCAGGTGGTAAATTTACTGATGAATTCACTATATCTTATGAAGTTTGATTTTTAAACATTCCTTTGATCTGTTTAAAGTTGCCCTTACTGTTGCTAGAATGGCCTTATTTAAAATTGTTATATCTAGGGTCTCAAATGAGTGGGTTACTCAGTTCGGTCTTTCACCCTTTCATCAAAATTCCTATTGCTTCCAGCACTCTTCAACCTCTACACTCTTCATTTGGTCACTGCTTCCGAGTAACCGTCCTCTGTTAGGACTCAGGTAATATTGCCTTGCATATATGCATCTTATTATTCAGTCAGGTATAGAAGGGATCCCCTCTGCCAATAATTGGGGCTTTCGCTTTGAACAGCACCCTGCTCTCTAGTAGCATAACACCACAAACTGTAGCGGTGTGAGCAGCCCTGCCTGTCGTTCTACCTCTCCAGCTCAGTGATACCACTGTGCTCTATTCCTAAACGGTAATGTGAGAAGTGAACCCAGAATGCAGAGGAAGCTTGACGTGCTTTATTTCCATCCCCTTTTAGGTATCAAATTCCAATACTGTCTGTTAAATAATATAAGAAAATACTTGTCTCATATATATTTTTTCAGGCTTTATATTCATTTTCACTGGGATATATTGTCTTGTACTAACTTGGATAGATGGAAGATCCATTTTTATAATATTCATACACCTTGTAAGAAAAGTGTTAGTGTTATTTTAAAAAATCTGAAAGGTCATTTCTAAGTAAAATCATCAATAGAGTTTGTTAATATAGTGATTATATTTAGACATAGGTAAGATGTGTAACTAGAGAGAACAGACATTTTATTCATGATATCATGATAAAAATATTTTAGCATGACCCAGAGATATATCATTGCATTTCATTATAACATTATTTAGTATGTGATTGGTGGAAACACAATTACATCCCCAGGTTTTTGACACTTTATGCAATACTCTGCCCTTTTTTAATAAATAAATGTTTTAAAATTTAAAAAAAGTCAAATGGCAACAAGAAAATCAAAATAATATTACCTTTATCTAATTATTTATTTATTTTAAATCACTTCAACCAGACTAAATTCTCTGAAGGCAGAGACTATGCCTTATTTGTCTCTTAATCCCTATTTATAAACTTAAAAACTGGAATATAGGATTTTGTATAATGGATAAATTTATCAATAGAAAAAAATCTAAATAGAAGTGGTGTGAGGAACTATGTTCCAATCATAGGAATATGGGTAGTTACAGCATTGTGATAATATAGTGAACAAATTACTATATGATAAAGGTGGAGAATAAATATATAATATTAAATTTAAATTTTATGAATGTTAATAGCATTGTTAGTAGTAATTTTAGAGGGTAAATTTACCAAAGAAAGGAATAACAACAGGCTACTCAACACTAGCTCAGAGTCAGTGCGTCCAAGACGGATTTGCTATCTACATCTACTTATTGTCCACTGAGATCATTTTCAGACCTACATTATCTCATAACTGGTGATGGATTTTGAAATAGTGTTTTCTGTTATACTCAGAGAAGGAATGTACAGAATAAGTCTGAGAAGAGATAGTTATATTTTTCTCTAGACACTCCCATGAGCTAGTTAGAATTCTCAAAAACTATTAAGCCAAGTATGATGTTAAAAGTTTATACTTAGCACATTCTCAGAAAGCATTTGGAAAAGCTTATTTTGTCAATCATATTGTACTTTGCACTGCAATTTTAATTCTGAGAATGTACTACTTTGAAATTAAAGAACATTTTGAGAAAGTGACAAAGATAAATAGTTTAATTTTACTAAGTATTAGTTTGTATAAGGTTTCTCAAAGAGAAGTAGAAAAATAAAAGTATTTCAAGGTCTATACACAGAACCTCAGTTATTTAATTCAGAATAAACCAGGTAGACTTAATTATGGGTAAACACGAACCTATGTGAATATATCTAAAATTAAATTTCAGAGGAATTATTATGAAGAAAAAATCATTCTGACAGATATGTGAAAATAAGTTAAATACTGAATATTCACACCACACTCAAGAACTAAGGATTTTTAAACAATTGGGAGTAGACAATAGAAACATACTGGAAACCTAACAATTGCTATTTTAATAAAACAATATTTTATTGACCACCTGGCTTTTATTTTAGAGCAGAAAGGTGTATGATATATTCATGAGACTCCATGGAAAGTATAAATCATCGACTTCATCAACTAGTAATTGTACTAAAACTTAATTATTCCTTGAGACTCTATAAAACTGACCTTAAAAGTAGTATGTCCTCAATTTTGTTATCTTCATTTCCTTTGTTCTTCCTTTTCTTCAGAGACGTTTTACTTTTGAATAAAAGCAGGTGCCTAACCTTTTCTTTCTTTAGTAATAGGTTTGCATACTGGTACTTACTTTAAAGGTAATGTACTCATTGATGAAATCTAGACCCATAATTTGTCATCTAAAGAACTTTAATGAATGTGTTAGGAATATTCTTTAGTTGTGCTTTTGGAGAGTGTTGTGATATGCTAGTTTGGAATGTACATTGACATGAAGACTTTTCAAAACTGTATTAAATAAATAGCTGAGGAATTTCTAAAATTGATTATAATGGATCTTGTAAAAAACAGTTTAGACAATTTTATCCAAGTGGAGAAAACCCAGAAATGTTGAATTAGAAGATTAAAATGCCAATATTGTTATTTTCAGGATGTCTAGTCAGAGAAATTTAGTGTGGCCTTTAAGTTCTGTTCATTCCTAAATTGTATGTGCAATTATAAATTGTTCTTACCTTTTATTTTTGTTCTTTCTTATAATTTCAGGCATTCCCTTGGTATGGTCTTTTGAAAACTTAGGAAAATGGAAGTTGAATCAGATAATCAGTTATCAACCAAAAGGTTTACCCTGATTAACAAAAATCCAGCCAAATGAGCCCATCATTCAAATTCTCAAATTCTAAAACAAATACTTTTAAAAGTTTTTCAACATTTTCAATTTAAGTTTGGTTACTTCAAACAATATGTATAGTAATAAACTGGAAAGGAAACATTAAGTAAAATGTAGAAACAAACTGCCTCCTGTGGATTTTATAATGTTTGCATATGGAGCTGATAATTTTGCAT
The DNA here is from genome assembly GCA_029783875.1 of Phataginus tricuspis. Classification (NCBI taxonomy): domain Eukaryota; kingdom Metazoa; phylum Chordata; class Mammalia; order Pholidota; family Manidae; genus Phataginus; species Phataginus tricuspis. The sequence goes on from JAQQAC010006877.1 coordinate 21,885,646, forward strand.
GTAGGAATTTCAGTCAAATAAATCTGTGAATCTAACTTCCAAGGCTGAAGATGTCAAACTCCCTAAATGCTAATGAATGTTGAGTACAGAATAGTGAGAACTAGCTGCTCAATATCGGTTATTGAAAACATGGGCCTGTATACCACCTAATTAGCAATTAAGTATTTGATCTAGTCTATATATCTAGCTTCTTCTTATGTATGCAATCGTTTTGTTTTCAAGAATATGTGTAAAATCATTATTCTGATATATTTATTTAAACAAAAATATTTTGCAAATATATTGTGTCCTTAAGATGGAAACCAGCTTTCCCTTTTCTCTCCTATATTCTTCACACAGCCTATATGTAATTATCATTTTTATTCCAAAATATTTTATCAAGCCATTTACTTTGTCTCTACCTCCAATGGCATGACAGTCTTCTATTATCTGAACTCTTGAAACAGTTGGTATTTAATAGTATATTTTTAGTAATAAGGCATATAACACGAATCTAAAATAGATAATAAAAGTATAAATTGGAAGATTTTAGAATAACAAGCTTCAAGGAGAGTAGAAATGTTTCTTGGCACCAAGAGAAAAAAGGACAGATGCTGGGATCCTTTCTCAGTTTTTTTTTACCTTCATATTTCTATTTGGTTCATCTGTAGTGAAGGAAACAGAGCATCAACAAGTTCCAAAGTTTCAACCACAGCAGCTTGGGTTGAGCTGCAAGGCTAAAACTTGTGGGATGAGCTCCGATTTTCTCACCTCAGGTCAGTTTCACACCGTGAGACAAAGAAACAGGCATCAAAAGGCCAAGTTAACACTATGAATGTATTCATAGAAAGGGAAGTTGTCAAAGGTAGAATCTTGTTTTTTGAGGAGACACCTTACCTAGATGGAGCATCTAAAATATTCAAACTCATAGAAACATGGTTGTTCGCAGGCACTGACGGAGGGGAAATTGTAACTATTTAAAGAGTATAACGTTTTGATTATGCCAGATGAGTTAAGTGCTAAAAATCAGCTATTGCACATTGTACCTATAGTTAACAGTACTGTAATTGTGTGTCCAAAATGGTGTGAAAAGGGTGGATCTCATGTTGTGTTCTAGCCACATTAATAACAAAAAAAAATACAGCCTTCCCTTTTATTAAAAATTATGTGGCAATTTGAAATAATGGATAAGATATATATTAATTACCTGAAAAAATTCTGAAATTTCATAATCTAAAGAAAAACAAGTAGAACTATATTTGTGTGTGTGTATATATATATATATATATGTCTGTATGTATAATAAAATATTTCCTAATTTCAAAACAAAAAGAATAACAGAGTACATGGTAATGAGAAGTCATTGTCTTATGTGTTCACTACCAGCCCCTTAAGAGTGTTTCATAACCCATTTCACTCGAAATAAATTTTCAAGAGCCAGTCAGAATAATTAGTCTATATGCAAATGTCATTATGATGGACTCATACTTGAAGTTATTCCTGCTTGTAATTATTTTTAAACTTGGATAAGCACATACTCTCCTGAAACACGTCATATTATTGTGTAAACCTCATGAAGCTTTACTCTCTGGGAGGAATTTTTCACCTTTGTGCCTTGTAGACCTTTTCAACATACTATGCTTTCAGTAAGAACCAATTTTTAAGACACTTTGCCTTCCCACCAACTTCACTTGATTAAAACCTTCCTGAAAATATAATTTACATTGTGTCCCTAATATGGCCTTGTATCATAACTACACCTTTCTTTTTCCATAAATTTAAAACCCTTAATAGTAATTATATACTTAATTATCTTTCTCTTCTGCTAGACTGTAGGCTCCTTAATGGTTGGTACTACCATTCTCTTGTTCAATATTTTATTGCCAGCGCATGACAAGAAATGTTAAATACATAGTATTGAACACATAAATTGTGGCAGTTTTTTTTAGGGCCTGAGAATTTAGCCGGCTCAGATCCTAGAGGGATTGCTTATATGTTAATGAGAGGGAGTAAAAAACACCTAAATATATAAACACAATAAATATTAAAAGAATGAAAAAGACAGTGATTATTATGATGTAAGTTTTAAAAATACTAAAATAATAATGAAATAGAGGATAGGTTGAGAGGAAGGGAATCTCTGAAGGCATAAAAGTTGAACTATCATGTGAATACTAAGGAGAAGCACTCATGAAAATATCAGAAGAAACAGCAAATAAAAAAATGGAAAGCCCTGAGAAAACATGCTCAAAGCTTACATAAAAAACAAAATAAGTAAACAAACAAAAAGTCAGGGTACTGTATGAGGATCCCTGTGAGGTAGGGGAACAGTGATGGGAGAAGAGGTCAGAATGTTAACAACGAGCCAGACTGTACAGTGTCTTCCAGGTCATGGTAGAAGATCAACCAAAGAAACTAATTAAGTTTTCACAGACACTTAGAAAAAGAAGTGGGAAGAAAGATTTCAATTAGAGATGAATAAGCTACCAAGCAAAATGCTCCTGAAAGTTCAGACAGTGTTAAGGAAAATAATTGAATGTTGCATTTGCCAAGACTGAGATTTTAGTGAAACTGAGAATTATTTTGTGGAGCATAGGAATGAATGACCAAGTGGAATAAACTGAAGAGGAAATAAAGGAGATGTCGAGTATCAATTACTATTCCGGAGAGGGAATTGTTATGAAAGAATAGGGAAAATAATAGAAGGAAGGGACAGTAGAAATTTATGTGTTTGAAGGAAAATGGGTGATATATGCATGCTAATGAAAATGATCCAGCAGAGGAGAAAACATTAATAGTGGAGAAGAAACAGAATATTTATAACAGTAATGTTCTTGAGTGAACTAGATGGTATAGGATCCAGAGATCAAGAGAATTGATCTGTGACAGTAGTCTGGATAGTTCTTAGATTATAAGGGAAGGAAAGACATAATAATCACTAATGGATTTAATACACATTTACTGAGTGTTCTAGACACTGGCAATATAGCAATGCTGTATGCAAAGCCCCAGCTCTCCTTCCTTTGAGGAAAGACTAAATTTGAAGCATTTATATGTTTAAACATAGATGCTTCTATACAGTTAGACAGAAATGATGAACAGTCTGAAATGTGTCTTTGCTGATATTTTCAATGAATAAATTTGATGGAGATAAAGAGAGATAACAGTTAGTAAGCTGAAATACGTAAGAAAGTAACCAGTGGTTCTGAGGAAGAAATGAGGAAGAATAGCTTAGAAGTGGAAATGGGGGGGTAAAAATAACATGTACCCCACTCTGTTTCCTGTATATAGTTTAGTGTGAGGGGAAGAGGGGATATAGAGAATTGATAACTTAAATTTAACAAAGCTATCATAAAAATGATAAAAATGGTCATATCACTGTAGAAAAGCCATCTTTCAGTATAGAAAGGAAATAGATTATTTACAAACATCTGAGGACATACAAGAGCCTACTTATGAATGATTTGAGATTCTACTGGGCGTTATGAAGAGGTCGGTGTTGGGAGGAAGAATACGGAAGTGAAAGGAGAATCTAGAAGTGATACTGGATGGGATTATTCGTGAGTTTACTGTTGATGTTCAGTTTAAGATGGAGGCTGTGTGCCGTAGTCTCACAGTAGTGTAGTAGTCGGGAGATGGAACCGTGTCTTTGAAGGCGGACACTAAGCAGTTTTCTCTTGTTTTCTTCCTGAGGCATGTGGTGCCTCAGCTCTAGACAAACGTCCTAAGGGGCCTTGGGATTCACTAGCAATGAGGTGGATTGAGCCCCTTGTTTCCTAGCAGAATGCTAATTAGAAACATAATGATATTTCTCCCATCTGCAAGAAAATATAAAATCTGAGATATTAGCCTTAACTGATCACCTTGAGGAATTTAACCAGAATCCAAATGATAAAGAGTCTGAGCAAATGTTTAAAGGCTTCCAATACCAGGCAGTACAGAGACAAGTCTAGGTATAGGACAGTCAGTGTAGCTCTGAGATCCCCAAGGTAAATAAGTGGTAGAAAAAGTAAGAATACAAAAAAGGTTAAACTTAAAAAATCAAGACAATAAAGCAGTCCGGAAATTTCAGTAAAGGGGAAACAGTCCAAATATTTCCGTGGTGTAAAATATCATTATTTATTATAGCTTTACTACAATTTTTCATGTTTCTAATAATAACCTTTAGCCTTGCAGGCAAAGAATATGTTATATTAGCATAGTAATTAAAAATCTTGACCCTTAATAATATTCATTTCATAAAAGTTTATGTTCAAATTTGTTTAAAATTTTCCTGGGTCCCTCATGATATAAGTCTGTAATTTTCTGGAAATCAAAACTAGCGTGGTAAACAACATCCAAATAATTTAGGTAAATTCAATGTTAGAGTTAAGGAACAATAAGAAAAGAAAACTTTACCGAATGTTTGTTCAGTACGTATTTGTGCCTTACTTTATTATTTTTCTTTAATGCACCCTTAATTAGGAGAGTATTGGTGGATGCTTAGACTAGCTGTAACACCAAATAAAAATTCAGTGGAGTTATTTAAGAACCATATCATAAAAAAGGAAAGAGATTATTTGAACTTGATATTGCAAAATGAAAGAATAATGAAATGTATTCATTATAAGTCAACAAATGTTTGATTCACAAGTGATAGCTGACCTACATGATTTTCTATTTCCTCTGTGTTTATTAGGGTGGATCAGAAGTTTTCAGTTTAATCTTATAAGATTTGAAGCATATTGTTATATGTTTTTAGTCAGAAACCATTTTCAAAAGCTAAGAAAGGAATAAATCAAACAGAAAATTCTCCTCTCCTTATTCTTTAACAACACAATGATAGAGGAAAAGACAAAAAGAAAAAATAAAAGTGTATATATATACCCCCCTATAATTACAGAAGATCAAAGACTTTGCAAATTATAGCACATGATAAAGAAATTGTCTTTTTCTTTTAGTTAAATGTGATCTGCTTAATCTCAAGTTTTTCTGCTTTATCATTTTAGTTTCCTTCTTTAAAATAAAATCAACTATAATTGAAGTTATTAATACTTCTCTTAACACAATAAAATGTAGTTGAGGAGGTCTTGAGGATTGAATATTTGATATCGAAATTATTAATATAAACAAAAGACATCATTAAAACTAAAATATCATTCACCTGCAATTTACAATTAAACAACACATGTTTTTTGTTTGTTTCTTTGCAGTTTTATTGAGATATCATGGCATGACTGGTGATTATCATGGGGGAGGGTTTGGGATGGGTGGGTGGGGAAGTTGAGGGGGATACAGAGGCAGAAAAGTTTTCACTCATAATAAAAGTTGGTCTCAGGGATAGTAGTACAGCATGGAAAATACAATGAATGATTCTGTAACATCTTCCTATGTTGACAGATAGTAACAGCACTAGGGGGGTGAGGATTTAATAATGTGGGTTAATGCTGAACCACTGTGTTGTATACTTGAAACTAATATAAGATTGTGTATCAGTGATATTTCAGCTAAAAGAAAAAAGATGTTACCATGGGGGAAGACTGGGTGAAAAGTCTGCAGGGTTTTGTGTATTATTTGTGCAACTTCCTGTGAATCTGTAGTAATTTCACAGCAAAAGTTAATAATGAAGGAAAAAAAAAGCTTAAGGTGTTGAACCATTTACAAAATGATCACCACCTTAGTGTTGGCCAACACCTCCATCAGGTCACATATACATTCGAAAACAACTGACACATATATGACTCCATGTACTAGGCACAGACCCAAATTTCTCACTAATATTCACAGTAATCCTGCGGAGTTTCATTATGACTATCCTTTTTTTATAGTTGAGGATAGAGGCCAAATAAATAAAGGCCGTTTGTTAAAGGCACACAGTAAGTACAGGACACAAGCACATTTGAAAGAACACAGTCTTCTTCCAGAGACCAGCTCGCCCAGCACACTTCTTTATCGCTCTCCAGGCTGTCTTCGTGATGGGGAGCAACCACTCGTTCCTTGTTGGTGCTTTAGTTCGCGTTGCTGTGCTCATCAAATTATGTTTCCCTCTTCTAATCTACAACTGTATATTTGGTAAGAAGACAGTCATTGCCATAAGTAATTTTATTAATGATCACAAGATTGTTTCCTTGCTGCATAGGAGATAATATTATCTTTAGAGAGAAAAAAGAAGGTTTAACACAAAAATAGACCTGTTCAGGGAACAGCATTTTTTTCTTTGTAGTGGTAAAGTGTTAATTAAATGGTTAAATGAATATTATGCCACTCACCTTACTGCTTTTAAAATAATAACAACCATGCATTTTTATCACTCTATTTTATAAGTATATATTACATATTAAATGGACATATCAATTATAAGTGCTTAAATAAAAGTTATTTAATAAAATCATACTTATTGAGTCTTTTCCCCTGTTTAAATACTTTAAAATGTCATCAATAGGTTAACCTATTTTAAATATGGACAACACCATTAATTGTTATCTTCTTACTCAAACTATTCTTCTGATTTTCAGTCTTTTTTGAGTACTGTATAAAGACATGAGTAACCTATTCAAGCACTGAACACGTAAAATGAGAGAAATAGAGACAGTGTGCTTTTTTTTTATTAATGTATCATTGATATTCACTCGTATGAAGGTTTAGTATGAAAAACATTCTGGTTACTACATTCACCCACATTATCAAGTGCCCCCATACCCCATTGAAATCACTGTCCATCAGTGTAGTAAGATACCGCAGAGTCACTACTTGTCTTCTCTGTGCTACACTGTCTTCCCTGTGACCCTACACACACCATGTGTACCAATCATAATATCCTCAATCCCCTTCTCACTACCTCCCCCCCACCCTCCCCCACCCCTCCCCTTTAGTAGGCACTAGTCCCTTTTTGGAGTCTGTGAGTCTGCTGCTGTTTTGTTCCTTCAATTTTGCTTCATTGTTATACTCCACAAATGAGGGAAATCATTTGATACTTGTCTTTCTCTGCCTGACATATTTCACTAGCATAATAGCCTCTAGCTCCATCCATGTTGCTGAAAATGGTAGGATTTGTTTTCTTCTGATAGCTGAATAGTATTCCATCGTGTATATATACCACCTCTTCTTTATCCATTCATCTACTGATGGACACTTAGGTTGCTTCCATATCTTGGTTTTGTAAATAGTGCTGTGAAAAACATAGGGTGCATATGTCTTTTTGAATCTAAGATCTTGTTTCCTTTGGGTAATTCCTAGGAGTGGAATCCCAGGTCAAATGGTATTTCCACTTGTAGTATTTTGAAGAAACTCCATATTGCTTTCCACAATGGTTGAACTAATTTATGTTCCCACCAGCAGTGTAGGAGGGTTCCCCTTTCTCCGCATCCTAGCCAATATTTGTTGTTCCTTGTTTTTTCAATTTTGGCCATCCTAACTGGTGTGAGGTGACACTTCATTGTGGCTTTAATTTTCATTTCCCTGATGATTAGCTATGTAGAGCATCTTTTCATGTGCCTGTTGGGGATCTAAATTTCTTCTTTTGAGAAGTGTGTGTTAATATCCTCCACCCATTTTTTAAATCAGGTTATTTGCGTTTTGGGTGTTGAAGCATTTGTGTTGTTTATATATTTTGGATGTTAACCCCTTATTGGATATGTCATGTATGAACATAGGATACTTTCTACATACTGTAGGATGCCTTTTCTTTCTACTGATGGTGTCCTTTGCTGTACAGAAGCTTTTTAGTGTGATGTAGTCCCATTGGTGCATTTTTGTTTTTGTTTCCCTTGCCTGAGGAGATGTGTTTAGGAAAAAGTTGCTCTTGTTTATATTCAAGAGATTTTTGCCTATGTTTTCTTCTAAGAGTTTTATGGTTTCCTGGCTTACATTCAGATCTTTGACCCATTTTGAATTTGCTTTTATGTATGGAGTTAGACAATAATCCAGTTTCATTCTCTTACATGTAGCTGTCCAGTTTTCCCCAATACCAGTCATTGAAGAAGCTGTCATTCCACCATTGTATACCCATGGCTCCTTTATTGTATATTAATTGACCATATATGCTTGGGTTTATATCTGGACTCTCTATTCTGTCCCACTGGTCTATAGGTCTGTTCTTGTGCCAGTACCAAATTGTCTTGATTACTGTGGCTTTGTAGTAGAGCTTGAAGTTCAAGGAAGCATAGTTCCCCAAGCTTTGTTCTTCCTTCTCAGGATTGCTTTGGCTATTTATGGTCTTTTGTGGTTCCATATGAATTTTAGAACTATTTTCACTAGTTTGTTGACGAATGCTGTTGGTATTTTGATAGTGATTGCACTGAATCTGTAGATTACTCCAGGCACGATGGCCATTTTGACAATATTAATTCTTCCAAACCATGATTATGGGATGTATTTCCATTTATTGGTGTCTTCTTTAATTTCTTTCATGAGTGTCTTATAGTTTTCAGTGTATATGTCTTTCACTTCCTTGGTTAGGTTTATTCCTTTATTTTATTCTTTTGATGCAATTGTGAATGGAATTATTTTCCTGATTTCTCTTTCTGCTAGTTCATCATTAGTATATAGGAATGCAACAAATTTCTGTGTATTGATTTTGTATCCTGCAACTTTGCTAAATTCAGTTATTAGTTCTAGTAGTTTGGGGATGGAATTTTTAGGTTTTTTTATGTATGATATCATGTCATCTACAAACAGTGACAGTTAAATTTCTTCTTTACCAATCTGGATGCGCTCTATTTCTCTGTATATCTGGTTGCCATGGCTAGGACCTGCAGTACTATTTTCAGTAAAAGTGGGGAGAGTGGGCATCCTTGTCTTGTTCCCAATCTTAAATGAAAATCTTTCAGCTTTTTACTGTTAAGTATGATGTTGGCTGTGAGTTTGTCATATATGACCTTTATTATGTTGAGGTACTTGCCCTCTATACCCATTTTGTTGAGAGTTTTTATTGTGAATGGATGGAGAATTTTGTTGAGTGCTTTTCCAGCATCTATGGAGATGGTCATGTGGTTTTTTTCCTTCTTTTTGTTGATGTGGTGGATGATGTTGATGGATTTTCAAATATTGTGCCATGCTTGCATCAATGGCATAAATCCTACTTGATCATTATGATCTTTTAATGTATTTTTGGATTTGGTCTGGTCATACTTAGTTGAGTATTTGTCATCTATGTTCATCAGGGATATTGGTCAGTAATTTTCTTTTCTTTTTTTGTGGTGTCTTTGCCTGGTTTTGGTATTCCAGTGATGCTGGTCTCACAAAATGAGTTTGTTAGCATTCCCTCCTCTTCTACTTTTTGAAAAACTTTAAAGAGGATAGGTATTATGTCATAAAATTCAGTGGTGAAGTCATTTGGTCTGGGGGGTTTGTTCTTGGGTGGTGTTTTGATTGCCAATTCAATTTTGTTGCTGGTAATTGGTCTGTTCAGATTCTCTGCTTCTTCCTGGGTCAGCCTTGGAAGTTTGTATTTTTCTGAAAAGTTGTTCATTTCTTCTAGGTTATCCAGTTTGTTAGCACGTAATTTTTCATAATATTCTCTAATAATTCTTTGTATTTCTGTGGTGTCCACAGTGATTTTCCCTTTCTCATTTCTGAGTCTGTTTATGTGTGTAGACTCTCTTTTATTCTTGATAAGTCTGGCTAGGGGTTGTCTATTTTGTTAATTTTCTCAAAGAACCAGCTCCTGCTTTCATTGATTCTTTCTATTGTTTTATTCTTCTCAAATTTATTTATTTCTGCTCTCATCTTTATTATGTCCCTTGTTCTACTGACTTTGGGCCTCTTTTTTTCTTCTTTTTTTTGTTTCATTAATTGTGAGTTTAGACTGTTCACATAGGATTGTTCTTCTTTCCTGATGTAGGCCTGTATTGCAATATACTTCCCTCTTAGCATGGCCTTGCTGTATCCAACAGATTTTGTGAGTTGAGTTATTGTTGTCATTGTCTCCATATATTGCTTGATCTCTGTTTTTATTTGGTCATTGATTATTTAGGAGTCCGTTGTTACACCTCCATGCATTTGTGAGCTTTTTGTTTTCTTTGCATAATTTATTTCTAGTTTCAGACCTTGTGGTCTGAGAAGCTGGTTGGTACAATTTCAACCCTTTTGAATTGACTGAGGCTCTTTTTGTGGCTTAATATATGATCTCTTCTTGAAAATGTTCCATGTGTGCTTGAGAAGAATGTGTATCCTACTTCTTTTGGGTGTAGAGTTCTGTAGATGTCTGTTAGGTCCATCTGTTCTATCGTGTTGTTCAGTGCCTCTGTCTCCTTACTTATTTTCTTTCAGGTTGATCTCTCCTTTGGAGTGAGTGGTGTGTTGAACTCTCCTAAAATAAATACATTGCATTCTATTTCCCCCTTTATTTCTGTTAGTATTTTTTTCACATGTGTAGGTGTTACTATGTTGGGTGCATAGATAACTATAATGGTTATAGCCTTTTGTGGGACTGACTCCTTTATCATTATGTAACGTCATTGTTTGTCTCTTGTAACTTTCTTTCGTTTGAAGTCTATTTCATCTGATACAAGTACTGCAAATCCTGCTTTTTCCTCCCTATCAATTGCACAAAATATCTTTTTCCATCCCCTTACTTTTAGTCTGTATATATCTTTCGGTTTAAACTGAGTCTCTTGTAGGCAGCATATAGACAGTTCTTGTTTGCTTTTTATCCATTCAGTGACTGTGTCTTTTGATCGGTGCATTCAGACCGTTTACATTTAGGGTGATTATGAATAAATGTGTACTTATTGCCATTGCAGGCTTTAGACTTGTGGTTACCAGAGGTTCAAGGGTAAATGCTTTACTATCTAACAGTCTAACTTACCTAACTTAATAAGCTATTACACACACAAGCTAATGGTTCCTTTTTTTTCCTCACTTCCTCCTCCATTCTTTTTATATTAGGTATCATATTCTCTACTCTTTTCTATCCTTTGATTGACTTTGGGGGTAGTTGATTTAAATTTGTATTTGCTTAGTAATTGTTTAACTCCTCCTTCAAATTTAAATGATTATCTTGTCAGGTAGAGTATTCTTGGTTCGAGTCCCTTCTGCTTCATTGAATTAAATATATCATCCACCTCCCTTCTGTGCTGAGAAATCTCTGGCTGCTTTTAATAGTCTGTCCTTATCTTTCATCTTTGCCATTTTAATTATTATATGATTATATGTCTTGGTGTTTTCTTCCTTGGTTTCCTTGTGTTAGAAGATCTGTGCACCTCCATGGCCTGAGACACTATCTCCTTCCCCACACTGGGTAAGTTCTCAGCAGTTACCTCCTCAAAGACATTTTCTATCCCATTGTCTCTCTCTTCTTCCTCTGGTACCCCTATAATGCAAATATTGTTCCATTTGGATTTGTCACACAGTTCTCTCAATATTCTTTCATTCCTAGAGACCCTTTTTTCTCTCTGTGCCTCCACTTCTTTGTATTCCTCTTCTCTAGTTTCTATTTTATTTACCATCTCCTTTAATTCATTTAATCTGCTTTTAAATCCCTCCATTGTATGTTTCATTTTGGATACTGTATTTTTAAAAGTTTCCATCTCATTCCCAAATTCCTCCCTGAGTCCTTGAATATTTTTCTTTAGCTTCATGGGCATGTTATAATTTTTATTTTGAAATCTCTTTCAGGAAAATTGGTGAGTTCAGTTTCATATTGCCCTCCTTCTAGTGTTTGTGGGATTTTGGTTTGAACCAGGTTCCTTTGACATTTTCTACTTGTAGTGGTGCCCTTTAGTGCCCAGAAGCTCCACTCTCTGTAGCTGCTTAGCCCCTGGAGAGATGGCAGGGGTTGCTAGCAAACGGCGCTGGTACCTTTTGGGTGGCAAAAGCTCTTTCCTGTTTCCCAGCTGCAGTGCCTGCCTCCACTGCCAGGGTCAGTAGCTGAATGTGTATGGAGGAGCCTGTATCCTATGCAATGTAGCTGCCATAGGTGGGGCCACCCTCTGCCTGGCCTGTTGCCAAGGCAGGGGCAGCTGGTTTGCAAACCAGTGCTGCCCAGGAGGAAGGAGCAGCAGGCTGTGTATCATGGTGGGGGGGCCTCATATCTGCATTGTCAGCCAGGGGATGAAATGCCTGAAGCTCCTGAAAGTTCCCAACCTGTTGGCAGAACGCACTGGGACAATTTTTTCCACCTGTCCTTTCTCCTGAGCAGCAAGCTCTGTACAATCCTTGACCCTTAAACAGCCCTCTCACTGTTAGGAAGTCTCTCAGACTGCCTGCCTTTCTTTTTTTCCAGAGTGGCCAGTTGTGGGTACCTTTCTCCACCAGTGGCTTGAATCTTAGTCTCTCCAAGTATTCCACCTGTCTTAGCTCTCTAACCCCACTAATCTCCAGAACACCATATAATGTGGGTTCATGCTCTCAGAGCAGATCTCCAGGGCTGGGTGTTCAGCAGCCCTAAGCCTCCACTCCCTCCCTGCTCTGTTTCTTTTCCTCCCACCAGTGAGCCGGGGGTGGGGGAATGGCTGGGGTCCTACCAAATAGTGGCTGTGGTTCTTTACCCTTTTCCATGATGTCTGCTCTTTTCCCCAGGTGTAGGCAGTCTGCTACAGCCCTCTTTCCTGTTGCTCTTTCAGGATTAGTTGTATTTCCTATGTTTTCATATTATATGTGGTTTTGGGAGGAGGTTTCTTTCTCACTTCTCACACTGCCATCTTTAAGCCAATCCCTGAGACAGTGTAATATTTATACAATTGTTGAAACTGCTCTCACAGAAAGAAAATATTGTTTTGGCTTGTAAACTCAGAATAAATAACCAGGGGTGTTAGTGTTGGAGAATAAATATAGACTATAGATGTCATGTTCTTACATTGGCACTGTTCTGACCATAATCACATTTTAAAACTTGTAGAGTATTGGAAGATAATATAACCTATAATGACTAAAACATCATAAGCAAATGACTATGTTTGTTTTCTTCTAAAATATGGTCATTAATGAACTGTCCACTAAAACTATAGATTTAAGGAATTCATGAAAACCACAGTTGAAAAAATCTGATTTGGGACTGATGTACTTACACAGCATATCTCAGAAACAAAAATGAATATGTCCAGAAATTGTTTCCCAAGATTATGTTTTTTAGGAGAAATGAATTTTCAAAGTATTTTCTGTTATAGGAGAAAAAATGGAACAATACCTATATTCTGCTACCCTTTTTTATTGACACTATGTTCTCATAAGAACCATGTGAATAAATTGACATTACTGTTCAAATCTATGGAATGTGTAATGAGAACCCAAAATCTCATCATTATATATCACTTTACTTATTTTTTTTCAAATACATGTAAATATATTTATTATTACATCACTATGAAAAAAATATCATGCCAGATCTGTGGAATTTAGGCCATTTAATGACTTATTTTCAGTATTTTTCATACAGATGTATTACCTGACAGAAGTTAAGAACTTTTATTTTGTTACACTCATTGGATAACTTAAAGTAACTGGCCACCAGCTTTGTCCTAATACTCCTTAATATGCAGAGACAAAGTTTTTAAGGTTATTTATTAGCATTATATGATAAAGGCAAATATCTCCCTAATTGCCAAATACTGGTAGTAATGCAAATCAATACTTTTCCTGAATACAAAAGAATAATTAAGTTCAGGAGAGAAAAATATAGGAAAAAGAACACTTTCAATCTTAAAATTTCACAGGGTGCAATATATGACCTAAAATAATATTTTGTAAAACTGAATTGGATAATTATGAATGAAAATAAATCTATGTAAGCCTAATAAGATTTAAGGAAGAGTGGACATGGAATAAGATACCCTTCCAGACAGAAGCTATGCTTCCTTTATAGTATGGTTCTTATCAGACTGATACACTTTATGTTTAGAAATGCTGACAGCAGTTGACCCAGAAAAACAGCCCCAACCTGAAAGTATCTAAGTGAATACTTTGTGAAAATTGAAAAGATAATTTAACAATGATTGTATTAACAATTTAAAATGAGAATTGTAAATTTTCCACCTAGCATAATTGTGCACACCAAAATATCATTTTGGATATGATAAAAACCCTTATACTAGTAACTGTCTCAGTTCTTTTCCCATAGCTGTTTCTTCTTTTTGTCTTTAATACAAGAGAGCGTTGCTCTTCTGATCATTTTCTGCTGGTACCATGCTGTTCTTTCATGTCCTTCTGCTCAGTAGTGGTTGGGTCCATCATTCTGCTAATATTATCAGAAAATGCTTATGTGTCTGCATAAACATATTTCAAACTTTTAACTATGAAATACTCTTTATCAATGAATGCTCAGAAGATTTCTTTGCTCTCATCTGCTTTGAATAAAATTTAACAATTTGATACTTATTAGGAAGGAATAACTTTTATTCTATTTAGGTAATCTTACATCTGTAGCTGTCTCTGATGTGAGTTCCACTTCTTGATCAAGTTGCTAAAATATTCTGCCTAATTAAAATTCTGCTCTATTGTAGCAGTGGGTGGGATGTTATAAATTTGTTTTCCTTTGGATGAAAAAAATATAATACTGGGTCTGTGTTGGCACTGGATATTTTACATGTTGCATAGAATCATTGATGCCACAGGATTTTATTTTGTTTGTTGATTTTGACAAAACAAACACCCTCTCAGCCTCAAGCAGCCTTTAAAGTTTATCTTTCAATCCAACTTGGTGATAGTAATACAAGTTGGTTAAGAAATAATTCTGTTGTCCTTGAACACACCAATCAGCAGGCATAATACAGGGAACTGCAATTTTTTCTTCTCAATACTTTGAATGATTCTGCAAACCTATATTTAAAAGACACGATTAAAATTATACGCAATTTTGTTTCTCAGCCACCTTTGCTATTGCTTCTTACACAGATACTCACATATGTGCATAACCAAGCTATGTTCTGTGCATATGTAACTGAGAACCCAGAGACAGTTTGTCCTATAAACTAATAGACAACACAGCAGTGTAGCTGAGAATGGATCACTTTTATTTCATGATAAAAAATTTTTCAAGTCAAATATCTTTTTTTATATTTGATTCTAGATATAAAGCAAAAACACACTTTCAAGAAAATGGAGCACACCTATTTTCAAATATGGGCAAACTGGATGTTGGTGATTAAAACTAGAACAAGCATGGAGTCAAAAGCACCACTGAAAACCCACAGTGGCCACAGTGAACGTGAGGGCGATGAGTAAAGCTGTGTGACAGTGAAGGGGGGGTTCCGCAGAGCTTACACTGTGGTTAATATACTTTGAGTTATACAGACTTATAATTGAATTATTTCTCCTTTACTTTATCAGTTTTAATGTGTGTTAAATTAAGTTAAAAATACCTACTTCCATGTGCTGAACTTAAATAAATGAAATTAAGGAAAGTGTAAAAATGCCTAGCTTACCCACGATTCATGGTTACTTTTCTTAACTGAAGTCCAGAGACCATTGATAACTGAACTATTAGGTGTTAGGAATGAAAATTTCCCACTCCCTTTGTTCTTTCTTTCTTTCTTAAAAACACCTTTATTAGCAAAGTTAAAATCTGGAGAAGCTCCCTTCTCCTTTCCAAAGAGTTCATAACTATAGACAATGGAGCAAGTTCTTCATTTAAAATATCAATTATGAATAAGTAGATGATATCAGTAGTCATCAGGACAACTTCAAATGAGAAGTGGAATCCTCAGACAGTCACAGTACCAATATACGTATAAGGTTGCCTCCCCATCCAGGATTTATAGGTTAATTCTTACACTTAATAGGGAAGGATATAATTTATGTGGCCTAACAAGGGTAAAACTATTCTCAAATGACTCTCCTGGAAGATTGCCCAAGTTTTCCTCCTGAGATGATACTGAGTTTTCCTGTCCCACTGGCCCTTGGGATATTTCACCACATGTACTTCGATTCTTATCTGCTTTTGCACATAGATGAATATAGGCTTTCTTCAAATACAGCATTCTATCGGGAGGTAACCAGTGATGCCTAAATTTGCTGGTTCATAAGTGACTGAACTTTCAGTGAGAATACTACATGGGCGCACTTCAGTTTTGATTCCACAGGAATTGAGAGAGTAAAGAACTCAAAGAAATCCAACAGCTATCCAACTATAGCCCTGCTGGTTCTCAGATAATATTTCATAAGGCTGAGGTGGTTGGTAGAGCAAATAAGGCTTTAGTGTAATTCTGGCACACAGCCAGTGTTCATTACAGTTTACAGACACTTCCTTAAAACCATGAATCCACAAATAAAGCATGAGGAGCCCTCCAAACAAGCCAAAGACCTTCATAGCTTCCGATTTCAAACCAGGAGGTCAGAGGAAACAGGAATTCCCCACTCAAATGTTTTACATTAATTTTTTTAATGAGATAGGGTAAAATCATACTGTCTGGCCACTAGATTGTCCATGAATTAGTATAATTTCCTGAATTTATATGACTTAATAAATTTATAAATGTGTCAAAGCCACAAAAACCATATAATGAAGAAAGCTTATTGATAATTCCATGTTAGTAGAAATAATGTTAAAATCATTCTATGTAAAACAACTTTGTTTATGATTAAAATAACTATTTCAAAGTGAGAAAGTTTAAAACTAAATTCATTTCGCTCATGTCCAGAAGGCATTTACAGTTATCACATATTTGATGAAAACTGTCTTCTGTATTTTCACATTAACTATTTCATTTTCCCAGCAACAAAATCATGGAGTTAAGAAAAAAAACTCTCAGTGTGAAAATCTTGGCATTCCAGCCATTCTCAAAGGTAAGACCATGCATTTTTGACTTTTCAATTTGTTCTAAGAGTTTTCAACCAGCTTATTCTTGCATTATTTTTGGGAAATTTTATGACATGGAGTAGTATTCCTGTCTGCTTCATTATGTGGGTGAAGATGAATAAAACTCTTGTTTTTCCTTATGGTACATAAGATAATTAACTTTTCAAAAAATGAAAATAGAAAGACAATGAATAAAAAAGAAAACTGGTTTTGAACAACCAGACAAAACAAGGGGATGGTTAGGCTCCCACTGAGTGTAATTGGATCTCATTATATCAGAATGGAATTGCTACTTTAGTTTGCAATGTTTGTTGTTTATTTTTTACATTTAACTTTTCTATAGATAAAACATTCACACGATTGAATCATCCAGTGAAATTCTCACATCTCTCCCTGTGCTCCAGCAATCCCACTATTTGCTTCTTATCTGTCATTGCAGGGTGTCTTAATGAAAATGCTTCCTCTTGGGGATGCATACTCATCCTCCATTTTCTGTACACCAAACAGTACCCGAAATATACACTCCTCTTCTCCTGGCTTTTTCATCGAGGATATTTTGGAGTCTTTGCATATAAGTACACCAAGAGCTTCCTCACTGATTAGAGCAACACATTATAGTATTATTTATTATATTGTAACTTATTTTAACATTCTGTTGCTGAAAAACTTTTAGATTATTTTATTTAGTTATTGTTCTGCCATTACGAACAATGCTGCAATTAATGACCTTCGTGAGAAAAGTACACATTTAGGATATTTCTCAGTTGACTCAGAGTGAATCCGTTTGTAATTTAATATTGAAATTGTAATTACAATGAAACCGATACATCTTTCTTACAAATGTAATAAATTACATTCCCCCAAGCATTTTAAGAGGATGCCTAATTCCCAACAGTCACATTACCAGAGCACATTGTCACTTATGTCTCAGTTTAAGATGGAGTAACAGGGACCGGATATATTTCCAGAGGCCAAAGTCTTTGTTCCATCTTTCCTTTGATTAATGCTAACATGGCCTATAATTTTCAATAATTTTTCTTGTAACCTATAATTGTCTTTATATTTCTATTTGAAGGAGTTTCTATTTGAAGTGAGGTAGAATGAAGAGGGTCTTATATCAGATCTCCATTGTCCACCATCAACAAAAGCAGAGTTATTTCAAGTGGACAGGGATAGGCAGTGAAGAACGCATCAGTGATATGATGTTTATATCATAGTATTTGTTATATTATGTTTTGATTTATAATGTGTGATATGTGCACTGTCATGGAGTAAATACAACTGTGGTTTATAGTTTACCATTTACATTACTTTTAATATGCTATCTTCTACTTTACCACATTTCAAAGCAAATTAATCCTATTCTCCTTTACATCTTATTCTTCTTTATATTCATTCTTCTTTTTGGATTTTGACCTATGGAGGTACAGTTAAACAGAAATGATGGAGTTCTGTGATGTTTTTCCCAAACTATGTTGTCCTTCTCCCTTCCTAATAGTGTCAGAACAACAGACTTGGAGATGAAGCAGCAGATTGATTACTTTTATATATTTCCTATGTTTGCACATGTAATATCTTAAAAGTTGGCAAAAGGGCATGAAATCCAATATAGATCTGTTTATTATAAAACAATTTTTTACAAGAGTGTCCATTTTAATTGCTAGGTTCAGGCAATTTAGATATATTGTTAGATTAAGAAAAGATTTTCAACACGATTTGTGAATAGTTTGTGAATTTTTAAACTTTTTATTTTCTTTCATGAATATAAGTAAAGGAAACTTCTTAGAAGTTTAGTATTCTTGTTATAAAGAATACTTGTAGAAAACAATAGTCTGCTTTTTGAAGAATTTCAGTATTTGGACAAGATAATTAAGGTAAAGAACTTCAGAGTTTGAGCAAATACTAATAAAGCAGCATATTTTTATCTTTCCTAGAATTGTTACTAATACTATTACAACAGTTAATTTCTAGATATTAAAGACAACTTTCTCTATAGAAGGATGCTCAATTCATTTCATAGGAAATATTTGACACAATTTATTCAAGTTAAACAATTAACTTCAGTTTACATCAAAGTGTTATAGAATGACAGTGATTTTTCAAATTTTAAAATTGTCAACTTATGGTTATTTCACAAGTATTTTATATATTACTATTTATATATAATGTATATTCAATATTATACATAACATTTATTAACATATTTATATAATATACATGTCAACTTTGATTAAAATAACTTTTCATCTTAAGGAACACTACGGTGCTCCTTCTTTATGACAAAGAGATGCAAGATTTAAAATATACTGAGAAATACAACTTAGCATTTTGTTCAGCAGCTTTGAAAATGTACTTGTGTTTGATTGCTTAATTTTATATGCTTGATTTTAATGTCTACTTTAATTCATTAATATTTTAAATCCATACAACATATGAAATAGTGATATATTTTTATTCACTAGCTTTTAAGAAAATATCAAAAAATCACTTAAATTGATAACTATAATATTACATTATGGCCGCCTGTTCCTAAACATCAGTAGTTTGGGGGAATCATTACGACCAAGGAAACCCATTTTCCATTGTGTACAATTTGTTAGCAATTCCCATCCCATGGCCCCATACACTTTTTTTTTAAATAGAGATCATTTTAGTTTTGCATAGCAAACACCTCATTGTCCTCCAAGTTTATTCCTAAAAAACCAAGAAGGAAAGCCAACATTTAGTATCTTTCTCCCATGTGAGCCATTTCTTTCCTTGTCACATTATTGTTGTTTGTTCAACTTAAATATATTAATTTACCATTAACTTCTTTAATTAGATAACTAAAGATTTACCCAATATTTCAGTTGTGGCATATTTCAAGCAGTTATTACTATTGCATCAATTCTAAATAAATTTGTGTTAATATAGAAGTTGACTGAATTCTAAAGTCTATAGTAATCACATTTGACTTTTCTCTGAGAAATGAATAAGTTTTCCTTGTTATATTTTCACTAATACTTGAGAAAAAGAGTACCAGCAGTGTACCTGTGCTATCAGCTCATTCTCTAACCTTCAAACTTTGCTAAAAATATATATTTTATTTTACTTTCCATTTTCAGATAGGGCTCTCAGTAGAGGTATGGAAAAAATCACAGAAAGTAACTCTAAATAAATTAAATATATCAATGGTTAATAAAGTGACTCTTTGAATTTAAATTATAATCCTTTATAAAAATAATATGCATTTATTAAATATTCATTCATGACATGAAATAACCTAGAAACATATTTAATATTAAGTACATTTTGAATCAATCTAATTATAATATAATCCAATCACAGTGAATTAAAAACTAATTTATTTTTAATATTCACAACAAAACTTGTATTTTATACTGACAGCAATGAGGAATATTTAAATGACTTTCTGTACCTCATTGGATGAGGATAAATTATCAAATTGGTCAATAAAAAAGGGTGAAAAATTCTTCCAGTATACTTTTGCTATCACCAACTTATTATTAATGTTATGGTTATAAGTATTTAGTTAACCCTTGCTGAATCCAGAATTAGAATAAAATAGCAACAATAATAGAGTGCACCAGGCCAGGATTAGTTACACCTATGGAGAGATTTTTTTAATTCTTAGAGATGAAGACAAGGGTCCTAATAATATGCTTGGAGGGGGCAAGTTGTTAATGCAAATAAAGGAAAAATATGAGGTCTGTGACAAACCAGCAAGAATGTTCATCCCGTACAGGGGCAACTGATGCTCAGCTACATCCCATCATTTCTGCTAAACTGTGTGGCCAATTGTGGCCAGATCTTTTGATTTTTCAGTGATGCCAAAATCTTATTTTTTAAATTTACATATCCTCGTTTCATTGTCATGACATTATTAAAACAAGCAAAAACACTATAGAAACCAAATACTGTAAAACATTTTTGAAGTAGTCTACTTTGCCAATTTCCATGGGGTAAAATTTCCAATATGGTCAATTTAAATCTATCAATGTGATGTCACTGAGTAAAAAAGATTGCAGCCAATCATTTCTTTCAAACATGTACAATTTGCCTTCAGCGCACCACTCCCACAGGCCGCAGATTAGCTACATCAGCTTTAAAGAGCCTTTCGACTATCCACTAGTACCGAGAGGTCTGCCCAATTCTACCGATGCACAATTTTTTGTGTTTGGTTCTCTTTCCTCCCCATCAACATATTCCAGACCATCCTGTGCCCCTTCCAGCCCCAAGTCGGGCATAGAATCTCATTAAGATCATTTTGGTTCTCTATGAAAATGGAAGAAGGTAGTCCAGGCAGCTATTATAAATAAATGTCCAGATTTCTGTGCGTCCAACTCTTTTCTCCACTGCCCAGGACTTTCAGAACTTAATCTCCAGGGGTGAAGCACAGGAATCCTCATTTTCCTCAATTTCAATATTATCTAAGGATATTTTGCTTCATTTCTTTCACCAAAAGAATTAACTCATTCTCATTCTAAAGGTAAACCACAAATTTAAGTATTTGGTCATTTCTCCATGATTAGGGTGTGATGGGAGCCAGAGAATATTACATGACCTCTAAAACCCTTCCTTCACTGAGACTCAGTGCCAGGCAGGATGTCACGGTGGTTCAAAGGCTTTAGGATGAGCCGGATCTGTGTTCAAATGCACCTCCAGTAATAAATATCTATGTAACCATGACAAGCTACTTAATCTCTTTAAACCTTAGTTTTCCTCATCTGGAAAATGGAGACAATACCACATCATACATTTATTGTGAGGATTAAATGAAACAACAAGATAAACTGTTCAAAAATAGATCTGGCACATGCTAGGTGCTTAAAATGTGACAATTATGATGATGGTTGCCCTATGATTTTCTTCTTTTCCTTCACCTTTGCTCCTATCAGGAGAGGGTGGCAGATGAGGAGAGACCATAGAACAACAGGTACTTGTTTGTTTCTTTCTAAAAAAGAAAGTAATTCTTTTTTACTCTTTAAAAAGGAGTGATTCTTTAGCTGAAGACACATAGAATGGCAGCCTGAATACTTCATGTAAGTGAAGAAATAGTTATTCTACAAACAATAGATGCAAAACTCCCACAGACTAGCCCTCCCATGCTCACGCAAAGCCACAAAAGCTAGGCTTGTCAAAAAACATCTCCTTTATCTATCCCTAGAGCTCCTTCTAATCTACAGTTAATTTGATGCCACTGGGAGAGGGAGCAAGGGAAGGGGAAAAACAGGGGAGGTGTCACCTATGCCATTACCAGAATTTAGTTTGGTTTTAAACTTGAAACCTAATAAAGACAGGAACTTCTTGAGAAACAAATTGCAAAAAATTATAAATACATACACATAATTATATACAAAAATTAATATATCACATATAAATAAGACATATAAAATTTATGTATTATGATTATAAACTATAAATCTATTCTTCCCAAATGGCAGAAGGGAAACCTAAAGCTTAGAGAAGTAAAATATACTTTCAGGATTGATGATCATAATAAACCAAATGATGACTCCCTCTCCACTTCTTCAATTCCAGTGCCTGTCTTCTTGAAATAACTCATCTTCATCCTTTTTGGATGTGACCCTCCTAACCTCATTTCATGTTATTCTGAGTTTGGAAGTCAAAGGGATAAAGAAAACTTTAAAAAATAGCATACATTATGAACAGATTTAGTATATAAGCCATTAATGTGAAGGACAATTACAACCCAATACCAAACAAAGTTCAGTATTAAGAACACACACAGGATTTCTACAAATAAATACAGCATGAACAGAGAGTCTATAATAGAGGACAAACAGGGTGAAATATAGGAATTGGCATTTCACAGAAAAAGAAACCTGAATACTCAATAAACAATTAAAAATTCTAAAGTAAGAAAAGATCAAAGAAATACACATTTGAGAATAAAATGCATTTTCAATAAATTAAACTGGAGAAAAATTAAGTAGTGGATGTACCTGGTATGGATGAGAATATGTAGAATCAGGAATTCCCTCCAAATTTAAATTTTAAATGATATTATGGACATAGATCTGGCAATACCATATTGTGTAAAAGATTTTCAATGTACAACCCACCAATATTATTTCTAAGTATATATATTTTTAGAGTAACTCACAGATGTTCAAGGTGATAGATTGGATAATGTTTATTTAACTTTGATATTAATTATACAAAACAGAATTAACCTGAATTTCTATCTTAGCAAATAAATTACGGTATTGTCATTTTTACAATACTCAGTGCTTTCCAGCCAAAGACTGCTCGGTCTTTGTGGATGTTGACGTATAGCTCAATGCAGCTAATAAGTCACACCAGGTGGAAGTGGGGTGGGGGGTGTCTAGTAAGGAAGTATGAGAAGGGATCCCTATTTGTCTGGATCTCTGTTGGATGATTTGGGGACAAGTTCAAAGAAACTGTGCTTTGTCCTATACTGAAGGCTTTTAGAAGTAATTATATGGTTTTGTATCTTAATAACTCTTATCTAGAAGGAAAGAAGACTAGCATGAGACTGAAAATGTAATCCGTAA
Source organism: Phataginus tricuspis (assembly GCA_029783875.1). Taxonomy (NCBI): domain Eukaryota; kingdom Metazoa; phylum Chordata; class Mammalia; order Pholidota; family Manidae; genus Phataginus; species Phataginus tricuspis. Next base: position 21,908,875 of record JAQQAC010006877.1, read on the forward strand.
AGAAGCAGCAGTCACTAGTATTAGCCTGGATGGTGTCATATTTTTGTAATTCGCACAGCATGTTTACTGCTTTCTGTGCATAGACAAACTTTTTGCTTTAATTCATTAAAGTCATAGTGTGTCCTTAGTTGATGCTGACATTCTATGAAAATATTAATGTTTAAGAGGGGAACATCAGGATTTGCTCTATCTGCTAGACTGGCTCCTGGATACCACTTTTTCTTTTTCACATGAAAAAAAAATGTAATTCAAAAGACAAGAGAAGTACACATATCAAGTTGTATTTATTACAGTCCCTCCTCTCTTCTAATTTCAACTCCTCTTGTTCTGAAAATTCTGTGTCTTGGTGCACATCACTCAGCTATAGTTCTCTGGCCCCAAATGAGCTCATTTCCATTGATTTCCAGTAACCTCATTTTATTTTACTTTCTCTCATGTTTGATAAAAAAACAACTTTGCTTTAATGTTTAATATTTCAGCCTAAGCTGGTTAATATGTAGTGATGACTTTGGGTGGCAGGTTAGTAATTATGTGATGATTGTTTTTATTTGATATTAATTTGAGAGACATCATAGATCTATCTTAGGCACTTTGATTTGGTTATATAATGAATATCTTAGCAGATGGTAAGGAATCTTGACTTAATTAGACATATTAAGAATAATTAAATGACTTTGACTTTGAAAATGATATTGCTCTGGTCTTCAGTAACTCTCACAAAGCATGTGAACTAACTGATTAATAGGGAAGAAGGCAGGCCAACTGTACACACACCATCCAACAACCTATCAATGTCCATTTCTGTGCCTTGGATTTTTACACATACACAATTTTTCCAAATTTGAGAATATTGTTAAATATATTGAATCACTACCAGTATTCAACACCAAAACAGGCAGAGACCTATCATGGTCTAACCTAAAACTATTTTATTTCCAACCTTCTAACATCTAATTCCCAGATGCATAAAAATGTCACATCCTAAGTGAGTTAATCTAGTAGAGTGCATACAGCTGTGATATACTCACACTCATAGTGTGCAAATTATTAATATGATGTTCTCTTTTTGTATTTTCAAATACAAGACATTCTCCTTACCTTCCCAGTGGCAATCTTGTTTGGAGTGCATGAGCGTTTGGAAGTGACCCTTCCTAACAGAAGGAAGACTCATAAGATCAATGTAATACACAACTTCAGGATAAAAACAATTAACATGAATATTTTGATTCAAAACAAGGTAGCTTCTTCCCAAAAGATAGTGACAGTTTCTTTATCACCTCATTATTATATTGAGTATCTGGCTTGCTCCCAACCTTCGTGCAATTGGGCAACCCTAGTCATAGGTGACAAAGAGAGTATTTTCTCTGTGTAGCTCAATGGTTGTGAGATGTTCTTTCTTTCTTTCTTTTCCTATTAAACAGCTTTATTATTATATAATTCATTATAAAATAATACAGTTCACCCATTTAGAGTGCACAATTCCAGGGTTTTTAGTACATTTTCAGTATGAGCAAGCAGAGCTATAGCCAATTTTAGAAACTCTCATGACCTCAGAAAGAAGCCCTGTGCCCTTCAGCTATCACATTCCTGTGATACCACTGGTTTAGTTGTTAGTATTTTGTTGAGGACTTTTGAAGCCTATTTTTAAATTATATTGGTTTGCAGTTGTCTTGTGTCTCTCTTTTTTTTGGTATTAGAGTAACAGTGGACTTGTAAAATAAATTAGGAAGTGTTCCCTCCTCTTCTACCTTTTAAATAAGTATGTGAAGAATTGGGATGAATGCTCTGAATGCTTGATAGAAATCATTGGTGAAAACATCTGGTCCTGGGAATTTCATTGTGAGTAGTTTTGATTACTGGGGTCATTTCACTTGTTCTAAGTTTCTGTAATTTGTCTATTTCTTCCTGAGTTGATTCAGTAATTTCAGGTATCAATATAGCTAAAGGTTTGTCAATTTTGTTGACTTTTTTTTCCAGGGAAATAACTTAGTTTCATGGATTTTTCTCTATTATTTTTCTATACTTTATTTCGTTATTTTCCATTCTAATCTTATTACTTCCTTGTGTATGCTCTTTAGTTCTGTGGGTAAAATTGCAATGTTTTGAGAATCTTGCCTGGCCTTAGTCCATCTCCCTGTCAATAGGTGTTTGGATGGGTGAAGAGGACAGCTTGTACCAAGACAGGAGAGGTTTTTGGCCTCCCAGCCAAAGTGAGTGAGAGAGGCAACCAGAGAGTGATTGGAAACAGGCCTCCAAATAAAGGTTTTTTCCCCCTTCACTGATTTCAGCTTCACAGGTTTATTTGTCCCAGACTGGGAACACACTTCCCCACTCCCCCAACAAGTTACAAGTTCCCTCTTCTTTTTCCAGTTTCTTTAGAGGTGGTTTTAATTCTTCCTTTCCCATGTGGTTGGCTTTTATGTCTTTTTGTTGCCAATTACTCTGGCTTGAAATTCCATTATAATATTGATGAAAGCATCACCTTTGTCTGGTTCTTCATTTTAGGAGGAAAGTTTTCATTCTTTCACCATTGAATATGTTAACTCTGAGTTTTTTGAGGAAGTTCCCTTCTATTCCTAAGTTTCTGAATGTTTTTGTTATGAAAGAGTATTGGATTTTATCAAATGCTTTTCTGTGTCAACTGAAACATACATGTGCTTTATTTGTTTTCTTCATTCCATCATTGCGATGTATTACATTGACTGATTTTCCTATGTAGAACCAATCATGCATTCCTGTGATAAATCCTGACTGGTCATGGTGAATAATCCTTTTAACATGCTGTTAGATTTTGTTTGTCTCTATATTCATAAGGGATTTTTATCTGTAGTTTGATCTTGTGTCTATTTGCCTACCTTCAGAATCAGGTAATACAGATCAGACCTCACTGAATGAGTTAGGAAATGTTGTCTCCTGTTCTATATTTTGGAAGAGTTTGATAAGAATTGGTGTTAATTCTGCTTTAAATATTTGGTAGAGTTCACTGAAGCCATCTGGTCTTGGACTTGCTGAGACTGGACCCAAAGGCCAAGGGGTGGCATGGCACAGACACCTACCATATATCATGTGACTGGCCATTTGCCTTTGGCATCCCCAGGGAATGATGAAGCAGACGCATTGGCTCAGGGGCACTGGCTAGAAGGAAAGCCTGCCTCTGATGTGGCCCAATGGTTACATCAGTGTTTGTTGCATGCGGGGAAAAAGACAATGTGGGCTGTTGCCTGTCGGTGGGGCTTGCCATTGACCTTTGAAGAAGTCAGCTGAGCCCAGAAGGAGTGCCTTGTGTGCTCTAAGAGGGACTTATACTGAGTCCTGCAGCAACAGAGACAATAGTAAGGGGGCCAATAGCCCTCCTCAGGTGGCAGACAGACTATACTGGGTCTCTGCCCATATCAGAAGGTTATTGGTATGCCATGACTTGTGTGGACATGACTACTGGGCTATTGGTTGCTTTTCCTGCATATCATGCAGATCAGCAAACCACCAAGAGGGGCCTGGAGCGTCTCTTTGCAGCCTACTGCTGGCCGCAGGTGATTGAGAGCGATCAAGGCACCCACTTCACTGGGCATGTTTTGCAAGGATGGGTGCAACAATTAGGAATAAAGTGGATGTGGCCCAGGCATTTCAAGACATAGACCGGCTATGACTGGCCTTTCTGGCACCTTGGGAAAAAGGCCTGGAAGCTGGCCTCTTGTGTATTCCTGGAGTAACAGCAGAGTGGCCCTCAAAGATCACGGTTATTTTCTTCTGCAGTCCTTGTGGTTGCAGCTGCGGCGTGATGGCTGGAATGGATGAGCTTTGGACTTAATCTGCATAGGACTTTGAACCTAGCTGAACTGAGGATTTTCATGATTTAATTGCTGTTGCTACTGTATGTCATTAGTCTGGTCACAGTGCTTTAGTTTTCTTGCCCAGAGACCATTGCAGAAGAGGTGGAATGAGTAAATTGTAAGGCGAGGTTTCTAGAGGGGTGGCCTGTGGGTAAAATTGTAATATTTCCAGAATATCTACCTGGATTTAGTGCATCTGCATATCAACAGGCATTCCTCAGGGGTGGAGAGTGTTCATCTCCATATCAGTGGGTAAATACCTGGACAACAGAGGCCTGATCTGAGCCTGAGAGGTGAGGGGAGGGCTGGTTTTGCTTCTGCCTCAGCAGGAAAGGGAAATGGCCCTGGACTGCAGTTTGTAAGCAATAAATGGGTTTTAAACTTTATTTCTCCTTTGACTGATTTCGGTTTTAGAGGTATTTTGCCCTGGGATTTCATCTCCCTGGAGTTACACTGCCCCCACTCACCCCACCCACAGACTGTTGCTTTTTGCTTGTTTATTTTTTAGTGGCTAGATGGATTGTTATAGTGAAGTCTGTTTTTCCTTCCTCACAGTGTGAAGCCTTTGATGTTTCTCCTCAGAGTGGCACAGTTTTGGATATGCCTCCAGTCTCGCTGGGATGTCGTGGATGTTGCTAGAGTTCTCTTTCTTTCACTGACCACATTCCATTGTTAAACTCCACTCACTGCAGGCAGATTGTTCCATTGTTTTCAGCAATGCCAGGAGGCATTGATTGTTCTACCGACTAATCCTATCAAATTTTGACTGTCTTGAAGAATTCATTTCTAAGGGCTGGTATCTATTGTGACTCCAGGAGCTGTCTCACTACCTGCTTCTCTTCTGCAAATTCACCAGCTTACAGTCTGCACTACCTTCAAAAAGTCCATGAATCTCCCACAATTGGCATTCACCAAACTCCACTGTTTTTGAAAGGGCCTTTAAGTATGAAGTTATCCATATTCTGTGGGAAATAAAATCACTTGCTTTTGGGTCCAAAGCAAGTGATTTTATTTCCCACACTCTAGACTGTGAGTGGAGACAATGGCAAGCTTCTCTGAGGGGCACCTCCACTGTTCTAGGAACTGAGCACTAGGGGGAAATTAAGTTGATTGTCCCCAATTAAGTTGAGGTCTGCTTAGCTTTCCTCTTCTGGTCTGGAATCACCACCTCATGATTGGAGCAAGGGCAGTCAAGGGTTTGGTATTGGCAGTTTGCTGAGCCCAAGTTAGAGCCTCTGCCTCATAAGTTGTTGTTATACATATTGAAGGAAACCCTACCTCTCAAACACACTAACCCAGGGTTTAGCTCAGCAACAGGGACACCTGAGAAACCCTGCAGTCCTGCACTTCCCTGGAAGAAAGCCCTCTGACTGGGAGTTGGGGGCAATGGAGCCTGTGTTCTTGGCTGCAGCAACCTGGAGTGTGGTCTCTGACTCTCTAAGCTAAAAGGGTGGAAAGAAATGGTTTTGGTTCAAGTACCACAGACTTGCATTTCATACAAATTTTCATAGATCTTATTGAATAGATGTTTCTTCCTTTGCTGTTTTTCCTTGGGACTACTTCTAGAGGCTTTACATGGTTGTGTTTCTTTTTTTTTTTTACTTTATCTTTCAGAGCAGTTTTAATTTCATAGCTCAGGTAGTACTGTTGCAGGAGCCATGGAAACTATGAACAAGGAGTTGGGACACAGAGACATGTAGTGAGAAACAGCATTTATTAGTGTCGGCACTGGCTCGGTGGATTCCTGTCCAAAGGCTGAGCCCCGAGTGCAGCAGGACCATGCCTTTTATACATTCACTACTAGGTTGGCAGGGGAGACAGCACACAGAAACCATTGCAGTGGGAGCTATTAGGTCACTATAGGTATAGTCAGGATGCTAGTTATATTTTAATCTATCTGTAAAGGTTACCCGGATACCATATTATAAACTAATGGGCTTCCATGACTAAGATCAAAAAATTGTTCCATACCACTGAGTCCCAGTGGGGGGAATACATTGTTACATTGCTTCAACCTCAAGCACCCAAGCACCTTGTGATTCCTCTACATTCTTGAAGACTCAACAGAAACCTTGTGTCCTTGGCTTCCTACCACAGTACAGAGTCCACACACATATGCCCTGACCCCTAACAGGCACAGCTCCTCTAACAACATCCTACACCACAGGATTACACTTGTTAGAAGTGATGAAACTACACTGATACATTATTATCCTCCAAAGTCCTTAGTTTACATTAGGGTTCACTCTTAGTGGTGTATATTCTGTAGATGAGACAAATACATAATAGATGTCTATCCACTATTATAGTTCCGTACAGAACAGTTTCACTGGCTTAAAAATCCCCTGCATTCTGTCAGTTCATCCCTCCCTCTTTTCTAATCCCTGACAACATTGATCTTTTCACTGTTTCCATTTTGCCTTTTATAAAATGTCACATAGCTGAAATCATAAAGCATGTCCTATTTTAAGATTGGCTTCTTTTACTTAATAATATGTATTTAAGTTTCCTCCATATCTTTTTATAACTTTACAGCTCATTTGTTTTTAACACTGAAAAATATTCCACTGTCTCGATTTACCAGTTTATTTATGCATTTCACCTACTGAAGAATACCTTGATTGATTCCATGTTTATCCAATTGTGAATAAAACTGCTAAAAAAATCCATGTACAGATTTTTGTGTGAACATGAATTTCCTCTCCTTTGAGTAAATACCAAGGCTTGTGTTTGCTGGATCATAGAGTAAGAGCATGCTTAGTTTTGTGAGAGATTGCCAAACTGTGTTCCAAGCGGCTGTACCTTTTGTCTTCCCACCAGTTTTGAATAAGAGTTTGTGTTGGTATACATCACTGTTGGTGTCAATGTTCTGGATTTTGGCTATTCTAATAGGTATGGTGTGGTATCTCATTGTTGTTTTAATTTGCATTTCCTTCATGACATAGGATGTTGAGAATCTTTCCATATGCTTATTTGTTATCTATATATATATATTCCTTGGTGAGGTGTCTGTTTAAGTCTTTTCCCATTTTTTAATCAGGTTGTTTTCTTTTTTTTTTTTGAGTTTTAAAGTTTATTTTTATATTCTGGATAACAGTCCCTTATCAGATATGTTTTGCAAATATTTTCTCCCATTCTGTAGCTTATCTTCTCATTCTTCTGGCAGTGTTTTCCATAGAGCAGAAATTTTTGATTTTAATAAAATGGTTGTTTTTAAAAGTAATTTTCAAACCTTTTGCTGGATAGTGGGACAATGGAGCTCGTATGCTGTCAATACCAGAGATTGATCTCCGAGATATTCTTTCTAGCTCATGAAATGAATGCTTATAGAAATAGTAGACCATTATAAACTATCTTATAGCAGAAGAAAACCTAAGTTGTATATATAGAGAGATGTTATATTACATATCCACACATTTCAATGCTTAAGAGCTATAATATTATCTGTAGAAAAATAAGGTCACATTCTTCTAGACTCCAATCACAAATTTGTACCTGGAGGAGGTAGTGAGAAACTCTGAGAACATCGAGACTTATTAAAGCATCAAAATTAGTGAGAAGTACAGGCACTGAAACAACTGGGTAGATATCTGCACACTACACTTCACTGGGAACTAAGCATAAAAAGATAGCTTGGGATAAGTAATATCAACTGCTCTAATATATGAAACACACATATAAAGAATTACTCAAGAGTCTAATCCATACATACAATTTTCATAAACAGATTTTTCTTTAAATGATGAAATGACTTGGCATCTATCCTTTCTGTCTCTTCATAACATATTTAGTGATTCCTTTAAATATAGTATCTTTGTTAAACTTTTAGTTTACCATGATTGCAACAACTATTTTCCAGCATAGATCCATTGATAGGGCTTCCTGTTTGTGCATTGTGCAAGAAGGGAATGTCTAAAATCATCTTTAACAATAGATTTTAAGTGGTTGTTAACCTATGGCAAAGATTAAAAAGTGAATTATTTGCAATTTTTTTTTCTCCCCAGGCTAAACCTGGTAATAGTTCTTTATACAAAATATAGAAAATGACATTAAATTTTATTTACTAAAAAAATTAAAAGGCGTTCTGTTCTTTCATTTAACAATGTCATATTGCATACAACTAATATGTTTTTTAATCATTTCCTTTTAAATAATAATTTTCGATAGTAGTTGGATGATACCCACCTTAAGAATTTATTCAGTTCTATTTTCTTGTTTGCATGAATGTTATATTCAATTATTTTCTTGTCAGGTTTTTCACTGAATACTATTATAGTGATTAATACATGAGCATGTGAATGTGTACATATAGACATAACTTTAATTGTTAATATCCTTAATACTGTAGTTTAATAATTTTACAATTCAATTGTTTGATATTATTGCAATTTATATGCTTTAAAATGACTAGACTGTATTACACTACATTTATTCTAATTATCCCATGTTGTTGGTCAATTAGGAAAATTCCAATTTATTGTTATTACAACAAACACTATTGCAATAAATTTCTTGTAGTCTTTTCATTCACATAATTGTTTCCTTAGGATATATTTCTAAAGTGCTCTTTCTTGCTCATTTTTAAGGCTTTTGCTGCTCATTACCAAATTGCCTTCCAGAAAGGTCATATCAATTTACATTCTCATATTAATACAGTGTGAAGAAGATACTTTTTATGTTTTTAATTGGATGGTTAATTGGCAAATGCTTCCAATAGCTTAAAGGAAAGAAAGTAGCCTGTATTTCTAAATTAAAGTAAAAATATTATAAATGGATATTATAGCTTGTAAATGAATACTATAAGATTTTTTTCCTATAAGCCAGGCCATGGAGACTACAAATAAGCCCAAAATTCATAAAGAAATCCCACTTCTTCATTTTTTTCTTATGAGAACAGTAAATTAATATAGTGACTCATTCCAGAAAAGGAAGCTTTTTAAATATTCTTTAGTCTAAGTTGTTCAATGGGCATGTAGTTTCACTAATGGAAGGTGAATAAGTTCCAGTTCTGCTGTACGCCACAGTGCCTCTAGTTAACAATACTATACTGTACACTTAAAAATTTGTTAAAAGGGTATATCTCATGTTAAGTGATATTACAACAGTAAAACAATAAAATAAAATAAAATAAAAATGAAAAGGGCAAGAGAACACTTTTGGAGTTGATGGATATATGTTCATTACTTTGTGGTGATGGTTTCATGGATTTATATATATGTTCAAATTGATCAAATTGTATTAAATATGTGCAGTTTCTTGCATAGAAATTACACTTCCAAAAAAGATTTAAAAAATAAGTAGAAAACATCACAATTTGTATCACCTCTATGTATAATTTGACAGATAGTACCTACACCACCTGAACCCCTTTTCTGCTGAGGAAAGCGTATGGGAATGCCAACCTATGTTTAGTGAGGCTTTCATGTAGATATCATTGACTCCACTGAAATATACACCTATTTCACACAATATGTTATACATATCATGATATTTCATAGCATATTATTCTTGTAAAAGTGTGTCTTTACACACATCGCGATCTTTGGCAAACTGCTGGATTACTTGCATCAAATTAGACAAAAGACCATGAGTAGATTTTGTCAGTACTGATGATATAGGAATATTATTTCTTCAAGATTAACTTAGCTTTTAGCAATTGTTGCCTTGTCATGTCTGGTTTTAATTAATCTGTTTAAATTTAGTCTCATGCTCTGTTTAGTAATTTTCATTTCTTCAGTTTATTTGTGTGTATATATATATAATATATATATATATGCTTTAATATATAATATATATATGCTCTTATATATATATTTGCATTTCAATGTATAATTAACATTACATAAAACATGAAATCAATGTATTAGAAATACATCAATTTTATTTTAATAAATGATTTTCCTATGTTCAGAACTCTAAAATGTAACACACTTTACCATAATATAGAGATTGAGAGTATAAGTTCTGGAAATCTGTCTTTATGACTTAAACAAATTCTTCACTTCAATTGCTGGAAAATTGGGGTGTATACATGCATGTGTGTATGTATGTAATATGTTTATAAAAATCTTGATATATATATATAGACACATACACACACACACCTCTCATATATCTGTGTATGGGTAAGTGTGTGAGGGCATGTATGCATGTATATTTATGTGTGTGTATGTGGTGTTTATATGTTGTTATCAGATTTAATGAGACAATATTTGTAAAATGTTAAGTACAATGTATTTCTGGTACAAAATGAGAGCTCAGTAAATGCTAGTTATTTTTTTCATGTGTATTTTCTGCATATTCTTTGTTATAAAATAACATAAATCATAAAACATTTTACACAATATTTTGTAATTAAAGTATTATGTTCCTTTTCACCGTGATGAGTAATGAGACATCAGTTAAATCTTATTTGTATTTGCTGTTATGAATATAAAATAAAATCAAAAGGAAATTTATTTAAGCAAGGCACTTTTTACCTTTTTTTAAGAGAAAACATTTTGTCAAATACCGTATTTCTATAAATAGTTCAAAACGTTTTTTTACCAACAAAGGAGTTAAAAAGATTCAATATATTTGAGAAAAGAAAATAAGAACTGAGAAAATGTGGCACAGAATGCCTCTGACATGTACACTATCTCACCTGGAATCATTTCATTACGAGGTCTAAAAAAATAGCTGTTCTTTGGGACTGAGTGAATATAGCTCTAATTTCAGCTTCTAATTTCAGGTTTTCATATATAATTACTCTCTCTATGAGTGTAGAGTGGAGGGTTTTCTGTTACCTTGGGTGTGAGCCTTAATTTAAACCCTCAGATCTCCAAAATTCTAATTTAAACTACCGAGCAGCACAGCTATGATCGGATTGTTCTCTTGCAAATGGGGTTTATAATTTGTGAATCCCAAATGAAATAAATCATTTAGCAGAACTCAAAGAAGCCAGTTACTCTATGCTTCAATTTCTTTTTCTTTTACAGAATGAAAGAAAATAAAAAGCTTAAACACTATTCTGAGAACCTAATCAAGAAGAACTACAGTTACTCTTGAATTATAGGCCCAATGGCAATTTAAATCCAATCCTTTGGAGAAATATTAATAAGCTAAGTTAAGGAAAAGGCAAAATGAGACTGAAAACTTTACCATCATGTAGCTGATTTTCCTGGTTTATTTTGAAAAGAAAGGATCTTTCTTCTGTAGATTATATTATAAATTGGGTGTCACAGCTACTGTAGTATAGAAAAATCTTCTACCCCTATATCCAATTCTCAAGGACATATAAAATGTCAGATATCAAAAATAACTAGTTCTGTGCAATTGGCTTCTTTCTTCCTCTAGTCTGCCTCTGCTGAAAAGCCATTAGCCCCAAATTTGGTGAGAACAATCTAACCTTATATAGAAAGGGAGGAGGATATTCTTCCTTTAGAGGAAAAATAATCAGCAACTGTCTGAGAGTGAGCAAAAAATCACTTCACAAGCTGAAAGTGAGTCCAAAAATGTGAAGGAAAGAAGGTCAAAATCAAATCAGGAGACAGTTTGCAAGTCCTTTTATGAGTCAAGTTGGGCCATTCCTACCCATGTGAGCTACAACAGGTGGAAGTCTGCTGACATAAAGATATGAAGGTAAACATATTGCTCTAATCTAAGCTTATCTCTCCTGGTGATACAGTTCAGGACTTTGATATTCATAGTGGAAAATTATTACACAAAGTAGATCATCTATGAAGATGAATAGTTTTACCCCAAATATTAACCTGGTTCGTTTAAAGTTTACTGAAGTCTCAGTTGCTTAAAGTTCTGCCACTCAAGTGGCAGCCTGAATGTTGAAAATATTAGTAAAATTATTCATTTAGATCTAATATATGTCAATATAAGATTTTAAACAGGCATTAATGTCTAGAAGAAGATGAGCAGAGTTTATGAAAGTGATGTAGTTCTCACAATGCCAGATTCCAGTACTAAGTTATAATTAGGGTATATTAAAAAAATTGGATAAAAGATAGTCAAAAAGGCAACTGACTGGATAGGAGAAGACAGATTCAAGATGTCATATTTCTATGGCTACACCAGCTATGGGAAATCCGTTGCTCTTTAGGAATTTTAGCCCTCTGTGCACGAGAAATGTGGTTTGAATCTCATGGGGGTTTCAGGGTCCAGGATACAGAGTAGCCTGGTCAGCTACAAGGAGTGTAATAGGTGTGGGTTATAGTGGAGTAGACTTTAACTTTAAATTTTCCTTTTTTTCTATGTTATAATGTATACTATATGAAGACTTTTATGGCAAATCTCTTTGAGAATATAGAATGAAGCAAAACAAACAAAGCAAAAAACAAAACTGTACCTGACAAGAAACTGATATTTTTCCTTTTGGATATCAAGACTAAAGCACCTCCTTTTTACTTCATACTCTAGTCTGAATTCTTATGCCCGATTTCCCTATATTTTCCCTTTCTTTGCTCAATCCTTTACCCTTTTCTCAATTTTATATCATATTGATTTACTCATTTAAAAGTGGATAAAATTTCTAATTATTTTAAATATAGTGTATTTATAAAACATTAACACAGTTCATTAGCAACCTACAGCTTTTTCTAAATTAAAATGAATAGTCCTTCATAGAGATTGCATACAATATTTGAACACAATCATTTAAATTGTATGTATGCATCTTCACAAAGGTTAAAATGGTGTCAGGAATTCATTTGACATTTTTTTAATGGGTAGATTTTTCCATGGCTGATGTCTTTCAATTGTTATGTATAATCAAAGCTATTATGAATTATTGTACTACACTTATAATTTATGTAATCAAGTAATTTTTTGTATCAATTTAATTAGGAGTTTTCCTGAGAGTACTTTATGCAACATGAGGACCTTCAAATTAGCCATAATGGAGAAGAAATGTTTACTAATATTTGACTATGATAGGGCCTTTTGTCAAGCTATAGCATATTCTTAGCAATCGAATTCAAAATTTCAATCGCATGTTTCCAAATTATTAAATCTACCGATTTCAAATTGACAAAGAGAATTAGGGCAAAGAAAAACTAAAGATGAACATTCTCCAGCTGTCCAAGTATTGACATTTTTGTCAGGATGATTAGTTATATTTATCACTAAAACAATAGTGCTGCTATTTCAAAATATCCCACAACAAACTTCCAAATTAAAAATATACACAGCTTATGATATCCAAACTTTAATAACCATACTATTAGAACTTAGAACTAGTAAGCCTAAAAAAAAAATGTGTGCTTTCTTAGAAGAGAAGGGAAAATAACTCTTCTTTTAATAGACAATGCCTCCCTAGGGAACTACTATGATGAATACCATATTTCCAGTCAGCAGCTTGGTCATATTTTCTTTCATCTTTCACTTTTTCTCTAAAGATATATAACATCTGAAGTCTGGGCCACTAGGAAATACAGGTGAGAAATAAAGAAGAAGAAGAAGTGAAAGGGTCAACCAAGAAAATTCAGCTCCAAAAGACTATTGTCCCCTTGTTTGATGATTCTTTACTAAAGGTCCCTTCTCTCAATTCATGACTTTTATTGATGTCCTACTCCGAGGGTAGGGATTCCATCCAGAAAAGGTGGCATCTCTGCCTCTAATATCAACTAACACACGCTTTCTCAACTCAGTGGGGATATTATTGGTACTTAGGTAGAATGCCAAACATCTGAATCTCATAAACCTCACATGGTTAACATGGCAACAGACATAAAAAGCATTAAAATTCAAAGCTTTAGTCCTTTACAAGCCTACCATTACACATTAGGTCATGTAATTCATACAATTAATTCTGGAAGGTGAGACTATTAAGAAGAAGAAGGAGGAGAAGGAGGAGGTGGAGGAGGAAGAGGAGGAAAGGGGGAGAGTAATTTAGAAAATAATCTCCCCGTGATGACATTCTCATCATTATTCATTTCAGATTAAATAAGAATGCAGAGAATATCATTATGCTCTAACAAAATTTACCACAGTAAAATATGGTAACAAAGGCAATTAATTTTGATTAGGATTAAATGAAATTTATAGTCCAATTTATGGAAATTGGATACAAGATTATAACAGTTTTCCAATCCAAGAATATGGTAAAATGTGCCAATTATTTTGATCTTCTAGAATCAATTTCTATAATATGTTACAATTTTCTATATGGAGCCCTTACAAATATTTTAGAAAGAATAATTTTTGCTTATGTGTGGTTTAGGCTTTCTAAATGTATATATTATCCAGGAAAGAGTCACCTCTTACTTTTTTTCTGATACCTTTGCAAGGTGAAGTATCAAGATCAGCTGACCTCATAGTGAGTTGGATAAGATTCATGCTTTTCTAATATCTAAAACAATTAGGATTAGTATAATTTATTAAATTTGGTAGAACTCATTAGTAAAAATCATTTCAGTGTATTTGTTTCTGATATTTTAAGTTATATTTCAAACTGACAGAAAGTAATCCAATTTTCCTATGTATTTAGTGTTAATTTTGTGAATTTTTTTTGTGTCTTAGAATTATTTTGCCATTTCACATATACATTTATTTTCTTTTGGTGTTTTGAAAAAAATCCATTTCTTTTGGCTTTTATACTTTCTTACTGTTGCTTTCCTATGGGAAATACATACTTTTCCCGTAACTATATTTTTCATCAGTTTAGACCACTGGACCCGGATGAAGTTTGCTTGGTATTGATCTTATTTTGTAACAAAGCTTGTATCTGTGGCTCGTCTTTCAATAGGTTTGCAAAATTATCAACCACTATCTCTTGAAACACTATTTCTGCATTTTCTCTCCCTGCACTGCTCTTGGCATTTAAATTTCAGGTAAGTTAAACATTTTCACAGTATTTTACATGACCTTTAGTCTCTGCTCTATATATATGTTTTGTTTTTGTTTTTCCATGATTCAGTCAGGATTTGTTTTTATATTACTTACTAGATCAATCCCTTTTCAGTTACATATGATTTTTTAATTCCATTCATAAAGATATTTATATGAATGATTTTATTTTCCAGGTAGAATATGAGCTTTGTTCTTTTCTGTTGTGTCCTAGTATAATTCTCTTATTAGTCATTTAATTCTGAGAACCTGTTAATCAAGATTACTTTTAATTACTTATTTGAAAAGTCCAAAATAAAACTTATTCCAGAATATAACTGCTCCTCAGCATTTAAATGACTAACTCTCATCTGAGAACCATTAGTGTTCATGAGGATTATTGTTATAGCTACTAATTATTGTTTCTCTTATGGTCTGTTGCACAGAACAGTCAGATTTATCCATTTAAAACGTAAGTGATATTATGTTACTTCCTTCTTAATTGTCCTCCATGACTCCCCATTGACCAGAGGGAAAACAATACATTTTTAATTGTCTCCAAGGCCCTACAGTATCTGGGGTGTTATGAACTCCACGACTTCATCTCTTACTATCTTTTCTCTGGATCGCCAAGATTCAGTCATTTGGCCTCCTCATTATAGCGCAAACACAACTCAGGGCTTTGCAAATGGCTCTTCCCTTTGTCTAGAATCACCTTCTCCTAAATATCCACTGCCCTCACTTCCAATTTTTGCTCAAATGATGCATTCCCGGTGAGCCCTACCCTAGATACCGCAACAAAAATTGCAGCCCTGCCATCCACCCTGATGTTCCCAAACCTTAAATATAATTACATAATTATGCATTATGTTAATTGTCTGTCTCAGTAATAAAAACACCCAAATAACAAGACTTTTGCAATTTTTTGCCTGTACTAATTTATTTAATCTACAAAATTACCCCTACTTTATTTGTGGAAACCTGAGTACCTACAGTTTAAGCAACATTTCCACAATCATCAGCTGGGTTTCAGAGGCCGGACTGAAACAGACTTTCTCTCTCTGTTCCCTTAATTATTATTGTATATTGTCCCTAGACTGTCACTTTCATATGTAATGTAAGCAAACAGGGTAACCGACCTCGAGTTGTTATTTACTGATTTATCACCACCTCTCATTCAATAATAGCTGGTACACTGTGGAGACTAAGTAAGTATTCCTTTATTATATTAAAAACAGGTTTATTAAGAAATTTGATAATAATTTAAACAAAGAATTTAATATAAAATGTCTAGAATAAAGTCAAGATACATTTTTAGTATTCACTAAAGAAATGAAAACTCTTTAAAACTACTGAAAGATCAGACTTGAGGGAAAGCTACATCATTCAAGATGCATATGTGGTTGGAACTTTTGCTTTACAATGATCAATTTGAGAAGTCTTTTTTGATCATTACATGTTAAAAAATGATCAATATATAAAGAGAAGTTAATTTTCTCATAAACCTTGAATAAAAAGTTAAAACACACTCCTGAGAAAGCAGCAGATTAATCAAATTATAAATTATTTGAGACTTCTGAAAACCATCAGAGCACTGTGGAAATTTTCTAGCTCTTTACAGGCTCTGCCATTTTTCATTTAAGTCAAATTTATAATTTAATGATGTAAAATCTATATTGATTTTAAAACTTTGGGTTGGTTAATTTTCCTTCTTGTATATAATAAGCCCATAACCAGCATAAACATGTTCCAAATTTTATATAAAACAGACTCATACTGAAAATTGAAATTTAATTTTTTTGAAAATATTTATTTCAGAAAGAGCATAATTCAAGACATATTTTATAACACATTGTACAAGAAGCTCTATTTAACACATTTCAACTTCTGCAAACACTATGCACCACCCACTAAATGGAAATAACTTTTAGTGATATATTCTAAATCATACATTTCAAAATAACATGTTACATATTACAAACGGTGGCAAGCAGCAATACAGAGAGATGAGACATGAAGGGCAAGAGAAAGAAGTTCCATGCTTATTATGCAAAAAAAAAATATGCATTTACAAAAGTATCAAGTCAAAACAGGAAATCACAAAGATTATATGACTTAAAGAGAATTTTAATAATGAAGAAGGTGAGAAGTTAAAAATGGAAAAGCATTTTTCAGTTCTTACTGTATAAATATCGACCACAAGATTTCATTAGCCTTAAACTCTAAACGTTTAGAAGACGGCTTAGAGGCCCTGAGTGGCCATGAAGCAGCTGGGATTGTGGGATGTTTGTCTCTCGAGATAGTGGAAAGGGTTATCCAGTAGAGACACACACTGCGGCACTGGCTGGAGATGCTGGGCAAGGACCTATGGGATGCCCTTAAGAAAGAGAGACAGTTATTGAGAAGACAGATCATGCTCCTGGAAGACACATCAGCAACGAGGGAGGAGGCAGCCGGAGAATCCGTGTTGCCAGAGGCCATATGGGAGGAAGAGTTCAAAACACAATGTGGGCTGTAACCTGTCAGTGGGGCTTGCCGTTGACCTTAGAAGAAGTCAGCAGAGCCCCGAGGGAGTGCCTTGTGTGCTCTAAGAAGGACTTACACCAAGTCCCGCAACAATATGGGGCAATAGTAAAGGGGCCAGTACCCCTTGTCAGGTGGCAGATAGACTGTATTGGGCCTCTGCCCATATCAGAAGGGTATTGGTATGCCATGACTTGTGTGGACACAGCTACTGGCCTGTTGGTTGCTTTTCCTGCATGTCATGCAGATCAGCAAACCACCAAAAGGGGTCTAGAGCATCTCTTTGCAGCCTATGGCCAGCAGAAGGTGATTGAGAGCAATCAGGGCACCCACTTTACTGGACACGCATTACAAGAATGGGTGCGGCAACTAGGAATAAAGTAGAAGTGTCATGTCCCATATAACCCCACTGCAGCAAGCATAATAGAGTGGTACTATGATTTGCTGAAATCTGGAATAAAGTTGGACATCAACAGACTACGGGGTTGGTCAGTTCATTTATGGACAGTGCTACGTTTGAATGAGAAGCCCCAAAAAGGAGCCTTGAGCCCTGTGGACATACTAACACAAATCGCTGCCTCTCCTATACAACTGTATGTGCAAACCAAAGAGGAGTTATTGAAGCCAGGATATGCCCAGCAGAGCAACAGCCTGCTGCCAGCCCCACTGCACTAAGCCCTGGAGACTCTGTTGAATGGATGGGGTCCTGAACATTTCGACACATGGACCAGTGATAGTTGGCCTTCTGGCACTTTGGGAAGAGGCCTGGAAGCTGGCCTTTTGGGTGTTCCTGGAGTAACAGCAGAGTGACCCCCAAACATCACAGTAGTGTACCCAAAATGTCTGGGAGGTAAGAGCATCTGATGGGGAAATTTTGTTTTATGATCAGTGCATGTACCCCCCACAGTCCTATATATTGACCCATCTGTAACTCCCATAGGGAGGTGGGTAAAGGTCTGATATACTAGACCAGGACGAGATCCCATTCCTGCCACTGTTTTATCACCAGACCACTCTCTTGCATGTATCCTACCTGATGGACAAGATTTGGCTATGCTGGTATCATTAAAACATGTATCATATCACCCTTAAGTTTCTTTTCTTCTAAAGTCCCGGCGTCCTGACCCCACCCCCTGGCTGCAGCTACAGCATGATGATTACTCTGAACCCCCTACCAGTTCACCTACTGGTGCCTGTGAAATGGGCAAGCTATGGACTTAAATGGCATAGGACTTTGAACCTAGCTGGATCTTCAAACTTGAGGATTATCATGATTTTATTTCTGTTGTCATTGTATGTTGTTAGTCTGGTTACAATGCTCCAGTTTTCTCGTACAGGGGCCATTGCAGAAAATGGGGAGTGAGTAGATTGTGAAGCAAGATTTCTGGAGGAGTGGGCTGTGGGTAAAATTGGAATAGTTTCAGGATCTCTCACTTGGCCTTAATGCATCTCCACATCAATAGGTGATTACATAAGGGAGCAAGGGCATACGTGGGCCAGAGAGGTTGGGTGGGGTCCCTTTTTGCAGCCTGGTCTTGAGAGACACGGGTGAGCAGAAGTGGATGACTGCTTGTAAGCAATAAATGGGTTTCTCCCTTTGACTGATTTCAGTTTCAAAGGCCACAGGCTTGGAAAATATTTTCCCTTAGGGACTTACCCCCTCTAAATTACAATCCCATCTCTCTTTTTTGTCTTTAGCAGTAATTGATTAGCTTTCAAAACTACTTACCTTCTACCAGATCTAAGCATTCTATGCCTATCACTGAAGAACAATCAATGGCTTTAGACTATATATTCAAATGTTTATGTGATTTTAAAATATAGATCATATAAACTCCATTATCTTTGAAATTTAAAGGGTATGTTCATACCTTTTAGTGTAATTTATGCTCTATAAATTTATCAATGAGTCTACCATGAAAATTACCAGGAAAGAAGGATGGCAGGTCCGGCTAAATGTCATGTTTGTTATGTGTGTAACCAAGATTTCTCACAGAAATTGAAAAATCCCACAGAGAAAACTTACTTTTTATATCTTTAGGCTACTCTCTTAAATCAGAAATTAGCGAACTACTTTTCTCTCTAAAAGACCAGAGAGCACATACTTTAATCTTTGAGGGCTATACTGTCTCTGTCACGTTACTCACTTTTGTCATTGTTTGTCAAAAATTTTATTTTCAGATTTTCCTTTCAACACTCGTTTTTTATTCATTTTCTGTGTCTTCATTTCTATTGGTTTTCTTTTCAAACATGACAGCTAGTAATAAATGTATGGGTTTGACCCTGTTCAATAAGAATTCAGTAATAAAAGCAGGAGGCTGGCCAGAACTTGCCCACAGAATGTACTGACCCCTGTTCTAAACTGTTAATAGGAAACTAATGGTTTACACATTCTTTAGAGCTGATAGACTTTATGGTTGTCTCACATAAATTTAGAAATATTGAGAGATTATATTAGCACCAGAGCTGTTAAGTCAATGATGTTATAATTGTAAAAGCTATTTTCTAGTCCTTATTAGTAAAATAAGTTCATAAGTGAGGTTAGAATACAGTTAATTATGTTTATGAAACTTGATGGAGTGTTGTAAATTATAACACTAAGTGTTGAGATCTCTGAAGAGGACCTTGAAGTATGGTGTATCCCAATTTCAATCAAGTTCTTCATATTGAAAATAAATCACAGTCGTAAAATAGAAGCCAAATTATTTCTGACAGAGGCCAGGTCAAAGGACTTAGCTTAGTGGGAGAATCAAATAGTCCTGCTAAACAAATCTCATAATTAAGTATATTTAGGGACCCCATAAAGTGGTGCTTGGTGCAGTGGGGCTTTTTGCCCTCTAGGATCAGAGAGCGAAGCTGCTTTCAATTTGGCTGTTTGGTCCTTTACTTCACCTCTTAATATCAGAGGGATTATAAAAGAAAACAAACATTTCCACTGACAGATCATTTTTCTTAGAGAATTTACATTTCATAGAGCTAGTTTACCAATACATCTAACTTGCTTCTTCTGAAAAGTGACATTATTTTCAATATCTTAACTTTAAAGACTACTGTTTGATGCTACATGTTTTAGTCATTTTTTAAAAAATCACTCGTTTTTGTGAATTCTAAATGCTTTCTTCAGTTATTGCAATCAAGCCAATGGGCACATTAGTAACACTTTAGTGATTCACTTGAGATTTATGCAGTCTAATATTTATTTCCCTAAAATATTCCACTGTAATGTAGAATTAGTTGAGTTCTGCTGATTTCTGCAGTCCTGGAGGGCTGCCAAGCTTAGTTTATTTTTTTTTCTCATTTTTAATTGTGTTAAATAGTATTTCCCTTTTACACATGAGGAAATTTTATTGCTAAACTGAGTATGTATTACAACTGTCAGATGTAATGAATGAAACCTAATTTTATGCTGATACATGGATTAAAAAATACAGTAAAATTGTATCACAATAAATATCTGTAAGTTTATACATGTAATACGTGTACATATTATGAACATTATTGCTTTTATTAAACTTTTCTACAAATTAAAAAGAAAACAAATACTATTGAAATAAGTGCAAGATAAGATAGAGTAAGTCTCCAAAGGAAAAAGCTTAAGGGTAAATTAAAGGAGATTTTTGTTTGCATGCATGTAGATGGGTGTATACTTTGCCTAATAAATCAAGCATCAATGAATAAAAATAGTTACAGTGGAATACCAAAGTATTATGAATAAAGTGTCCTGAAAATTAAAGGTTATCTTCTTTATGAATCAATGTTTATTTAAAAAGATTGATTTCAAAATTGGGTAACATTGTTCTCAAAAATATGCCCCTGACATTCTTTTGTCTCTGGTTAACATCTGTTTGTTTTATCTTTGCACATACATATTCAGTAGGCAATACTTAAACAATAGATAGGTGGATGATGATAGATGATAGATAAGCAGATAGCATTTTTTATATTAATATAATCTGGGAAACAATTGTATTCATGTATGTTCAAACGTTTCTTGCACATGTTTATGGCCTTGAAACATTCTTCGATTTTGGGTAATAAATTAAACTGATAGAAAATAATAATATACTTAACTTGTTCATCTATACAATTGGTAGTATTTTATTCAGATTATTCTTGCAAACAATTCTTTAAAGGCCCCACTGTACTGGGCCAAACCCCATGAGAGTTTCTCACTTCCCTCAGTTCACTGCTATGATGAATTTATAGTCCACCATCATCTTGCGCGTTATAAACAGACATAATCTGGTGTTGTTATGCAAGTTTAAGCCTATTTAAATTATTACTCCTGAACATGCCATTCTAAAATTGTATTTCTGTCATTTGATGGTGGTTTTCATAGATTACAAGTTAATAGATGCAGTGCTGGTTAATTTTAGTTCCTCAATAGAATTCTGTTGGATGGGTATTGCATGTGTTTATCCAAGAACTGTTGATGGCCATTAAGCTATTTGAAATTTTCTTTTATAAACTATGCTACATTGAAATATAAATTCTAATGCTCCTTTGTGTCTCAATATTGATAATGACAACCTATTAAAATTTGTTTTCCTTGAGGTATGTTCAATGAAGCTTATTTTTCTTTATGTATTGCCCGTTGTCACAGAATAGTTTTTGACACTTGGTTTTACATTTGTTACATAAAAAGGTTCCACACAACTGTTTTTCTATTCTGAGTTTTTTCATCTTATTCATGTACCCATTTTTCTATCCTAGACTAATAATAATAAATATAATAATTATTCAATGTAGTACTTTTTAATGTGCCAGATACTGTCCTAAGCACTTTATAAATAATCATTTAATTTACAACCATCTTATGAGGTGGATATACAAATTTATCAGATGAGGGGAAGGCAAGTGAAATAATTTGCCCAAGATCACACAGTACAAAGTAGAGTCAGGCTTGACCCAGACATTCGGTTCTAAAATTTGGACCTTTCAGCTATCCTGCCTGGTTAGCATCACACACTCTGTGAGAGACGCTGCTGTTACTGAGACCTATTTTGTGTTCTTCTTGGCATGGTGCCCACCTCTAATCTCCAGCCTCCCTTTCAGCAAGGTACGGTGGTGTGATAGCATTCTGGCCAATGGACAGTGAACAGAGTAATGCATGACATTTTGAACTTTGGCTCATAAAAAGTCCTCATGTATAATCTTTTATTCCCCTATTTACATGTAAGATGCAGAGGATGGAACAGAGGATTATGAGATTCTAAATTGTAGAATAGCCGTAAGATGCACTGTGCTTGGTCCCTGAATCAGTGCGGAACACAGATGGTGAGCAATTGTTTTGAAGATTTAGGTGGGCAGGAAATTATATTCTACTTTATAGATACAGGAACTTGTGTTAAAGTACTGTTCCAATTGTTAACCTACTAAGAATTTGGAGACTGTTTATTACAACATTCAAATTACTTTAGCAAAATTTGTATTATAAGCATTAAAATTTTGTTACTGATCTTGAAATCTTGTAAGTGAAATAACTTCATAATTTTTATTCTTCAAAATAATCTTGGATTTTTTTTCTTATTGAATTGCACTAATTAAATTCCTAACCAGCATTGTATAATAATTGTATGGATTTGGCTTCTTTTACCTAGGAATCTGTACCAAAATTTATTTATCCATTGACCTATATACATACGGGTGTTAATAGCAGCTTTTTTCATAATTTCCACAACTTGGAAGTAACCAAGCTGTCCTTAAGTTAGGTGAATAGGTAAATAAACTGTTGTACATCTGTGTAATGGAATGTTATTATGCACTTAAAATAAGTGAGCTATCAAGTTCTGAAAATGCATAGATGAATTAGATGAATCTTAAATGCATATTACTAAAGTAATAGAAGTCAGTCTGAAAACATTACATACTGTATGTTTCCAACTATATGACATTTTAGAAAAGGCAAATCTAAGGAGGCCGTCAAAAGATAAGTGTTTGCCAGGTGCTGAGGGTGGATGGCAGGGATGAGTAAGTGGAAAACAGGAATTTTAGGCAGTGAAAGGGGTCTGTATGATGTCATGATGGACATATGTCATTATACATGTGTTCAGACCTGTAGAATGCGTAAAAATGAGATTAAACCCTAATGTGAGCTATGGACTTTGGGTGCTTACAGTGTGTGAATGTAGGTTCATCAGTGATAACGAATGCACCCCTCTGGCAGAGGACACTGACAATGGAGGATGGCATGTTTGTGTGCGGTTAGATGGGAAATAATCTTCACCTTCCTCTCAAGTTTGTTATGAACCTAAAACTGCTCTGAAATAAATAAAATAATTAAAAAATTAATTTAGAAAGCACCTGAATAGACATTTCTCCAAAGAAATTATTCCAGTGACCCATAAGACTTGAAAAGATACTCAATACCATCAAGCATTGTGTAATCCACATCATAACCACAAGATTCCACTTCACACCAACAAGCATAATTGTAATCAAAACGAGGGACAATAGCTAGCGTGGATGAGGACCTGGAGTGATTGAAATCCTCATTCATGGCCGGGAGGAATGTAAAATGTGTCACCACTTTGGAAAACATTTTGATATTTCCTCAAAATATTCACCATAGAATTACCTAATACCAAAAAATCCCATGATGAATGAATAATTAAAATGTAGTATATCCATACAATGGAATATTATCCATCAATAAAAAGAATGACCTTCTGATACATTCTACAACACAGATGTACCTTGAAAACTGAAGGCTAAGTGAAAAAACCTGGTCAAAAAAAACCTAGTGTGTGATTCTATTTACATCAAATTCCTCAGTAGGCAAATTCATAGAGACAGAAAGTAAACTATTGTTTGCCAGTGAATTCTACACAGAAGAGTCCCTTTTACAGCGAAGAAATGTGCTAAAATTAGATAATGTTGATGTTTGTACAACTGAGTATATAGAATCACTGAATTATATCTACAAAGTATAATTTATACTTTATACTTTAAATTTTTATTTTATAAATTATACTTTATAACTGTACTATTGTACTTTTCTCTTTTTTTTAGGAGAGCAAGTTACAGGCTTTTATTTAAAAATAAAGTGAAAGGACAGAGCTCCCAGCTCACGCCGGGAGGCGACAAGAGAGTCCCTGTATTATTGTACTTAAAAAGTACATATAATATGATATATTAATATTGATTTGAAAGTATGTTATAATATAATATATAATATGTTTCACTTTAAATTAAATATACAATTTTATTTTAAAAGTAAAATTTAGGTGAATAATATTTTTTGAGATAAAGCTGTTAAAAACCTCATGTTATTATGCACATCTTTACATGTCTTTGTTATACAAACATATGTATTTCTTCTGGTATATGCTTTTTGGTGAAATTTCTTGGCTTGCTCTTGACCATATCATTGCACAATTTTACTTTCTTGTAAAGTAAAAGGAAACCCCATGTATGTTTCAGCTTACACATGGGAGGCCAACAGCATCATATTATGTTAACCTAAGGCCTTATCATAGCTCTAATGGACTGTAGAAATCGAAAAAAATGCACATAGTGAAGAAAACACACAGAAAAAAGATAAACTAAGTGGTTTTTGCTAAGAAGACAGTCCAATAAATAAATAAATAAATAAAAGGTTGAAAAGGGAAGAATGACTAATGTTATGGGAAATAAATATGAAATAATTTTCAAAAAATATTTTATTATGTGCTCAAATAAAATAGTGAGGCCCAACTATTTTTCCCTAACATTATCTCCTCCTGGTAAGATATCAGAGCAGGGCTATTTTCATTAAATTCTCTTTTGTTTCTGTTTCTTCATAGAAATGTTGAAGGAAAACAACTAATGCAAATGTACTTTTAAATATCTACATAGTAAACACATTTACCTTTTGACTTATTTCCATTAGAAATTGATAATGTAATGCAAAATATAAAAATAATAGTGACACTTACCTAGTGCTTCCTATGCACAATGCATAATTTCAAGCACTTTAAATAATTAGCTTATTTATAGCTTGGGTGATACAATTGCTAGATGCTAAAAATGTGGCAGGAGAATGTTAAATATCTGGCCTATACTATATGATAGAGGAATCCCAATTCTTGAGTTTACACTCCATATTTGTAAGTTTCATCCGAAATAACAAAGCATGAAAATATCATTTAATGCACATTGTACCTATGCCTGAAACAAAGCTGATACAATAGAATTGAAATTTCCATAATACAATTATTTGGTCACATTTTAAAATCATTTTTGGTGGATCAAACATATTATGTTTTCTAACTATTGAACTGGCAAAATGGCAAAATCATATATTTAGATAAGTAGACACTTCATTCATGTATATACGCTCTGAATTTGCCTTGTGCCTCTCTAAGTTAAATGTTATTTTAATGTTCAATATCAATCAAATTCTGTAAAGCAGAAAAAGTGGATTTCATTCCATTAACATCCCCCACCAGTCTTCAACAACCCAGCCACAACTGATTATCATTTTCCTGGCACTGTGCCAGAGTTCATGACTGTAGGGAAGCCCCCACTTCCCACTTTCCCCATTTTTCTATGAGGACAGCTGTCTGTGGCTTCCCCTGAGATATGCCTGGCCTTGAGAAACCTTGAAAACACAGCGCGTTGTACCCTTGAGTAAGGAGCTAGATAAGGGCCTTGAAGGCCAGACACCTGGCCATGACAAACACATGCATGTGCGTCTTCAATGCTTATGTAACCATGCATTAGCAGTATAGCAGTATAAAAAGTACAGCTTTATGCAGAATAATGTGGCTTCTTTTGAGCACCCTCCATGCCAACTCCTGCCACCTTCTTTGCTCTTTGTGTCAGTCCAAGACCTCAGTGGCAACCCACTGACCCCGACAATGACTCTCCATATCTACTGACATATTTAGAATCAAATATAAAAAGCCCTTATTCCAGAATATGTGAATACAACTGAATTCTGCTTCAATTAAATTATGTCCATCCTAGTTTTTTCCTCAAAGATTGGTATATTTTCTCTGCACATATTCTAACTTTGTTGAGGAATTATGAGCTTCTTTATAGTCAGAATATTTTCTAACAAACTCTGTATTCCATATTCCCACAAATCTCAGTTGTAGTAGTAGCTATCCTAATGCAGCTGTTTTGTGTGGTAACTCCAGATTCCACTGAAGGAAACTTCAGTGATTAATGCCCCATAAATTGATTATATGCTTCGATCTCAATGTATGTGGTTTTTGTTAGTGGAAAAATATATACATAAATATGTACTGTATTTCATAATATTTTATGATAGACTAAAAATGAGACTATGTGATTATAAATCCATCCCCTTTATATATTGCTGATAATAAATAGAAAATGATATGTTATTCTGAATATGGTTTTGCTTCTTTGGAATGTGGATGAAATTCACTACATGCATCAGAGAAAATGAGTAAAAAACTGATGTTGGAATTCTAGAATTGAGGACTTCTGTCTTATTTCCTTTAAAGAAATTTTAGTGATTTTCTTTATCCAAAAGCAACATGCTTGTACCTGTTAGAATTCATATAATGGCTTCTTTAATAATAGAAAACATTCTAATTAAATAGGATTGTACTAATCTTTACTTAACTGGGCTATCACCTCAACACAGTATCACAACTAAAGAATGGTGAATCAGACATTACAAAACATATCCCTGAAAACTCTAATGCAAGGAAAATATATTTTAAATAATCTCTTTCCAAAATAACCAAGAATACTTCTTTTTTTACTTGAATTTATTGTTCTGGAATGAGAATAAGATCTGATAAACCAATCTGAGACCGTTAGCCCTGCTAAGTAGTAATTGTACCATTACATTTATTATTTCTTGTGCAATCTAAAATATGTAGTAAACATCCTGTGCCCCTTCAGTCTCATCACCTATTGCAGAGGCAATTGCAGTTAACAGTTTATAAGTGTTCTTCTTGACTTTTCCTATACTATACAGATACATTTATTTACATTAGGTATGTAATATATTTGAAATACTATCTGATCTCTAGTAATAACAAGGAAAAACGTATATTTTTTGGAAGTTTGGACCCACCTTGAAATTTTCACGTTCCTTGAACCTAATGAGAAATAATGACAAATTATTTGACAATACAGTTTGAGACCTTAGGTCTAGTTCCCTCCCTCACAAAGAAGATCTTTTAGAACTGCATTGTCCTCTCTGAGGATGCCCACACTTTCCTTTCTTTAAATGCGTGCTTTCAAATAAAGTTTTCTCACTGCTCAAATTATTGAATTTTATCCCTTTGCTATTTAATTTTATTTCCAGGTCTTCACTCTGTGTCCGCTTTACTCCTTATAAGTAAGATGTGGCTGCTGACAGCTCAGATGTGGGCCCGCGAGTTCCCGTCGCCTGGGGGACCCGGGGAACTGCAGCTGCAGGAGGCCGCCTGAAAGTCTCCTTTCTTTGGGAAGCTCTCAGAACATAACCTCACTCCATCCCATGCTCCACCGCTCCCCCAAATCCTGGGGTGGAAGGAGCTGGTCCCCATGCCGTGCAGGTCCAAGTGGACACAGGACCCAAGGTGACCCTGGCTTTAAGAGATGGCCAGGGAATCCCTTTCCCTCTGCACTTTCCCGCTCTCTGCTGCCCGCAAGGCCGCCGCCATTCCCTGCTGCTCTTGCTTTGCCAAATTCCTTCCCTACCTTCACTCCTCTGACCTGCTGGACGATTCTTTCTTCAGAGTTCTTACCCTCCCCCGTCCAGGCTGAGGTTTCACCTGGTGTGTAGGGAAAGATCTCCCCAGACACAGCTGCCTGGAAACGTGGCTATGAGCATTGAGATATGACTAATATCAACTGAAATCTTAAACTCTCATAAGTGATGTATATGATCGATGAGGGGTTGATATCCAAAACATGTAAAGAACTCATACTCCACAACACCAAGATAAAAACATAAATTAAAAATGGTCAGAGGACCAGAAAAGTCATTTTTACTGAGAGAAGAAATATAGAGGGCCAGTGGGCCCAAGTTGGTAGAGAAAATTTGATTAAGCAAAACAATTGTTTTACTAAAAGACTAATGAAAGTGACAAAGCTTTAGGCACACTGTCCAGAAGAGAAAAAGAGAGAGAGAGAAGATCTCAATTACAAGAATCAGAAATGAAAGAGGAGAAATTACTACTGGCCTTACAGAAATATGAACAATTAGAATACGATGAACAAGTATTCCAACAAATTAGATAACTTTAGAATAATTCAATGAATAAGAAAACAGATATTGCAGATATTCTATTTAAAAAATGCTGGGTTATTGAAGAAACTAATAAAGTGGCAAGTATTTTGATAAAATTATAAAAAATAAGACACATTAACATAATTAGTAATAAAAAATATATATAAAAAATAGATGTTAAATGCCTAAAACAAAAAACGATAAAATCTTTATCCATATAAGTTAAAGATTTGAAATGGATGCTTTTCTAGAAAATAAAATTTAACAGTGTAAGCCAAATAAAATAAGAACATTACAATGATAAGAGGCTATTAATATAGGTTGAGTCTTTTGAAGTACACAGGAATCCATACCTCTGCTTGAAAAGGGGGAAGGTAATTCAAAGAACAGGCAGAGGGGTAAGTATGCTCTTTCAGTAACCAAGAGTTATGTCAAGAGTCAAAATAAATAAAATGGTGTGTCTATTTACTTATCAAATATTTATTGAGCTTTGGGGAATGTAGATACAATAGCAAAACAAACAAATAAACATCCCTGTATTTTACATATACATCCTAATATGCAGATACGACATAACAAAACCCCTTCACTAAGTCCTTCTTTAAATCTGGCACTCTTCTGTGTTTGGACAGAAGGTGAAATTTCTGGCATGAGCTTTGTTTTGGTATCTTTACCAAAAGCATCAGTGTATGCTACCGTTCTTCCTTTTTTGGCTTAAATTACTTACTAACATCTCTTTAAGGAAAAACTCATTTTCTTTCAAGAAAGGAAAGACACTTCCTAATATTTCAGTCTCTGCTGTCAGGGATGATTCCTTATATTTTCCAAAGTTTAATTCTAGTACCCCTTGCCCCTGACTTAGAGAAAGTAGAAATTGGAAACTACTAAATATTTTCTAATATCTTAAATATGATATTTAAAAAAAATAATGTGTTAAGTTATGTTTTAAATTTTACAATTTGGTGACAATTGATTCGATAGAGGTAAGCCTGGAGCACCACAGGGAAAGTACAAAGTATCATTAACCCTGTTCCAGTAAGAATTCAGTAAGTGGGTGAAGGGTAACAGCTGGATTTTCAAGGCAAAGAGGATGGCATTCCAAAAGGAGACGCCTTTCATTCCCCTACTGTTCAGAAAGCAAGCTGAACTAAGTCCAGATGGCTGCCGAGTATGGAGTTTGGCTATGGGCTGAAAAGGAGCCTGTATGCTGGTTGGAAATAAAGCTGCAGCAACGATCAGATCTGTATAGCTTTGTATAATGTGATGAGGAGTTTCTAGTGCAGGCAATGAGAAACGGTTGAAAACTTAAACTGGAATTGTGACACAAAAGTAGTTTTGTTTTGTTTTTAGATTTGTAAGTAAAGGTTTAGCAGCTGTTTCTGTGGCCTTTCCCAACCAGAAGAATGCCTAAAAACTTGACCCATGGTTGAATTATTGCATCACTACATTAACAAATTTATAAGAGGATGCATTTATAAGATTGAAAATATTTGAACTCTGGTCAAGGACTATGTTTTAGAGATCAAGCATGTGTGGGTTTTTGTCAAGATAGTGTATAATGTAGGGAATAACCAGAACTGATAATATGCATTTGAATCAGAAAATAAGAATTAGTCCAAACCCTGAAGGCACCAAGTGCCTAACTTATATGAAACATGAAGGGGTTTCCCAAAATGATGGCTTCTCTAAGCTGAAATAGTTCGGGTCTACCCATACTTTGTCACTTTTTAGCAGACATGCCCCAAATTGGAGTGACTGCATTTTCAAAGCTATGTCTGGAACTGGAATACACGGGAATCTGGCTATGCTATTGTTCTGAAAGTGAATGTGGTCTTATACCCTGTATTATTTTTCAAATCAAAATAAACTCATTGCTGGGAGAAGCCTACTGTTGTTCAGGAATTTGTTAGTCCAAACCCAAGACCATGGTTGTCGTAGAGCAGAGTACGCACTGCAAAATCTTTCCATCTGATACATCCAAGTGAGGGAGCTCCTAGAGAAAGGGAGACTCCGTTAGAGGTCTGAGCATCCTCCTGTAGTCAGGAGTGAACAGGACAAGAGATGTAGATGATGAGAAATAATGTAAAGTGGTGAGGATGGAGGGGGCAAAAGAGATTCCAGAAAGCTTTAGAATGTAGATGCAGCAAGATTTGAGGATTAATGTCATGTAAGGATGAATGATAAGAAGAATATGAAATAATTTCTGAGTTTCTGTCTTAAACCACCAAATAAGAGACACAGAATGATGAATAAAGGTTGGGGAAGATGTTGATACTGAATTCTTTCTTATGCTTCTGGAGATAATACCAGGAAGGGGTGTATTAGAATAGTAGAAGTTAGCTGTTTCATTTGAAGAATTTAATTAAACACAAATCAAATCTCTTTTTATCTTACTCATGTTATAGAAGTATATTTAGTGTTATTCTAGCTCATTTATTTTCCATTAAAGCCCTTCCTTTGAATGGTAAAATGTATTACTTAATACCCCCAGAAATTTACTGAATTTTCTTGTTCCACTGTCATTGTTCAATTTTTAGTAAAATCTAGACACCTTCTTAGGTACCTAGCTCAGATCGTCCTTTTTAGTCAATAAGACTGCCATGTTACAAACTTATAAATAAACTCCTCATATTTGAATTCTCAATTTGTAACTGAATAGTAATAGTAAAAATTTATTTGGAGTTTTCTTTGTACCAGACAATGTGTTAAGGTATATATAGATACACACACAAACATACACACACACACACACACACACACACACACATATATATATATATATCTTAGAATATATGTTTGTGTGTACATATATACATTTGTATTTAATTGTATATATACATATATGTATATATATCTTTTATATATTTGTTCTTGTGGCACTTAACTCTTCCAACATTCAATTCTGTGTTTGTACGTGTGTGTGTTTACATACCTTAAACTGCATACTTCCAAGGGATAATTCTATATCTGACTTAATATTTTTACTCCTCACAATGCTTTCTCAGTGGCTTTAAATATATTTTTAGTAAAATAAATGGCTGAGTGAGTGTCTTATAGTTTTCAGAGTACAGGTCTTTCACCTCCTTGGTTAGCTTAATTATTTTTGATACAATTGTAAATGGAGTTTTCCTGATTACTCTTTCTGCTAGTTCAATGTTAGCATATAGTAATGCAACAGAATTTTGTGTATTAATTTTGTATCCTGGAAGTTTGCTGAATTCAGTTATTAGTTCTAGTAGTTTTTGGTGGATTCTTTAGGGTTTTCTATGTATAATATCATGTCATCTGCAAATAGTGAGAATTTAACTTCTTCCTTACTAACTTGGATGCCTTTTATTTCTTTATGTTGTCTGATTGCTGTGGCTAGGACCTCCAGTGTTATACTGAATGAAAGTGGTGAGAGTGGGCATATTTGTCTGGTTTCCTTCTTGGATAAGAAGAATTAATATGTCAAAATGACCGTCTGGTGCAAAACAATTTACAGATTCAGTGCAATCCCTATCAAAATACCAACAGCATTCTTCAATGAACCAGAACAAATAGTTCTAAAATTCATATGGAACCACAAAAGACCCCAAATAGCCAAAACAGTCCTGAGAAGGAAGGATAAAGCTAGGGGATTACACTCCCTGACTGCAAGTTCTACTACAAAGCCACCGTACTGGCACAAGAACAGACTCATAGATCAATGGAACAGAATAGGGAGATGTAACCAGAAATAAATCCACACATCTATAGTCAATTAATATGTTATAAACAAGCCATGGATATACAATGGGGAAATGACAGCCTCTTCAACAAGTGTTGGCAAAACTGAAGAGCTACATGTAAGAGAATGAAACCAGATTACTGTCTAACTCCATACACAAGCGTGAACTTGAAATGGATCAAAGACCTGAATGTAAGTCACAAAACCATAAAACTCTTAGAAGAAAACAGGCAAAAATCTCTTAAATGTAATCATGAGCAATTTTTTTCCTGGACGCATCTCGGACAAGGGAAACAAAATAATAAATTAACACATGGGACTACATTAAACTAAAAAGCTTCTGTATAGCAAAGGACAGAATCAGCCGAACGAAAAGGCATCCTACAGTATGGGAGAATATATTTGTAAATTACTCATCTCATAAGGGGTTAACATCCAAAATATAAAAGAACTCATATGCCTCCACACCCAAAAAACAAATAACCCAATAAAAGAATAGGCAGAGGATCTGAACAGGCACTTCTCCAAAGAAGAAATACAAATAGCCAACAGGCACATGAACAGATGCTCCACATAGCTAATCATCAGGGAGATGCACATGAAAGCCACAATGAGATAGATATCACCTCACACCAGTTAGAATGGACACTTTCTAAAAGACAAGAAATAACAAATGCTGGAAAGGATGCAGAAAAATGGGAACCCTCCTACACTGTTTATAGGAGTGTAAATTGGTGCAGCCACTGTGGAAGGCAGCATGGATTTTCCTAAAAAAACAAAAATAGAAATACCATTTGACTCAGGAATTCCACTCCTAGGAATTTACCTAAAGAAAATAAAATCCCTGATTTGAAAAGATATATGCACCCCTATGTTTATCGCTGCACTGTTTGCAATAGCCAAGATATGGAAGCAACCTAAATGTCCATTAGTAGATGAATGGATAAAGATGTGGTTACATATACACAGTGGAATGGTATTTAGCCATAAAAAGAAAAGAAATCCTGTCCTTTGTGACAACATGGATGGATCTAGAGGGTATTGTGTTCAGTTAAATAAGCCAGGTGGAGAAAGATAAATACCATATTATTTCACTTACTCGTGGGATATAAAAACAAAGCAAAACAGAAGGAACAAAACAGCATTAGACTCATAAGCTCTAAGGAGTGACTTGTGGTTACCAAGGGGGAGAGGAGTAGGTGGGGGCAGGGGCTGGGATTGTTGAATCACTTCATCAAATGATATGCATATGATAAAATTTTTTAAAAGTCAAAAAAGAAAATACCACTTGGCCCTCTATAAAACATAAAATTAAACAAATGGCTGGGTAAATGAATAATGAATCTTCTATTAGGGGGATACAGAGGGGATAAAAGAACTTGTATGTTGTACTCAGCAGATATTTGAATAGGAATTTATGAAGACAGTAACATTCAAATAGATATGGCTTCAGTCCCATTGACACTATGTATATTTTTGTAATAGCTATAAATTCACTCGGGTAAATTATTCAACATAATCCTTTAATTATTATAAACTTAAATAAAAATATTTTCTCCATTTAGGCAAACTTCCTGCTTCTCAATACTAGAAGAAATAGTGAAATGTTTCCAAGAGGATAGAATTTCTAGAATGTATGCATGTGTTAATCTAGGCTGAAGAAATATAATTGTTTGAAAAATTTGAAACTTAAAAAATGTTAATGTAAGGGAGTCAGTTTCCTGGTTCTGAACAATTACTTTTCAATAGAATGATTTTGGGAAGAGACATGATAAAGAGTCATTTTGATACTTCTGTTGCTCTTTTTAAGTTTTATAAATATATTCTTAGCAATCTAAAATATCCTCAGTTAAACATAGAGGGAAAAACCAAGCTAATAGATTTGGTATAATGCTGTTATGTGAAATCATAATTTTAAACAGAAAACTTCCAATATAAATTATACAGTCTTGTGCTATCTGATAAACTCTATCTGATGATAAAATGTCCCATGTACGTGTTGTCCTGTGTAGTATCTATAGCCCCAACCCAGTACTAAGCATTGGAATGTAGCAGAGCACAACAGAACTGAGTTTTTAATTTATTTCCTTTTATTTCATCTTAATTTGAATATCCACATGTGGCTTATGGCTATACTATATGAAAGCAAAGCAAGGATTGACAAAGTCTACTCAGTCAGCACTTCCTGTAACAAGCTTCCATGCTCTAAATATATTACACATAAGCTCTGTGAAAACGAATCACCACTTTCAGCATTTTATAATAAATAATTGCCACAGGGATCCCCAAAAGCCTAATTTTAGAAGAAACAAACAAGTATAGATTTACTGCCATATTAATTAGTTATTAAGGATGTTAAGAGACAACAAACAAACAAAAAAGATAATAAAGATTTGAAAAGGTACCTATTGGAACTACTCAGGGAGCAAGAAAACACTTTATTTTGATGACCAAATATGACAACACTTCTGTAAGTCTGCGAGGAAGAATAATTTTCTTAAAAAAGACAAAATTGCCCAATTAGAATATCCTATATGGAATATTGTTAACGGGTTTATTTTTAAAAGCAGAGATAATGTTCATTTGTTGGAATTCTAGTTGATAGGAAATACATAAATCACGTTTCTCGTCTTTCTTATTTCCACTTATTTTGCATGTTTTATTTTACATTTATTTGTAAGAAGCAAAGGAAAACTTACAATATCTTTTTGCCTGTGGTTACTTAATTTGGAAAGCTAAATTAATCTAAGTCTTTGAAACATTCTAATTTGGATAAAAATAAGTATTTCTTTTGAAAGTTTCCACAACATAATACAATCCTTTTTTGTTAGACATCTGGGTAAATTTATTTAGTATAATTTTCAGGAGACTGAAGAGATACACATTTTCTAGTTCTATGTAACCAATGTCAAAATTGTTTTAAATGCTCCCATACAGGCCAATAAAGTAAGTTAACATGAAATCACACTAATTACAATATCAGCAAATACTTCAAAAATAAAGACTAAAGGGCAAATCACACATAAGAAAGGGAGATACAGCTCAATTTAACATCACTAGCTACATAAGCACAAACTCTTGAATTTAAAAATTAACTCTGTGGTTTCAACCAGTCTGTGAAAAATGGAATCAAAGTGAATTATGCAGATCTTACTTTCTAATAAAATGACTCACACAGCAGCATCAGAAGAAACAAAGAGCTTTCCCTATCCGAACTCTGATAACAACTAATTTGGTGTGTTATACCTTCCATGATAGATTTACAGCTCTCTTTGCTATGGTCATTCCTTATTTTGATGCTGTACGGAAATACAAACCCTAAGTGTATACTTGTGACATTAACTTAAAATTTTGCTTCTGAAACTACTCAGATCACTGTAGCCTGAGTACACATTGATCTTATTAGTTTGAGACTTTATGAATGTAAATAAGGACTTCAACTAATAAGCACAATAAGGTAGAAATTAAAAGCATTTCCCAGGGGCAAAAGTTAAAGTGTGTTTGTGTGTGTGTGTGTGTGTGTGTGTGTGTGTGTGTGTGTGTAGTTACCTATTTTTTTGACTATGTAATTTTCTCTCTGTCTGAAGGCATCACACAACTGCTGAAGCAACCAGGATTAGAAAGGACAGGATCCAGAACAAGGTGTCACTGGTAAAACATAAAGAAATTAGATGGCTTCCTGCCCACTGGCAGCTGCATTTGTCAATTCTGTATGTTTGTTGTATGAGAAGCTGAGGATCTGAGCTCCTTTAGCTCATGGCCAATATAAAGATGTTAGAGAAACAAACAAAAATTTGAAGGTTTTCTGGAACATTATTAGAAACGACAAGGAAGAGGATGCTGGTGAGAAGAGCAGGACAGAGAAGTCAACCACTCTGTTTTCCCCTCAAGACAATAGGCTGCAATCAGAAGCTATACAAGAGAGAAGACTAAGAAATAAAAAGTTCTTAAAAGCCGAGCAGAAATTTGGGGGCTCTCCCAATCCTGAGGATACTAGAAGGCACCCAGTGGACATCTGGGACATGCCCCTGGAATTTCTAAAGGTTATCCCTTAATAGCAGAAGGGGTAGTAAGTATAAAATCTGAAAAGAAGTATAAAATTAAAACCACGAAAAGGAAGAAATAAAGTCACCTATTCACAGGTGGTATATTTGAGTATATAAAATTTCCTGAAGAAAGAAAGAAAACAATAAAACCTGCAAAAATAAATAAGCACATTGAACAAGGTAAGAAGGATGTTTTTATATGAGGCAACAAGCACATGCAAAATGGAAGATAAATAAATACATCACTTACCAGCCTGGCATTACATAAAACATTTACAAATAAATGTAATACAAGATGTGCAAATATTCTGTACTGAGAACTGTAAACAATATTTGAGAGAAATTAATGAAGACTTAGACAAATAAAAAGGAATATTGTGCTCATAGATTGAGGAGTTAAATTTTAATGTTGATTTTTCTCATATATCTTTATAGATTGAACATGATCCCGACTGAAGTCACAACTGGTAAGCATCTTCTCAAAAGTGTAGGAAAGTTCAAAGGACCTCAAACAGGAAAAACAACTGAATTACAAGGACAGGTTTGGGAGGTTTTGCTGCCTGATTTCAAGAGGTACTTTAAAACTACAGCAGTCAGGACATTGATGGTATTTCTGTAAGGATATTCATATATGTCAATCAAGTAGAATAGAGAGTAAAATATAGACTAATATTTTTGTGGTCAATTGATTTTTTCAATGATATAATAATTTAATGAGGAAAGACACACTACTAGAAATAGGATTGGAAGAACTCTATATCCAAAAAGGGGAGAAAACCTCAATCTTTACCTAAACCAGATACAAAATTAAATTAACTAAAACATATAAGAAAAACCTATAAAGTTTCATGAATAAACTATAGGAGGGTAGCTATACCAACTTAGGTAATAATGATTTCTTTGGTAGGATTCACTGAATGCTAACAATAAAATAAAAGCAATAAATAGGACTTTATTACATTAAATGCTATAGAATAATTCAAGAATATGTATACCACTACGTAATAGAAGTGAACTTTAGCGATAAAAATTGAATTAATCACAAAGAAGTTTGGAAAGAAGAAAAGTAGGAGACAAATAGCAAGCAAAATAAGATACTAAATGAATGTGAAGCAAACCCGCTTCTAGTTTACAATTCTGCTTGCAGGTCAGGTGCAGTCATTTTGCACACTAACCAGTGTTCAGACTGAGAAAAGCTAGAAGAGCTGGGTAAGTAAAATAATCTTCAGTTCAATGGCCTCCAGGACATAGTGCAACAAGGACAATAGGAACTGCAATTACAGTGAGGGAAGAAACATGGATGGCTGAGTAAAATATAAGCGATCACATTTTCACTGGGCCTGGGCAAGGCACTGAACATCAGGGCTTTCCTAAGGCAGAAGGTGGCTGCTGGGAGGGTCCAGGAAAAAAGGCCTTTGGCAGTCTTGCAGAACTTGAGCGGCAAAACTTTAGATAGGAACCTCAAACTCACTGACTTTTAATCTTAAGATATTAGCCACAATCTAAAACTTCACTGAAATCACATAAAAAACTAAGCTGAACATTTTAGGAAAGAACAAGACAGTAGTTTTTGCAGTCTTGTGCTGCACAATAGGCAAAGTGTTAGTGTTCAGGACCTACCAAAGAATAGGGCCCCAGTGAAGACAGATGGATCTCAGCTGAGAAGTATTGGAAGAATACTCACTAGAAGTGAACCAGAAGCATGTGGACACAACACATTCTAAAGTCAGCCCAGATCATGAGAGGATTGTGGCAATAGATTACCTGCCCATGTGCCTATATAGGAAAGTGTAAACCTTTTCTTATGGAAGAATATTCATAAGTTCTGGCTGTCAGAGAAAAGATGTATAAAGGTGATCTAGAAATTGCAGTGTCTTAAAGGGACTATTAAATGTGATATGTTCAAGTAAATAGAGGAAAAGATTAAATAAATCAGTAAAGTTGGTGGAGGTTTTCAACAGAGAATTGAAATCCATAAAAATGATCAAATGGATTTCTAGAAAGCGAAATAAGATACATGAATTCCTCAGAAATACACAAAATAGATATGTGGGACATATGCAAAGTGAAAAAATTATAAGCTTTTCAAAGAGTGTTCCAGAAAAATATCAAAAAGGAACGTTTTTCAACTTATTTTATGGGACTGGA
The DNA here is from genome assembly GCA_029783875.1 of Phataginus tricuspis. Lineage (NCBI taxonomy): Eukaryota > Metazoa > Chordata > Mammalia > Pholidota > Manidae > Phataginus > Phataginus tricuspis. The sequence continues at coordinate 21,947,125 of JAQQAC010006877.1, forward strand.
ATAACAGAATTTCTTGATGTCAAAATTTGGGCAGGGTAGTTAAATAAAATTAAAAGTACAAGACATCATCTAGCATGAACACAGTTTCAAAAATCCTAAATTAAATATTAGCAAATTGTATTCAAGAATATATAAAAAAGATATCATTTTATACACTAATAAAATTCTAGAATGTATTTTCTAAAATTTGGATATTAATCTATGTAATTGGGCACAGTAACATAAAAACAAATATAAAGCATTTTCCTCTGTAATAAGAAATAAAATAATTATACTCATTAAATACCACTTCTATTGAACATTATATTAGAGGTCCTAGCCACCAGTAAGTCATAAGAAAGACATAATAATTATAAACATTAGAATAGAGTATTGACTGCAATTTTTCATAGTTAAATATGAATATACATATGAAACATCCAAGCCTGTTGACAAATTATTTAAATTGGTAAGTCAATTTAGTAAAATTACAGGGTAGTTACTATATAAATGCACTGTAAATTGAAACAGAAAGAAGATTGAATTAAAAATAGCATTTATAATAGCATCATACATGTACAGACACCTAGGAATAAATCTAATAATAAGTGAATAATAAAAAATGTTAGAGTGAGAAATTTAATTAGACCTAAAAATTGAGGAATGTATCATGTTAAATGTTTGTAAATCATAATCATGTATATAAATCCATATTTCCCCAAATTGGCTTGTGTATTCAATAATGTTCCTATGGAAATACCAAATTATTTTAAGAAATCAAAGGGCTGATTTTAAGATTCATTTGGAAAAACAAAGAATCAAATAAGGTAAAGACAATCATGAACAAGAAGAAAATACTTCAAAACATCTTGTCTGATTACAACTTAATCATTAACAGAGCATGTTATTTATGTAACAGCAAACAGAGACTGATGCTATGGAATAGAAAATTCAAAAGCAGACCCTTGTGTATATATAATTATGTCATTTTTGACAATGAAAAGAGTCTTCCTAATAAATGGCTCATTTGGTAATGAGAAAAATGAATTTTGATAAAATTAAATCTAAATTGATGATAAATTTTAAAGCAAAATAAAAAACAACTTCCAGAAGACATAAGATCATGTGGTTATGACTGTGAGGTAGGCAAAGATTTTGTAAAAGTATTCAAAAGAAATTAACTGTAAAGGGAATAAATGATAAATCAGATTTTGCTAATATTTAGAACTACTGTTTACCAAAAAAAAAAAAAATGCCACTAAGCACACTCTTCAGCCATAAGAAAGAAACAAATCCTACCATTTGCAACAACACGGATGGAGCTGGAGGGTATTATGCTCAGTGAAATAAGCCAGGAG